>OZ005620.1:9320000-9920000 GCA_963930655.1 Myrica gale
CCATTAGGTTGTGTTTGTTTGTCAAAATTTTGGGAAATTTTCCCAAAGTTTTAGGAATCTTTACTTTATTGAGATTTATTGGGATCTGTGAAAAATAGAGTGTTATGTGTAATGTTGAAAATTTTAGAGTGTGTTTTGCTCGAAATTTCCGTACCCCAAAATATTGGGCAAAAGAACACCACCTAAATCATCAAGGAGAAGATCATAAGCATATGATTCATAAACAAACCAAACCAGCGATCACCACAGACTAGAATTAGCAGGAAAGATTTTACATTTCAAACTAGAACTAGAGATAGGACTTCTGGTGTTGTAAGCCTTAAACAGTATCTGGGGTCTAACCACGAGAATGATTCAGGCTATTTGGCATTTGCCAGTCTTTTAGGTATTCGCTGTCGAAGTGCTCAACGTGGCACCTCTCCTGGCATTGATGCCTGATTCACTGTCACCAAAATTGTTCTGTGAATGTTGGAGCAGGTGAAGGCAGTTGTTCAGGAGAAAAAGGAGGAGCATGTACTGGACAGTAGCCTAGTGTGTTGTTCCCGATGATGAGATTAGCAAGGTATTCAGTATTGCTTTAATGTGTCTCGAATCAGAGCCCTCCAGGAGACCTACCATGGCCGAGGTTGTCAAGATGCTTGAGAAAATAAAATCAGACAAAGTTGGTACAGATTCCTAAACTTTTTCCTGATGAAGATTTCAACAAATAAAGCTGTTAGTGTTCTTTTATGTCATGTTTAATGGCCTTACGGACATAATCCAGCTGGTTGAATTCTAACCCATTATCATACATGTTGGAGGACACTATTTTTCCATTATTACTTCACATTTGTAGTTCCGTATGCCACAAGAACAAAGAGGATGTAGCTTAAGGCAGTAAACAATAACATTTTTTTGTACTACGAGCTGAATATTCTGCCTAGGGGTGCTCATTTGCACCGGCAGTTACCATTTTAACCGCTAAAACCGCTATCGCTACCGTTACCGGTAAGGGTGATTATTGTGCCTTAGTGGTGCGGTGACGGTGTCAAATATATGATTCCGTCAATTGCGGTGACGGTGACGGTTTTCGCCAAACCGTCACCTACACTACCGTTAACTATCCCTAGTTGAGACTTGAGATGATTATTGATTATGTGACATACTTTTGTTGGGCTTTTGTTGGAATATGTTAGTTGGTTTATGTCACATTGTTGGACACTTTTATTAGACTTTAGTCTTTATGTTTGAATATGATATTATGTTATACTTTTAGACAACTTTATATTTGTTATGATTATGATATTATATTTGAATATATTATGATATTTGTCCATTTGATATGATTATTGATTATGATATTATGTTAGAAATTTAAACAGCCTAAAATAGTGCAAAAAAAAAGCTCAAAAAAAATGAAAAAACTCAAGGAAAAAGCTTTTTTTTTGCACAGCTGTTATACGGTTTAAGCGGTTATTGTATAACCGTTACCGTTAATACCGTCACCGGTAATGGCGGTTATTGTGCCTTAGCGGTGCGGTGACGGTGTCAAATTGCGGTGATGGCGACGGTTTTTGCCAAACCGTCACCTACACTACTATTAACCACCCATAATTCTGCCTACCACATAGCAAAATTGCTGACGATTAAGATCCGTATCATAACTTTCCATATAGAGCTAAGGTCATAGTATGCACTATATCAAGTTTAAGGGCTTCTTCCTGCTTCTTCCCAGAGAGGAGGCTCCTCCATATATCTCCAAACCCCAACTATTGGGCCTACCTGGTACAGCCCAACAATGGCGAATAGGCCTTCAGTTATCTTGGCCTCTAAACCAGGCCTTAGTGGCTTCAATAGAACAACCATACATTGAGCATTGAGAGTAGGTGGTGTTAACTGCGTTTCAGAGATTGAATTAAAAGGTTTAGACAGCTAATTAGTATTTGTCATGGGCAATCTGTGAGTACTTGGTATGCTAACAGGGAAAAGAAAAAGGTCGAATTTGAAAAACTTGCAGCTTTGTGGACTGGGAAACAATTCCAGCTTAAATGCAGCAAAAAATTTCCCCCGTAAAAAGTAGGATGTATGTGCAATGAGTCAAGAGAACAAACTTCCTTAGGATACCCTACCCCAGCTCTAGTGAACATTATTCTGAAGGTCGAGAAATATAGCTCTGCCGATAATTTTAAAACAATTCCCCTGCCATGTTACATATGCTGATAAGATTAACAATGTTCCAAGTCATCAAGCAAATAGATGCATTATCACTGAAAAGAAAGTGGAAAAAGTATATTGCAAGAAACTAACTCGTCATCTACTTGAGGATCGTTGCCAACCCCTTGGGCCTTGGCAACTGAATCTTTCAAAAAGAGCGTATTCCTTTATGTCTTTCTGTTTGCTCAGAGCTATTGACAAACTAAAATGTGACACGCTAAGAATGGCAGTGACTTGGCCCTTTTTTCTGAAGAGTGAGTTTGAACCTCTGGAAGAAAGTCAGGGAGAGTAAACTTCAAACTAGTGACCTCCACTCATGAGATAAGGCTCCCAGAAGTCGTGCTCTTGAAGTTAACAGTGCCAAACTTCACAAAAACTTTACATTAACCAAGGTGTGAATGATAGGGCCGAAAGGATTTCATAGAACCCTCATAGTCATCATTCTTGTATTATAAAAGGCACCAACACAACAGGTCGTGGGGGGGACCATCATAAGTTCTCTGGAAAAGGGCATTTTCCAAAATAGTTATCCCTTAGAAGAGATATAATTCATCTCTTCCAATAGGGAAAAAAATAAGACGAGGAATACATCACAATGGCAAGTATAAAAAGATGCCTTATACGAGATATATATAATACATGAGATCTAGCTCCCAAGATTGGTTCTGACAAAAGTTTAACTCGGTCGTATCCTTCGCTTTAGACAGCCAACAAACTGAGAGACATTAGAAATTTCACAATGGTTGTTGGTTCCTCCATGTATTCCGCATTTCCAACTGCAGGAGGATTTTAAAGGGGTAAAAGATGCCATATTTTTGTTACCTGAACATATCAGAATTGATGGAAAAAAAAAACAAGAGAGCGGGAGAAAAAGAGATAGCATACACTCTTTTCCTCCCACTGAGTTCCAATTTTTTGGTTCCAATTACATCTACCTCTACCTCACTTATATGGATAGTATAAAAATTTGAATCTAATGCATTACCCTCTCAGCTTTTTTGTCCTTCCCTGATAATGTTATTCAACTGAAGCACCATTTTTCTTCACAGCAGAAAGGAAAAGAAAGCAGAAATTAATCAAATTCTCATGCAACCAGATTCTCAGCATTCTAATTTATCAGTCTATAAGATTAAAAACAAATTAACCACCCAAAATATGCAATATTCTTCTAAATAGCAACTTCAAAAAATATGCCATCAGAAACCAATCAAACCTGAACTTTCATGACAATCAAGGACTTTTTCCAACTGGCTGGAGAGCTTAATTTAATTTTTCTTGGATAAAGAATGTGCCCAAATTGACCCCAGTTTTGATGCCAAATACAGACTATTTTTTACTTTTAGAGGAAACATGTGTTCAATTTTCCTCAATCAAACTCGTCTAACAAGAACACTCATGGAATGTATGTTTTTTATATTTACTCTAGAAGAAAGAAATGGGTCAATCCTTGCAACGGTTGCATACGCTTACACATCAAGAACCACAACTTCAAGGCAATTATGCAGGTACCTAGAGTTAGTGCCATCAACAAATGCATATCTGTCTTAATTTTTTTAAAACAAGAAGAATGACGAAAACAAGAACAGGCTTGGAAAATACATCAAAATGAGAAGATACAGTAAAAACTATACAGCTTTGGAAACTACAGAAAAACAGAACTCCAATCCAAACATAGAAAACTATTGCTCCTCATGACAGTTACTCCTGGTATTTCCACCCCTCAATAATTATGGAATCTAAAACCGGTCAATTAAAAGGACTTTACTGACAACAATTCAAGTAATAGCAGATATTTATATATCTACCGATCTTTGTTCTTGCATCTCCATGATGACTGTTCACTTACTTCTCAACCACTGCATTTGTCTTGTTCAGAAGTTCAATTTTCATCACTTCTGTTCTACCACTTAAAATCGATTGTGCATCAAGTTTCTCCTCATCAACCCCAGCAATCACCATTTTCTACCTCCAATATAACATCACACTAATTATCAAACCTCTTCCCTGTGAACCAAATAATATCATTATCTACCATAATTAAAAAAAGAGAAACCACTCCTAAGTTTCCTGAGACACTTTTTTCCCTTTAAATCCTGAGAAACAATGGAGAAATTTCAGGTTTATAACATATTAAAACTGTATCAAATATGTCTTTTGAAAGATAGAAAAACAGTTTTGTGTCCTATATGGGGTGAGATAGAGGATAAATTCCTGACCACATACAAGAATTAGAAATAAACGGATGCTTACTTAATTCCATCTACCAATTAGACCACTGAGAACCCATTTGGGTACGCAGACAATAACCTAGTAAATTAACCTCTTTTTTTCCTATGTTAAACTAAGAATAGGTGAGGGTACACAAGTATTCCTATCTTTATCAGATCCAAGAGTTATAACCTAGGCCTAAATCCCATGATCAGATCAACCAAACTTCGTTGATCCGTTACAGCAGTCAGACTGAAAGCCTTGGTACTGTATTTCCTCTCAACAGAGCTTCAACGAGAATAACCCTCAAATTCATTGGCCACATCGTCAACTAAATTGGGCACTACATTGAACTAACATCTACCTATTTTTATCCCCCAAACCGTTTTGCCCCACAATTCTATACTTCCATCTAAGCTCTAATTAAGATTATCTACCCGTAAGACGTAGCTTAGTGGTTAGGAGGGACATCCTCCTTGGAGCTCGACGTACTAAGTTCGAGTCTCAAGGGTGTGGGATGAATTTTCTGGCTGCTGGCCGAGTTCTTGACTTATCTGCTCCCTGCATTGTGGGGTCGGTCCAATGTGCCTGGTTTGTACTTCAGAGTTGGGCCAAACCACGTTATTAAAAAAAAAAAAAAGACAAAGCTCTCTGTTTCAGTTCGAATTTTCCCTGCAGGAACTATAGTCTGCTTATATGACTTCATTTCCAGCACTCATATAAAAAACAACGCAAAACTAGTTCCATGATGATATGGGAAAGACAACATAATCCATCATCAATTTATTTCTTCCACATGGCTACTAAATTTTGAGGATCACTAATTCCACATAAAAGGAACAAATGTATATAATGATATTACTCATGCAAATAGAGAAGGAAATTGAATTTGCCTGAAGATGAAGAAGAGGCACTCAGGGAAAACTGGGTCTGGGTTACACGCTCTTTGTGAGGAGAAAAATGGAGAGGGCATGCGGTAAAGAGAGGCAAATGTTGCTTTTGGCACATTAATCCTGTTGGATTTCTCAGAACGGCACTTGTGTGAATGGAACCGCAATTTCTAAAGGGATAGCTCTTCAAGTATACTGGTTCGAGTTGTCTACCGTTAAATCCTTCAAATTTCGACCAAAACACTACCTTCTCGAATATCTTTCCTTTTTGTTCAGCTTATATGTTTCTTGAAGTTGGTTTTCTTAAGGGTCCAAACAATTAATTTAAAAGTAATTTTGTTATCAGAGTAGGAATCGTTTTTTAAATAAGTCCCTATTCTCATTTATCCACCAAATTATTTTTTTCTGTTTCTAATTTCCAAAATAGATAATCAAGATAAGATAGGTTTCAGACTTTACTACTTTCTGCTTCAATAAAACTGCACGTGGTGCTGCCACTTCAACCTCCCAAGAACATCCACTTGAGTCGTTGCTCATATAATGCTTGGTATGAAACTGTTTGCATGTCATTTGAGAGATTTTTTTAAAAAAATTCTGTTGAAATTGGTCCCTACAATCCTAAGTGAAATAAATATAGCAGTAGACTTCGTTTATATTATCTAAAATTTTATATAGACAATATTAAAATGATATAAAATAAGAGAAATAAATATAACAGGCATACTTGTTATAAAATTTATATTATCAAAAATTTTATATTAAGATAATATTGAAATAGTATAAAGTACAAGTAGTGGATCTAAATCGCACTTATAATCCATACATTGTCCTAATCCGTCAGCTTAGATGAAGCTTGATCTGACTAATGTAGGGCAATGCAGGTTCTTGGAACCAATTTTAACTCGGCAAATATCCAATGGAGGGAATGATGCGTGGCAGAACGAATATGAATTTCGGACAAACTTTTTTTTTTTTTATAATTCAGGAGCTCTCAAGGTCGGGCCACTTCTTGTATTCGGCCTTATAAGCCAACCTGAGGGCATGGGCCAGGATCCCACCCAACACATCCCAATTTAAGTCAGGGGCGATAAGGGCAGTGTTGGAGCTCGAACTTAGGACATGTGAAAACCTAAGCCGATACCTTACCACAAGACCAAACCCCATTCTCGGGCAAACTTCTGAAAGGTATCCCGTGGACATTGAATCGCACAGCATTAGTTTCAACTAGCCATATTTATTGGCATTTTTCTTAATAACTATCTTCCTACATCTTGTGAACCTAAGCCGAAACCTTACCACAAGACCAAACCCCATTCTCGGGCAAACTTCTGAAAGGTATCCCGTGGACATTGAATCGCACAGCATTAGTTTCAACTAGCCATGTTTATTGGCATTTTTCTTAATAACTCTCTTCCTACATCTTGCCAGATTTGTGAAGTTGGACAACGAAGTAAGAGTTGAATGGAGGAGTCTGTTGGCGACTCTGTTGTGAGAGGTTTGTGTGGGAGAAGTATGGTACAGAACAGAGGCAAATAACAAAGAAAATAAAGGTGCAGACAACTGTTTGACAAAAGGCCAAATAGAGGCAGAGACGTGAATCAACTAAATTTTGCGGATCCGACGCTCTCTCTTCCTGCAAAGCACACGAAGCATAGAGAAGAATGATGCCACGTTTTACTTTGTCCTTCAGTGATCAAAGGATTTACTATACGAAGCATAGAGAAGAATGATGCCACGTTTTACTTTGTCCTTCAGTGATCAAAGGATTTACTATGCAATTTTTCGCTCTCTCTTAACCCATTCAAGAATTATCCGAAGCCCATCGTCTTCTCCAACTCCTCTTTCTTCTTCAATCCATTTTTGTCCAGTAGCGCCTCAAGATGCTCATACTCTCAACAGACTCAACCACAAGGACTGGTTGTCGCCAAGTGAGGTTCTGGAAATTATCAAAGCCCTCGAACAAATTCAGGGAACAAATTACAAAATTCACAAGAGTTCAAAACGAACCGCACAAATCGCAAGATTTCAACCAAGATCAAATCGCATATTTCAAACCAAACCAAATCGCAGATTCCAAGCCAAATCAAATTAAACCAAACCAAACAAAATCAAATCGCAAGAAATTAGAAATTTTTTCCAAAAATACAACAAAATAATCAATACTATATTATCAAATCGCAATGAAAGGGGGAGAGAGTTGCAGAGGAGAGAGTGGGAGTGAGAGGGGAAGAAATGTCGAAGAGTCGAAGACGAAGAGGGAGAGGGAAGTTGTGGTCTGCGAAAATGGGAGAGGGGGGTTGTCGTTCCTATCTGCGAAAATGAGGGGAATGAGGGAGGCTGAGGGGGTTTCGAGGCCCCTCAAACGACGACGTTTCTCTTTTAAGAGAAACGTCGTCGTTTTGAATAAAATAAATTTTTAAAAAAATAATAAAAAAATAAAATTTTAAATCCCCGCCCTAGAACAAAATCTGGCACCGATGTCGCCGTGGGGTGGGGAGTGGTTTACGGCACCGGTACCTATAGCGGTGCCGGTAAACCGGCACACCGCCGGTACCGGTGCACAGCCCTACATGCAGCGAATCAAAGCCCAAAAGCATCTTTGTCGGTTATCCGACAAGTTCTTCTACAGTGTTATAAGGATTTTCGGCAATGTAGCTGGCTCGGTATGCAAAGCTATTGATACCCTTCACAATATGCCAAACTACAATTGTTGGCCGACAGTGAAAACCTTTAATTTTGTCCTGAACGTGCTTGTTTCGGCAAAAATGTTTGATCTTGTCCATGAGGTGTATAGGGGTGCTACTAAGTTGGGTGTTAAGATTAATGCTTGATGTCTTAACATACTCATCAAGGGGTTGTGTGAATATGGGAAACTGGTGGACGCCTTTTACGTGCTCGATGAATTTCCTAAGCAAAGGTGTCGGCCAACCGTAAGGACATTCTCGACCCTAATGCATGCATTGTGTGAGGGTGGAAAGATAGAGGAAGCTTTCGAGTTGTTGGAAAGGATGGAAAAGGAGGGGATTTGCCCAGACACGATCACATTCAATATTCTTATTTCGGGACTCAGGAAAGGGGGGAAAGTTGAAGAGGGAAAGACAATCACTGCATCTCCTCTATGCCTATATAAAGGGGTATTGAGATGAATTGTAAGACACAACAATATTTAGAATATATCATAGTTCCTGAAGAACTATTGCTATCTTTCTCTCTTTGTTACACTTTCTAGATCGTATTGTTCCCTAGTTTTACAACACGTTATCAGCACGAAGCTTTACCGATCGTGAAGGAAGTACTTGAAATTACAAGAGAAGGACGTGTATCGGGCCAGAAGCTCATACTGAAAAAACTGTCTGCTTTCTCTTTCGGAATATATTATACGACCATAAGAATAATGGAATCAAATATTGTAATGCACCAGAAGTGTTTTGGCCTGATCGACTTGGACATCCAGGATCTATAATGATACGTCGAATTATTGAGAACTCACATGGACATCCTTTAAAGAATCAAAAGATTCTTTTACCAAGTGATTACTCTTGTAGTTCATGTTCTCAAGGAAAATTTATTATTAAACCATCTCTCAAAGGTAGTTGTTGAGTCTTCGTCATTTTTACAAAGAATTCAGGGAGATATTTGTGGACCAATTCATCCCGTGTGTGGACCATTTAGATATTTCATGGTTTTAATTGATGCATCTACTAGATTGTCACATGTTTGCCTTCTTTCTACTCGAAATGTTGCATTTGCTCGACTTCTTGCTCAAATTATTAGACTAAGAGCACAATTTTATGATCATCTTATTACGAGCATTCGATTAGATAATGCTGCAGAATTTTCATCTCATGCTTTTAATAACTATTGTGTATCTGTTGAAATTGATGTTGAATATTTTGTTCCTCACGTTCATACTCAAAATGGTTTAGCTGAATCTTTCATAAAAAGACTTCATTTAATTGCTCGACCTTTGCTTATGAGAACAAAGTTACCAGTTTCTGCTTGGGGACATGTTATTTTACATGTTGCATCACTGGTACGGATTAGACCAACTGCTTATCATAAATATTCTCATTTTCAACTAGCTTTTGGTCAACCTCCGAATATCTCTCATTTTCGAATTTTTGATTATGTTGTCTATGTTCCAATTTCACCCACTCAACACACTAAAATGAGTCCTCAACATAGACTTGGTATTTATGTTGGTTTTAATTTTCCATCCATTATTAGATATCTTGAACCATTAATTGGTGATATTTTTAAAGCACGTTTTGATGACTGTCATTTTAATGAGACCATTTTTCCACCATTGCGTAGTGAAAATTCGTTGTCTGAAGCACGACGTGAGATTACTTGGAATAATTATACGTTATTTCATTTTGATTCTCGAACCAATCAAGTGAACTTGAAGTTCAAAAGATAATTCATTTGCAAGATATTGCAAATCAATTACCAGATGTGTTTACAAATAATAAGAGGGTTGTGAAATCATACATCCCAGCTGCTAATATCCCTGCACAGATTAATGTTCCTGAAGAATAACAAGTAGCAAATGAATCTAATACACGCTTGAGGCATGGTAGACCTCTTGAAGCGTGGTAGACCTCTGGGTGCTAAAGATAAAATTCCCCGGAAGCGGAAGATACAAAAGAAAGAAATAGGTGCTCTTGAAGAGACCATTCCCACAATACAGGAAATAAAATTGAAAAATATATCTCCTGAAGAAAAATATTCTGGAAAACAATTTCATGAAATAGAATCTCCTGAAGAGGAAAAGGTACCTGAAAATAATGAGATCTCAAAACATTATGTGAGTATAGGAGAAATGTTGGATAGAAACAAAATTATTTTCGACAACATATTTTCATTCAAAATTGCTTTTGACATTACCAGAAGTAATGATGAAATTGAACCACAATCCGTCGAAGAATGTCGACGTAGAAATGATTGGCCAATGTGGAAAGAAGCAATCCATGCAGAGTTAAACTCTCTAGCAAAACGTGAAGTATTTGGACCTGTAGTCCAGACACCTGAAGATGTCATGCCTGTTGGATATAAGTGGGTATTTGTGTGAAAACGTAATGAGAAAAATGAAGTCGTTAGATATAAAGCACGACTTGATATTTAATCAATTACCTTCAGATTTTTAATCAGCTTAGTAGTCACAAAATGATTAGATATGCGATTAATGAATGTCGTAACTGCATACTTATATGGTTCATTAGACCATGATATATACATGAAAATCCCTGAAGGATTTAAAATGCCTGAAGCATGTAATTCTACATCCAAAAGCATGTACTCTATCAAGCTGCAAAAATCTCTGTATGGGTTAAAACAATCCGGACGCATGTGGTATCATCGTCTTAGTGAATATCTCCTAAAGCAGGGATATGATAATAATATACTTTGCCCGTGTGTTTTTATCAAGAAATCAGAATCTGAATTCGTAATAATTGCAGTATATGTTGATGATTTAAATCTTGTGGGGACTCCAGCAGAGCTCACAAAGATTGCAAATTGTTTAAAAAGTGAATTTGAAATGAAAGGTCTTGGCCTGCAGCTTGAGCATTTTTCAAGTGGAATTTTTTTCCATCAATCGACATATACTGAAAAAGTCTTGAAGCACTTTTATATGGATAAAGCTCATCCTCTAAGTACTCCAATGGTTGTACGATCACTAGATGTGAAGAAAGATCCATTTCGTCTTAAAGACGAAGAAGAAGAGATTATTGGTCCTGAAGTACCATATCTCAGTGCAGTTGGTGCCTTAATGTATCTTGCAAATTGCACTCGTCCTGATATAACATTTGCAGTAAATTTGCTAGCCAGATATAGTTCTGCACCAACTCAGAGACATGGAATGGAGTCAAACAAGTATTACGATATTTTCGAGGAAACAATGACATGGGATTATATTATCCAAAAGAATCAACTGCTCAGTTGGTTGGTTTTGCAAATGCGGGCTATTTATCTGATCCACATAAAGGATGATCACAAAATGAATATTTATTTACCTATGGAGGTACTGCCATTTCATGGAGATCCGTCAAGCAAACAATATCTGCTACCTCTTCGAATCACTCTGAAATAATTGCAATTCATGAGGCAAGCCGGGAATGAGTTTGGTTGAAATCAGTGATTCAACATATTCAAGAAAAATGTGGTCTTCGATCAATTAAAGGCACTCCCACAATTTTGTATGAAGACAATGTTGCTTGTATCACACAGATCAAGGTTACATTAAAGGTGATAGAACCAAACATAATTCACCTAAATTCTTTTATACTCATGAACTCCAGAAGAGCGGTGAAATTGATGTCAAACAGATACGTTCAATGTGACAATTTGAAAAATTTATTCACCAAATCATTACCCACTACAACATTCAAGAAAATTGTGCACAACATTGGAATGCGACGTCTCAAAAAAATTTCATTGTGAAACTAGTCATCCTTTTGAGGGGGAGTCTTCTATATTGGTACATATTGTACTCTTTTTCCTTCGCAAAGGTTTTGTCCCATTGGGTTTTCCTTTGCAAGGTTTTAATGAGGCAATCTTCTACCACTCAAAGATACACACGAATAATGTACTCTTTTTCCTTTGCTATTGGTTTTTTCCCATTGGGTTTTCCTTGGCAAAGTTTTAACGAGGCGTATTCGTTGTGTATGGTCATCCAAGGAGGAATGTTATGAATATTGTGAGTTATTGTGGATGACCGTCACATCCGTTACACCTTTTACCGACCATTACACCCGTTACACCTTTTACCAACCGTTAATTTTCTCACAATTATGTATCTCTTTAATTCCATTCGAATTTCTTTTAATTCTATGTATATCCTGTATGCCTATATAAAGGGGTATTGAGATGAATTGTAAGACACAAAAATATTTAGAATATATCATAGTTCCTGAAGAACTATTGCTCTCTTTCTTTCTTTGTTACACTTCCTAGATCGTATTGTTCCTTAGTTTTACAACACTGTCCAATTATTTCTAATTTTTTAATTTACACTTCAAACTATCAATTTTGACATATTAAATCTCAAATTATAAGTGTTTCACACTCTTGTCTCTATGTCTACATCTTAACTGTTCATATTGTGACATGTATCATTTTGTTTTTTTAACAGTGAATTGGTGATATGTAAATATTGGGTTTAAAATGTAAAATGTTTTAATAATGGAAAGAGGAAACATCATTATACACTCTATATTTATGGATAAAATTTAAATTAGATCTCATAATTTTTAATTTATTTTTTTAACTTCATAAATTTTAAATACATCAATTATCGCCTTCGGTTCAATTTAACTCGTAGATTATATGAAAAATTGACTGAAATATCCCTCTAAAAAAATTAAAACTTTCAAATTCAACTGAGATGATGATTGATGTATTTAAAAAATTGGCCTAAAAAGTAAATTACAAGTTATGAGGTTGAATTTACTTATAGATATGGGCGCGTAATACGAGGAAATATAGTCAATCCGATCCACACCGACCAGGCCCCAAAAAGACAACCAAGTCGAGCTATAGCACCTAGATCCTAGGAGCCTTCGACCCAACCCGAGATGCTTCACTCTTCAGCAGTCAGCTGACGGAATGCGTGCCCAGCGAGACATCTATTCCCAACTGCAACGGACCCCACCGCAATTCTTGGAGACTCGAACACCAATGGAGAACTAACCATCTTTAAAAGGGTAAAATACATCACTCTGTTTCCGGGTAGACGGAGAACACCTCGCCTGCTAATCCTATTAAGACTAGTGGCGTCCCTTTCCTACTCCGGTTGTTTCTTCTTCATACTTGTGTAAGAATAAGACACGCACCCTGCTATTTTTTTCTTGTTTTCATAATATTATTCATTAAGCTTTCTAGATTGGCAAATTCTGTAACTTAGGCATAGAAGGATTCCTCTCTCTCTAGTGTCGCTTCATGTTCTCTTCTGCAAATTTCTAGATTGGATTTGATTATTGTTTGCTCCTCTAGTAATTTTTGACATCATTTTATGTCATAGTTGGGAAGCAGTGGTGGAACCAAGATTAGAAGTCAATCATGACGAACTTTTAAAATGAAATGACTTAAATTTTTTTCATACTTAATGCTAAAAATTGTCTAAGAATTACAATATCAAAAATTAAATACTAAAAATATTAAAATACACATATCGTACTATGTACTACAACTGAGAGGGGGCAATTGGATCTTGCGTTTCTGCATCTTCTAAAAATGTTGCAAAACAACTTCGTTCTCTATAGTTTTAAAAATTTTCATCTCGATATACACTATCATGCAATCATTTATCAATTCATCTCTCATCATATTACGCAAATCAATCTTGATAATATTCATCGCAGAGAACACTGTCTCAACAGTTGCAGTCGCAACTGGTAAGATCAATGTCAACTCAATAAGCTGATAAACTAGCGGATACAAAATATTCTTTCTGGTCTCAACCATCTTCACAGCAAGACCTCCAATATCTTGAAGCCCAAAAAAAACATCATGCAATCTAACATCTCTAATGTAAATGTCAAGTTGATCTCTAAGAAACAATTTCTCAGTTGTTGAGAAATCTTCTGGATAAAACTCTGCAAGACGACATAACTTATCAAGGTCAAATGTTGAGAATGAGTCATTTGGATCAAGACATGCTATGAAAAGAAGTAACTTCGTACTTGCTTCTGTGAAACGATCATTCATTGCTTAAGCAATTAAATCAGTAACCTAACAAAACAATTCCACACGAAAATAATGAAAATAAATAATTATTTGCCCTCCACATCTCGAATGACTGGAAGTTGGTATAATATCTTCCATATTGGGCACATTGATAGAATTATTTAGATAAAGTGTTTTGACTTTTTACAAAAATTCATCTTATCATATCTCTCTCAACTCCAGCAATCGTTCCCTCACAACTCTAACCAAACTCATAGCATTAACAATGTCTTGATCTTTTCGCTATAAAGCTTATGACAATGCATTTGTAAGATATATAGCTAAATCAATCAAATAATCAAATAATTTCTCCCAAATTATTAATTATCTAAGATATATAGCTAAATCAATCAAGTATAACGAACCATCTAAAATTAAAGAAAGAACATGCAACTATTCCTAGACATTGATAAAAAGAAAGATGCTAGTGAAAGATTAAAATGCAATAATTCTATTTTATATATAATTAATTCTGCATAACGTGCCCCTAATTTGGAATCAAAACATAATTTAAGATAATTAAAAATTCTCAATCTCAAATTCTCAAATCTCAATCATACATTCATACATTCGTACATATTAATTTCACAAGACAAGATAATCATAAACTGGACAATTTCAAAATATAAGTATAAATTAATTAAAAAAATGCACTTAAATTCACAATTTCACCCAAAAAAATCATTCAGAATTGGACATTGATCAACCCTTCAAAATCAAAATTATCAAATCCAACATAATTTATAATTTTATTACCTCTTAGGAGTGGACAAGAGCCAAGAGATCTGTGGCGCGGCAGATGGTGGTGGCTGCACGGTGGGACAGAAAAAATTTGAGAAGTGAGACCGGAGGGATATAGAGAATTAGATGTAGAGAAGTGAGAAGAAAGGAAGGAAATGTTGAAAGTCATACCTGGGCGATGCGACGCGACGACAGTAGCTGGTGGCACTGAGACTTGAGAGAGAGCGAGAGAGGCACTTCCGCACTAGTACTAGTACGCTAACGTCGTTGTCATGTGTTTGTGAGAGAAAAAAATCTGAGAGAGAGATGCTATGACTTAAGAGAGGCACAAATAGAATTAAAGAAGGTTAAAAAATTGAAACGATGTGTTTCTGACTTCAGCAGCACGAGAGAAAATATGAAAGAAAAAAAACGGTACGTGCAGGCCATGAAAAAACAGCAAACATATGTAAAAAATTACTTTGGCCTGGGCCCTAGGCTCAACCATTGCGGGCCCCGGCCAACCTATTTATAAAAAAAATTACAACTAAAAATTTATTTTGGGCAGAGCCAACCACGGCGGCCGCCCTGGCTTGGCTCCGCCCATGCTTGAGAGAGAGCGAGAGAGGCACTTCCGTACTGGTACTAGTACGCTAACGTCGTTGTCGTTTGTTTCTAAGAGAGAAAATCTGAGAGAGAGGCGCAGAGACTTAAGAGAGGAACAAATAGAATTATAGAAGGTTAAAAAAATTAAACAATGTGTTTCTGGCTTCAACAGCGTGAGAGGAAATCTGAAAGAAAAAAACAGTGCGGGCCATGAAAAAATAGCAAACAGATGTAAAAATTTACTTTGGCCTGGGCCCTGGGCTTAACCATGGCGGGCCCAGGCCAAACTATTTATAAAAAAAAACTTACACGTAAAAAATTATTTTAGACGGAGCCAACCATGACGGCCGCCATTGTTCGCCATAGCTTGGTTCCGCCCATGTTGGGAAGTGATTCCTCTCTAGTGTCACTCTATATTCTCTTTTGCATATTCATACATTGTATTTGATTATTGTTTTTTTAGGGTTAATGACCAAAATAGTCCCTGAGTTTTATGCCCTTTATCAATTTGGTCCCTAGATTTTCAATTTGGTCACACAAGTCCTTAGGTTATTCTCATTTATCGATTTGGTCCTTCCGTCCAATTCCATCTCCTCCGTGCACAGTCAGCTAACGCTGGGCTACTTCACCACCAATAATATCGCGACACGTGTTTTTTTTTTACAAAAAAAAAACCCCACGTCCACAAGGCATTTCGTAAAAAAAGCGAGATCTGGGCTCCCTCTCGCCGCACGAATGGGGGGTCTCCCCCGTTCGATTTTTTTTTTGTTTTTTACGAAATTTCATGTGGACGTGGGGTTTTTTTTTTAAAAAAACACGTGTCGCTATATTATTGGTGGTGACGTGGCCTACCGTTAGCTGACTGTGCACGGAGGAGACGAATTGGACGGAAGGACCAAATTGATAAATGAGAATAACTTAAGAACTTGTGTGACCAAATTAAAAACCTAAGGAATTGATAAAGGACATAAAATTCAAGAACTATTTTGGTTATTAACCCCTTTTTTTTTATGATAATAAAGATAAACTTAATCCGATAAACCTACCGTACTAGACCCATATAAGGGTTTGGTAAATTCCGGATGGGTGCAACACCTCCAAATTACAGGTCAAGTCAATATGATTGGCTAATTGTTTACACTGGAAAAGGATTCAAAAACGTCAAATCATCGTCAAAATTGGAGGAGGATGAATGAAATAGATAGTAGCTGGAAATCATCATCAAAATTCCATGCGTCGGTGGCTTTTAATGAGTGAAGTAACGTGTGTACATGTGGTGTGTTTTCAAAAGAAAGCACTGCGGTTGTCGTTACGAGAAGGATGAGCGACGCTTGTCGGTCTATGTTTCCCACGACAAGATACTGGACAGAGCCGTTACTACAGCTCCTCCTGACGAAGCGTCAAACTGAAGTAATTGTTGCGAACAGAGCCACCCACTTTCGACGGCCGAAATGCACCTCACCTCATTCTAAAAGCCACGGGACCTCTATGTTCTATTTTCTTTATGCAACACACGGCTTCCTTCTATTCAAAATATTGAAAAGGTCTGTAATAAATATTTACTTTCAAAATTTTAGATCTAATTAAAAAATATAAAATAATCTCTCTTTTTTATATCAAATTATTTTTTATTATAATATTTATTTAAATTTTCACACTCTTTACTTTTTCTTTAATTCTATATTTTAAAATTTTAATAATTCTAAATTTTAACAATCTAACACCACTTCAATCAACCATTCCAGCTAATCCCCTACTCATCTAGTATCAACAACCATGTAGATTTTAAGAGATTTTAGATGTAAATATTTTTTTAAAGAAAATATGATATTTGGTCACTATGTTTTGAGCACTTTTACGTTTTGGTCACTATATTTTATTTTTTTTACGATTTGGTCACTAGGTTTTTACCACTTTTACGATTTGGTCCTTCCGTCAAACATCCGTTAATTTTTAACGGAATATAACGCGGTCGACCGCTACGATTTACCGTTGCCGTAAAGACAAACAAACCGGTCGACTGCTATTCCGGTTAAAAATTTAACGTAGGTTTGACGGAAAGACCAAATCGTAAAAGTGGTCAAAACCTAGTGACCAAATCGTAAAAAAATGAAACATAGTAATCAAAATATAAAAGTTCTCAAAATTTAGTGACTAAAAATCAAATTTTTTTTTTAATTTGTTCTATTTTCACAGTAAACAAGAGACCTATCAGATCTAAATAAATATAAAAAAATTTAATTAGGTAAGATAGCCTGCTAAAGTTTCATGGTGGGAAGTACTTAAGGTGGGAAGCTTTTAAACCTTTGTTTTTATGTTTTTGGTAAGTAATTTGGTCCAATTACACTATTACAGCAGAAAGAGCTAGGCCTGAACATCGGTCGGTTCGATAGTGGAATGTGCACATTCCACTATCGAACCGACAATGGTCGGTTGTCACTTATGGACAACCGACGCCGACATGTTATACAGACTGGCCGAACACACCGAATGAATTTTTCATTCGGTCGGTTCGGCCGGTTCATTCGGTTGGGCCTCATGGGCCTTTTTAAGATAAGGCCCAATGTTTTGGGCCATTTTCTATTTTTTTTATAAATAATTTTGGGCAATTTTCATTGTTCTAAAATTATCAAAAAGAACACCAATACCTTCAATTATCAACATAATACAGTCCAAAATAAAATAAGTTATACTAAGATAATTTAATACAGTCCAAATTAAAATAAACTAGACTAAGATAAATACATTCCAAAATAAAATAAATTCATCAAGTCTCCAAAAGCTCCTCAAGCTCCTCAAGCTCCTCCACTTTCACCTTCTGAAAACCAAAAATAACATATTGTGTAAATACTAAATAGTAAAGATTTTCAGTAAAGAGAAATCTAAAATAACTACTAAATTAGTAAATTACCTTCTTCAACCTCAAAGTTTTCAATGTTGTCCAATGATTGTTGAATGTCAAAACTGGGTTCTTCTCTTAACCAATTTTGCGTGCAAATTAATGCCTCAACAGTTTTTGGACTCAAAGAACTCCGAAAGGGATCAAGCACACGTCCACCGGTGCTAAATGCAGATTCAGAAGAAACGGTAGAAATAGGCATAGCCATCACGTCACGTGCAATATGACCAAGGATAGGATATTTAGAGGCATTCATCTTCCACCAATTTAAAACATCAAAATCCACAGTTCGTGCCTCCCGACCATCTGATAAGTATTGTTCAATTTCAGATTTGTTACCCACATCTGTTTTTGATTCAAATTCATCCATAATGCCCCAAAAGGATTCAGAGTCGTCTACATCTTTCTCATCACCCCCATGTGGAGTAAAAGAGTCCTTGCATGGTTGAACCTCGCTTGAAGACCCAAACCGAGCTGAATACTCCGTATACAATCGATGTAAGACACGTCTTACACTTTCTAACATCAATTCAGCCTCATGTTCATATATTTGTTTGAACCACAATTCCAAAGCAAACATTTTGCACCGTGGATCAATCACAACAGCAATGAATAAAAATAAATTAAACTTCTCAGACCTTCCCCAATATTTTTCATACTTCCGTTTCATACCAATTGCCATGGCACTTAAAAGAACATCACCACTATCACACATCCTTGATAATTGTTTTTGAATCATACAAAGCTCTTGAAAATATGCATTAGAAGTTACATGCAAAGATCCAGAAAATCTCAATGTAGCTTCATAAAAATTTTTCAAAAACTTTGTAATTACTCGAATTCTATCCCAATCACCACATCCAGGAGGCCCCAAAATCCTTCTCCCCTCACTAGCTTCACCAAAGTAACGAAGAAAGTGCTCATCATCATCCTCCAAGCGTTCAAATGCCTTTTGATATATTTGAGCTGAGTCCAACATAAGATAAGTTGAGTTCCATCTGGTAGAAACATCAAGACACAATCCCCTTTTACTCTCAATCTTTTCCTTTTGTGCACAAACATTGAATATTTTCAATCTAGAAGGAGATGACCTCACATATCTCACTGCATTGCGAACCTTGAGAATTGATTCATCACTTTCTTTTAACCCCTCAGTGACAATAAGGTTTAGGATGTGGGCACAACATCTCATATGAAGGTAATCACCATCCATGACATTGCCCTTCATGTGCCTCTTTAGGTAATCAATAGCAACATCATTTGAGGAGGCATTATCAACTGTGATGGTGAAAACTCTATCTATTCCCCAATCATGTAAACAAGTCTCTATATGCTTCCCAATTGTATCCCCCCGATGATTAGGAATTAAACAAAAGTTTATGATTCTTTTGTGCAACCTCCATTCAGAATCAATGAAATGTGCTGTCAAACACATGTAATTTAAATTTTGCACTGAGCTCCAAGTGTCAGTTGTGAGACAAACTCTACTAGCAGTTGACTTAAAAAAAGATTTCAACTTTCCTTTTTCCACATCATAAAGCTTCATACAATCCCTAGCCACAGTAACACGGGAAGGCACATTAAACTTGGGTTCCATTTTCGAACAAACTTTTCTAAACTTAATCGACTCCACAAATCTAAAAGACAATTCATCACAAATAACCATTTCAGCAATTGTCATCCGAATACCTTCAGGATCATACTTGTGAAACCCCATTTTATTAATTGCACCACCATCAGACCCTTCCCCTTTCTTGTCAAAACACAAAGTAGTCTGATTCTTATCCGCTGGTCTCCTATAGGGATACTTCTTGCAACTCTCTAAATGTTGTATCATTGATGATGTCCCATTTTTCTTAGAGTGACAAAAGTACTCCTTCGAACAATAGTTACATGTGGCTTTCGGGTCACTAGAATCACAAGCAGCCAGTTTGGTAAAATGGTCCCACACTTGGGACGGGTCTCTACTAGCCTTCCTTTTAGAAAAAGGTCGAATAGTAGGCTGGGACTGGGTTTGAGTTGGAGTATTGTTAACATTTGATGGAAAACAAAACTAAAAAGATAATTCCTCGCCCTTGGCAGAATGAGAAAACATACCAGCTTCCAATATGACACCTTCCTTCTCCCCGATGTGTCTAGCAACAAATTCACTGAACTTTATCTGTAGCCAAAAAAAAGAAAAAAAAGATAGTGCACAAATTCACAGGTTCTGGCAAGTATGCAAAGTAGGAACAACATAGTGCACAACTACAAGAACAGAAAGTCCTGTTTGGTACCACTATAGAATAACTTGCTCATTAAATCTGGCGGGAGATTACTTACAAAATGACAGAATCACTAGAATCTGGCTTTGTCAAGCTCAGGGGACTTGTTCAGACCAACAGCTGTGGTGAAAGTTGCATGTTCATGGCAATACTGAACCTCCAACTGCAACATGGAGAATGTGTAGCAGTAAAACAATTAAAGTTAAAGTGACTGCGGATGCACATTAAATCCATCTGCCAAGAAAATTGGTATCTTGCCAGACTTGTAATCGGGTAGTTTGAATGACAACGGTTTTTGTGGATGGCAGGATATCTGTGATACAGAAGGTTGTCAAGACCTGCTAAACAAAGAAACAATTACTAGAAAGAACAAGGACTATAATTTAGATTTTGAAAAGAGAAAGAATGAAAGAAATTACATTTGATTCTGTGTCAACTTTGACATCAAACACAGCATTCTTGTGCTTGTACTGTGCTGCCACATCACCTGAAGAAAGACCCCTCTTATTAAAAGTTAGGTGAATCACAGTCTTGTCAGCAGAAATTCTATTCTCCACATAGACCAGACTAACGATAAACTCAACCATTTTTTGTTCTTCCTTTCCAACTTGATTTCACTATATCAAAGATTAACCCCACTGCTGGTGAAGACCCAATTATTATATGCACAGAAGCAAACCAACTGCGAGCACATCCTTCGTGTCAAACTTCATTTCTTGATTATTAATACTCGGGGGTTCTTGGGATTTGCTAAGTTCACTATCAATATAAGGAACTTGTTGACATTGAAGGAAATTACTGTAACTTCTTGTTATTATGCCTGATTAGTTGCATGTTAAAGGCTTATGTAGATTGTTGAAAGAGTGTTGGAATAGGGAATATTATAGGTTTATTTGGAGCTAGGGAGTATTAATCCTGAACCATCGTTCACCCTTACAAACACTTTGGACACCCCGCAACGTTCTTGTATGCTCGGAGTCATGGTTACCCCCAAAACCCAACACTCTTGCTCTATAAACCAACTTTGCAACAATACCCATCACTATCCACAGTTGGGTGGACAAAAACTATCCAAACAACTGCCAGCCATCTGTTGGAACACATGCTAGCAAACACATTGCCAGACATCATACGCACACAATTTGCGTAGTGCTATTAGAAACTGAAAATATAAACATTGCCAAACCTTGTTGACTCAGAAACTGCATTTAAAGAACAAGAATTGAAGATAAATTTGATCAGAGGTTAAATGATGGTGGTAAGTTTTTTGCGAGTTAACCTAGTTACACTTAGTCTTTTGAGTCAGAGCACTGTATATTACTATCTAAAATATCCACCATGCGTATGAAGCGCTAGTCACAGTTAGAAGCCAAATACTTTACAATTGAGTAAGCAACCTGAATGAAACAAAATATATAGATCCACAACTACAAGAGAAAAGCCTGATTGAAGCTTTGGAACTTACATGGGAACCCACAACTACAAGAGAAAAGCCTGAGGAATCGGATGAGAGCTGGAGGGGGAAGGGGCCGAACGGCGCAAAGGAGATCTGGAGATTCGGAGAAGCCTGGAGGGGTGGAGGCCGGAGGGGGAACGGCGAATCGGCGCTGCTTAGTGGTTAGGGCAAATGATCGAAATTCGAATGTCGAACAGTCGAAGGGGGTAAAAAAACACGTCTTAAGATATGGGTCGGTCGGTTCGGTTTTCGGTGAACCGACCCATATCACCGAAAACCGAACCGATCTCAATCGGTTTTAAAAAGGATGGGCCGAGGACCGACCTGGGCCATCGCCCAACCGCCCGCACCAATGGGCTGCGGTCGGTTTGGGTCGGCCGGTTCGGCCCTCGGCCCAAACATGTTCAGGCCTAGAAAGAGCCGTGGATAAAAACAGCAATGATGAGGGAAAAGAGAGACTCAAAGCCGTAATAAAGTCAAGAGTCGCATCACGTGCCTGTTCTACCAGCAGCCGCTTTCCTAATTCGCTCGCTGCTTCTACATCCCGAGAGATTCCGTCCCGTAACGGCTCATTCATGAATATAGCCGTTAAATTTGTCGTTTAATTCACCTTCAAAAGCAAAAACATATGGCTTCCTCCTCAGATAACCCATCAGAGATACAGTCGCTGCTCTCTCGTCAATCATCACTCTGCTTTCCTCGCAGTGCCCTGTAAAGCAAGCACTAAATTGCGGCAGTAGGAGCGTCATCCTTGTACGACACCTATGATGGCTAAAGTGGCTCTCGCTCTTTTGCTTCTGCTCTTGTCCTTCGTTTCAGGTATATCTCCTGTATCAGCTCCTCGGAAACTACACATGACTTTTGATTGCATTCTCTTAATCTGTGCTGGGTTTCTGAGAATTCAGTCTACTGGGTCGCTGCAAATTACTAGTCGGGTTTCGCTTACAAAGATTTCTTGAGCTACCCTCACTTTCAACACTTGGCTTCGATCTGTTCGTTTTGCATGATTGCCTTTATCATTCTCTAACCATGCCATTGAGTGGTGTTGGCATTATCTTGCTCATATCTGAATGAGCATGTTCGTTTTCACAATTTTTTAAAATTTAAATACATTCACAAAATTATTACAGAATATCTTAAAAATTCAAACACAAACAACAATACATTTAACACAATCTCCAACAATTTTTTACACAAATTTCAATATATTATAAAAAAAATTATAACAAATTTTCTCTCTATATTTTCTCACCTAATTCCAATAAACAATTACATTAAATCATCTCTCTTTATTTTTTACACAAATACCTATATAACACTATTTTACATAAATATTCACAATTCTACTAGAATCTTACAGTTGTTTACGACACGAGCATGCCTAGGATTTCATAAATTGCGATATTTCGGCTACAAAGCGACTGTGATTTGCTTCAGACTCTTATGCATTGCAAATATCACTTTGTTCTAACTTTCCTTAATTCCACAAGTGAATCAGGCTTTTTTATTAACGTTGGTCTGAAATTAATAGCGGGGCAGTAATTTAGATCTGCAGAAGGTAATAATGGATGTGCAATTTAAGCTTCTGGCTTTAGACTATCGGGTTATAAATGATGACTCCCACTACTAATTATATTTAGGTTTCCCCAAGTGGAAACTTAAAATTTTCTGCCAAATATTTGCAGGGTGGAGTTCGAATATGGCAAAAGGACAGGTAACGTCAAGGCTCAAGCTCCTCGCAAACACAAGGCACAAGTGAAAGATCAACATAACAGGATTTACTTATTGCTTTGATCTTATTTTATGTGAAATGTTATAATTAATTTGCAGAAAAGTTGGTGTGTGGCCAAGCCTTCGTCTGACCAGGCAACCCTTCTACAGAACATCAATTATGCATGCTCACAGGTGGATTGCCGGATTTTGCAAAGGGGTTGCCCTTGCTTCAATCCTGATAATCTCATAAACCATGCCTCCGTAGCCATGAACCTCTACTACCAGTCCCATGGAAGGAACAACTGGAATTGTGACTTCAGGAACTCTGCTCTAGTTGTCATCACTGATCCAAGTAAGTCATTAATGGAGGGTTCTGGGGTTTAATCTTGAAATATATACAGTAGGCAAATTTTCTTGAAGCACTGCTGCAAATTTTCTGAAAGATCATCTTTTGTTTTTTTTTTAAACACCTGAATTGCAGGTTATGGTAACTGCATCTATGCATGACGGAAGAAGAAAGTTTATATGCCCGAGGGAGCAAAACTTGAGAATTCTGATTATCTCCTGAAATTAGCTTGTAATGTTCTGCTAGGTAGCCAGATAGGTATGCTACATATTGCAGCAGAGGTTCAGCAAAACTGAGTTAACATTTCAATTTAGATTCCTTGTATTGAGTCCACTAGTTCCATCGCGAAAAAAACAGAGGAAAAAAAAAAGAAAGACAGGCCGTCTCTCTTGGTAATTCCTAGCCACCAAACATAAAATGCTTAACCACTGAGAACTGAACAAAAATATATAATGTATGGTGATAGGTCCCAGTCAAAGCCTACAAAAGTTCTCTATTTTGGGCAAGAGAAAACCGCAAAAGTAATGGAAATAACGTACTTTTTCTTCCCCTCCTTTATTCATGCAGAACAGTAATTAAATAGCCTCAGGTGAGCACCATATTACCGCAACTCTGGGCACTACTCAACGGTATGTAAAATAACAGAATAACAACTTAAACAACTTAAGTCCTACATGCACTCAAGCAACGTGCGGTCATGCGCGTAATGGTCGTAGCTCATGCCGCATGAATCCCATAATATTTGGGATTCCTCTTGACTGCTCTACTGGACCTCCGTGGTCCATCATATGGTTCCTTGCAGTTTGCGTAAACACATCCAAGTATGAACATCGATGAACCAATACTGAGAGCTGGAAGCCCCGTGGCTCTTGCCACTCACAGTCTTAGAATTTAGACGATGAAGCACATTGTTCTCAAAAAAAGAAATACAACAGTAGAGGGAAATGATTCAGACCAGCCCGTATGGTCCATACTTGTAGAGGCCAACTGTCTGGATGTTTTCCCTTACATTAGGCACCTGTGAGAATTCCACATCAATTAATGAGGTCTGGCTCTTCGAGCTGAGCTCGGTTCAGTTCAACATCTCATCGGAATTAGTCTGATGACAATTAATGAGACGTTCTGGTCTGAATCATTTCCCATCTTAAAGAGTTTTTCTGAATTTGAGGAAAGTAGCAATTCACAAATACAACTTGAATGGACCAAAAAATGAAGCTATTTATTTGAACCTGTTAGAGAAATTATATGCAGAGCGGAAAAACAGATGATATTTCGGTATACCTAGCATCCCTGAAATCGAATGCTTGAAGTTGTTTCACGTGCCTCAACCGTTAATGCTCTAGAAAATCTTCCCGGTGGTGGAGTGTTCTATTAGGGAATTACTCCCTAATTCCACAACTTAAATGCTCAAAGAAGGAAGACTAAATTCTAGAGAGGGAGAGAGAGAGGGAGAGAGAGAGGCTCTCTAATTTTTTCGTGTGTAGAGAAGTGAAGGAGGAGGGGAGGGGCCTTTTGTTAGATGTATGCCCTCAAAACCAATCATTTTGCATAATTATGAGATAATTATTATAATTGATTAATCACTTGTATATTATTTTGGGTACATGCAATGACATGAGATGTCATATTTGCAATGACATTAGATGTCATATTGTTGAGCAACATTGTAGAAAAGTCAGGCCAATGATTAATGAATAAGAGGCAGGGAGTATGACGTTTCGGAGCCTTGTTGATTCACTTTGTTCTAGACTGAGGTACATGATAATGTACAAATAGGTTTACACTCGTTGTGCCTCTATAAGATAGAATGATGAACTCCGTCATTAAGGTGGGGACCTTAAGCAGACGAGTAGGTGTAAT
Organism: Myrica gale; assembly: GCA_963930655.1. NCBI lineage: Eukaryota > Viridiplantae > Streptophyta > Magnoliopsida > Fagales > Myricaceae > Myrica > Myrica gale. Next base: position 9,345,880 of record OZ005620.1, read on the forward strand.
GTAAGAGTACATGCACTGAACTGGATAAACTATGAATACTTTCTGGAAATGATCACTGATGTAGAGAATGATATTCAACACAATTAGCTTATGTTGTCCTTAGACCTGAGAGAGCTATACAGGTTTGCTTGTTGTGTGCTTGTGCTTTGACTGAGTCATTTGGTGATGATCTTCGCAGATCAAATATTCCAGATAATGTTGGGCCTTTTGCATAGTAAGTGAATTTGTATAATTGCTCAATATGAAATCCACCAGTCTCTTGATGAGGCAGTATATTCATTATGTCTGTATATTGTTGGACTCCTGTAAAAAAAAAGCTGCAGGGAGATTTTATGAAAAGTGTTTTCACGGGTTTTACTTATATAATATATTAAGTAAATATTTGCGAAAAAGTTTTTTCGAAAAGTTTTGGAAGTCCAACTAGGTACAAACTGAGAATTAAGAATTATATGAGCTAGAGACTTAATCGGTGATATTATTCCAGTCATATTAGCTCATGTGGAATATAATATGGTTGAAGGATAAATAAACATATAATTGTTAGCAAAAAAGGTTTCACAAAAACAGTCTCATTATCTCGGGGGTCAATTTTGATATGTTAATGGACATGATCACAATTTGTAGAAGCCCAGCAATTCGGAATCAGAATATAAAGGAGTTAATGACAAAGAGTTTTTCATGAAAATCCTACGACCAAGATTTGAGATCCCTAAAGATCTCATGCTATAGCATAGTTGAGTTCTCAGCCAGTCATTATAAATAGCTCAGAACTCAGTTGAGAAAGTGAGATTTTCATTTCAACAAGAAATTTAATTTCAACAAAAGAGAGTTTCTCTCTAAATATCTCTCTTCTCAAAGCTGTGTGCGTGGATCAGAAAGAGGCAGAACGCTTGGGCTGCTCTGATTTCAACGATCCTGCTTCCGCTGCGCCGATCCCGCGATTCCAAGACCTTTTATAGCCTCTCATCTAAAATCTCCTTGTGACACAAGCTATGTGTCACTATGCATGGCTAAGGTGTCATGCATGGGACCAAGTTGTTGAGGTGTAAAAAAAATTAATGATGATGTTTAAAGTTGTTTTTTTATATTTCGAATTTATTTATTTTTTATTAAAAGTTGAATATAAGGTATTTAAAAAAGAACTAAACGACAAAAGAAAAGTTGAATGCGCAGGGGGACAAGGCAGGGGACAGCCTGCCATGCTACAGATCCGACGCAGGGGGATTGAAATCCTTACTTTTTTTTGGTGTTTGTCAAACATGAAGAAGTGAGGATTCAAATCCTCACTTTTTTCAACAAACGAACATCTCCCAAGTGTCACCAAGCATGACACTTGCGTGACCTATTGTCATACAAGAAGTCATGTGTCCCACATGCATGAGGGTGCCCACATGGGTGTTCCTAATTGGTAACATCTCTAACTCACCATAGTGGGCATGACTCAGTCATGCATCTCCCCTAGCATTCTCAACCTTGTTCATACTAGCATATAAATTGTGCGACCACTGAGCACACTTGCAGAAGAAAAGGTGGGAGCACTACCAAATCTCTCAACAGAGAAGACTATGATAGAAACATCCATACGTATCTCGTTATGCTTTAGACTCATTTGCACACATTAAATCAAGCATTTTTAATCCCTCTCAAGTTTAGTATTTACAACTATGCTCAATCATCTCATGGTCATACTTTATTCACAATTACGTTACTACTCATAAGTAGCACCATAACCTGTCAATAGTGAATACAATCAGTGATGTGTGCCAAATAGTCTTCCTTACGCCCCATGCTACTAAATTTTGGCTCAACCGCTTTCCCAGTAATGCCCCTTTAAACCGAATCATCGAGGGTCATTAGGTAACATGCCAAAGTAGTAGACATCAAAACCACAATCTTGTGACATAGTCAAAAGTCAACAAAGGGCATAAATATAGAATCACTAAATGACTCAATGGACTCACATTGTGAGGAAGCAGGGATCCATTTGATCACCTCCATAATTTTTTGAGAAAGCACATGTAATATGAATACATGTTACGTTGGAGTTCTTTTAAAAAAGAGCATATGTCTAAACTCAAAACATCGTATAGATATTAGTTCAATCACTATCTTAGGGCCTAACTCGAGTTCTCATTTTGCTCGCCTCTAGCTAACCACAAGCTACATTGATAGTGGGTTATCCATGCACGGTCACTGTAGACCTCTTTTTAGCTCCAACTAAGGTGATATCAAATTGTGTCTACCAACTTGACTTACAAGTATCTTAAAGACACAATGTCTCATCTCTGCTCGCTAACTAAGCGCCAGAGGCAATCGCTCGTGTGAGTGAGCCGATCTATGTTGATTTATATACCTTTCATATCATATCATAGTAAATGTGTGAATACTAACATTTCCTGAATAATACGTAATTCATTGAATAATATCTCAAACAGTACAACTCATGATCAACCGAAAATAAACAACATTTACAGTCTTCGCAACCCTAGATTTTTTGCATGTGCCACAAAAGCATCTCTAGCGGTAGGCTTAATCAAGGGGTCAACAATCATGCGACTCATAGAAATATGTTTTAGGATCACTTCATGTTGCGCTATCATATCTCGAATGTAGTGATACCAAATATCTATGTGTTTAGTCTTTCCGTGATACATAGAGTCCTTAGCATAAGCGAAAACAACCATGCTATCACATAAAATTATCACTAGATCTGAAGCATCCGCAACAACTTCAATATGCTGAAGGAACCTCCTCAACCAAATGGCTTCCTGAACTGCTGTTGAGCACGCCATGTACTCCTCCTCCATGGTCGATAATGCTATATAGGGTTGTTTCTCGCTTTCTAATGAGCAAGTCTAAGGTTTGACTGAAATCTACTGACCAAGCCTACCACAACATATATATTTGGTCGTGTACACATCATAGCGTACATCAGGCTGCCTACGACACTAGCATAAGGAACACGTCATATTTTCTATATCATCTCAAGTCATGAGATTAATATCATGGCATAAATTTTCGTCTTTAGACACATGAGTGTCAATAGGTTTACAGTCGTACATCTGGAAGCGTTTAAGGACATTTTCAATATAGTCTTTTGAGACAAACTTATAAGTCTCTTAGGGCGATCTGTAAAGATCTTCACCCCCAGAATGTAGCCTGCGTCACCCATATCCTTCATTTCAAACTTAGAGGATAACCACTCTTTTGTGGCCACAATTATCTCCCTATCATTTCCAGCTAGCAAAATGTCATTGACATACAACGACAAAATGATGAAACTTTTCTTGGACCGTTTGACGTAAACACAATGGTCCTCTTCGTAAACTCATTCAAAAGAACGAATCAATAGAATCTAAGACACCACTGCCTTGATGATTGTTTTAGGCCATAAATGGATCGTTTGAGCTTGTAAACTTTGTGCTCTAGTCCTTTAGCCATGAAACCAATAGGTTGATCCATATAGATCTCTTCATCCAATTCTTCATTAAGAAAGGCTGTCTTAATGTCCATTTGAAAATGTTTCAAATCTAGCTTTGCAACAATAGCTAAAAGCAAGCAAATTGAGGCAAACCTCACTACCGGTGAGAAGGTTTCCTCATAGTCTACACCCTCATGTTGGATATATCCCTTCGCCACGAGGTGAGCATTATACCTTTCAATTGAACCATTTGTCTTGCCTTTGACCTTAAGAACCCATTTGTTCCTTGTGGTCTTTCACCCAAGTGGCAGGTCAACCAAATCCCAGACCTAGTTGTTCCTCATCGACTCCATTTCATCATTCATTAATTTCATCCACTTATCTTTAAAGAAGATAAGAGAGCCTATTGAACTGTCCTAAGCTCATCATCATCATGAGGAGCAACCATGAAAGCTTCCCCTTCAATCTCAAAGCAACGACGAGGAATATTTCCACGTTGGCTTCTATGCAATAGAGTGTTGTGAATCCTCTTCTAATGGTATGTTTCCACCAGATGACAAGTCACTCCCACTATCCCTAAGAGTTTGAGAAATTTCTTCCGCATTCTCAACTAAGCGACTTGGGGCACCTTCCTCTTGATCCACTAGTTCATAAAGCTCCAAGCTTCTCTGAACCTCTCCTCTGCTCGGAAACTCATCCTCGATGAAATCCACATCTTGTGACTCAATCTTAGTCACTCTTCCATCACTTTGTTCACCGATCATCACATAGCCCTTGGAGTGTTATGGATATCTTATAAAGATACATTTTCTCCCTTAGGCCCTAACTTCCTATACTTATGAGAAGGATCATGAACAATACCAGCTGAGCCTCAGGGCCGCAAGTTCCCTAACATAGGTTTCTCGCCTATCCAAGACTCATAAAGTGTGGAAGGTACTGACTTGGAGGGCAGTCGGTTAAGAATGTAGGCAATAGTCAACAATGCATTCTCCCAATACGATATTGGTAGGTTTGCTTGTGTCATCATTGATCTAACCATCTAAAGCATTGTACGATTCCTCCTTTCAGCCACTTCATTTTTCTATGGCGTATATGGAGTCGTCAACTACCGTTTAATTCCTTTTTCATAACATGCCTATTAAATTTCCAAGACAAATATTGGCGTCCGCGATCAGTTCTTAAAGCCTTAATGCTCTTATCTAATTAATTTTCAACCAAATTCATATACCGTCTAAAGCAATCCAATGCTTCAGACTTATAAGAGATCAAATAGAAGTGACCGTACCAGAAAAATGTGATAAAATAGACACCGTTGTGTCATGCCCTCACATTCATTGGACCACATATATCATAATGGACAAATTGCAATGGAAAAGATGCCCTAATGTCTTTTTCAAATGGTTTTCTCTTTGACTTACCCATTAGACAGTGCTCACATGTGAGTAAAGAGACATTAGTGAGATTGCTTATAAGACCTTCTCTAGCTAAACTAGTCATCCTATTCTGCCCAATATGGCCAAGCCTAGCATGCCATGTAATGGAGCCCAAAGTATCCAATGAAGTCAAAAAAGCAGTATAATCATTCCTAGAAGAATAATTCAAATCCATAATTATAAAACCATCTAAAATATAACCGCATCCTAAAAAATAGTTTCCAAATAAAGTGAGATGCCATTGTTCTAAAAAACAAAACGAAAAACCAAGTCTTAACAGTGAGACCATAAAAAGCAAATTTCGTCAGATTTCAGAACAGTATAACACATCATGGAGCAATAGAGTGCGCCCATCGCACAAATTCAGTTTGTAGGTACCAATCCCAATCACCTTTATACTGGCTTCATTCCCCACCTTTATGTGTTGACTCCCGACGGGTACTCGGTATTCCACGTATCCAGACTTTATCCCTCGCTATGTGCTCAGTTGCTCCTGAATCAACAGTCCACATAGGATAGGATTGACCTACTATAACATGTGTAATTCCTAGGATTAAGGCAACCCAAGAGGGGGGTGAATTGAGTTTCAAAACTTTTTCGAAGTTCACCCTAAAAGATTTCTTTGCTAACTACAAGTTCCACAAAGAGAAGTGATTGCAATAAATAATTAAACACAAGAATATATATATTGCAACACAAATATGCAAATAACACTTAGAACAAGAAACTAGTAGCAAAAAGTAAGGAGAAAAGAGAAGAGAAGTAAACGCAAGATTTTTAGGTGGTTCGGCAAACCTGTCTATATCCACCCCTCAAGCTCCTTTACCTAGCCTTGAGGTTTTCTCCATTATGTCCCTTCAACCAATGAAATTGTTTCCTTACACTTGAGCTTGAGAAACACATTTTCAAGCCTCAAGAACGAGTTTGGGAACAAACCTCTCCAAACTCTTTTTAATGAACAACCATCACCAAAAGGAAACAAGAGAATCACTCTCTTAGAATGGTATAAGGATGAACGAAAATTCCCACTAAAACTCCCTTGATGGAGTAGATGTCACAATGAGAAATTTCTATCTCTCAGGCATCACACAATAACAAGGATGTGAAAGTGATGATTATGTGTGAATGATAATAGAAAAATGATTCAAATATTTTTTTATCACTCTTATCCTTAGCAAAATGATATTGGTCATTTAGCTTGCATTTATAAGGCTTAGGGATGATCTTATCTGTCAAAAACTTGCAATGAGTCGGTCGACCGCTACATGAGCCAGTCAACCATTGAAGGTTTCTGTTACCGAACGGTCATAATGTCAGAAGTCAGAACAACTCTTTTTTTTAATCATATTGGTCGGTCGTTACACAAGTCGTTGTATATCCGGTCGACAACTTCATCAACCGATCGACCTCTACAACTTAAGCACATGACCCGATTGATTTAAAAACACGATTTTGACCAACTTGAGTCACTCAATTTTAAACACTAACTCCTCATAAGTATACAAAGGGATTGAGAGTTTAATTTGGATAATTTGAAGCCATTTAAAAATATTTTAAACAACCAAAAAGTGGTAAAATAGTTTATACAAGTTTTGAAGACTTATACAAGTGTGTGGTTCAAATCCTTGTTAAAGATAAAGTTTAGAGTTACAAAAATTACCCTAGAAACTTGAGTCTTCACTTTAAGAGCCACTTCCATTGATAGGGTTGTTGATTGATTGCTTTGTCCAAATTTTGGATCTTCTTTGCTTCTCATTTCAATTACTTCCATTGTTATCATCAAAACATTGATTGTGACTAAAAGCCAACAATCTCCCATTTTTCGATGATGACAATAAATTAATTGATCTTCCTTTTGTTGATCTTGTCTCCCCCTAACTTTTGTACTTTGATATGGGGTTTTGGACATTTTTATATTTCAATGAAAAAATGTTAGCATATAATATGAAAGGATAGCATATGGATAAGAGAAAACTTTCATATCACAAAAACAATACATCACAGTTTCAAAGGGGTGTATAGATACAAAAAAAATACCATTCTCTCCCCCATTGTCATCCCAAAAAGGAAATACATAAGCAAAATGAAATGCATATGCTATGAACATCATTAGGTGGAGGGAATCTAGTAGTAAAAAAATGCATCATATCCTTAAAGAACTTCCTATGCTCCTCTTGCATAGAAATAATTCTCTCCTCAAGGTACTTCCTCTACCCCTCGTGAATAGTGGTAAGCCGTTGTTCAAAAGCAGTGACCGGGTGTTAAAGGAAGAGGTAGGGCTGGACCTCTGGTAGGAGAAAGAATAATGAGAGGATCATCAGCCAAGTCCGCATCTATGTCAAACTCCATTGTCTCAGCATCAACCTCCTCACCCTTAGGCTCATCCTCTGCCTCAGCCACACCCTCATCCTCATCATCAATATAAGGCACCTCTTCATCCTCATCCTTATCAATATCCTGATTTTTAGGCACCTAAATATTTCTCGAATTCTTCCTATATCCCATCCGGGTTAGGACCGCAATATCAAACTCTTCACACTTAGTCAATGTGTCTTTCTTTCAAGAACTAAGTGCAACTCCAAAGTGCCTAAATATCTTGGTAAACAGCAAACCATAAGGTAGATTCTTTTTAAACTCACAAGCTGCTTCCATTTGTTTGAGCATAATGTAAGGAAGGTTGAACTTTTGGCTTTCAAGAGACACTCAATCACGAAGACATCCATAAAAGTGACCTCACTCAATCACCATTTCCTAGGAGGTACACTAGGGCTTCTCCATAATCAAAGCCCTGACACACGGGCCAAGTCTTAAGCTCATAAGCTTGAATCCCAACATGTGGAATGCCAAATATATCTCCAAGGATAACTTCATTCAACACAATCTTCTGTCCCCTAACCATACTCCTAACAGTGAACAAACCTCCAGCTGTCCACCCAACGGTCATATTACAGAAGAAAAACCTAACATATTTAGGAAAGACTTTATTACCCATGTCTAGCAAATTCCACCAACCTTGTTTTACAAACAGACGTTCAATCTCAAAGTCTGAAAGTGAAGATACATTCACTTTCCTTCCTCCCCACATGATTTTTCTCTGTGAAAATTCAATGTGAAACTTCTCAGCACATACAGAATTACGAAAAAAAATAATCAAGCTCACCCAAATGATTCGCTGAAGAACAAGATGATTCGGCTCCCCCAATTCCATATTGTACAACATTATCCATCCTTAGCATGATGATTGAGAGCAAAAGTTAGAGAGAAAAGGGTTGAAATATAGAAATATGGGGTTAGGGTTTCAAATGGGGCTAAAATCTGGGGTTAGGGTTTCAAATGGGGCTAAAATCCCTAAAATTTTATCGTTGGACGGATTTTGACGCAAATTCAAACAAAAACAAATGGATTAGGCCAAATTTGAGGGTCTGAAATGATTTGGATAAATTTTAGGATATGTTATGATATTTTAGGAAGGATTTGAGAGGGTTAGAGGCGAGAGAGACGAAGCAGTTCACGTGAGAATAGAGGACCAAATGTTAACTTCTCTATATATAGTTTCAACGAGGCGGTTGACCGCTTCATATAGTGGTGTCATGTTACATGTTTGTCATTCATCATATGCATCATTCCATTTCAATTTTGGATCTTAAAACGTCATCTGCCAAGACTGTTCTCTGTAGCGGTTTTCAACGAGGCGGTTGACCGCTTCATATAGTGGCGTCATGTTACATGTTTGTCATTCATCATATGCATCATTCCATTTCAATTTTGGATCTTAAAACGTCATCTGACAAGACTGTTCTCTGTAGCGGTAGATCCAAAATTGAAATGGAATGATGCATATGATTAATGACAAACATGTAACATGACACAAGGACATTATAAACATGTTTAAAATATCAAAACAAAGAAAATCCATAAAAATCAATAAATAGCATATCAAATAGCATTTATATCTAAAACCTAATATCTTTTAAGATCACGAAACCTGTCCTTACTCAAAGGGTTTTGTGAAAATATCAGCTAGTTGATGCTCAGTTTCATTGAAATCAAGTGAGATGTCACTTTTTTGAATATGATCTCTTAGAAAATGATGTCTCACTTCAATGTGTTTAGTCCTTGAGTGTTGGATGGGGTTCTTTTTAAAATTGATAGCATTAGTGTTATCACATTTAATGGGTATACTATAAAACTCTAGTCCAAAATCTTTGAGAGTTTGTTTCATTCACAACTCTTGAGCACAACAACTAGCGTCCTCTATGTATTTCGCTTTAGTTGTTGATAATGCAACCGAGTTTTGTTTCTTGCTATTCCAAGAAACTAAAGATGAACTTAGGAAATGACAAGTACCACTAGTACTTTTTCTTTCGACTTTGCACCCGGCAAAGTCGGCATCGGAATAGCTTATTTGGTTCATGTGAGTGTCTCTTAGATACCAAAGCCCTAGGTCAATAGTACCCAAGAGATATCAAAAAATTCATTTTACGGCAACAAAATGAGATTCTTTAGGACATGCTTGGAATATAGCACATAAGCACACACTAAGTATAATATCCGGCCTACTAACCATCAAATAGATGAGAGCTTCAATCATACCTCTATATTTGGTGATGTTTACCTTGTTACCTCTTTCATCCTCATCAAGCTTTAGCGATGTGCTCATTGGTCTTTCCGTCACTTTAAAGTTCTTCATTCCAAAGCGTTTGAGTAGATCCTTTGTATACTTAGTTTGGTTTATGAAGATTCCTTCTTTGGGTTACTTGATTTGTAGTCCAAGGAAGAAGTTAAGCTCACCCATCATACTTATCCCAAACTCTTCATGCATAAATTTCGAAAATTCTTGACAAAATCACGAAATCTGCCTATAGCATTCACTGAATACAATGCCATCATTATGATATCATTATTTTTGGTTTTGGTGAAAAATGTTGTGTCAACTTTACCCATGGAAAAACCTTTTTCAATAAATAAAGTTTTAAGTCTATTATACCAAGCTCTAGGAGCTTGTTTTAGTCCATACAAATCCTTTTTCAATTTGAATACAAAATTTAGATGAGCTTTGTTTTGAAAACTTTGTGGTTGTTCTACATTGACTTCTTCCATGATAAATTCATTTAAGAAAGAAATTTTCACATCCATTTAATAAAGCATAAAATTTTTATAGCAAGCAAAGGCCAAAAACATTATAATGGATTGCAAACAAGCTATGGGTGCATATATTGCATCATAATCATTCACTTCTTCTTGATTATATCATTTAGCAACCAATCTAACTTGTTTCTAACAATAGTACAATGCTCATCAACCTTGTTCTTAAAGACCCATTTTGTGCCAGTAATGGTTTGATCATTGAGTCTAGGGACAAGTTCCCAAACTTGATTTCTCTCAAATTGGTTTAACTCTTCTTGCATTGCCAAAATCCAACTTTCGTGGTTTTCGGCTTCAAGAAAAGTCTTAGGTTCAATTTGAGATACAAATGCAAGATGATTACGAATGTTTCTAAGTGAAGCTCTAGTTCTAGTTCCATGCGAAAGATTACCAATAATTAACTCTTGAGGGTGACTAGTATCATACCTTCATTTTTATGAGGCTTGTAGTCTAAACCACTATTGTCAAAAATACATCTTTGACTATTTAGAATGTTCTCCAAAGCTTTGCTTCCTTAAGTTAATTTTTCAAGAATGGTGTTTTGACGTGTAACCTTATCTTTGAAAGCTTTGTTCTCAATCTCCAAGGTTGAAACTTTTAGCTTTAATTCCATATTCTATAGCTTTAAATTTCCTTGTTCATCATTTAAGGAATCAAGGTCACTTGTAGCTAGTGAATGTTTCTTTTTCAAAACATCGTATTTGAGTTTAAGCTTTCAAACGTAATGTATAACTCATCAAAAGAATTTTCTAATTCATCATTTGAAGGTTTTGAATCTTCAAGATCCGAGAGATATACCTCATCATCTTCTAGAGCCATGAAACACATGTTTGCAATTTCTCCCCCATCTTCTTCTTTAGAGGAGCTTGAATCGCTATCTTCTCAAGTAGCTTTCATAGCTTTCTTTTTATATTTAAGAAGTGGGCAATCTGCCTTAATGTGACTGGGATTCTTGCACTTGTAACTAGTGATGTGGTCCGTCTTGTTGTCCATCTTTAAGTACTCCTTCTTTGGCTCTTCTCTCTTGCAGTCTTTGAAGTTCTTCCTTCCTTGCTATCTTTTGAGGAAGTTCCTAAAATTCCATGTCATGAGAACTATATACTCATCTCCACTTTCATCATTATCTTCTTCAATCTCAACTACGGAGGACTTCAAAGCTATGCTTCTTCTTTTTGAACTTTCTTCCTCATGTCCTTTCATGGTGATTTTGTGAGTCATAAGGGATGCAAAAACCACTTCCAAATGCAATTTGCTGAGGTCCTTTACTTCCTGAATAGCGGTGACTTTAGCTTCCCAAGTCTTTGGTAGTGTCCTAAGATTTTTTCTCACCAAACCGGAGTTATTGTACACTTTTTCTAGATATTCTGTTGAATAACTTATTTCTAAAGCACTAAAGAATGCTCATAGCTCTAAGATTTATAGAAATTTTCTTCTTGTCCTCATCGGTATACTTATTAACAGTCTTAGAGATAATTTTCTCATCTACGGTTTTTATAGGATAGTGAGGTTAATTCAAAACACAAAGCCATAGATCATAATCAATGGATTGAAAATAAATTTTAACCCTTACTTTCCAATAGGTGTGTAATCACTTCCATTGTAGGAAGAATGCCTATATGTTGAAAGATCCTCAACATGAGAGTTGTTTCTTAAAGTTGTCATTAATTCTAACTCAAGATTGTTAAATCTTGATAAAGTGAGCGCCAAGCTCTGATACCAATTGTAATTCTTAGGATTAAGGCAACCCAAGAGGGGGTGTGAATTGGGTTTCAAAACTTTTTCGAAACTCACCCTAAAAGATGTGTTTGCTAACTACAAGTTTCACAATGAGAAATGATTGTAATAAAAAATCAAACACAAGAATATATATTGCAACTCAAATATGCAAATAAAACTTAGAATCGGAAACTAGTAGCACAAAGTAAGGAGATAAGGGAAGAGAAGCAAACACAAGATTTTTAGGTGATTCGGCAAACTCACCTACATCTACCCCTCAAGCTCCTTTACCGAGCCTTGAGGTTTCTCCACTATGCTCCCTTCAACCAAGGAAATTGATTCCTTACACTTGAGCTTCAGAAACATCTCTTCAAGCCTCAAGAACGAGTTTGAGAACAAACCTCTCCAAACTCCTTTCAATGAACAACCCTCCAGGAAAGAAAACAAGAGAATCACTCTCTTAGAAGTGTATAAAGATGAACGAAAATGCCCACTAAAACTCCTTTGATGGAGTAGATGTTACAATGAGAAATTTTCATCTCTTAGCCTTCACACAATAACATGGATGTGAAAGTGATGATTATGTGTGAATGATGTTAGAAAAAAGTTTCAAAGGTATTTAATTACTCTTAGCTTTAGAAAAATTATATTGGTCATTCAAGGCTTAGGGATGACTTTATATAGATCTCATAAGAAAAATAGCCGGCAGAACTAATTTTTACGGACTAGAATTCCTTCCTAAGAGGGAATTACCTAATGGGTCCTAACTTATCATTGGATGGATAACAACACATTAATGAATCCATCCAATGGTCTATATTACAATGCAAAATGATGGATGAATTCATTAATGTGTTGTAATCTATTTTAATATAGACGATTTAATGAATTCATTAATGTGTTGTCGTCCATCCAGTGGCCTATTAGTACTCATTAGGGAATTCCCTATTACGAGGGAATCCTTTCCCCATTTTCGCACAGAACAACATTTCTCCTAAAATTTGACAAGCAGCCGAACCAAAGAGAATCGGATTCCTCTGCCCAGAGAGGTCTCTTCCGCCAGGCCCGTACCTATGCGGTGAGATGAAAGTTCAAACGTTCTTCCGTTCATCACCTATTTAGTTGTGGGTCACGGGAGAACTGAATAATCTCCATAGCCAAATTCGAACGCAGAGTTGTCCAAGGAAACGAAGGCGAGACACCAATCGCAAGGCAACCATGACATCAGTCACCTGCGCCTCTGCTCGCGTCTAGGTGAGTCTCCATTTCTAATTGTGTATGTGGGGTAGTAGCTGGAGAATTGGCGGGATTTCTGAATCTACAAATTTTATTCGCAAACGGAAATTGTTGGATGTTCGTGGCGGATTTCTTCATTTCCATTATTGGTCGAAATACATTAATTGTATAAAGTTGTATTTCTCGAGAAAATTTTTCAATACCTTGCGTGCCAAGTGGTACACGTTTCACATATTTCAGTTATTGAGAGTGGGAAATTTATAAGAAAGCAAATTCACACTGTGAATGAGATTTATAAGCTTTACAACCTTCCTGAGTTCTATAACATTATGTTTCTTAATGATGATCATACATGAATATTTTTATCAAGGGAAATTCTTCCTAGAGGATTAGCTGAGGTGTGCTGGACATGCTTTTCTTTTTCTCTTTTCCACCTAAGTTACTTCTTTTTATGTCTTTTTGTCATCGTTAAGGTTGAACTTCCATGTCTTGAATTTGTCATTTTGCTGCAATTTTTGCATTCTTCTTTTCTCTTTTTTGGTGGTTGTGTACAGAGCTAGTAGTGTTATATGAACTATTGAAACAGTAAGTGTATGATTTTTTCCCTCGAGTGAAACATCTCTTGTTTCTATCTAACTTGACAAGGATCTCATGATTAGAGTATGATGATGTGATACGTGGAATGCCAAAACATAAAATGAATATGCAGATTGTTTTTGCATTTACCTTTATGCTAGTTATGCATAGATATATATGCCTGAGTCAAGCAAATTTAGTGTGAATCAATGAATAGGCACAACTATTTGTTCGAGATTATAAAAAACATGATACTACCCTTCAGCTATTTTTACATAAGTTAGCATGTCATGGACATTGAATCAATATATTGCTTGAGAAGGAATAGTTGTTATTGCACTACAAAAAAACATGTCTATAGTGACGGTCGCTAAAAACGTTACTAAATGGTTTTTTTGCGGCATTTTGCAAAAAACGCCACTAAAGGGGGTACCTTTAGCGGCGGTCATTGACCAACGCTATAGATCCCCCTGTGGGGTTTCCGCTTGAGAATTTATCGTATTAAGCTATGCCCTTGTTATCGCTTCTGTTTTCCTGTAATATCCCTCTCTTTTTAGGAGAAATTCTCCCCTCGATTTGGCTCGGTTGGTTCACATTGGTAAGCTTTTGACGAAGCAGTTGACACATTAGCCAAGATGCAGAACGACGAGGGGGTAATCACCGAGCTTTACATTCCCAGGAAATGGTATGTAATCTATTCTCTCTTTTGCTGTCATGTTTTTCATTGTGCCTTTTTCATTGTGCCTTTTTTATATGATGAGAAAGGCGTGTACAGTGGACATTTCTCCACTTTTGCACTCTGTAGATATGTCTGTGCCCAGGTTTTTGTTCTCATCAAATTTCAGGCTTGAGAAACGTGAATTTTAGGTTATGGTAGTTGAAGTATTTTTAGTGAGGACTGATGGGATTGCCTCGTTTGCTAGTTGAAGTGTATTTTTAGTGAGGACTGAGGGTGAATGTTATAGGCAGATTGGTTTTAGCTTAGATCATATACTGTGGCAGAGTTCAAGTTTGTCTGACTATCATTTTGGACATGTTTTTTTTATAAGGCTATCTGGACGTGTTATTTGAGCTTTTGATCCATGTGTCTTACCTTGTGAAGGTGTTATATCTTTTTCTGAATTACATGTTTTTGTTGTGATTTGTGTTGCAACACAGCATTTTGCATGGTTGGGTTATGTATCATTGAATGAAAAATGTTATTTTTTGTCGTTTGTTCTTCTGATTTACATGCTACATTCAACTTTCAGGAGCATTCAAACCACCTCCACCTCCTAGTGGTGATTTTGCAATTGGACAAGAACAACTTGCTTTAATGTCAAGGGATCACAATGTTTCGGCTCTGCAGCAGCATGGAGGGGCAAGTTTTTTGTTAAATGATCTTCTCTTGATCTTATTTCTTGTTGTATTTATTCATGTGTAAATTGATATATTCAGATACACACAAGCAAGAAAGTTTTGAATTCACTTTCAGTGAATGTACAGGGTAAATACAAATTCAGATGAATTAGGTATGAGACCTATTGACCTATTGGGCGTAGAGATTATCTAGTTTGATTTCTCTACCTTCATAGTAAAACTGTGAATTGTCTGTTGTTTTTTTATTTCTAATTGAAGATGATGTATTATAGCAGAACTTGTGTTCTTGTTCATACTTATCGTATTATTTCTCTAGGCAATTCATTCTTTGATTTTGTTACGTTTTGCGAAAAAATGAACATGAATCTTATGGATTGTCACAATCTGTTCGTTGACATTTCTCTAACAAAATATTGGAGGCACCGAGGCCACTCCTTTGCTGTACTTTGACTTAACAGGTTAGGTTGTGAAATTCTCTGTTGTATACGTTTATAACATAGGGCTTGGCCATGCTTTTATGTGAATGGAATCACTGCTTTTCCTGTTTTTCTTTTTAAAGTTATCAATTTCACTTTCTGTTGCTGGTAATATTTATGTCTTTGAACTTATAAGTTCCTGTGTGTTTGCTGGGATTTCTTGCCTCATTGTTTGCTAAATAGCTGTATTTTTGGTAGGTGTTGACTATGGTTAGATTTGAACACCTTGGGTTTCTGATTCAATTTGGCGATAAGGGAGGTGAAGGAATTCAACTGAGTCAACATGCTCCATTTTTTGCGAATTCAGAAGCTCAGTATTTCTTAATATATTTGACTCGATTCTAGAGTTTCTTATAGCCTTATATACAAGTAGATATTTTGTTTACATAAATCTTTTGTTTATTTCTATTTTTCATGTGATATTTGTTTTCAATTATATGAATTCAATATCAAAGATGTTGATGTGTAAAAGGAGGAAGATTTTAATTGGTCCTTACTTATTGTGTTGTATTTGAATATTTTAGTTGGTCATTGCTTATTGCTATTTTATATTAAAAACTTGTTACTTTTTAGATTACTTGTAGAGATTCTTGTATTTGTTGTAAAATGGTATTAATCAATGATTAAGTATATTTTGTTTTATTATCCTTGGTCTTTAAATTTTTACATCCAATGAATTATGATTATTAAAATAAATTTGTATTACCGATTAAAAAGCATGTATATGAAAATATAGGAAAAAATTAGTGGTGATTTGGATATGCTCGTAAAAACAAAAGCTATTAACCTATAGCGGCGGTCACTACCGCCGCTATAGGTGGCACCTGACCACCGCTACAGACCTTATGTGCCAAAAGAGCGCAATTGCGCTCGGGTCTATAGCGGCGGTTCCGACCACCGCTATAGACCCAAGGTCTTCAACAGCGGTTACCCGAATCACCACAATAGACTTATGCCGACCGCCGCTAAAAAACCGCTGTTATAGGTTATAGCAGCGGTTTCCGATCGCTGTTATAGGCCTTTTTTATGTTGGCTTATGGTCTATACGTTGTGTCTCTCTATCTCCTCATTTTCTCTTCCATCATTTTATGTAGAACAACCTATTCTTATGTTTTGAGGTTGCCCTTCCAACAAATTGCGGATTCCTACACCATCTTTTTAGAAAGATTAACAGTTTTTATTCTCATTCTCTAGCATTTGTTTTGAACTATGACACACAATGTTCAAACCCCAACCCAAACACAGAAAATGTTAGATTCATCGAAACCAAAATCAGATCATAGGATCCAATCAATGTAAAAATAATGCTTCAGAATGGGAAGTTTGTATGCATCTCTTCAACAGAAACCAACTATGCTATAGTGCTTTGATCTAGTCAAGCGAGTATCCTACATGAGGGTATATTAGACTAATCTTACCAACAGAGCAAATAAAGATAAATAGCATGATTAGAGCAATATAATGGCTTAAGTTTTCTAAAAGTCAGTTCAGTCCTTCCAAACTATACATAATCATGCTACCCTTAGGATTTGAATTCTACTAACAAAGTTGTTTATTTCTCTTATCTTTTGGGTTCTTATGGAGGCTCTCAAAGTGTCAATAAAATATTTTTTTGTCCATTTTCTATGAGCATCAGATATAAACATCACACAGTAAATGATATTCTCCCCAAAAATATTATTAGCAGGAGACTTTACTAGCCCAGAACAAAGGTATCGAGAAATGCTAAAAACCATTTAAAAGAAAAATCACTCCAGGCTAGCAGCTACCCGAAAATCCAAAAAAAGACAACCTTACAATAATAATTTAGACACAGACAACCCCAGTTGCTTGACTCTGACAACCCTGATGTAATAATCTAAACATCCCTGCTTAGACTTTCTCCAAGTATCATTCACCTCAACACCTTGAGGTTCTTCTTGAGGATTTCCATGAACACTCTTGTTCTTCAGCACGCCTTAACCACCATGAAGGAAACAAAGCAATATGATAGAAGAATAGAGAAAAACTCATTAATCTTGAAGCACAAATCTTCTTGGGTTTATTTCTCAAGGAATGAGGCACAAATACTCTTCAAGAAAGCCTTAATATGATTCTAGTTGGCCTCCCACGAAACCTAGTAGGGTTTCACAAGTTTTTACAAGGAAATTCCAAAAATTTAGTAATTTTTGAAATTCGCTGGAAGTCGCTCAAGCGCTCTTCGAACGCTTATGTTTCTATTTGAAATTATAATTGAGCACTCACGTGCTTTTTGAACGCTGGTTGAACGTGATGACTCTGTATGAAATTTTTTTCAAGGGTGCTCGAGCGTTTGTTGAACGTGATGACTCTATGAATTTTTTCCAAGAGAGCTCGAGCGCTTGTTGAACGCTGGTTAAACGTGATGACTTTGTATGAATGTTTTCAAGGGTATTCGAGCTCTTGTTGAACGTTGGTTGAACGTGATGAGTCTGGACAAACCATCAATTATAACTCTTGAACAAATGTGGGGACCAAAATTACAACTCGATCACAATATATTTTGATACGGAATGATACCAACACAAAAATACCCTAGCAGAAAAACAATTTTTATATAAATTTAATTTATGTGGAATGAAATTCATTCCATAGAGTTAAAGACGATCACCCGTTATAAGTGACTTTATTGGTTAAGTTTTTGGCCTTCGAATATACTTCCATTAGATTGTGGTTAGGGTTCAAATTTGGAGATCTTATGTCCATAATTTCTATATCGATTAAGGCTCTCTTTTTTGGCTTTTTCATTGTCCTCTATAGCTATACAAATCTAATTCAGTTGAGAGATGCATTGACCAGATTAAGACCACAATAAGAAACTCTAGACACTCAAATTGATCTCACAGCCGAAATATTGGTTAATTTAAAAATTTGATTGCATGTGGTACACTTCGAATTTACTCATACCCATCAGACATAATTTTTCCATAAGTGAAAGTTAATTCTTCCCATCATGATTAAGCTATAGTCCTTGAGGGCATTAATGTATATTTGTTTCTTACAAAAGATGACTCGTGGAGGATACTTGAAATTATTATGAAAGATGACAGTTGAAAGTGTATTTGTTATCAAAATGCTGCTAAAATTATCTTAAAATTATTTTAAAGCTATGTCATTTCAAAAGTTAATACTTTAATTTAAAATTAAAATTGTAAAAAATACTAATTTCTTTTAGGACAATGGATGTTTGTCCACGGCAAGCAAAAGATTGGAGTGTGAGACAACAAATTTATGATTTTGAATTTTTAATATATAATTCACAATATTTTAAAAAAAAAATAGAGGCGCTAAAACCCCTTTATCAATAACCTTTTGGAGACTTTACCTACCGAAGGTAAAATGTGGATCTCAACTACTATGGAAGACTTCGATGGACAATCTCAATATCTCATAATCAACTGGCCTTCGTCTGTGCCCCATGCCAGAGTTGATTGGTCAACGCGTAATGTCTCATGCACGCCCACTCGTGCATGGATTTATGCACCTGACCCATTATTTTGAGATAAGTGCTGTAGTGGTTTCTAGGGGTGTTCATTTGCATCGGCGGTTACCGTTTTAACTGTTAAAATCGTTACCGCTATCGGTACCGTTACCGGTAAGAGCGATTATTGTGCCTTAGCGGTGCGGTGACGGTGTCAAATATGCGATTCCGTCAATTGCGGTGACGGTGACGGTTTTAGCCAAACCGTCACCTACACTACTGTTAACCACCCCTAGTTGAGACTTTAGATGATTATTGATTATGTGACATACTTTTGTTAGGCTTTTGTTGGAATATGTTACTTGGTTTATGTCACATTGTTGGATACTTTATTAGACTTTAGTCAATATGATATTATATTATACTTTTGGACAACTTAATATTTGTTATGATTGTTAATGATTATGATATTATATTTGAATATGTTATGATATTTGTTCATTTGATATGATTATTGATTATGATATTATGTTGGAAATCTAAACAGCCTAAAAGAGTGAAAAAATGAAAAAAGCTCAAGGAAAAGAAATTTTTTTTTTGCACAACGGTTATACTGTTTAAGCGGTTATCTTATAACCGTTACTGTTAATACCGTTACCAGCAAGGGCGATTATTGTGTCTTAGCGGTGCGGTGATGGTATCAATTATGTGATTCCGTCAATTGCGGTGACGGTTTTTACCAAACCGTCACCTACACTACCGTTAACCACCCCTAGTGGTCTCCTTCATGGCACACGCACCTCCTGGCAATGCAATAAGCCCTAGCCAGGAGTTGGCCCACCAGCGTGCATCATCTTACGCCTCTGATGTTTTTTTTCTATTGGGTCGTCCCTTGCTCCTCTACCACATGATGTTGTCACCCACCTCTATTGTCGGCTTTCTATTTCCACTGATTTTTTCAGCTTTCCGTTCATTATGGTTCATTTCAACTCCTTACCCTATTGAGTTTATATGGCTATTTGACCCCTTAACTTTTTGGCCTGCTATTTCCACAAAGGTCTAGCTAACCTTGTAGAGTATGTAATTGAGGTTTTAAAACCTTATTCTATCAATAAAATCTCGGAGTTATGATAAAATAAAATAAGAAAAAGTGTGCAAGGAATGTATCCGGTGAGCTACTTGGCTAGTTTAACATAGCTAATTGTGCAATCGATTGAAAAAGGAAGAGAAAATGGACCATTATTTCCTAGGTGTCCGGATCAAATACCGGTCTTTATAGTCTTGACCTCTCATATAGACTCTTACAAGCATTTGCAGTGTAATTATTTATACCATGATTATAGTCCACTTGGCCGTATACATGCGACCTACTGCATGTGAGAAAAAGCGACTACAATAACTAAATGATGGTGGTAAGTATTAATCAGCCATAGACAAGTTAACTAGATTTAGTTTTCGACCACCCACAAGAAATCTTGTATATTTTGACAAATCTTAGTGCAAGATGAGGTTAAGAAAATTATGAAATTTTGAGAAGCCCTCAAAAGAAGCATTTTCATTATTTAATTTATTTTTTTTATTTTTTTATCAAAAAACTTATACTTTACAAAATCCTAATGCATGTTTCAATTCGCACTATAATTTATCAATAAATATAAGTTTTACATACAACTTGACCATTAAGATTGTGCTACGTGACCTAGTTTTTATTACTTTTAACATTGAGATTTTAACATAGGGCGCTTAAGTTTAAAGTTATTTGTAACTTAGACCATGTTCACATTTAGAAATTTTTAGATTTTTTATTCGTATGAAAATTAAGGCAATTGGAGTTTTATTGAATTTTATGAAAAAGTGATAACATTTAATTGGTGGAGAGAGATAATTTTGAAATTTTTTATATTTTAAAATTAAAAAAGGAAGAATGATGTCTTGATTTTGGTATGAAAATCGAAAAAAAAAATAAAAATTTCTTGACTAAAATTTTTTAATTATTTATTTTGTAATTGTAAGACAATTTTTAGCATTATAAAGAAAAAAAATTCTTGTCATTTCGTGTTTAGAATTCGACTCCCCTGAATTTTGGTCCTGGTTCCGCCACTGTATATGAACCGGTCGACCGCTGAATGTTACCTTTGTAGCAAGTGACGAATACTCACGCGAAAAGCACATAATGGATTTTCCGTCTAAATTGACGGAAATTATGGACGGAGGGTGCAAATTGTTGGGTCATGGTAGTTTGAGGGTGCAATCTGACAAAAGTGGTATTTTGGGGTGCAAAGTGAAAAAGGCATGGTAGTTTGAGGGTGAAAAGTATAATTTCCCCTTATTTTTTTGTTTATTTTTTTGTCCTTAGAGAGACTAGTCTTCCAAACACGTGGGCAAGTTTAATAGTAATTGTATTCAAGAATGAGGAATTATTACAATCATGTTCTTTTTTTTCTAAGTTACTACAATCATATTCAAATAGCTCTATATGTTTAGATTAAGCACCACACGTGGTAAAATCTTTTATACCCATATCCTCCCGAACGCCATTTTAAGATGATTGCTTGGCTCCCGTTTGACCACCAATCAATACGCCTAGTACACAGAATTGACCGACCGATGAGGCCCTTTCACTCCCTCTACAAGTTCGTCAGTTTGTCCAAGCGTGTCACTGACCTCGGTCCTCACTCTCTCCAACTGATAAGAACCCGTGGAAGTACACCATGTGGGCTTTTTGGATCCACTCAATATTTTGTTTTTCTGCGTGGATCCACTCAATATAAATCCCACTTTTTTGCCTCTCTTGTGAGCCGAACAGCGAACACCCGTTTGAAAATCTCGCGAGTCTTTTTCATATTATTACTATTGATTTTTTTCCAATGACCAGCCTCCTGCTGGCCATTTGTTGCATGGGAGTTTGAGCATATTTTTCATCTGGGCTTTTGGATTTTGAGAGGGAGGTTTGGTGTTTTCTTTTCTGGATCCGACTCAATGATGTTAATGACATGCCACAACCTTGACTCTGCAAGGACTGTGCTTGATTTGGTTGCTTGTGGGTGCTCTTCCAATACTTCATTCAATCAGTCTTCAGTAAGGAATTATGCTAACTCCTGTTGCAAGAGTAGTAATAGAGGCTATGGGGCTAGGAAGCTGGTTCGTAGACGGCGGTGCATCCCTCGCTGTAGAGTGTCTTCAACGAAGATCTCCCAGACACTGTTTAATGGTACCAAAGCGTGGTGTGGATTTGGTGATTCGATATGGTTTCTTGTGTTATTATCTTCTATGTGCTTGTGGTATGAATGAAAAGTTTTGGTTTACTTTTTCCACCTATACAGAGGTAGCTCAAGGTCCTCCGTCGGGGTTGGATTTGAAGAAAGAGTCAAGAAGCTCAATTTCACTGACAAGTTTGTTTGAAGTGGTCGCTGAGGACCTCCTGACTCTGAACCAAAATCTTCAGTCAGTGAGTACTTCTTGTGAAATTCCTCGAGTTGGATGGTGTCAAATTTTTTAGGTATTTTATGTTTTAGAGTCTCGTAAAAAAATGTCTTTCCTAAAATGTTGTCGTACTTGCAAAGAACGTTTGATTTTAATTGGTGGTTTGTTGCTCTGTGCGTGCTGAGTTAGTTATATTGTATTTAGATTAATATGTATCGGGTGATATGTGCTCATCCACTTAAGGACATCATTTGGAACATGAAATTTTATCCTTTCTTGTTGTTCCGTTTGGTGTGAACGCTATACTCAATATACTTTTGTTGGAAAATAATACTCCTCTACGGAGAAAGAGTAACAGCGACTGCTTGTGTTAGTGTTAATGGAGGCAGAGGTCAACATTGAGAGGTGTAATCATGGTAGACTAAAGTGGTTGTATGGAAATGGTGGAGGTAACAAGATAGAGGTATTGATAAGATTGTAAGTGTATCGTTGATGTGGCTGTGGAGAATGGCGTTTTTTATGCACTGACGGTTTTGGTTTGTCATTGGCAGAGACAATGATTGTAAGTGTTCTGATGTTTCCTATATGATTATTGTATTAGAATATTTGTTTTGTCTGAATTGAAGTAACACAGCTAACATCATCCTATGACACGGTAGAGTGTATAGTCGTCTATGCATTGTAGAAGTTATTTACTACAGAAACATTGAATCTTTGTCTATAAAAGCATACTAATCTGCCAAGCAGCTGTTTGTGCTCTTCCAAGAAGATATAGAAAGGGATGATAAATCAAGATAAGAAAAGCATTTGTCAGACAATAAAATTTCATACAGCAAAAGTTCAATCATATGGAGCCCTTCATGATGACTTTAAGGAGCTAATATTGCTGTAAATTCCCAGCAGTTGTCTCTTTGTTGCTGCCCTGCTTTACACATAAAATGTGCACCTTTCTTCATAATTTTTTTGGTTTTTAACTTGTTGAGACAAGGATTTTAATCCTGTTAAAGGATTGTTTCATTCTCCCAAGAATTCAGAGTATCTGGGTGGTGATACCTATACCTCAATTCAAAACGTTGACTCCTAGGTCCTCAAAGAAGGGTATGGAAGGATTGTCATCATACAGCTTGTAATCTCATAATATAATGAAGCAGTCACTTTTTTTTTTGAATTGACCATCTCTTTGTTTTGGAACTAGCAGACTAGAACATCCTCCAGTTATATGTAGCCAACAGATGTTAACAATGTCCGATGCCATCTTTCACCAAGTGGAAATATGTATCTCAGGAGACTTTTGATGGTCCAATCTGTAAATGTTCTCTTTAACTCTGCCACTGTGAAGAAAGAATCAATCATGGACTAATCAACATTAGCATGGTGCATACTGAACCATCAAAGGGCACAGTTCTGTAATTGAGTGGCACGAAGGAGGGAAAAATACTTTCATTTCAAGAACAAAAACAATCAACATCTTGAAACACAAAGTAAATCTTGGATATCTCAATGACCAAGTTGAACAGCTGCAGATGAGATCTTACGATGATATGTCAACAGGTAGCTGCTAACTAAATTTCAATGCAACTGTTAATCCTTAAAATGAATGTATGAAGTAATAAAATGATATGGAACTTTCAAGGTGATGACATCAGAAGGAAACAAACAAAGGGCTAGTGATGCAGGAAAATCACCACAGCTGTGAATAAACAATCAATCAACACTTAGATGATATACAGAAGGCCATAAAATCAGTTCAAAGCCATCATCATTACCCAAATAAAGTAGATAGTATTCACAACAACTAGTAGGCATGGAAAATAGACTCACTCTGCCTTCCGGGCTCCTCTTCACCCTTTCAAGCACTCTTTCAAAAGCCGGCTTTCCAGTAGTCTCCCCAAGGGCTTCTGTTTGGAGCCATGCCATTGATTAGATTTTGTGGAATTAGTTTTTGTTCCATCTATGTTTGTATCTGTGTTGGTGGTTCGGTGACTTTTAAATGCTCCATGTTTCTCACTGTTCCTACTTTGGGTCCCACTAAAAATTTCCAACCCGTCAGAAGTCAATGTGTATTCTCTCAAAAGCTCAGTAGGTCCACAATAGTCAACATAGGCACATGTCGCTGTAGATAGATTGATTTGCAAAATCCTGGATTTGGCTATAATGAGCTATGGATAGGTTTGTGAAGCTAAGAATTCATACATGTTACTATGTGTGCAAGTATAAACCCTTTTAGAGTCGTTCTCCATAGTCGGGTATACTATCTGGCATTGGGCGTCTTTTGCATTATAGACATGTGGAGAAGATGGCCTTGGTAATCCCTCTTCTGTTTGATTCTAAAATTTAACTTTTTCGGAGAGCGAGGTATACCACATGTCTTTAGGTCCAAAGAGTTGATTAAGATTCCAGTTGGGGCTAGTTATGTCAATTTGCTATCAAAATTCATACTGCTTAAAACCCATATGATCACTTGTCAAGTTTAAACTTGCTGTAGTTGCATCTTAAGGTTTTTACATTAGTTTCATTAGGTTCAGGACTGCAACTTTATTATAGAGCATCTCACATCACTTGCTAGTTTGATACTGATTGCTAAGCCTATTAGGTCTTGTAGCGAATTTATTCCTCCATGTAACTTTAAGCGCTTTTTAGCAGCTTGCTCTTGCATGCAATAGAGTTGTGTTAGCTGCGTCCTGTAATTTCTGTATTCAGGATATTTTTGCAAGTACATTCAAAACATTTATTAATTAATAGCTGTGCTGCTGACAAAAGGAACTTTTAGACGCTTTTCAACCATGAATTTGATCACATGCATTCTGACGAACTCCTAGGTTACTGTTGCTGAATGAATATATATTTCTCATGTCAATACACATTTCTCTGTAACCTCTCTGCTTTATTGAATAAGATTTTTATGTCTTCTATCTTTCAATCTCACTAAATTTTTGCGGACGAATTTTGAGTTTTTAGGCGTACCATGGTACCGGTGCTTTTCTTATTATCTGCCTTTGGTACTCCCCCTAGGAGCCTTGAAGCAATTTATACCTCTTGTTTACTGTTCCATCCAGTCTGATGCCCCTAGAACCATTCCTCAACGAAGGTGATTTTTATTTGTGGGTATTATGGAGGGCTCCAATGTGAATTTCCCATGGCGTCCTTGTTGGAAAAATTGGGTTCCCCCTAGAGTAGCTTTCTTTGTTTGGGGGGCCACTCATGGAAAAATTTTGATCATTGACAACTGAAGGAGGAGGGGTGTTTGTGTGACTAAGTGGTGCTACTTATGTAAGAGTGATGGAGAAACGGTTGATCATATCCTTATGCAATGCTCGGTGGCTAGAGTTTTGTGGGGGCAGGTGTTGAGTATTCTTAATTATGATTGGGGTTATGCCTAGGAAGGTAGGGATGTTTTGCGTTGTTGGAGGAGGGAGTTTGAGGATCCGATTGCGTTGGCCATTTGGAAGATGATTACAGCTTGCATTCGGTGGAGCTTGTGGAGGGAACGAAATGGGAGATGTTTCGAAAACAAGGTTGTGTCTTTGGCTAGTTTGGGGGGGGGGGGGGTTGTTGCATTCTCTGTTTATGTGGGCTAATTCGGTTTTAGGCCGTCCTTTTGTAAATTTTCCGGATTTTCTTAGTTTTTGTCAGCATAGTCTTTATACTGTCATCTATCATTTTCTTTAATAAGATTGTCTTATAAAAAAAATTTGTGGGTATTATAAGCCCAATACATTCTGGATAGGTTAAAACTGATATTGATTTCCTTTTAAACTCAAGTTGGTTTCCTTCTTTGATCCATAAAGGTTCATACTTGTTCTGATACTCTCTATGCTGCTTGTGATGAGAGCAGTCAACAAATAGAGAAGAAATGATCGCAAGGCTGTTGTAGTAGCCTAGTAATAAATAAACAATAACCAACCTAAGTCCATTGCCGCTTATAATTAATAAACAATAACCAACCTAAGTCCATTGCCCTCTCTGCCTTTTTGCTTGCTGCAAATTTATCATGCTTACCTTCTCAAACTAAGGGCAATGGAACGTAGTGGCTCTAATACCATATTGAAAAGATTAAAATATAAATTATTGAACTAGATAGAGAGGAAGAGAGAGAGAAAAGACTTAAAGGTGGTTCGGTCTAGGGAGACCTACGTCCACCATAAAGTCCAATGAGCTACATCTTTACTTCTCATGGTGTATTTAACTTGTACATAGAAGAGCCTATTTATAGGACTCAAATCACAAAGAACCTGCACTTAATCAATGTGGGATTAAGAATATTTATATTTTGACAATAACCAACATAGGTTTTCCTAGCTGTGGGTATAAGTTTTTTAAGTTGATGTACAGTTCTCTAAATGCACGTGACTCAGTTTGTGGCACCATGTTCTATTTGCTGAGAAACAAATACTAATATTTGAATGCTTTTAGAAATGTTAAATTTTAAAGTGTGAGATCTAGTGTTGGGGAGGGTATTAATAGGCTCAAAGGAATAATTGGAGATTGCAGGTTCCATGATATTTTCATTTTAGAAAAATTATGCTTTCTCAAACTTACTAACCATTTGTCATGTGTACTTCAAACTACCAACCTTGACAAATTGCACCGCTAAACTGCTAGTAGGTTTTCACTTTGCATCCCATTTGATTGTTAAAATCAACAGAAAAAGACAATTTGGCACAATGGTAATGACCAGCTTTGAACACTGGGTGCTAATTAAAAGTCGATCTGTCGTTTATGGGTGCAATTTGTCACTGATAGTAGTCTGAGGAGCACATTGCAAGTGATATGGTAGTTTGAGGGTTGAATGTATAACTTTCCTTTTCATCTTTGAATACTATATTGGACATTAGTTCATTTTTTATGTTGATGTTTGTGTAGAATTTCTGTGAAAATGAACACTAGTGTTAATAGTTTGGTGACACGAACTTGATGATTTAATAGTTCGTTTCAATTGGAGTTGGAACATGATGTCTGTATACAGACAATAGATTATTCTGATGGACATGATTCAATTTGGATTTAGTCATAGTTCAGTCTATAGCATTCCATTCAGCAGGAAATGTTTAAGTATTACTTTGGTTAACAAGTGCATCGTAGTAGTCCTACTAGTAGACTACTGCCATCTCTGCACTGTACTACACTCTGATATATTCCTTTTGTCGGGGTGCCGTAGTACATATATGAGAACATTCATGTGAATGCCGGTCTAAGTGTTGCGTGATGCAGATACGTTCAGGGTATTTAAATGTTCTGAATTTCTGATCATGCTTTATCTAATTCAATTGTAAAAGGATGCACAGTTACAATCTGAATATAGCATCTGCTATCATTTAATTTTCTATCCATTAGGATTGTATCTGACAAAATTTCTCTGGTAGATTGTTGGTGCAGAAAATCCAGTTCTGATGTCCGCAGCTGAGCAGATATTTGGTGCTGGTGGGAAGAGGATGAGACCAGCTTTGGTGTTTCTAGTGTCAAGAGCAACAGCGGAACTAGTTGGTTTAAAGTGCGTATTAGCCCATATCCTTTTCTCACTCTATATTATCCTGAACAAACACAAGCTTCATGTGATACTGCTTTTTCTCTAGGGAACTTACTAGGGAGCATCAGCGCTTGGCAGAGATCATTGAGATGATCCATACTGCAAGCTTAATACATGATGATGTGTTAGATGACAGTGACATACGAAGAGGTAGACCATTGCATCTTTACCTGAAAGTGACTTTTTAAATCACATTAATGCCCCTTTTTTCTCGAAATTTATGGCCTGTGCAATAAGAAGTGGGCATGTTTGGCAATTCAAACACATTTGAATTGCTTGCTGTTTCAAGCACACCCATATTTTTTAGGTTTGCATTCCTCTGCTTTGTTTCAAAACATATACAAAGATTGGTGGCTGTTTTGCACTGAAACAAATAATTATAAAAAAAATGTGATAGGAAAAGTTTCAATCTAGTAAAGTGCATTAAAACATTGAGAGAGTACTGGTTACTAACTCTATGTTCTGCATTGCTCCAAATTTGGCTAACTGGGAGAATGGATTAAGATATCTGAAGAACAAATGTTTGATAATTACGTGAAGTTTTTATCTGTAACTAACTGAGTGACATCCATATAAGGTCAGCTCTTGCTGTAGCTGGAGCTATCTGGTCCCAGTCCCAAAGGAAGGTTGTATTGGTGTCAAAAGCATATAGCTGTACCTTGTGAATTTGAGCAGATGGTTAATGCAAGATTTTGACTAGGATTTGTGGAGGCAGTAAATTTTTCATGTGCTCTTTGCAATCAGTTATACAAATTGATGTCTAGAAAAAACAATCTCTATTCATACAATCAAGTGCCTCGTGTGTTATTTTCTGTAAAATTCAGTATATGGTGATGACCCCTTCAGCTACTAAACTAGACATGGAATAGAAAGTCCATCTGCTTTTGCTCTGGGAATCATGGATGTAGATGGAAACGAGTTATATACATGATGAACTGAAACAAAATCCTTTACTAAAAGCCTTCATTGGATGTGTGACTGCTTCTATCGCATAGAAACATTTCTTGATGTTTGACATGTAGAAGGGTGGTATTCAACTTGAATCTTTCCTATTATAGTATTAACTGCATTTACCATAAGCATCAAAGTCTTTATTTTGATCTGTATATACCATTGAAGTTACTTTATGTTCCTTTGAATCCTCGCTGTTTAGATCCAGCTGAATATATTCCGTGCAATACTGATGTGAACCTCGTCAAGAATAACGAGACCCAACAACGAATAGAGAACCCAAGATCGTTCAAATACACTGGATAAAGGTCTAACTGGCTATATAGCCTAGCAGTTCGCTGCTCTCTAACGCCTTTTCTCTTTATAGAAATGCCAAGAGTAATGTTTTTGTTATGCTTTCACCTTAAGTCTACGTGCGTTCTTCTTGGTTGTTGCACATGTTCAATCCTCAGGATGAGTAGCAACTGAGTATTGGGACTATTATTGGAGTGATAATGAAAAATCTAAATGAAGACAAAATCATAACATTTTTTACAATCCTACTCCACTTGACAGAAAGGATGATTTCAGTATGCTACACACTAAATGAAGCATTCTACAGCACAAAATACCAGGTTCACGTGCCTTAGGGACATTATGTTGCACCTAAGGACATTATGTTGCACCCTGGATAAGCAGGCAGCTTGTTTTCAGGGGCAAATAAGAGGAGAGTAGTCAGCCTTTCAATACATATAATATAGAATAAGAAACATAAATCACCAGGTAGCTGCCGAGATGTGTCATCCCATCTGGGCTGCCAGACTTCCATCTGTGGCAAATTTTGCTTTCCTGCTCTTTCATACCTGTCAATATGAAAGTTGCTTATATGCAGGGAAGGAAACTGTTCATCAACTGTATGGTACAAGAGTCGCAGTACTGGCCGGGGACTTCATGTTTGCACAGTCATCGTGGTATCTTGCAAATCTTGAAAATCTTGAAGTCATTAAACTCATAAGCCAGGTAAAGCCCCTCAACTTTAATATATCAGAAGCCTTTACAAATAAGCTTTAATGCATAAAAACCTTTGGTGTTCTTTAAATACTATTGAATTTCAAATAATAACGAGTCCATAGATCAGAGACTTGCAACCTGTAGTTTATATGTTGGCTTTACTATTGAAATGGCAGGTTATCAAAGATTTTGCTAGTGGTGAAATAAAGCAGGCATCCAGCTTGTTTGATTGTGATGTGGAACTCGATGAGTATTTGCTCAAAAGCTACTACAAAACAGCATCGTTAATAGCTGCTAGTACCAAAGGAGCAGCTATTTTTAGCGGGGTCGACAGCAGTGTTTCTGCGAAAATGTATGAATATGGTGAGAATCTTGGTCTTTCCTTCCAAGTCATAGACGACATACTGGATTTTACGCAGTCAGCAGAGCAGCTGGGGAAGCCAGCTGGCAGTGACCTTGTGAAAGGGAACCTCACTGCCCCTGTAATTTTTGCTCTGGAGAAAGAGCCAAAACTGAGGGATATAATTGAATCCGAATTCAGTGAGCCTGGTTCCCTCGATGAGGCGATTGGATTAGTTAAAAGTTGTGGGGGCATCGAGAAAGCACAAGAATTAGCTAAGAAGAAGGCTGATCTTGCAACCCAAAATCTCCAGTGTCTTCCTCAAAGCAGCTTCCGGTTGGCTCTTGAGGATATGGTGAGGTTCAATCTTGAACGGATTGATTAGACATACAAAAAAAAAATGTTTGAGAAGAGGCTATTATTGACCACAGTTCCATGAGCATAATGGAGAAAGGCTTTGAATCCGACCCTCTGCCATTACAACAAGCATTTTTCTACCCCATCAGTCACTGCTTTACCATAAACAAGCTGCTTGTGACTGGTTGTATATTCTTTACAGGGATCGAGCTTTTGATTGCAGCTCGTTTATATTGTTTATTCAAATTACAGCTCTATTGCAAAATTGATCCAAATAATGAAGATAATAACACTTCTACAATTGTAAAACAAATACTTTTTTGCTCATCAATAATGTCGAGCAGCAGCAGAATAGAAAAAGGGTTCAATTTCCATTGTTTTGTTAAATAGGCATTGTATCTTTGCTATTGGACCTTATCACTTGTCACTCAGCCAATTGATGCTTCTCACACATATAGGGGTAATGTTATTATGCATTCCCTAATTATAGGTCAAAATCAATCTCGTTCCTTATTAAGTGTCAAAAAGACAATATGTATCTCAATCATCGCTTCCGTTTTTATAACAAATAGCTTTTTTCTTATCAGTTTTTACCACATTTAGGCAAAAAAAAAAGGAGGAAGACCATATTCTTCTCAAAATGTACCTAATTCTTTTCTAGAAAATCTTTCTTCATCTAAGGGTAAGTCATTTCCAAGAAGTAAGCTAGCCTTGTTAATATCACCAATGACTTCTCCACATGTTCAATTATCATATGGACTGATGCTAGATTTATTTGAGAAATTAATATCTACTTTTTAAGTATACAATAAGATAATCCAGAGATAAAATTTTCTCTCCAGTAAGGTTACTGAATAATATTGTCTATATCACTAAACTATTTCATTTTATTGGAGTGGAAAGAAAAATCGGCTCCTTCGAAAGGAACGGTTAATTGTATCTAAAGGAGATACATAATAAACTTTTTTAGAACTAATTCTCTTTTTAGATTAATTTTTAATATTTCAGTTTCAAATAGAAATTTTAATAATTTTTTTCAGAAAAAAAAATCGAAAAAAATTGAAATTTGGAAACTTTTATATTAACAATTTGTTTTTTTATGTCATTCGATAAAAATGACCTACAACATATATTTAGGCTGCGTTTGCATTTATAATATTCCCCAAAATTTTATCTCTCTCCTAATAAAATACTCTAATATAATTTCTCTCTACCATAAAAAAATTACAAAAAATATAAAAAATTACCTCTCTCTTCACCTTTTCACTAAACCCAATACCAACACATATTCCCATACCAAAAATATTACAACACAAACACATCCTTAATATATAGAGGGCAATAATAAATTCTTATGGATAATACTCATTCATTCATATATCGATATAATCAAATGTATATTCTACTAATATGTGATTTTTAAATATAAATAAAAAAATAAATAAGAAATTTATAATACAGATAATAATATCGAGCTTTGAAATGAACTGAAATGAGCCGAGTTAAATTTATATCTACATTGTTCGCTTGGTTCGGATTTAACCTAATTTAACTCGTGAGCCTTACCCCCGAAGGCCTCAGTTTCGAATAGGACAGTGTCTGGGCTGGCGTTGGGTCTGTATAATAGATTTCGATTTTTGCTCGGTCCGCAAGAAATCCAAAGCATTCGAGAAGAGAAACTCAAAAAAAGTCAGAGACCCCTCTTTACGCTCTCGAGATAAAGATGGGGCTTCTGAGATACGTGGGGCAATGGAGAACCGTAGCGAAGGAGGCACTGGAACGCACCGCCATCGTAGCCAAGTTCCTTTGCGTGCTCCATGTCACCAACACCTACCTCTGCTCCCCTACCCTTGTCTGTCACCTTATATTTCTCGTCTTCCTTTCCCATTCCTGTTAGTTTTTTGTTTTTTACTCATATTTTTATTTTCTTTAATGTTATTAGAGATCGCGGTTATCGTGTGGTTGCAGGTGTACGGGCCTAGTATGCTCCCGACCTTGAATCTTACCGGCGACGTGCTCTTGGCCGAGCACGTTTCGCACAGACTTGGGAAGGTTGTCGCCGGGGACTTGGTGCTGGTTCGCTCTCCCTTGGACCCCAGAAGGATTCTGACTAAGCGTATTGTGGGCATGGAAGGCGACAGAGTCTCCTTCTTTGCGGACCCCGTTCACAGTGACAGGTGTCAGACTGCTGTGGTAAGGGTCAAATTATCAATCACGGTTACTCTTCTACAGTAATTTTTCCTTCGTCTTAGATGCTACGGTGTGTGTTCTTGAATTTGGTATGGACCCTTTGGCAAGAAGTTTTTTTTGTGCTTCATATTCTACGTGATTGTTTGTTATATCCAAGTTGATCACTCTTAAATACAAACCTCTCTCTTGGACCAAAAAGTGGTGAAGATCAAAACTATATCCCCTAAAGTATTTACGAATACGTTGGAGAGCCAGTAAATCTTGCTGTCATTTCCAAATATCACTGAAGTTTGCCCCCCAGGCACCCTCAACATAAAGCGCTCGCTCAGTGTACAGGAGGTTAGGAGTCGAAACATTTTGCTCACGTTTTCATCTAGTGTAAGAAAGCCAAATGCAGCTTGCCATCATTTGCAAACAATTGTTAGTTTCCCTTTTCTGTTTTTTGGTTTTAGAACTAGCTATTACCAGCTTTCAGTGGAAGTTGGATCTCTCATGGTATGACTATATGTTCGAATTGAAATTCTTCCTCCCAGCAATTCGTTGGGATAATTGATTAAGTTGAGAGTATTTACAATTCCTTGTGACGTAGGTTCATTATCCCCGAAATTGCAAGCCTATGAGCTTGGTTTCAGGAATGTGTTCTTGTTGTTTCTGATGAAAGCGGTTTTGTACTCAGATTAGCCTAGCAATTTTTTTGACTAAGCTGAAGTGGCAAATATTTTGTTGTTGTTGTTCTTAAAGAGACCAGAGAGCAGATAGTTGTTCCCCCTTTTCTCTACTCTGCTTTCCCCCCGCTTGTATTTTGATTCTGTTGGGTGTCGAAGCATTCTAGTCCCTTACCTAACTTAAGGAAGATAGTAGCATCAGTGGTGGGAATATTTGTTCTCCCATCCTGACTGCCCAACAATCATCTTTGCAGGTTTCTGAAGAGAAATGGTTCATCATTTAGTTAAGTGAGTAAGTTCCAACTTGAAAGTCTATTGCCCGCATATTTTTGGAATTATGCAATATCATATATATGTCTAAATTCTCCATGGTGCAGCTTTATTCTGCCAAAATAATAGCATACAGCCTTCCACATTAACTAAGGGATCTATAGCAAGACAGTGTGTTGTAACCTGAAGGAAAACTTATAGCAGAACTAAAGTGCAAAGTACTTTCTGCAATAATCGGTTATTTAACTTGCGAGATATTATTATTGTACAGATGGGACTACCCATTTGTGCTGTTTCTCTGACTTCACAAAGGGTACATACTCACAGATGTATGTTCATAACCCATGTATCTATCATGGGAATAGAACAAACAGGATGTGTGCCCATGTTTAACATGTTACATTATGTGTATACTTCATGGTACCTTTGGTTAGAGTCAAAGAGAACTTGGAAACTTCAAATTTTGAAGTGTTTCCCTTGTTTCCTATGGTGACTGGGTGAATCTGACGCCTAGGTATAGTACCTGCACCTGCAACACATAATGGGTCCATGCGATATTGATCATAACCATCATCCAATCTGAATGAGGGGCTCAAGGTTTTAGTCCTCCACTTGTACCTTTACTATTCTTCTGGTACTGTTTATTACAAATGTGAATAAACGACCAATCCAATCCTGTGTGTGCACTTTTCTTATATTACATTTTGTTTAACTTATATATTAATGTTATGTTTGGACTAATCTTTTGGACGTTGGAAAGATTATGGACAACCTGTCTGGTCATGCTTGTGATGAGCTCTAAATGGAAAAAAGAAAAGAAAAAAGAATGACGTTCTCAGAGTTTGTTATGGTGAGAGGAAGGCTTTAGGGTTCGATTAAAACATAGGTTCTGGAAGAGAGGGTTTACAAGGTGAAAAAAAGTTTAAATGCATAATCTATGGTACAGAAATTTACTGTTGGAAGCTGTGTCTGGGATTTATAGGCTGATCTAATAGGCTATATGGTGGCTAAAAGCTTGTGGTTTTAGTGTTTATGTGTATAAGTGTGTTTTGGGTTGTAAAGAAGGCGGTAGATAGAGAATTTTGAATGATAGGAACCATCTCTTCTGTGTAACCTGATCGGTAACAATGCACCAATGAGAGAAAGAAGTTAGAGAAAGGAAACATTGTGGCTATTGTGCCTCAGTACTCAACGCTCTGTATCTCACTTCTTTTTTTTAAGCAAAAGGTTGGTGGGGGCAACTAGCGTAGCCGACTACCCCTGGGCGTGACCATAGAGGCTCTCATCTGCTGCATGTATTGAATTGAGCCATAACTACCACACCCAAGAAGAGGAGACCTCACTATAGCCCCACGAAAGTGCAACTAAGAAATGCAGCTTGGGGTTTCGATCCAAGGATCTTCATCCTCACCTTCAATTCAAGGTGACTGCATTACCAGTTGGGCTATCACTTCCGTGGTACGCTCCGTATCTCATTAATCATACCCTGAATTTCTTGAACATATCATAAAGCAGCCTCATTTAAACAATGGAGTCTCACTTAAGCTACTAGACCTAGGACTCTTAATTTAACTACTAAAACATTCCTGGTAGAACCCAATAATAGACTCTGATACGACCAGAAAACTTCTAGAATTGTTTAGATTAAACATATTTAAGAAACTCATTACAAAACTATAATCATGCGCAGAAATTGTATAAAATCTCATATCTGCTGCCATACATGAAAGTTCCTATAACTCAAAAGTCTAATTGAATCAAATCAAAAACTCCACCGTATGGATTGAATCATAAGCTTCATAAGGGAATGGATCTTATCTCAAATGTATTGTATGACTCAAAAGTCTAATTGAGCTTCAAAACTGAGAATTTCTCCAAAGGGAGCAACTTATCTTTCTGCCATGGCTGTATAATTCTATCCGTATCTTTTCTTTTCTTTTTTTACTGCTTCTGAGTTATTATGTTTTTATAAGTTTTAAGTTGTTTTTCGCTGATTCTATAACATATAATTTTGCTGCTTTCTTTCTATGGGTTTGAATGAATAGGTGCCAAAGGGCCATGTTTGGATTCAGGGTGATAACATGTATGCCTCGAGCGATTCACGCCATTTTGGGCCTGTTCCTTATGGTCTTCTTCAAGGAAAACTGTTTTTCAGGGTAGGCGTTTTTATCTCTGCTTACTTTTGGAATTTGATGATATTTTAGAGTTTGATAAGCAGTGTTTACCATTGTGATTTCAATTTCAAAAGTACTTCCTAATGGCGATAAAGATAGCTGAATGTTATGGTTGTACCTTGTTAGGATTAATGGCAACACGGAAACCTGGAACTGTTTTAAGTCTAAGATGATTAGATGTATTGAGTCTTTGGGCTTTTCCTATTGTTGCGACTCTTGTAGTGATTTAGTCCTCTATTACTTCTCCTAAAAAACATCAGTGCATGAAAAGAGCATGTAGTGATACTTAAAACCAGAAGCATTTTTACTACATTTGTGCTTAAATGGGTTTCTTTTTGTCCTAGAAATCATAGTATTAAGTACTGTAGATATAAACAACTTGAAAGAATGTTGTTTTTGTGGTCATGGTGAGGTATCTGCTAGACTGAATTTGTCCTCATCTTCTTTATGATTGTTGAGTTGCATGCAAGTAATAACCAATCTGTAGGGACTTTTTTTTTGTCTCCGTATTCTTGTTTATATTGATTTAGCGTTTCTTTAATTATAATTGACGATTTGGAAATCTTTTTGTGTTTTTTCCATTCATCAGGTATGGCCACCCGATAGCTTTGGATCATTGGAATGAGAGTGACGACAATCCTAAAATGAAGGTACAGCCGGCATGATTTCGTTAAATTCACCTTGTTTGCCATATGAAGGAAGAACTTGATAGTCTAGTTCATGAGGAAGTGGAATTGCCTGTTGGCTTGTTTTGGGAATTCATTTATGCACTTCCTGAGAAAGAAGTCTTGGTATTGGATCCACTCTTCTGTTTGCTTTGGAAATTTGACGCTTATGTGAGATGTAGCCTGCCCCAATGCAACGACAACCATCTATAGTTTTTAGCCCTTCTATTCTAGTATTGTTGATACTTAAACCTCGTTTTCCATCAATGCCTTTATTTTTATTTCCTCAGGAAGAGAGTTCTTTTCAGTGGGGGCTTTACAATGATATTTTAGTATTGTTGGAGTCGGTGAAAAAGTGAAAAGAGAGATGATTTGGATGGATTTTTTATATTTATTATAGTGGAAATGAATGATTTGATAGAAAAAGAGAATATTTTGAAGTTATTTTATTAGGCGGTGCCTAAAATTTTGGCGCACAAACACACCACCGTTCGGGGGGTGTCAGTATGTATTCTTTCCATTCTAATTTGCATCTTTCACTTGTACAGATACTTTTGTCACAAGAAAAGAGCATTCATAGGCTTAATGAACTTGTGCGGAATCTCCGAGCACAATTGCAGCAGTGCAGAGACAATAATGGGACTACAGATGGCAATGTAAGCCCTTTAACTGAACATGTTATTGAGCTTGAACGACAGCAGATACTGGGAAACTAGTCACCATTTAGGGCACATGCCCCAGTTATCTAGCCTCTGTTTCTTCACAGAAGTTTCCATTTCCTGTTCTTTGGTGCAAGTTCCACATGTCGTGTAAAATGAGCCTCATACTTCCCAATTAGTTGCAACAACTTAATTATCAATGGTTTAAATTCCACATTTTGAAAAAAAAGTGCATGATATATATATGACATAATTCATGAAACATTGAATTTGATCTTGACACTAAAGGCCAACATAGTACATCTAGAAGAACAACATTGAATCTATTATTTTTCAATTATCCAAACGGCTGGTCTTTCGACGTTTACATGTCATATAATAAAATCTCATTGTTGCAAAAATACTAGTAATTGCCAAGGAGGACACTATTTTATTCATATTCTGCTCAGACAACGTCATAATTATGTTAAATATTGGATTTAAGTTCCACTAAAAGAACAAAACAATTTTCTGAGCTTTTGTTACTATCTCGGTATCTCCCTTCTAAAATATGAATAATCAAAATATCTTATCATGTAGGAATTAGGATACTCTAATAAAACATACATATACAATTAAAATTGAAGACAATAATTTTACACGCTTTTATTCCCCTTTCTTGTAATGTAATGTCGCCCATATCTTGTAATTTTTTTTCCTAACTCTTTGTCCTAGCAAAGTTGAGGAATAAAATAAGAAACTGAGGTGTTGTATTCCAGTGACCTGGAGATAAAAGGAATATTTGAAGGGCAATGACTTGCTAAGTTTCAGTGGTGGTAGGGGGTAATGGTAAAGCTTTAGTGTGGTCTGTGTTTTGACCTAGAGTGATAGTATAACGCACTCAAGTGAGCTTTTGTCTATTGTGTCAATGGTAACACATGTATTCGACTTATAATGAAGGACGACGCTATAGGTGAAGATGAGGCTTTTACCATTGTATCTAGGTGGTTGTCTTTGATTGGTAAACTAGCTATTGGTTTGGACAGGGACCGTTCATTATTCTTATTTTGTCATTCTTTCTTCTTCTGTTTTGATTGGATGCCCAAGGCTGGCCACCCTTACCCCTGCAGGGTGAGGCTTTTTTTTTCCACCCTTCTCCGTTTTAACCTCCTGGAAGATGTTACGATGGTTTATGAAGTCATGAGAATTATTTTCGTGTTACAGTGGAGACGTTTGAGAGTGAGTTGTCATAAAAGCGCACATATAAATTTATTAAGTAAATTAAAATATTTAAATAAATTAAGTTTTGCGAAGTAAAGTGAATTTGGTAAACTTAAGCATCGAAATAAATCTGTTAAACGTTCGGACGGTGTTCAATACCGTCCTGACCCCAATATTGCAATGTGACTAATTGAGGTAGGCGTTGGAATGGATTAGTACACCGTCCGGACTATAGGCGTTATACGAAAGTTAAAAACGGCTGTCAACATTCCAATCTATGTTAACAGTGCGGACTATATTCGTCAGTTATTCGGCCAAACGTATGCAGAAACGCGTCCGGACTCCTCTGTATGTGTTCGGACTCCCATATAGTAATAAGGGTAAATGAGGTAGGCATTGGAACGGATTAGTACACCGTTCGGACTATACTGTAACAGTCGCATGACAGACACGTGTTTACGTTATACGAAAATTGAAAATGGTTGACCCCATTCGAACCGATATGACTCTCTAACTCAACCCATGTTCAATTAGAATGCAGTAAATTAACCAAAAATTCGTCGATTCTATGAAAAAGTCTGAATTTCATGTCCTGACGATATCAACATATATAATGAAGTCCGAGCGTTGAGCTTAGGCGCTCTGCCATATATTTGATTTAGAATGTGATCTAATAGACAGTCTAATCTATGTGGTTGTTCTATTTTGAATAGAAACATTACTTGCTGTATCCAATATCTTGCCCAAATCTTTAAAACAAAATTAGAGCCCATATAGAAGATAGTTAGCTAATTGCACAAAAGTTACTACAAAAGTGCATTGGGAAGAACAAAGTTCAAATCAAAGATCCAAATATTAATAGTGCACATAAATTCGCTGATAGGATTATTATGTGAAACGTTAATTAAGATTCCTTAAGACGGATCTTTTGCCTTGCAATCTACGCACAACAATGCAAATGAGGGTAATGTACCTTCATATATTTATCATCAAATTTAAAATTGACCACCTTCACCATGTGACCTTTATCTGTGTCAAATGAATTTCTAAGGCTGATGATTAGTGAAAAAAAAAGCCTTCTAACGCTGGCAGATATTTTTGTTAGGATATTGGATTAAATTTTCATTGAAGGTAATGTAGATTCTGTTGGAATTGATGAAAAAGTTATTAAAATTTGTTAAAAATATATTATAGTTGGTAATAATTGTTGGAGTTGACTTAGAAAACAAAATTGTTGAAGTTTGTAAAAAATTATTGGAGTTTGTATAAAAGTATTGGAGTTGATGAAATTCTTGAATCATCAAAAAAATTACAAAATCAGCCAAGTGGGTAAAATATATTTATTAACATTCCTTTAGGTTTCTAATATCTCAATTTTGAATATCTTAAGAGTTAGGTCTATAATTGACCTTTTATTATGTGTAGATTATTTTCTCTTCTCTCTAATTAACTAAGAAAAAAAAAGTTTTTTTAAATCATAATAGCAGCACCTTTCATTAATAAAATCAAGGAGGTTGTAAAACCTCAAGAATACGCTCTAAAGGGCGAACCAGACACTCCGAAGAGTCGGCGGGCCAACGAGCAGGGTGACCAAAAGGCCATACAAAGACCCACAAGGGATAGAAAAACCTTATCAGGCAGCAAACTAATATGATTAGCAGAAAAGAAAAGGTAATGGCGAAATATGGTGGCACGAACAGCAGTTGGAGGCATTCGCCAGTTGGCCAGTGTAGAAAGCCTCTCCAGTCGATGTAGATGGCGTCCCCGCCGGTTGTGGTCTTCAAAAACCTCCAGAATAGTGTAGATCTAGCTACCAAATTAGCCGGAAAAAAACCCCTTAAAGTGGCCGGAAATGGGGATTTATTGAGAGATCCGGGCACATAGGACAAGAGTAGAGGAAGAGAGGGGAACGGGAGGAGCTGAAGCTCCTCCCGCCGCCGGAAAAGGAAGCAAGATGGGAGAGTCAGGCAACCACAAAGGTGAAAATTCTAGAGAGAAGGCAGAGCCTCTCTCTCTAGAATCCTAGAGAGAACTTTGATATTAATTTTTTTATTTATCAAATTTGATAGTTTAAAGCATAACGAATAAATGCACCAGCAGTTTGTAGGTTTAAAACATATTTATCTGAGAGAAGGGATTCAGGATGTTTTAATTTAGGGGAAAGTACACTTTGCACCCCTGAACTATGAGGTGTCTGACACTTTGCACCCCATTGTCTTGATTTCGTGACATTGGTGATGCGAATCTGAGCAAAGCTTCAAAGGAGCTAGTTCAAGTTCCCGTAGGACCGGTTACGAGAGAACGAGACAAGAAGTTCAATGATGGACTTGACGAACTCATTCAAGAGATATGGACACAAGCAAAGTCATGGAGGCCCATTAAAGATGATCCATGTTCTAGAAGGATCCGGTCAAGAGTTATTTTTGGGTCTATTCTAGAAGAATCGGATTGCATGATTATTCTAAGGGTCAAATCCTTTCTTTTCATGGTCTTTTGATCCTTTCCTTATTTTTAGGAATAATTTATTTGAATTTGAATTCAAATCAAATGATAGTTTATCCCTTGTCCTAATTTTTAGGAATATTTGATTTGAATTTGAATTCCAAATCTAATGCTAGCTTATCTCTTTTCCTAATTTTTAGGAATATTTGATTTGAATTTGAATTCAAATCAAATGCTAGTTTATCCATTTTCCTTAGCCGGATTTTTAGGAATGTTTGAATTTGCATTTGAATCACTTTTCAAATGTTGGTTTATCCCTTTTCTTTAGTCGGATTTTTAGGAGAATTTAATTTCTTTCAAATTTGAATTAGTTTCCTATTTTAATTAGAATCCTATTCTTGGAGGGATGTTCCAATTATATTTAAAGGGCCTTTGGGCATGTAGAATGACACACACAACTTTGAGATTAATATTATTTAAGAGGTCTTGTGATTCTCTTTGGTTCTTTGAAGAACTTTTTGAACTTATCGGGATTTCCCGTGGCGTTCAACCTGACTTATCAAACGGAGTTCTACCACCGTTTGTGGCGTCTTCCTTATACCGAGGTTCTTGTTTCTAATAAACAACGGGTCGAAGTTTCCATTCGGATCTGTCCTAGAACGATCTTGGGTTCCCTTTAGTTGTCGGGTCTCATCATTCTTGGCGGGGTTCACATCATTTGGTATCAGAACTTTGGTTCTAGTGTAGGTTTGCTTATCCTTTATTTATTTCCGTCCTTTGTTTCTTGTTCAGCCGTTCAAATCCTTTGTCTATCATTTAATTTTCGTTTCTTTGGTTCTTCTCTAAGTCGGTTCACACCATCTATCTTTTCTTAGCCGAATTTCAAAAAAAAAACCGAAAAATCCTATATATTGAGGTTCATGTTAGTCTGAAATTCACCCCACCCCAAAAGCCATATTATTTTGAGTGAAACACGAGTGAAGAGTGATCCACATCCTTGAGTGCAAACATGTAAGGGAGTGAATCGTGATGTTCTTTTTGTTTCTAATATTGTTTCTGCAGCAACCATGTCTCAAAACCATAGTGAGAACATTTCCAAAGATGTTTCGACACCAACTGACCCTAAATTGTTTATGGAGGCCATAATGAGTGAGATGAAGAAAATGATAAATTCAAAACTGGCTCAACTTCACCAACGTATGGATTCACTTGAGCAGCAGCCACAAAACACCCCCAAATTCCGTAGAAGAGAACGAGTGCCGCAATGGGAGGCGAGGATGGAGGATGAAGAACGTTATGGATCTGGTTTTGAGGAAGAAGAGTATCGGAATTCCGTTGTTAACAACAAGAGACTTGGGCAAAGATATAGAGAAGCTAGGTTTCGGGAAGATAACAACTTGGGTGGTAATAAGATAAAGATTTCATCTTTTCAAGGTAGATCTGATCCTGACGAATTCCTTGAGTGGGAGAAGAAGATGGAATTCATGTTTGCTTGCCATAACTACCTCGAGTCAAAGAAGGTAAGACTTGCTGTGAATGAATTTGCTGAATATGCTCTAACTTGGTGGGATCAGCTTGTGATTCACAGGAGGCGACGACCAATAGAGACATGGAAGGAGTTGAAAACAATGATGAGAGAGCAATTCGTTCCTTGTGATCAATACCGAGAATTGTACCAAAAACTACAAGGTTTTATTCAGGGAAGTTGGAGTGTAGAGGAATCCTACAAGGAGGTGGATGAATCACAAACATCCAAATCCGAGCTGAAGCCCGAGAACGTCAGCCACGTACCTCAAGAGAATTGTAGCATCGCGGCCGAAAATGACGATTCCACCACTGACGACCTTCCTCAATTGGAGAAAATTTCCGAGGACTATTTAGCTCCTGAGGCATTACCATTGGCGGCAAGCAAAACATTGACACCGACGCAAGTTTATGAGGATCCACATGTCCTGGAATATGAAGTTGTCATTCCCGAGGAAACACCATATGACGCTCTTTTTAATGTCTGCGATGATTTGAGGACAAATCACTTTCAAGAGGAGGGGAATGATGCGAATCTGAGCAAGGCTTCAAAGGAGCTAGTTCAAGTTCCCGTAGGGCCGGTTACGAGAGAACGAGACAAGAAGTTCAATAATGGACTCGACGAACTCATTCAAGAGATATGGACACAAGCAAAGTCATGGAGGCCCATTAAAGATGATTCATGTTCTAGAAGGATCCGGTCAAGAGTTATTTTTGGGTCTATTCTAGAAGAATCGGATTGCATGATTATTCTAAGGGCCAAATCCTTTCCTTTCATGCTCTTTTGATCCTTTCCTTATTTTTAGGAATAATTGATTTGAATTTGAATTCAAATCAAATGATAGTTTATCCCTTTTCCTAATTTTTAGGAATATTTGATTTGAATTTGAATTCAAATCAAATGCTAGCTTATCCCTTTTCCTTAGCCGGATTTTTAGGAATGTTTGAATTTGCATTTGAATCACTTTTCAAATGTTGGTTTATCCCTTTTCTTTAGCCGGATTTTTAGGAGAATTTAAGTTCTTTCAAATTTGAATTAGTTTCCTATTTTAATTAGAATCCTATTCTTGGAGGGATGTTCTAAGTATATTTAAAGGGCCTTTGGGCATGACACACACAACTTTGAGATTAATATTATTTGAGAGGTCTTGTGATTCTCTTTGGTTCTTTGAAGAACTATTCGAACTTATCGGGATTTCCCGTGGCGTTCAACCCGACTTATCAAACAGAGGTCCACCACCGTTTGTGGCGTCTTCCTTATACTGAGGTTCTTGTTTCTAATAAACAACGGGTCGAGGTTTCCATTCGAATCTGTCCTAGAACGATCTTGGGTTCCCTTTAGTTGTCGGGTCTCGTCATTCTTGGCGGGGTGCACATCAATTGGGCTCTCAAACTTTTTATTTCCGTCGATTAGCACCCCGAAGCTTATTTCTCCGTTAACTCTGACGGTAATAAACTCACGTGAGCCACTTAAATGTTTTCTTCCTGTTTTACCCTCCCACGTTTTTTAGCCGTCTTCCCCCCTCCCACATTTTCTTCTTTCCCGAATCCCCCCCTCTCCTTTCTCTCTTCCTCGGCATATTCTATTGACAGAAATGGCAAACAACGACCTGTCGTCTCTTATAAAGGTTCTTTTGCTATTAATTCCCTGTACAATTCGATGAGCAAAGACATTTTAAGTCTCACCTCTATTTCTCTGTTTCACACCCAGCAAATCCAGCAGTTCTAATTTGGTGGACTATAAAGGCAAAACCCAATCCCAAATCCCATGACTAAGGATAGGCAAGTGAGCACACTAAGAAAGAAGTATTCATAGGCAGTGCTGAAACAAAACGTGGGGTTCTTTGACACGGATGCTAGGACGGGGGATATAGTTTTTAGTGTCTCCACGGACCCTTTGGTCCAAGATGCCATTAGCTTTCAGTCCTTTTTCATCCAAGCCATGACTAAACGTACTCAGATGGCGAGTGCATGCGTTTAACTCTCAATTCCAACTTTTCTTCTTTCGTTTTGAATTTTTTAAAATCATTTTAATACAGGCCGTCGGATGGGTTCATTAATGCGGTGTCACCCATCCGACGGCCGGTTAGGACCGACTAGGTGATTTTCTCTTAGGAGGGAATCCGAGTCCCGCAATCATCCAAGGACCAAACGGAGACTCAACCGATGTCTCCTTAGCTGAAGGACAACCCGCCTGCATATGACCCAACAAACTACACAAATAACATAATCCTGTTAATCGTTCATACTTAAAGGATATGCGAAGTTGTGGCAAGGGTTCATGGTGCATATTATAACCCGCTTGTAGAGCCTTGTTGGTATTCAGCATCACACGAACACGAATATAGGGCACACACCATATTTTCTTCTCCACATTGCCCTCAATTTCCAGAACATCACGGAGAGCAGTAAGTTCATTCGAACGATCCATGGGCAGTCCATGGATCTGCACCCAATTAGGATAAGTATCTAGATCTTTCTCATGCCAAGATATCCCGGGAGGCCAAGGCTTCAAAACCATGAGGTAGCCTCGGACACTTCATGGCTAACGAGCCAAAACCTGGTCACGGTTCTAGATGAACTAAATTCCACCAGGAAGATGTTTGTTTCAAATTCCATCACACTCAAATGAGGATCAAATGACCAAGCTTTTTTAAGGACATTGCGGACAGCATGCAACGACATATCCTTTTGAGCTATAATCTTGCCCACGACGAAATCCCTGCGGCTGCCTCGGCACCCACAGGGTCCCTCCAAGAGGGGGAGGCGCCATATTCCAGCTGAGGGCTTCTGTCCTTTGGACTAACAGTTCCATTT
The DNA here is from genome assembly GCA_963930655.1 of Myrica gale. Taxonomy (NCBI): domain Eukaryota; kingdom Viridiplantae; phylum Streptophyta; class Magnoliopsida; order Fagales; family Myricaceae; genus Myrica; species Myrica gale. The sequence goes on from OZ005620.1 coordinate 9,390,875, forward strand.
CCTTTTCAGTATCACGCGCATTCATTTTAAACAATCTCCACCAATATACAAGATGACAGGATTGAAAGAAGAAGAGGGTCGAAAATAGCAGAAGCACTATAATTAAGTTAATCTACTGACAATTTCTTTTCTTTCTCAAATTAGAATTTGAGATAGCTTAACAAATTCTAATTATAATCGTACAACTCATAAGCAAGAAACATTTATTTCACAATAAAAGACGACGTTAATTATACAATATAGATACTTAAGAAAGATAGGATACTGGGTCTTAAGCCAAGTACGAGGCTACAATGTACTACTAGGAAAACAAAAAATGAACCACGAGATAGGGCAGTACTGTTTGACCAGACTCCTCGTCATCTTGTTTGAAAACAAAAAATGTCTACGTAGTCTAGAGATGACGGAGAATAAGGTGAGCACCATATTGTGGTTGAAGAGTGATGACTGAGTGAGGAGCATGAGCGTAGGATGGGGAAATCTCCAAGGAGAAGCTCAGTAGAATCATCGAGAGAACCAGTTTAGCTTCCATCAGAGCAAAGTTCTGGCCAACACAAATCCGAGGTCCCCATCCAAATGGGAAGAACGAAACCTGGCCCTTCGTGGCCTTTGAGATTCCTTCCGCAAACCTTTCTGGTTTGAATTCCTTTGCATCATCTCCCCAAAGTTCACTATCAAGATGGACGAGGATTGTCGGTAAGCTAATGCCAATTCCAGCTGGTAAATATAAATTTCCAAGTTTCGTATCTTCATGGACAGTTCTACTGAGAACAGCCACTGGTGGGTAGAGTCTCAGAACCTCGTACAAAATCATGGTCACCTGTAACATTAATTACAACTATCAATTTAATTTGTTTCAGACATAGAAGATGCATACCATGCACATATATGATATTTAAGTAAGAAGAAATATATATACTTACAACTTTTAGGTGATTTAACCCTTCAAAGTCTGGTTTGTTTTCACCAAACACTTGTTGAACCTCCTCTCTTGCACGTGCTTGCCAATTTGGATACTTACTCAGCACAACCAATGTCCAGACCAGCAAAACCGAGGTGGTCTCTTGCCCCGCGAAGTAGAAAAGCTTGCATTCTTCAACTACCTCTTTGATATTCATTCCGACGTTCCTGTTGTCCCCATGTTCTTCAATTTCGTTGAAGTTGGACTCAAGAAGTATGCCTAACAAGTCAACATTTTTGGCTTCACCTGCCCTTATTGCCTTCGCTCTTTTGTTGATAATGGATTTAAGTGAAGCTTGTATTTGTCTCTCAATTTCTTTCATCCTCCTGTTGGTCCTAGTCGGCAGAAACCTATATAGCAAAGGACAAGATAGAGTAAGTTGGAATACTTTGATTTCTTTCATATACCAGAGAATCATATATAACTTTCTATTTTTGTTTTTGTTTTCTTTCTTTCTTTCGTTCATTTGATATATAAGACAAACCTAATTCCAAAGACATGCACACCTCGTGATTCAAAAGTTAGTGGCAAAAATAGTAAAGTTTGAGATTACCTCCCTCCTGGAACGTAAACAGATTGTATTAATTTCATGAAAAGTTCCGCTTGCTCTCTTTGAAGTTCGAAAATCATACTTCCTTCTTCATAGCTACTTCCGAAAGCTGTTCGAGAGATCATATCACTTGCCAAATTTTGAAGATGAGGCCATACATCTAACTCCATTGATCCCTTCTCAGCGACCAAATTTTCCCATTTGCCAATCATGTCCTTGCAACTCTGATGAAATACCGGTAACATATTCTGCATATATATATATATATATAATAGAACACACAAAAACAACGTCAAGATCTATAGGGTGATCATCAGTGTCATATCAAGCAAGCATATAAAATTATCCCTTACACAAAGTTCTAAGTAAAATATTGTAGCTTGAGCTTTGTAGCCAATGTCATTCTGTGAATCGATTTGCTTACTAATTAGAAGAAAAAAGATTAATTGGTCTCTTTATAATATTGTTAATATTTAAATGTTATATATATATACTTAATCGTCCCCCTAATACAACATTAATTACCTATGCATGCCGTTCATTATGTTTATCATTAATTTAGAACCATAAATTAATCACTAATTTCTTGCAACCATATTAATGTGAAGATTGAATATTTGTTGAAATAGTTCATCATTTTCAAAACCTCGGAACCCGTTAGATCACTAATTACCTTCAGCTTCTCAAGATGGAATGCCGGGTTGATAATCTTTCTGTGTTTGGCCCACTTCTCAGCCTCATAACCTGCAAGTCCAGTTGCCAGCAGCTTTGAAAGTGGATGTTGTGGTGGCTTTCGAAAGCCATAGATCTTAGAGCATACGTCTTTTACTTGTTCAGGATGCGTAATGTTCACCCTTGGAGTCGGGCCCATCCAAATAAAAGAATTCTTACCTGCATATTTGGTTCTGATCTATCACTAATCACTATATACCAAATTCGGAATATATATGATTGAGAGCAAAAATTTACATTCTAATAAAATAACTTCTTAAAATTCTATTTTTTCCTATTTAATCATCACATTTTATTGTAAATAAATATAAAAAATTTATTTAAATTATTTATCTCTTATTTTTTTTACGAACTCCAACTATTCAAAATTAGATATGTGAAATTGTTTTAAATGGTACAATCATTTCACAACGGTTGAAGATGTCAGAATAGTACTATGTACAGCTTTTCAGTAAAGAAAAGACATGTCAAATTTCATAGTAAGCGAGGGTTGTGTCTGAAAATGTATTTAAAAATTTTAATTTACGAGAATTAATGAAACAATGGTGAGATAATTTGAGTAAATTTTTTATATTTATTTTGATAAAAATAAATAATTTGATGAAAAAATAAATTATTTTAAAGTTATTTTATAAAGCTAAATATTTAGGATGACAAAAATTTTGAGACCCAAGCACCAAACTTTGCCGGTCTGAATTATTATTTTAATATTTATTTTTATTTAAATAACAATATAGTAAAAAATATTATATATTTTTTTAAAAAAAGAGAGATTATTGAAATTCCCTATCAAATTAGGGTAACAGTACATATTTTTAACCATAGCTAGCGAGGAGATAAAAAAAAGACTCAATTGGATAACGCTGGCATTTATGGTCAACCGAAAAATCATATACATATATATATATATGATTAATTTCAAAATATATTTATTTTATTTTTTTAGAAAAATTAATATTTTTATTCTTGAATTTTACCCCTTTTATGTTTTAGTCATTTAATTTTATTTTTTCAAATTGTAGTAATTTGATTTACATTTGTTGACGGACCCTTCCGTCAGGGATCCGTGTTCCCTGACGCAAGGGAAATAGAGTTGCGAGGCAAGGAAGAGGAAGAGACTCCCTTTTGTTGAGCAAAAAGAGATTTCTGGATGGAAATGGAAGGCGGTGACAGGTGTAGCCAGAAACTACTCGATTTTACTAAGCTATTTCTTTTTTATTATTTTTCACTCTTTTTTATCTTTGTAATATAGTTCTGATTTAAACTAAGTGCTAAACCAGGTGCGTGTCAGAAAGACTCTAAAGGGTGTGTTTTTCTTCCAACCAGATCAGCTACTGTAAGCTGATGTGGCCCTCCTGTGAGGAAAACAGACAAATCCCCTGACGGAAGTGTCATTTCGTTAAAATATGTATCCAAATAACTAAACTTTGAAAAACCAAAAGGGAGTAAAATCGAATGAATAAAATGCCAATTTTTCTTGTTTTAGAGAGGCCAAGAGGTGGAATGATTTTCATTAGAGGCCAATTAAAGAGGATGTTTTGTAAAGTTCTTTGGGGCGGGGCAAAGCATGATTTTATAAAAAAAAATTCCAAGAAAGCAAGCTGGTTTCTGAGGTAATTTAAATGTGGTGAGAGTCGTTGAAGCTCAGAAAAAGTATCGCCCTATCTTTGATTTGAGACAGAAATGAACCAACTTGAATAATGATGAATTTACTCAATAGAAGTACGATACCGTAATTCTTCACAGTCTGGTAGAGAAAGGGCAAGACGCGCGGTGCAATGTCATGGGTGAAGTTCATGGGTTTAGACTTGGCTTGCTCTATCATCCTCGAGCTCTCCTTCAAGTCTCCGAACAGAAGCCTGTAGGAGTTGCCGCTGAGGCCTTGCTCTCTCAGGCACCTCTCCAGCTTCTTTGGCTTCAGCCACACCCATCCCACCGCTCTCCATGCCGATGTCAGTACCACAATAGAAAGAATGAAAATTACAATCGTCGGCAATGATACTTCCATGTTGAAAATAAAGACAGCGAGTGTCTGTGCTGCATATACGATCTATACGCATAAAGGAAAAGAGGATAGTGTTTATAAGTCTGATGGAAAGACACCAAATCTTGAGGCGTATAATTCTTATCTGAGTGGCTATTATTACTTCTATGTATATATATCTAGATTGTGTCCTTTTGTTGAACCAAGAAGCAAAATGGAACACGAACTACGCTCCATAAATGAATGGCCCACGAATCAGATAAAATTTTACAGGTCATGTTGGTCGAAACGGATATCTAAAATCCTTTTTTATTTTATTTTTTGTTTTATATACGAAAGGCAATTGTCAGTTGGGGAGCTAATTACTCTTTGAGTTAGAGTAAGCACCTTAATTAATGGAATAAATAAATAAATAATCCTACTTAATAACTAATAGTTACTCTTTGTATAAGAATTAATCCCAGCTTTTTATTTCGTCCTTTGTTGGCGCTGGATGCCTTGTGTTTAATTTGTTAAAAATCAGCACTTACTTTTCTAGAGAATTCTGGCCGTATTCTAGAAAAGTGAAGAAGCAAATAAATTGTTAGAAAATTCTAGAGGACAACAGAATTTCCTAGAACATAGTCACTTGCTGCCGACTTGGTAAATGGACGGAGAGCTTCTTCCTGAAAGCTGCAGAATTTTCTAGAAGTCCATCATTTGCCGACTTCATAAACCCACCGACCTATTGTGCCTGTAAATAGGAGAAGACAAGTGTGAAAGTAGTGTGAGCCGTGTCCTAGAGTAGAAAGGTGTGTGAGTTGTGTAGTGTAGAAGAGAAAAGGTGAAGCCGAAAAAGGTGAAAAGTGGTGTGGTGTGCAGTAGGAAGTGTGTAGGAGAAAGTGTAGGAGGAAGTGTACTTAGAAAAACAAAGTGTAGGAGAAAGTGTGTGTGACGTGAAGGCTATAAAAGTGTAGAGAAAAAGTGAACTAGTAAGTGTGTTTGTGAAGTTTGTGTGGGTCCTTTTCTTAGTTTGTTTTATGTGTAAATTTTTTGTTTCACTTGTTATAAAAAGCTTTTCTTCGAAGTTTCTTGGTTCACTTCACTCAACAATTTGGTATCGGAGCTAGTCGGTCAGGGACTGGTGTCATAGTGGGACGGTTGAAGTCATTTCGGAGTTGTGTAGGGAAATAGTTGTTGGGAGAGAGTCAAGGCGGTCAAGGACCGTGTTAAGGTGCTGCTCGAGAGATCATTGTTCGTGCACAATCTGAGATTGTGAAGCTCGATAGTCTGGGACTAAGCTTGCTTGGGAGGACGTGAGACGACCCCAAGTCACGATGGCGGATCTCTAATTTGCTGGCACAGTGGAGAGGCTCAATGACCATAATTATTCTACCTGGCAGACGTGCATAGAGTCATATTTGCAGGGTCAGGATCGCTGGGAGATCGTTGGAGGGAATGACTCAACGACACCCCCTGCAGAGAATGTCGAGGCACTCCGAAAGTGGCGAATTAAGGCTGGGAACGCTTTGTTCGCGATTAAGATAACCATCCAGAAAGATATGTTGGAGCACATCCGGCACGCCACCACACCGAAGGATGCATGGGACACATTGGCAGCACGTTTTTCAAGGAAAAAGGATATGAGGCTTCAGCTATTGGAAAACGAGCTCATGTCAACTACACAACGGGAGCTCACGCTTAATCAATATTTTACTAAGGTAAAGTCTCTTTGCCGAGAAATTTCTGAGTTAGACTCTTCTGCAAAAATTAATGAGCAACGTATAAGGAGAATTATTATCCATGGGTTAAGACCCGAATACCATGGATTTATTACTGCGGTCCAAGGTTGGCCAACCCAACCTTCTTTGGAGGAGCTGGAAAATTTACTGGCCAATCAAGAAACCTTAGCAAGGCAATTAGCCGGGGTTTCAATAAAGAATGAAGAGGAGGCACTGTACAGCAGCAGGAGAGGTCGACACAAGTTTCGGAGGGGCTCCGACTTTAAGAAGAAAGGCAAAGACGATGATGAAGAAGAGGACGAGCGAGACGAAGAGTCGCCGAATCCTCAGAAGAGAAGCTCACATTCAGGGGGAGCTCAATGGAAAGGAAAACAATATTGCAGACAGCGGAACAATGAATGTTATAATTGCGGTCGCAATGGACACTATGCTCGAGATTGCAGATTCAAGAAAGAGCATGTTGAAGGCAATTGGGTAACATCCGACAATTACCAATGTACGTATGATAGTGACGATGAGTGGGATTTTCATGCTTCTTTTGCCACTGTAGATAACAATATATATATATATATATATATATATATATATATATATATATATATATATGAAGCGCCAAGGAGCTAATTTTAACCGCTCCTTATGAGCTTCTGAGCGCAATGCTCTCTCCCATCCCCATCCCACCAGTGCTTTCTGACCGGAGTGCTTTCTAGCGCTTTCTTTGCCCGGTGTGTTACTCGTTTTTTCATCTTGTAATTTTAATTACAGTGACCTTTGGCGATCTTTCGAAGGGTTGACTCTGGGGACGGATTCCTCGATATCGGTGTCGCCTATTGGGGACTCACAATGGAGGAGATAATTGAGAAGACGAAAGCCCTTTCGTGGAATGATCTATCGGGGTTGTTGAAACAAAATCGCAGCAGAGCCCACCGCATTCGACAAGCATCGCTGGTGGGTCGGCTGGTCTCTATGAAGGTATATCCCCCCATATCATCCATCCAATCATAAGAACGGGATGGCGCTTCATTGATGACATGAAAATCGAAGACACGGGACCCAACAGATTCTTTTTTACGTTTAACTCGCCTGAGGAGAAGGATAGGGTGATGGCTCAGGGGCCCTGGAACTTCAAAGGGTTTTATATGATCCTACGTGAATGGAATCCCAAAGAGACAATTGAGGAAGTTAATCTATCCATGGTGGATTACTGGATCCAAATACATGGGTTGCCGTTGGAGATCATAGATGAGAATAATGGTCGTTTGATTGGTTCCAAGTTGGGCGAAGTGTTAATGATGGATCCAGTGGATGAACATCAGTCGTTTGTCAGATTAAAGTTGCGTTTCAATTCAGCTACACCATTGGAACCGGGTTTTTACTACTCAAGGGAAGATGGTGACGAAGTATGGGTGGGATTCAAATATGAACGGTTGTTGTCTTTTTGCACTCATTGTGGGTTAATAGATCATTCAATCGGAACATGTTTTCACAATCCAGGCCACCCACAAAGCAGTGCTCTTACAGATAACTTGCGTGGGTTTATTCCGTTCGCTTAGAGGGAGAAGCTACAGGGAATCCATGATAGGAGACCCAAAAATGACAATCATCCGACCTCGCCTCAGAATAGTACTGGAGATGCCAGCTTGCCAGTATCATGGAGTAGCCGGAGGAGCACCGGCCCGGAGATGATACCCAATACAGGTGGTGAAAATCACCCATCTCAAGTGGCAACTCCACATAATCTGGCGGATGATCAGGAATTATTCCAGGGAATTTTAGGGAAACTTGGGGTGGCACAGGATGGCAATCAGGAGAATTCCCTTAATTGGGAGCAATTTGGCCATAATGGAGCCCATGATGAGAGTCCGGAAATGGGATTCCCGGGATCAAGGCGCGAGAAGTTCCCCTCCCAAATATCGTTGGAGGAAACGCGGGATATTTTCGGGGATTTGAAAATTGGGCCAAGTGGGCTGGGTTTAAAGATTGGGGGTAGTAGAGATGCCTATTTGGTGAGCCCATCTAAAAAGAATATGCAATGCCCGCCAATGGGGGGGCCCAAGAGTCCAACCTTACTAGTGACCCAACCCTCTGTCAACGGCTGTTTCAATCCATCATCCGATAGAAGCAGGGGTGGAAGTAAAAGGAGAAGTGATACGACTGATATGCAGGAGGGGATTTCTCAGAAGAGAGGAAAGGAGGATGGAAGTTTCTCGGGATTTCAGTCTGATCTCAAGCCGGATGAATCGTTTAATATGGGGAGTACGCACACTATTAAATCGGGACTGCTACGGAGGCGTCACCGGAGTTATCGCAACGCAAAACAGAGTGCCAGGGAAGGTCAACTGCAACACCAACACAAAACAACTGTTACTTCAAAGGCTGGGGAGGCGGGCCAGACCATGCCCCCACCCTTTCCATGAAGCTGATAGTGTGGAACTGTCGAGGGTTGGGGCGACCCTCGGCAGTGAGAGCCCTCCGGGATTTGGTGAAATCCGAAGATCCGGCGGGGATTTTTCTTATGGAGAGTAAAGTTAAGTGCGATGTGGTTGATAAAGTGATGAAGAGATTAGGTTTTGTTTTGTTTTTTACAGTGCCTCCAATTGGTAGAAGAGGAGGCCTGGTGTTCTGTTGGCGTCCTGGGTTCTGTTTTTCAATTTTGTTTAAGTCGAATAATGTGATTCATCTGGAGGTTGATCCGGGTGGTGAGGATACCCGGTTTCTATGTTCTTTGGTGTATGGGCCATTTGTTTGGAGGGAGAAGGAGGAGTTTTGGAAGGGAATTAGACAGTTAGCCCCAAAAGACGAAATGCCTTGGCTGTGTATGGTAGATTTCAACGACATAGTCAGTAGCATGGAGAAGAGCGGTGGACGCAGAGTGATGGGATCAAGCTCCAGAGGTTTAGTTCAGTTTATGCAGTCTATGGGTATGGTGGATCTGGGGTATGTCGGATCGAGATATACATGGTGTAATAGAAGACCGGGTAGGGAAAATATCAGAGAGAGGTTGGATAGGAGAATTTCGAATGTGGGATGGAGAACAGCGTATCCTAATGCTGTTATTACTCATCTCCCCATAACCAATTCAGATCACTTTCCTTTAACCCTCTCTTTGTTTGGTACTGATGATGTAACCCCTAAGCCTTTTAAATTTGAGATGTTCTGGACTAGGGATCCGACGTGTTATGGGGTAGTAGCACATGCGTGGGCAGGGGTTATTGAGGAGGACCCGACTTATGGTTTAACCAGGAAGATCAGAGCGGCACGATATGCTCTGCGCAGATGGAACAAAAGGCATTTTGGACATATTCAAGATAACATCAGGAGTACAAAAGCTCAGCTGGCAGAATGTCAAAGAGAGATACCAAGTTCTGGAACTTTGCAATTGGAGGAGAATCTAAAACATATGTTGGATGAGCAGTTAAGGAGGGAGGAGATATTATGGAGGCAGAAGTCACGAGAGTTATGGTTGACATCTAGTGAGTTGAATACCAAGTTCTACCATGCTTCCACTGTGATTAGGCGCTGCAGAAATATAAAGTCAGTAGAGCAGGGTTGGGTCTCTGGTCGTGAAGCAGTGGGTAGAGAATTTCTGGGGTTCTTTCAAAAATTGTTTACTACATCAGCACCTGTCATTCCAGATGATCTGGAGAACTTGATTCAGCCCCTGATAACTCCTCAAGACAATGCAATGTTAACCAAAATACCAGATGCAGAGGAGATTCTTAGTACTCTCAAGCAGATGCCACAGGACAAAGCCCCAGGCCCGGATGGTATGACAGTTTTCTTCTATAGATTTTTTTGGGATATAGTTGGCATGGATGTGGTAAGGACAGTTCAATCTTTCTTCTCCAATGATATTATGTTCTCTGCTATTAATCACACACACATCACCCTTATCCCGAAAGTTGCAAACACTGCATCAGTGAGTCAATTTAGGCCAATAAGTTTGTGCAATGTCATCTAAAAATTGATATCCAAGATTATGACTGATAGGCTGAAGCATGTTATTGCCAAACTTATTTCTCCTTATCAAATGGCTTTCGTTCCGGGTAGATTGATCCAAGATAACTACATAGTAGCAGCGGAGATATTTCACTGTATGAATCATAAACAGGGGAGAGGGGGATGAATGGCAATAAAGCAGATATGGAGAAGGCATACGATCGAGTGGAGTGGAGCTTTCTCCTAAAAGTACTGAAAAATTTTGGGTTTAGCTCACAGTGGATTAGATGGGTAGAGCAGTGTGTATCGACCACAACTATGTCAATTCTCATAAATGGAAGCCCGTTAGGGAAGTTTGCGCCATCGCGGGGACTTAGGCAAGGGGACCCTTTATCCCCTCTGTTGTTTATACTATGTTCAGAGATTTTTTCAAGGCTGCTGCTCAAGGAAGAGGAAAATGGAAGATTGAAGGGTATTAGAGTGGGTAGGGCAGCTCCGAGAATTACCCATCTTCTCTTCGCAGATGACTTGCTGCTCTTTGGTAAAGCTACTGTGAAAGAAGCTTCTATTGTGGACAAATGCCTTGGCAAATATATGGATTGGTCGGGACAGAAGTTGAATCGTGAGAAATCCTCAGTGCATTTCAGTAAAAACTTTCGAGGGCAGACTATTCTTGCTATAACGGACCAGCTCCAACTGAGGAAATTACCATCGAAAGCTAAACATCTAGGGCTGCCCCTGATTATCCCACGATCGAAGGCTGAGATAGCGGGTGAGATCAAAGAGAAATTTTTGCAAAAGATTACGGGGTGGAAAGCGAAAGTCTTATCACAAGCTGGCAGAACCACGATGATCAAATCAGTTGCTGGAATGATACCCTCTTATCTGTTGGGGTACTATGCAATGCCAAAATCTTGGTGCAACGAGTTAGATAAGGAGATGACAAATTGTTGGTGGGGCTTCAAGGTCGAGAAATCTCGAAATCTAACACTCAAGGCATGGTCCTCCATCTGTTTACCTAAAAATGAAGGAGGACTTGGTATTCGTTTAATTTCAGAGATGAATTCGGCATTGGTCTCAAAGCTGGCCTGAAACATGCTGATCCATCAGGACAGGTTATGGGTGAGAGTGTTAGGAGGGAAATATTTGAGGGGAAAGCCTTTTCTGGAAGCTGAGGCGCTAGTAGGGGATTCATGGGTGTGGAAGAGCATTTTACAGAACTGGGGGGTAGTGAAGAAGGGTATGTGTTATAGGGTGGGTGATGGGGCTACTATTGATGCGATCAATGATCCCTGGATATACTCCGTTACTGATTTCAAGCCTACCCTCCGTGATAGCACACCTGCAGATCTTCATCTTCACGTGAGTAATTTGATGACACTAGATGGTAGGAGATGGGATGTAGGGAAGGTTCGAAATATCTTTCATCCAGACTCGGTGGAAGCTATTCTGAAGATTCAAATTCCAGAGGAAGAGTTGAAGGATGGTGTCTTTTGGCCCCAGGATCCCAAGGGTGATTTCTCTGAAAAGTCAGCTTACTGAATGATTATTGCTCATCGCAGTCCAGAATCCAATCCACTGCAGCATAGCCAATGGCGAGATTTATGGAGGATGAAGATTCATAACAGATTCAAACTTTTACTATGGAAGCTAGTGTGGGATATCTTTCCTACTAAATGCAAATTGGCGGAAAGGCTGGGTACCCGTGGCACATTGGAGGAGGATTTGCTCTGTCCTTTGTGTGGAATGGAGAATGAGACACTTATCCATCTTGTTTATATGTGCCCTTATACTAGGGCCATCTGGAGTGAGTCACCGTGGCAATTGAATATAGCACAGCTGCAAACTGAATCGATAAGGGAATGGGTGATTCATTTGATCCATCCACACCAGCATCTTGCAATTCCAATAGAGGATCAGCACCGGTTTCAGCTTTTTGTTGTGACGGCAGTAGACTTAGTGTGGTGTTCCAGGAATGCCAGTGTGCACGAAGGTAAGAGGTGTGACCCCTATGACTTAGCAGTTCAGGTGGGACGGGTGAGTAGGGAGCACTGGTTGGCCTGGAGGAGTACTTTGGATCCGGTAAGTGCTATCTGTTGGAAGAGACCACCTCAAGGGACTGTTAAAGTCAATGTAGATGTGGCCATTAGAGAACAGTTTGTTGTGGTATCAGCACTTATAAGGGATCATCAAGGCTATATAAAAGGGTGCTGAGATATCACGAATTGCGGCAGAGGAACCTCTGGTTATGGAGGCAGAGGCAATGATGCTGGGGATTCAGCTTGCTCAAAAATTGGGATTCAAGAATATTGCTTTTGAAGGAGATTCGAAGACAGTAGTAGATGCTATAAATAATTTCCCAATTCTAACAGAATGGAAAATCCATCAGCTAGTGCAGAAAATGGATGATAAATTGCATAACTTCCAGTCATGGACAGTGAGCCACATTCGTAGGGAAGCAAATGATGTTGTGCATCAGTTAGCTCGTTGGGCCGCCACTGAGATTCTCTCAGGAAGGAATCCCTGTAATTTTGAGCTTTTTCATATGTTTTCTTGGTTATATTATGGAACTGACCCCCCTTGACTCTTTCGATTCTAGGGGTGATGTGTTTGTGGGTATTATGTTGAATAAAACTGGTAGTTTTGATTATAAAAAAAAAAAGATAACAATATATATGAGAGTGAAGATGAGTGGATTTTGAAGTACCCTCCACTCTGGTAAGCCTTGGAGATAAAGTCTACTCAGAAGAAGAGATAGGCTTTGATGAGATAGCCATATGTGCTATTGTTGAGCCAGAGGATGGCCAACAGGAAGATGGTCAGGTAGTGGAGGAACTCATATCTCTAATCGGTGGAAAGGAAGGAGAGTCGGATATGTCGGGTGAACAAGAAAGAGAAAGACTGCGGCAGACTGGTAAGTATAAAACACCAGATGAAGAGCCTGAAGAAAAAGCGTGGAGAAAAGACATGGAAGAGAAGGTTGCTCTAGAGATGAAGAATAAAACTTGGGATTTGTCGTCAAGAAATCCCGATGAAGTCAAAACAACATTAACAACTGAAGAATCAGATGATAGCAAAATATTTGGAGAATCGGCAGATATCAAGACAACAGATGATGCGCTGCCAAAATTAAGTACCGAAAAATTATGGAAGCTCTGGCAAATGAAAGTAAAGAATGCATTCTTGCATGAATTGCTGGATAGAGGAGAAGTAAGTGCTGAGGGGGAGTGTTAAAAATCAGCACTTACTTTTCTAGAGAATTCTGACCGTATTCTAGAAAAGTGAAGAAGCAAATAAATTGTTAGAAAATTCTAGAGGACAACAGAATTTCCTAGAACATAGTCACTTGTTGCCGACTTGGTAAATGGACGGAGAGCTTCTTCCTAAAAGATGCAGAATTTTCTAGAAGTCCATCATTTGCCGACTTGATGAACCCACCGACCTATTGTGCCTGTAAATAGGAGAAGACAAGTGTGAAAGTAGTGTGAGCCGTGTCCTAGAGTAGAAAGGTGTGTGAGTTGTGTAGTGTAGAATAGAAGTGAAAACCGGAAATGCGGTCCGGACCGCATTTCTGGTCCTTTAAAATGCGGTCCGGATGGTCCAGACCGGATTTAATTATTTTTAAAAAAAAAATTAAAAATTTTATTCACGCAGTGCAGAGCCAGAGCAGGCTCTGCACTGCGCACTGTAGCTCTACGCAGTGCAGAGCTACAGTGCGTAGCGCAGTGCACTGCGCGAGCCGCGTGGCGCAGTGCAGAGCTACACTGCTATGCGCGCTTTTTAAAAAAAATTAAAAAAATTTTATTAAATGCGGTCCGGTCCAGTTCGGACCGCATTTCAAAAATGTATAAACCGGAACGGACCACATAAATCCGGTCCGGTTTTTCAGTCCGGTCCGGTCCAATCTGCGGTCCGATTCTGTTCAGCCCTAGTGTAGAAGAGAAAAGGTGAAAAGTGGTGTGGTGTGGTGTGGTGTGCAGTAGGAAGTGTGTAGGAGAAAGTGTGTGTGACGTGAAGGCTATAAAAGTGTAGAGAAAAAGTGAACTAGTAAGTGTGTTTGTGAAGTTTGTATGAGTCCCTTTCTTAGTTTGTCTTATGTGTAAATTTTTTGTTTCACTTGTTATAAAAAACTTTTCTTCAAAGCTTTTTGGTTAACTTCACTCAACATAATTAACAAGAATAATTTGTTCTCCATATATTCCATAATTTCCTAGCCTGCATGCTATGTAATATTTAGACTAGAATATATATAGTACGTTTACTATTCGAATTGACAACTTATAATAAGTAACCCTTATTGATAACAAAGAGTTACTTTACTTTTTAATATATAACTAAGTAACCCTACTGATAACTAATTATATTCTAGTCAAAAGATTACACAGCAACCTAGGAAATTATGGACGACAAATTAATTATTCTTGTTAAACAAAAGGGCATGCATGCATAAACCTGAATAAGATCACTATTATATATAAATAAATAAAACTACTTAGAGTGATGCGCAGCCACCAAAATTACATGTCAGAGCAATCTATACTCAATAATTAATATCTGATCTCAAAATCCCAAAATGCTAATAAATGAATTTCACATCTGCAAATATAAAGTAATTCCCAATGTCTCCCAAATCGATACCATGAAAAAAGTTGTTTCAGTATGTAGATATGGTTAATCATAATGTATGTGTGAGGTCGAGCCATTTTATAATATAACTTCTAAACAAAACCTATATTTGAAGGAAATGTATGTAATAAATAAAATCAAGGGTTAAATGTATGTCATGCTCATGTGGTATGCGGTAATAGCAAATATGCCCCTGAGATAAACAAAGTCATTTTCATACCCTTGAGGTAAACATTCAGTAGCAAATATGTCCTTTCATACCCCTGAGTTAAACATAACGGAAGGGCATATTTGCTCCTGAATGTTTACCTCATGGGTATGAAAATGACTTTGTTTACCTCTGGGGCATATTTGCTATTATCGCATACCACAGGGGCATGACATGCATTTAACCCTATAAAAAATTTAGCAGTAAATAATATTAAATTTTTTATATAAATAATATTAAGGCTTAAATGCACCTCATGCCCCTGGAGTATGTCGAAAGAGCAAATATGCCCCTGAGGTAAAGAAAGTCATTTTCATACCCCTGAGGTATACTTTTAGGAGCAAATATGTCCCTCCGTTATGTGCCGTTTGAAACTCTAACGGTAAATGTTGACGTGTCAAAATTAGACATGTCAGCACCAATCAGACGATGACACCTGGTATTTTCAAAATTTAAAAAAAAAAAAAAAACAGAACAGTGTGTGAGGGAGAACCCCCGAGCGGCGAAGGGAGCTGGGCTCCCTTCGCCGCCGCGAGGGGTGGCCGCCAGCCACCCCGGCGACGGGGAAGTCAAACGACACATAACGAAAGGACATATTTGCTCCTAAAAGTATACCTCAGGGGTATGAAAATGACTTTATTTACCTCAGAGACATATTTGCTCTTTCGGCATACCCCAGGGGCATGGGGTGCATTTAAGCCTAATATTAAATATTAGAAAATTTATCTGTTACTTCTATTTCTTTTAAAATTTAAAGAATTGTAAAGATGAAATAGTCGGATTTTAACTTCCTTCGTGGAAAGGTGGAGAAATATCTCCCTTTATATGGGAAGAAATAATTGCAGGGGATAGAACAGACAAGTGTAAGGACAAAAATAGACAGAGAAATTAAGAAGGGGGCCCACATGTTTGAATACAAGAATGCATTCGTTTCCAAAAGTATTTTAGGCTATAATAAGTGTAATAAAATTAATATCTAAATTTTTTTAAAAATATACACAAACAATAATACCTTCTAACATTCTTTTACACAAATTTCAATATATTTTAAACAAAATTTTTTAAAAAAAATTATCCTCTTAATTTTTAACCAAACTTCAATATTTTTTTATTACAAAATTACAAAAAAATCATCTCTCTACACTTTTTTATAAACTCCAATAAAAATTAAATATCTTTAAAATTTTACACCAACATCTAAAAAAAATCTATAAACTCTAATATTAGTAAATATTCACAATTCTATTAAAAATTCAATATTTTTTACCATTTTTTTATAAAACCAACATTCTTATTACCCAAAGTGTCAAACAATTTTCTGAAACCAATTGAACCTCGAGCCTTACAACTGGAAGGTACCGCTTGTTTTCATGAAAAACATTGTAACTAACGCCCATAGTATCTTTCATCGGATAAATGTTTCCCACCGTTTACATCTTCAGGTCACTCATGTGCAGTAGACTTTGCAATTAATCTTTACCCTGCAATTTTCTCACCTTTTCGGTTTATTCCATCAAGTTGGGGAGTAAAGATTATGGCACCCGGGGAACCTAAAAATTTCAGTTACTCTAGACAGTTTTAATTACATTTTAGAATTTGTGTTCTAAAATTTTGAATATAAAAATTTATGAAAAAATGAATTAGACATAGATAATTTAAATAAAATTATATATTTATTATAGTAGAAAGTAATGATTTTATAAGAGTAAAGATTAAGGTGGGAAACCTAAAAATTTCGGTTACTCTAGACGGTTTTAATTACATTTTAATGTTTGTGTTTTAAAATTTTGAGTATAAAAATTATTGAAAAAGTGAAAATAGAGATGATTTAAATAAAATTTTATATTTATTATAGTAGAATGTAATGATTCACTACAATAAAATACACTTTGGGTGTCAAAAAACTTTGTCATCCAAAGTGTATGTTTAGCCACCAAAGGTTTTGCGTGACAAAACTTAGTTGTTACCCTGTTTGTCACCTAAAACTTGTCAAGAAAGGTTTTAAGTAACAATTTTGTGTTTTGTTATTCACCACAAATCCATCCGAACGGTTTTAGGATCTGTCCGGACGGTTTTGGCATTCGTAGATGATCAACGGATCCGTCGGCTAGAGAACAGGGATATTCTTTTTCCGGAGAGGCAATTTCATAATTCTTTTTATTTTGTCAGGATTCAATTACTCCTCGGAGAGAATTTAGGATACTATCTAAAAATATATAAAAATTAAAAATTAATGTATTTTAAATTAAAAATATATTTCATTAATCTATTTATTTTTATTTTAATTGTGTGCAATTTTTTTTATTAAAAATATCTCAATCAATTCACATAGATAAAAGAATGAACTGTTGATAATTCGAGATTTCCAACTACACTAAACGGGATAAACTGTGGCTTTAAATTGTAAAGTAGCATTTAGGGGCTATTAGAGCATTCTTAGTAGGTTCTCTATTCTAACATTTTGGTTAGAATAGAGAACCAATTTAACAAAAAAGCCAAAAAACACTCTTTAACAGCTTATCTATTTTAACAATTTTTAGCTAAAAATTTTAACATGTGAACAGTAGTTCTCTATATTTAGATAACCACTGTTCACTTCTATATAATAAAATATTAATATTTTTCTTATTTTTTTCTTTTTCTTTCTCTTTTCTTAATATATTTTAGACTAAATAAAGACTAACTTAATACATTTTAAACTAAATAAAGACTAACTTAATACATTTTTAAAAATATGATCGTTAAAATAAGACAACTATTTATAAATATAACCGTTAGGATAAGAAAAATTTTTAAAAATCTAATCGTTGAGATAAGACAAATTTAAAAAATGTCGAGCGTTAGGAAAAGACAAAAATTAAAAAATCTGCCCTTTTTAGGATAAGACAAATATTTAAAAATATAACTGTTACAATAAAACGAATATTCAAAAATATAAATGTTAGAGAAATAATAAATAAATCTTTGAATAATAATATTTAAATAGAATAGTAAAAGTATATGGTTAAAATAGAGAAGCTGCTGTGGGTGTTTTTAAAAAGTTGATAGTTAAAATAGAGAAATGTACTTTTTGGTTAAAATAGAGAACCAAATTTGAATAAGCTACTAGGAAGCTCTTAGGTAAGGAATGTAGTGAATAATAAATCAGCTTTTTAATCTGATTTGTAAATACTTGAGATTGTAAAGGGCTCTCTCGGTAGTATCTATCAACCGGTTCAAAGATGCCAAAAGCCAACCCAACTCTTATTTCCAGCTCACCAAACAAAAAAATTACTCTTAGGCCTTAGCTCCAGCCCCCCATAGGCTGCGTGTGCAATCTTGACTTCTGCCATTAAATTTAAGGGCCATGATTTTTACACGTCATTTTGCCGTCTACGGTGCTCTCGAGTCTCTTATAGTCGTAGACTTGCGGTTAGGCCTATGGGCACCACTCTGGCACTCTCATCCCTTGCCACCACCTCGCCCACAGCACCATCTAATCCCACCAATCATAGCCGTCCACGTTTCACAAAACATTTTTTTTTCTGGATCACTTTCCACGTAACACATAGGCCTTTGGATTAATAACTTTGACTTATTGATCCCAAGGCCGGTCGTTGTCTAAACTCCGATACAATAACTTTGATTTATTTATTTTTAAATTTGGAATTAAGATCGTTGGATTAATTAGACGAACGAACAACTTTAATACTTTTTAATTTATTTCTGACCCTTTTGTTATTCACCACAAATCCATCCGAACGCTACTATTGTGTATACGTTTACAAAAATATACAAGCGGTCTATTCATATCGTCCTATTACTATAATCTTCTTCTCTATATATGATATTACTACAATGTTCTTCTCTTGACCAGTCATTCTAATTAGTAGTAGAGAAATTCCAAGCTTATCAAAGAAACCTCCACACCACAAAGTTTTATTCAAACAAACTTTTGAACAAATTTATACGACCTAACAACATGGCAAAATAGAGAAACACAGAAGGAAAGAGAGAGAGAGAGAAAAACGTGGCAAATGTTCTAGAAGCTGAGTTGGTGGTACAGACTCAAATATTCTAGAGGCCAGCTCGGGTTAGCCATTCATGGTTCCATAAAGTCTCGTATACGTCACCACCTCTAGTACCCTGTCTGCCTGCTATGATAATATCAATTGAGATATGCAAGACTTAATGGACAGGGACCCTATAGGAAGTCTAGCGTCAGCTGTGGGGGTCCTCCTGAAATGGGATCTCTGACTCTGAGTTGTCCATCTCATGAATTAGCACAATTTATCACAGTTTCACGTGAGTTAAAAAGACACAGTATGGATGTGAGTCGTGAGTGCAGAAACCAAGAGTCATCCATCCTTGTCCAAAGGCCCTTCGGTATTGATATCCTAACTTTTAATGCTACGTTACGGACCACTGAGCGTTAACTCAAGCGGTACCTCCTCCCCTTAGGGAGGATTGGTTCCGGGGGTGACTCCCCCAATCCGCAGGCTCTGTACTGCTATCACTGTTATTAAAAAAAATTGCTACCTTACGGAATTTTCACTCGTACTACTTTTATATCAATATGAAATTTCATAACACATTATATTCTCAATGATGCACATCAGTATAATTGTTAGGCTCTATTTGTATTGACTTCTTCTCTGCGTGGGCCAAATGAATTTGTTGAAATTGAGTTGTATATATGGTGTCTTGTGTATCTAAAATTTAAGTAATTAAAAAGACCAAGAGTCAGTACTAGAAATTTGAATTTTAGTGACAAAATTCTCGATGACGAAATTCATTTTTGTCACTAAGAGTTTTCTATTGGTGAAGAAGAACTATTTTCGTCACTAAATTTGTTTTGTTTTGTTTCTTTCTTCTTTCTAATGAAAATTGACTTTGTCACCAATTTCGTCACAAAAAGTTGGTTTTTTTTTATGACGGAAATTTCATCACAAAGTAAAATTTAAAAAACTTTTGGTGACAAAATATGTTTCGTTAATATAAATAAGAGCCTTTTGTGACGAAATTATTCTTCATTAAGCCGTTGGATCGGGCACAATACTAATTGTATATTAAGAAAAAACATTATGCGATGCAATGTTCCGTCATGATATGCATAGGGCTTTTATGACGAAATTACTTTGTCACCCCTAGTGATTGATTGTCAATAATGCTGACCAATCGATCTAAGGCGATACAACAACACGATCGATTGGTCTGGGCGATACATCAAAACAATTGATTGGGAAAATTGACGATCGATTGGGAACAAATTGAGACATGGCACATGCTGAGCGATTGGTAACTGTCATTTTTTCGAATCATCATTCGAGCAGCCATTACACTCGATCGATCGGATATGCAATTTGAACAACGATCGGATATGCAGCATGCAGTATATAGTGTATAATATATAGAATACAGTATGCTGCATGCAGTATGTGGAATGCAGTATGCAATGCAATGCTCTGGTTCATTCCTTTAATGCACATTTCCTTTACAAATCCACTGTTTCACCCCAGTGGTAAGGTTGTATGTTCAATCTCCACTACACTTTAGGACAGTCCTAGACATTCCGTTGTCCTAGGACACAAGTAAATGTCCATTCTACCTTCTACTTCGGGGTCATCCTACCCCGTAGTGATAGTTGCACTCCCAGTGATCGATATTGTCACCCCATATAAACTTTTCCATAGGTGTCATATCCTTTATCTCATCAATGTCAAATGCCATGCAAATGCACTACAATATCCATAATCAATAACATTGATATATTTTTCACAAAAAATATATATATCCTTACCTTGAACCATAAGATCAGTTCCTTTAAAATCAATAACTTTATGACATCCATAACTTGTATTTATTTCAAAAATAAATATCATTTAAATAAACTGAAAAACATAGCGAAATTAACAACGAATTAAACATAAAGCTTTCATTCATCAAACCTAGGCCAAGTTTATAAATCCAAGTCCAATAGAGACCTTAGTTTGGGCCGGTCCAAAAGCAAGAAAAGAGGCCCAACAACAATATCCTTTAGACAAGCTTTTTGGGTCCAAAAAGAGGTCTAACTTCGGCCTCCACTAACAAAGCCCAAATCTTAGCCAAAACACAAGAATTCAAACCCATAAAAATTATGTTAGTATCTTACCATGAAACGTTTTCCGGCTTGCATGAGATGAACTATGAATTGATGGTGGTCTCTGGTCAGGATTGAGATTGGCATCATTTTGGTTTTCACGTTGATCCTACAAAGTTAAACAAACAATTAGCTAGGAAAATACGTAAATGCAAATTAATTGTGATTATCTGAGGGTAAGTAACTAAAATTTCTACCCAGGTTGTAGCCATCATTTGGATTGTAGATTGAAGCGATGAAATTGTAGACTCTAAAGTCTTCATTCTATCCTGGATGTCCACTATTTGGTCGTTATTAGATGATGTAGGCTGAGTGGATATTCTGATAGTATTAGTAGGATGAGATGGAGGAGTCGGTCCTAATCCAACACCGCGAATGCGACCATGTCATTCTGGTCCAATCACTTGTGCATAGCGGTCAGATGGTGACCAACTGATTCTGCCACTCATTCTAGATTGGCTCAAAGGTTGTGAAATTGTTGGATCATTCACTTGAATCTCATCCATTCGCCTCTGAAATAATAGAACATACAGTGTAATTATGATTAGTAATACATTGGGGGTTCAAATAAGTATCTAATGTAATAGTGACATACTATTTTCTCTGCTACATCCGGATTCATTGGAGACCCGTCAGAACGTGAATGGACCGCTTTATATAGCTCTGCTCGATCAATTATAACTTGTTTCTCTTTTTCCTGCATCACAGACATCATATGAAATGATGAAATTGTAAATTACTTATAACAATCCTAATAATAACAACTGACTGAGGAAACAAAGTAATTGAGTACTATGTACCATCTCATGAGCATGTCGTGCAAAGCTTCGAGATCCTGCAGTGTGCACCGACGTCTGTAGTGATCGACTTTGTTTTCCGGCCAAGCTTCGACGCTACATTAATACCAAGACATTATATATTAATAATGAATTTTACATTCATGAAATACATAATACAAAGAAATAATGACATACTCGTTCTGCTTCAGAATACCAAAAATCTATTAACTTGCAAAATTGTTCCAAATTAATATCTGTTGAAGCTTTACTTTTCACATATTGAGGTGT
This sequence comes from Myrica gale, assembly GCA_963930655.1. Classification (NCBI taxonomy): domain Eukaryota; kingdom Viridiplantae; phylum Streptophyta; class Magnoliopsida; order Fagales; family Myricaceae; genus Myrica; species Myrica gale. The sequence goes on from OZ005620.1 coordinate 9,412,781, forward strand.
AAACCCTGAAAAAGTTATAATTCGAAATATATAGCCAGACACTTTCTCTGGCAGATAAAATGGCAGGGATGGGTTGATAACTATTTCAGGTCTCCTTTAGAAGGTGCATTTGTAGAAGTTTGAATGAACATGCTTCTCGAATTATCAATAGGGTATGTTTGTTTGTGTGTTTTGAAAATGCTTTTTTTAATGATTAAAAAAATTGAGATATGTTTTTTTTAGTGTATGTGAGAATAAGGGCCTATATAAAAGATGTTTGGAAACAATTTTTTTTAAAAAAATTATTATTTAGGAGAATGTGAGAGTAAAAAAATATGTTTGGAAAGAAGATTTTTATGAAAAGAGTTTTTATGTATTTTTGTAAAAAAAATATTTTGTATTGTTTTTTTTTATAGAAATTGAGGTAATAATTAGATAGAATATTTTATTCAGGATTGAAATGTTTGTAGTGTGAGAAAATTTTGGCATTGAGAACTTTTGGTTTCTTAGCTTTTGAAAGACTTTGACGAATCTTTTGCAATTCATGGTTCCAGATTGGAGAATCATCTCTTGCAATTCATTGAAAAGAGGTTGATTCAAATTAGCTTATTTGATCTTTGTGTCTTTAGAACCAAGCTCTTACAATTCATTGAATAGAGTTTGGTTCAAACTATTTCTTTCATTATTTTATGATTCTCTTTTATAAAAAAAAGAAAAAAAAAACTCCAACAGGCGACGGCGAGCGGCGGCAGCTTGGGGGGACTGGCGGGCGCGACAGCAAGTGGCCGACAAAGCTTCGAGCTGGGTTAGGTTTAGTTTTTACGAAGGGGGAGAATGGCTGCAGCGAATTTCGTTCGATTCGAGTGGGGGGAATGGGGATGCAACTGTGTAGATTAAGTGTAGGTGAAACGCGCGTTTCACATGATTTGTTTTTTATTTGTATTTTTTTTAATAAAAAAAATTATATTTTGTAATTATACATTTTTAGTAAAATAAAAGTAGTTGTAAATCATAATAGTATTTGAAAATCTTTAGTATTAAAAACATATAAAATTATTTAATACTTTTTTATAACTAGTGTAATAAAATTACATTACATGCACTTTAATTCTATAAGTTAAATTCACATTATCTTTTTTTGGAATTAAATAATATGTCAAAATTAATTAGTATTATATTACAAATTATTAAAATATAATTGTTAATTATAATCAATAAAATATTCAATTACCACAATAACTATGACCAGATATTAAGCTATGTACTTTAATTGCATAAGCTAATTAATCTCACAATATCTTTTTGTTTGAAATTAAATAATATGTCATAATTAAATATAATTATATTACTAATTTATTACAACTATATATGGTCATTATAAGCATATGATAATAGATGTCTAAACTACTTAGATTTAGTCAATAAAAATACAATTACTATAAAAATCATAGTACTTAAATTGATATTAGTGTAATAATTTTAATTAAAACAAGTTGATAGTAAAATTCTTGAAATATAATTATTAATTATGATCAATAAAATATTTAATTACCATAACAACTATGACCAGAATACTAACTTATGTACTTTAATTGCATACGTTAATTAATCTCACAATATCATTTTGTTACTAGATTAAATAATATGTCATAATTAAATATTACTATATTACTAATTATTACAAATATATATATATATATATATATATATATATATGCTCATTATAAGCATATGATAATAGATGTCTAAACTATTTAGATTTGGTCAATAAAAATACAAACATAACAATGATAGATATAACTTTTATAACATTATTTCTAATTCCATATAACAACTTCAATTTTCATAAAACTCCTTTTAATTCCATATTTTATTATGTAGGTCTCCTAAAATATTTTTTAAACCCGTGAAAAAATAAAATTATGTATTTAAAGGAATAAAATAGTCTATAAAATAATTATTATCATTACATAAAATATTTTTTTGATTTTTTTTAACTATACCTATAGCGGCGTTTTTGATAAAAACGCCGCTATAGGTATACCTTTACCTAAAAAACCGCTGCTAAAGGTGAACTCTACAGCGGCGGTCAGTAGCCGCTGTAGGTACCTAATTTTTAGCATCGTTTTGCAAAAAACGCTGCTAAAGGTGGGTCTAGAGCGACGGTCAGTGACCGCTGCTAAAACGACCGCAGCTAAAGGGGGTATATAGCGGCTGTCGGTGACTGCTGCTAAAAGGGGTCTGACCGCCGCTAAAAAGACAACCGCTATAGACCCCCTTTAGCAGCGGTCTTTGAAAAACGCCGCAAAAAACATCCTTTAGCGGCGTTTTTAGAGACCGCCGCTAAATACCTGTTTTTTTGTAGTGATGCTTTTAAATATCTAAAACAGCAGGACTTTTGGCAAATAGAGGCTGCTGGTAAATCTTCCTGGATATGGAGGAGTATTTTGCAAAATAGGGAAGGACTGAAGGACGGTATGTGCTATAAAGTGGGCAATGGGCGAAGTATTTTAGCCCTTTGAGATCCTTGGGTGCCTACTTTGGCTGGATTTCGACCAATGTTAAGAGAAGGGCGCTGCTGGACTCTAATTCCCTTAAGGTCAGTGACTTGTTAGTAGAAGGTGGGATGCAGTGCAGATACAAAGATTTTTTACTCAAGAGTCAGTAAAAGCTATTTTTCAGATCCGGCTAACAGCAGATACCTCACAGGATAAATATTTCTGGCCACAAGACCCCTATGGTGATTTCTCTGTGAAGAAAGCACATAGTAATCTGGTGCAAAAACGTGGCAGCCCACTGAGTCCTATTGAGAAGGGAGAATGGCGAGATCTCTAGCAACTCAAGATTCATGACAGGCTGAAACTTTTGGTTTGGAAGGTGATATTATCACAACTAAAGGGAAAGTAGCCGAAAGAATTGGCAGCAATGATGGGGAGGCAGGGGATCTTACTTGTTCTTTGTTTGGCACTTGCAAGGAGGGTACTGTTTACAAATGGATTCAGAAGATCTTGCATCCATATCGGCTGATTGGCGTCTCTTTGGAAGATCAGCATCACTTCCAACTTTTTGCTGTGAGCGCTATTGATATGGTGTGGGGAGGCAGAAATCCTATAGTACATGAGGGGAAGAGTTGTGACATGGAGGAGCAAGCAAGGAGAGTTCGGCTGTTAAGTCTGGAACATAGATCAACGAGGATTCAGAAATTGGGGTCTTCTACGCAGGCGGCTTGGCCACCCCCTCCGGAGGATGGTGTTAAGGTGATTGTAGATGCTGCTGTGTCAGGTGCGGTTATCAGAGACCAGTACGGTGAGCTTTGCGGTTTCAAGTAGAAAGGATTTCATCATGTTATTCTGGAAGGAGATTCTGAGATAGTTATCAAGGCCATTCAACAACTTCCCCACCAGCTGGATTGGAGTATTTATCATAAGAACCCATTAGATCACTTAATTACCTTCAGCTTCTCAAGATGGAATGCCAGGTTGATATTCTTTCTGTGTTTAGCCCACTTCTCATCCTCATAATCTACGAGTCCGGTTGCCAGCAATTTTGAAATTGGATGTTGTGGCTTTCGAAAGCCATGCATAGATCTTAGAGGATACGTCTTTTACTTGTTCAGGGTTCATAATGTTCACCCTTGGTGTCAGGCCCATCCAAATAAAAGAATTCTTACTTGCTGCATATTTGTTTCTGTGTCACTATATACCAAATTCAGAATATATCACGAGTCTTTTCACTAAAGGGTTTACATGAATTCATTTTTTTCTTGAGCCAAAGCACTTTTTAAAAAAATTTCTTTCAAAAGTTTGGTCAAGAAAAGGATTCTACGAGCAAGTTGTATCCAATTCACAGATAAGCGAGCTCTGTGAAAAACCTCACACACTGTCTTGCTCGCCTGAGGCTCGACCTTTGGCTCGAGCTAGCAAAGTCTGAGGGCAAGTAACATATTAGTCTTACTTGCCTGAGGCTCAACCTCTGGATTGAGTGAAGTTTGTGGACAAGTCACTGGTTGGTCTCACTCATAGAAAAGCTCAATTGACATCAACTCAACCTGACTCGAGTGAGAACCAACAATTTTAAAAAATCCTACTTTTCAGAGTAATATTCAACTTGGAACTGAAGGTATCCTTTAGATACTTTTATATATGTCGACTTGTAGCCCTTAGGAAGTCGTTCCATTCTTTATTTGAGCCATCATTGGAGAGAGAAAAATGCATTTATTTATTCTTGACCTAAATCAATCAGTTTTTCTCTCATCCAATCACCTTAAAACCAAACTTTCTTTCTGAAGTCTTGGGTGCTAAAGAAGTTTCGCTGTCAGGGTTCCGGTTTTAAAGAACAAGATGGGTCACGAAGAGTTCAAACGTAGAACCTCGGGAGTTTGAGGTGGTTGTCGCACGGAGCGGGTCTTAGTATGATTACTTAAATTATATTACATTAGGCTTGTCAGAGTCAGCAAAAGGGTTTACTAGTGTTTGAATCATCGATAAATCTTGTCTCTTTTTATGATTGATATTTGATTTTATTATTTCATTATTTATTTTGTTGATTGAATTGATAATTATTCTGATCTAGGCTAGACTATTTTAGAACGTGTTTTAAAATCATTATACTAGTATTTATTAGAGGAGAAACCACATATTCACTTCACACCCCCTAGGTGTTGTTTGGCTGTGTTTGTTTCGCCTGAAAATGTCTTCCTTCAAAATATTTTCAGCTTCTCGTGTTTGGTAGATGTAGAAAATAGATGTCAAAGGAAAATGCCAAGTTAGTCAATGGAAAATTTTACCCTGCAAGATTGAAAATGACTTGCCCTTTCAAAAAGAGTAAGTCATTTTCTAAATTGTTCAACTCTTTATCAGTCATTCTCATCCCCAATCTTGGCTAACTCAAAGCACCCAATCACCTTCACCACGCACAAGGGGGCAAATCTAGCTGCTTGGCTTTTGTTTTAAATAAAAATTACATTATTTTTTTAATTTTATATGATGTTTATATTTTATTTATCAACATGTAAATGTCTGCTTGTATTAATTTTATGTGTCAGAAAATGAACCATATATAAATTTTTCGTCCATAGGGGGCAAACCTGCCTGCTTGTATTTTGTTTTAAATAAAAAATTATATTATATTTTAATTTTTTAATTTATCTATATTATTATATTTTTTTATCTACATGTATATAGCCTAAGTTATTATTATTATTATAAAAAAAGTCACTTATATAACTGATGTGTCTGAAAATGAGCCACATATGTAACTTATGTGCCTTAAAGCAAGTCTCGATTTCAAAATGACATAAATTAAAGCACAAGTATGTGATATATATTTTCTCCTTGTTTTTAATATCTATGTTCACAAGGACAAATTGAAACTATTACAAAAATATTATTTAAATTTTTAGGTGACAACCAAACACTATATGCTCATTTTCAAGGAGTTAGATACTTGTTTAGTTTTCCCTGCAAATATTTTCAATTGTAAATATTTTCTCATTTACTTCATTTTGCGCCGAAACAAACGCAGCAAATTTTGAGGTACAACGCGTTAAGACCCCCCAAAGTTCAGGAGCGGAAGGTGTATTTTTGCCTTGAAACTAATTTAAAAAAATGAGATATTTCTACCATTTTGCATGATTGTGTGGATTAGAGGATAGACTTTAACTTGAATCTCATGTTATGGAATATACTATATTATCCGAAAGTAACCAATCCGTATATGAAATAACTACCTTAATACGTACATAGAGAAAGATAAGACACCTGGTCTTAGCCTAGAGCCTCGATTTACTACGAGCTAGCTTGCCGAATTCTACAGACGATGTAGAATCACCTGAGCACCATACTGTGGTTGAAGAGTGATGACTGGGTAAGGAGCATGGGCGTAGGATGGGGAAAGCTCCCAGTGAAAGCGTTGCAGAATCATTGAGAGAACCAGTTTAGCTTCCATCAGAGCGAAGTTTTGACCGATGCAAATCCGAGGACCCCATCCGAATGGGAAGAACGAAACCTGGCCCTTCGTTGCCTTTGAGATTCCTTCCGAAAACCTCTCTGGTTTGAACTCCTTTGCATCATCTCCCCAGAGTTCATGATCATGATGGACGAGGATGGTCGGTAAGCTGATCCCTACTCCGGCCGGTAAATACAGATTACCAAGTTTGGTATCTTCGTGGACAGTTCTATTGAGAACAACTATCGGTGGGTAGAGTCTTAGAACCTCGTACAAAATCATGGTCACCTGTGACATTGAACTTTGTGATTTATATTTTTTAAGAGCTCATCAATTAGCAAGTTATCCATCCGTTAATTATCTGTATAACATATTCATATGATGGAAGAAACGAAACGTAATGCAAATCTTGGAAGAAGCAAATTCTCTTGGTAAGATGGTGAATTTAGTAAAGTTTAGCAAACAAGCAATTCTTCTGAATCCACAATAAAAGAAAAATAAATCTATTTCAACTTGGTCTCTAAAAGTTTAGAAAGTTGCAATCAAGTCCTCAAAATAATTCAATTTATCACAATTGGATTTAATTGTTAGTCCAATGTGAGTGAATGACAAAATATTTAGCAATAAATAGGCTTTTCACCTATCAACCATAAAAGTTTGACATATTGCACTCTCAAACTACCAATGTTAGACACTCTGCACCCTCTCAATGTGTCAAACCTCTAATAGGTGAAAGGTGTATTGATCCAAAAATCTACCACCAAGAAATTAACGGGACAGTATAAATGCAGCTTTTTAAGTTATTTAGGAACTAATTGGTCCTATATAAGCAGTTAGGAACCAAAAACAGATGGGAATAACTGCACATATAGTTTAAGTCCTAACTAACTAGTGGGGTTGATATTTATCTTCAACTATATTCTGGTGACTTGCATAGTGCAAGTCCCCCATTACATGAACTCCTACTATATCTCAGACAGCTTCCATATTTCCTATAAATAAGTTCTGTTGGTATCCATGTGTTTTGGTTTTTTTTTAAGGGACGTATCGATCTCTCCCTGTCCTTTTCTTCCCGAATCTTAAAGTAGCATAAAATAGATGGCCTGTTTTAGGATTACATGATTATAAGATATTCCATCAAAAGTAAATAATCTGTTTGTTTCAGGTAGAAGATGCATAGCAAATAAACAAGAGATACTTACGACTTTCAGGTGATTTAACCCGTCAAAGTCTGGTAATTTGTTTTCACCAAAAACTTGTAAAACCTCCTCTCTTGCTCGTGCTTGCCAATTTGGATTCTTACTCAGGACAACCATTGTCCAGACGAGCAAAACCGAGGTCGTCTCTTGCCCTGCGAAGTAAAAAAGCTTACATTCCTCAATTACGTCTTTCAGATTCATTCCGACATTCTTGTTGTTCGCATGTTCTTCAATTTCGTTGAAGTTGGACTCGAGAAGTATGCCTAGTAAGTCATCATTTTTGGCTTCACCAGCCCTTATTGCCTTCTCTCTTTTGTTGATAATGGCTTTAAGCGAAGCTTGTACTTCTTTGTCAATTTCTTTCATTCTCCTGTTGGTCCTAGTTGGCAGAAACCTATACATACACAATATGCAAACCACATTTATAGAAACAGAGGACAAGAATAAAGTGCTTAATTTACGCATATATGTGAGGGTGTGCATTGACCTTTCTCATCTCTGGATGTTGAGAAGAATAATAATACAAAGGAAGCTTTAACATTATTAAGGAACCGTGTAGCACGTGAAAATTATTAACTGTTAGTAGCAGAGGTTGTAATGTTGGAGGTAATTATTACCTCCATCCTGGAATGTAAACAGACCGAACTAATGTCATGACAAGCTCCGCTTGCTCTCTTTGGATTTTGAAAATCTTTGTTCCTTCGTCATAGCTACTTCCGAAAGCTGTTCTAGAAATCATATCACTAGCCAAATTTTGTAGATAAGGCCATGCATCCAACTCTATTGATCCCTTTTCAGCAACCAAACTTTCCCATTTGGAAATCATGTCAATGCAACTCTGATGAAATGCCGGTAACATGTTCTGTAGAATAGAGCACCCAAAAACAACAAAATATATAGGTGAGCGTTATAGCAAGCTATTCTGTGGAGCATGTTATCAAGATATGTCGAGTTTGCACGTGATCTGTATTAAATGCATAGGTTGTGTAGAGCAGATGTAGTATATTTACATAGTCTAGAGAAGAGGATTTAGCTTATATACATAACGTGTGGGATTGGAGTGAATGACTACTTTTCATACAACTTGTATTTTTAGGGTAAAGAAAGCATATTGGTTTGGTTGAATTTGTGCTTCCGGGGCGGCAGGAGCGCGATGGTTGCTCGCTCTCTTCTCCGGCCTGTGTTTTCTCCGTGTGCGGCGGAGCTTGCTCTGGGTCTTTGGACCCGTTTCAAAATTATGGACCTGTTGGTCCGACTGTATGTGGCCTTTATGGCCAATATGATTTCGGCCCTTATGGCCTGTTGTTGTATGGCCCATTGGGCCCTTAATATTGTTGTGATGGACTTCAAGTCCCTGTGCCTTGTAATCGGCCTCGGAGGCCTTCTGTATTCAGCGCTTGTGTACGGTTCCTTTGTGAAATGAAGTTTCACGTTTGCCTAGAAAAAAAAAAAAGAATTTGTGCTCTCTGCCATAATTCACAACCATAGCGCTTGCAGTTTCTTTGACTATCGTACCAGTTAGAGAATATAATTAGAAGAATTTGTGCTCTTATGCCTGTAATTCAGAACCATAGAGCTTGCAACATCTCTGACTTTTGTATCTATTAGAGAATACAATTACATAATAAATCTAGCTCTACATATCAGCTTAAGCGTTTAACATAAGTGGTAATTTCACATGGCATTAGAGCTAAGGTCCTAAGTTCGAAACTCGAACTCCATACTTCACTCCGAATTCAATTAAGTATTACACGTGCTGGGCCTACCAATTAAAGACCCAAATGTGAAGGGAAGTGGCAGAGAACATAATTAAAAAGTAAATCTACATCTTCCTATGGGTTATCAAGTCTAGAACAATAACTCAATTAAATTCTTGATATTTCGTTGTAAGATTATTGTGTGATAGTGAATTGTTTAATTAGTTCATCATTTTCTAAACCCCGAATCCAACACTAACCTTCATTATTGTGTGATTGTGAATTGTTTAATTAGTGCATCATTTTATAAACCCCAAATCCAACACTAACCTTCAGCTTCTCTAGATGGAATGCCGGGTTGATAATCTTTCTGTGTTTGGCCCACTTCTCTGCCTCATAATTTGCAAGTCCGAATGCTAGCAACATTATAAGTGGATTTCCTCCTGCTGGCTTTCGAAAGTAGTATATCTTAGAGAATACGTCTTTTACTTGTTCAGGGTTCATAATGTTCACCCTTGGTGTCGGGCCGATCCAAACAAAAGAATTCTTACCTGCATATTTCTCTGTCACTACATAACAGTTTGAGATTATATCAAGAATAATAGAATAACGAAAAGTCCTTCAAGAATGTCAAAGAGGAAGACTGCTGTTTATAAACAAAACACAAAGCGATGATGGAATCTACACCTTTTCTGGGGTCTACGTGTGCTAAATTTTGATGGATTGCAAATTGGAGTGGAAATAGCTTTCTAAGAAGTGTATCATCAAGGAGACCATCCAAGCTGCTAGAACTAAAACTGACTTCAACTTCAAAGTCAGCGATGTTCTACGTTGCGGGGCTCTAATCACTAAACAGAATACATGCCTTCTGTTATTCTAAATAATGGCACATACAAGTCCTCAGTTATCGAAGAATGCTAGAATACTTGGCCCTGTTGGCCCCATCTCTGATTCGAGCCAGAGAGATCAATTACCAACTTGAATGATGAGGAACTACGAGACAATATGGCCGAGAGTCCAAAAGAAATACCATAATTCTTCACAGTTTGTTGGACATAGGGGAAGACACGCGGAGCAATGTCATGTGTGAAGTTCATGGGTTTAGACTTGGCTTGCTTTATCATCCTCGAGCTTTCCTTCAAGTCTCCGAATAGAAGCCTGTAGGAGTTGCCACAGAGACCTTGCTCTCTCAGGCACCTCTCCAGCTTCTTTGGCTTCAGCCACACCCATCTCAGCGCTCTCCATGCTGATGTTAGTATCACAACGGAAAGAATGGAGAGTACAATCGTCGGCAATGATATTTCCATGTTGGAACTAAATACACAGCTTGCCTGTGTGTAAATCTACATGTATATATCTTCCAGCGTGAGAGAGGAAAAGAAGAGGACAGAATCGGGGCGCTTCTTTCTCTGACCTCCTGAATGGGGAAAAGGAAATGAATGAGAGCCTAGTCCGATCACAATGTCAATTTTGACGGAAAGAAGCAATTATTGGGGAAGAGAAGGGATTGAAACCTGAAAGCCAAGCTAGTGGGTGTGTCTTTTCTGAGCCCTGTCCTCTGCCCCAATAAGTGCTATTGTACTATACCTCATTCGGTGGTGTCAGAGTGCACAATCCCAAATTTTGATTTAATAAAAAAATATATAAAATAATTTCTCATTTTCTTTTTTTTTTTTAGCCAAAGCATACCCAAACCTGCAGAGGGTGGGAGGGATTTGAACCCCGGTTCAAGACCCTCCACGAAGGAGGAGATGTCAGTTGAGCCATAGCTCATTGGCTATCATTTTCTTATCTAAGGATACATTTGTGAACAAAAATTTTACATCTTCTAAAATTTTAACATAATAAAAAATTACAATATAATCTCTCTCCATAATATCATTACTTTTCACTATAATAAATTTTAAAATCACATATCTCTTCACGGTTTCACTAAATCCAATACCCTAAATTTTAATCTTCCAAAAATTTTAATACACAAATATAACCTAAATATTAATTCTTTTAGAAATTGACAATATGATTACTACCGGTTTAGTAACTAGAGACTTGTTTGAATTTGGGTCCAAGTTTTGGTTCCGAGTCCAAGTGGATATGTTCGGTTTGAGTAAAAATGTAGGATTTTAGAGAAGTTGTGAATATTTATGTTGAATAATATTTTATTGATGTTTGTGTAAAGTGGAGAGAGAAATGATTTGATGTAATTGTTTAATAAAAAAGTATTAGAGTTATGTGAAAAAATATAGAAAGAGAAAATTTATGTTGAATAAAAAAGTAAAAAGTTGTTAAAGATCGTGTGAAATGCATTTATGTTTAAATTCTGAACACCCTAACCTGCCAGCACATGCGGGCTACCCTACCCCGTTTTACGGACTGTTGTCGTCCACCTGACACCGCACGATGTTGAAATAGCCGGAGCAGCACCTACAATTAATTCTTTGCCTCATGTGGGTCCAGGTAGAAAGCCCATGTCGGAACAACCTTAAACCAGCGGTTTCCTATATAAACTGAGAACTGATCAATTTTCTTCACCTTTTGGATCGAAGTTAGATCGTTTCTTTTTCATTTTGTTCGTAACACAAGCAGCTCCAAGCCTCGAAGGGTGGCGACCGTGAAAACATTTCGTTAGAACCCTTGGGTAGCCCACTTCACATGTTGATGTTGGAGTCCACTCTGAATGCCTGTGCCTCACGGAGCCCCAAGTCTGAAGCTGAGCTCTCCCCACGAGTGAGGAATATACGTCGCAAGCCCGTTATTTGCAAGCGGGCTATGCCTAGCTCTAAAGGAGAGCCCGTGGGCCTTCTTGCGACTCTGCCTGCCAAGAGACGTCCGCTTCTTGTTGAGCCCTCTTCCCCTGTTTCCAAACGTATTCATGTTGAGGGCATGATGCATGGTGAAGCTCGACGTTCTGACCTATCTATGACCTTGGGCAATCTACTTTTTCAGCAGGGTGCTTCCTCACTTGGTTCACGGTCTAAGCGCACCAAGACGAAATCTGCCCACCTGAAGACCGTAGCCACAGGCTCTACCAGAGTTACGGTCAGGTCTTCGAATCCACCGCACCAGCTGCGATCTTAACCTCTTCAGGATGCAGGGCCGGCTCATGGGTAAGACAAGTTAGGCGGTAGCCTAAGGCCTCACCCTGAGTAAGGCCCCGTAAAGACTAAAAATACTTTTTTTTATATTTTTGTGTGTTGTAAATGACCCAAAAATAAAAAGACAACTGAGTTAATAAAAAAAAGACAAAATACAATCTTTTCATTTTTTTATCATGAGTTGACATATATATTTCTTCCAGACTTCCTAATTTTTTTTAGATATTTTGAACTTTGCTCAAAGAGAAAAAATGTCTTATAAATGTCTTAATTGTTCTAGTCATGGAGCCTTGATGTCATGTATGAGGGCCTCATAAAAAATAATTAATGGAACCTTTAATATTTTATATTAAATTTAATAATTTTCAGGTAATTTTAAATATTTTATATTAAATTTTATATAAAAAGCCTATTAATTTATTTTACCTTAAGCCTTCATTTTGTTTGAGCCGGCCCTGTCAGGATGGTACCTCGAATTCTCTCTCACTATCTATCGCCGGGGTGGCGGGCCTTAACATGCCCCTCGGAGCCATGAGAATCTTTTTTTGGAACTGTCGCGGTTTCTTCAAAGCTACGACAGTTTGTCACCTTCGGGAGCTGTTGCGGCACTAGCGTCCTGAAGTTTTTTGTATTGCCGAAATTAAGTTGTCTTATGTTCGGTCTCGTATGTTGAATTTGGGCTTTGTCGAGTTTTGTGCAGTTTCTCCTTGTGGTCGTAAGGGGGGTTTGGTCGTGGCGTGGCGCAGAGGGGTTCTATTGGAGGTTGCTCATACATGTAATCACTTTGTGAATTTGGTTGTGAATTCGGACGCCATGGGCAGTCCGTGGTGAATTCGAACCCCATGGCCCAACCCTTTGGAATGAAAAAGATGCTTTTTGGTATGATCTCGATCCTTGTGGTCGTAAGGGGGGTTTGGTTGTGGCGTGGCGCAGAGGGGTTCTATTGGAGGTTGCTCATACATGTAATCACTTTGTGAATTTGGTTGTGAATTCGGACTCCATGGGCAGTCCGTGGTGAATTCGAACCCCATGGCCCAACCCTTTGGAATGAAAAAGATGTTTTTTGGTATGATCTCGATTGTAGTGGCTCTGAATTTGTAGGCCCTTGGCTTTGTTTTGGTGATTTTAATGCTATATTATCCCAACATGAAAAACGGGACTAATTGACCTTGGGTTCTCGGGCAACCCATTTACTTGGTCGAATGGTCAAGAGGGTAGAGGTTTAATTATGGAACGCTTGGATCGTGGTTTGGCCAATGGGGATTGGCGTCGATTATTTCCCCGTGCCGCGGTTAAGCATCTTGTCCGTTATGCCTCAGATCATGCTCCTCTAATTCTTGATACGATGGGAGACACGGATAATAACCCCCAACCTTTTCAGTTTGGGCTCAGGACCTTCGATGTATGGATGTGGTTGATTAGGCATGGCATTACGAGGGATCAGGCTCTCCAGCTTACATTTTGTGCCAACATCTTCAGACTACTACGGCAACCTTAAGATCTTGGAACAAAAATTTTTTTGGCGATATTCACCAGTGAGTTCGTCGTTTACAAGCGGAATTGGATGGCATTCAAAATCACATCAGCTCGGGAAGGGGCAGTCAGTGGGCTTCTATGCAAGAAAAGGATATTGCAGCTCAGTTATTGGCAGCACAAAAACAAGAGGAGTCATTATGGCGTCAAAAATCCAGAATTACTTGGTTGACTACCCCGGACCTTAACACGAAATTCTTTCACATCTCCACTATTACCCGCAGACGTCACAATTGTATAGAGGCTCTTCAAGATCAGTCTGGGCGACTGCTATTGGCTCTCATGTTGAGCGCTACTTCCAGGATATCTTTCCTGGCCAGCGTGCCACCTTCCCTTCTCAATTAGAAGATATTTTACCCAACGTGCTTTCTGATGCTGATAACTCTTTTCTTTGCAGTATCCCTTATGAGACGGAAATCTTTTATGCAGTCAAGAGTATTGGAGCGTCCAAGGCTCATGGACCAGATGGTTTTACTGGGTTTTTCTATCAAAAGCACTGGTCATTGGTGAGCCGCGAGGTAATTCTTATGGTGCAACATTTTTTTAATCATGGTTATTTGTTGCGACAGTTGAACCATACCTTTATAGCTCTCATTCCCGAAGTGGAGTCTCCTATTAATATTTCGCAATTTCGGCCTATTAGTCTTTGCAACGTGAGTTACAAGGTTATCTAAAAAAATTTGGCTTTCAGGCTGAAACTTGTGCTCTCGTAACCAAAACGCCTTTGTCCCTAACCGTCACATTCAGGACAACCTTGTCATGGTTCATGAAGTTATGCAGGTGCTAAAGAGAAAAACGGGTCGGTGTGGTTTATTGGCTGTTAAAGTGAATATGGAGAAGACATACGACAAAGTTGACTGGGGTTTCCTCATGGAGATCATGAGAGCTTTCAGTTTTAATGACAAGTGGTGCCATTGGATCTTTCAATGCATTTCCACCGTCTCTTTTTCACTTCTTCTTAACGGTTCACCTTATGGATGGTTTTTTTCGTCCCAAGTGTGGCCTTCGCCAAGGCGATCCTTTATCGCCCTTTCTTTTTGTCTTGGTGACTGGAGGTTTTAACTCGGCTAATCAAAAGGGAGGAAGATAGAGATGCGATTCACGGTATTCAGATAGCGCGACAGGCTCCTCCTGTGACCAATCTTCTCTTTGTCGATGATATTATGCTATTTTGCCGAGCCAATGTTGGAGAAGTAAGGCAACTTCATTCATGTATTCAGACATTTGCTCGTTGGTCCGGTCAAGTTGTTAACCCCCGGAAGTATTTCTCCATTTTAGTAAAAATTTGAGTCCGGAATGCAAGCTGTCTTTGGCTCAAATTCTCAACCTTCCAGCGTTTGATGACTTTGGGACTTATTTGGGCATGCCTCTTATAATTCCACGATCTAAGAGTGAAGCTTGCCGAATGGTACAAGAGAAGGTTATTAATCGATTGGCGGGGTGGAAAGCACGGGCCCTTTCTCAGGCTAGCCGCACGGTCTTACTTCAAACAGTGGCACAAGCTATTTCTTCTTATTTAATGTCCGTGTTTCTTTTCCCTAAGCGTGTCACTCGTGGCCTTGATATTCGTATGAAAAACTTTTGGTGGGGCTTTGACGGGAAACGCGTAGATTTCATTCTAAGTCTTGGGAGAGTATTTGTAAGCCTAAACATTGTGGGGTTTGGGTCTTCGTAGGATGGAAGATATGAATCACGCTTTGGTTGCAAAGAGGGGCTGGGAGATGTTGCAGAAAAAAGATAGCCTTTGGGTCAAAGCTCTCCTTGCTAAATATTGTACTAATTCCTCGTTTCTTCAAGCTCGACACTATACTGGGTCCTCATGAATTTGGCGAAGTCTATTGCAAACTAGAGACATTGTGGTGGCTGGGTTTTGCTGGCAGATTACTTCGGGGAAGGTTATTAACATTTGGAGGGACCCCTGGATTCTTGGGCTGGAAGGGTTCATTCCCAAGATTAAATGGGGAGTGACAGTGGAACGTTCTGTTAAATCGTGTTTGTGATTTGATTTCCTCCACTCCCTTTGGTTGGAAAGTTGACTTGATTCGGGATATTTTTGAGCCTGCTTCGGCTGATGTCATTATTAATATTCCTTTGTATTCTGAGAGGACCAATGTGCCTGATAGGTGCCCTTACTAGGCAGGAGTGGAATCAGCTTTGGCATCTACCTGTCTAACACCGCCTTAAGCTCCTCATTTGGAAACTCGCTGCTGATGCTTTGCCTATGGGCAGATTTTATTCTTCGCTCGCTAAACCTTGTCCACTTTGTGGTACTGATGGTGAGCTGCCAGAGCACCTATTTTTGACTTGCCCTGTTAGTTCGACTCTTTGGATAATGGGACCATGGCCTATGAACTCAGCTCGCTTTGTCGGTCAATCGCTTCATTCTTGGCTAAAGTTTTTGCTGAATCCTTCTAACTTGCCTATCTCCATGCAAGATGATTGGCAGAAGATGATCTTGGCTGTTGCCATTACTCTGGACATCATTTGGTATACTCGTAATCAAGTGGTCCACCAAAACCAACCTTTTATTGTTCAGGAGCTTTCCCGTTCCATACAACGCCGCTATCATGCTCACAGTGTGGCGTGGGACCAGATCACTAAAGTTTATTTTATCTCTTGGGTGCCTCCGACTGCTCCTGCTGTGAAAATCAATTTTGATGCTTCCCTTCATCAGTCTTGGACTTGTATTGCGGCTGTTTGGAGGAACTCCTCTGGTTAGATTTTGCAGGTTCGCCTCAGCAAATTCTGTGGAAATGATCCTCTAAAAGGGGAGGCTAGAGCTGCCAAACTTGCCTGTGGGTTGGTGGAGGAATACACAGATACTGAGGTGTGGTTGGAGGGAGATGCCCAGGCTTTGGTCCAACAAATTAATGATCTCTCTATAGTTCCTGATTGGAATATTGAAGCGGAGGTGTTGTTTCTTAGGGCACTCTTGAGAACTAATCCTCTTTGGAGACTCTCGTGGACACCGAGGGAAGGCAATGTTATGGCTCACCTTTTGGCTTGTCGGGATCATCAGATTGTTGATTTGCATTCTTTTCTCTTAGAGGACCTCCGGACATTTTTTTTTTCTTGGCGAGGACCTCCGGACATAATTGGTTGTGATGACTGCTGTTCGGAACAGAGTTTCTTTTGTTGGGTGATTCCATGTTATGTAGAAAAAAAAAAGAGCAGATCACTAACTCAGCTCCTGTAGTTCCCAGTCTTCTTTCTTGGAAGCGAAATCTGTTTCTGTTGGGTTAAGAAGACATCGCAGGGAGGAGAAAAAAAAAAATCTCGAGTTTCTTTTGTCGAGTTTGTGACATTTCATATCCCTTGGTAGAGTTGCCTGGAATTTGAAAGCTGGAAGCGTCCGAAATGCCAGCTCAGAGATCAAAAGTCTAAGCTACGATTCTATGAACTAGAATTCACTTTGATGTTACTTCCTCACCTTCTTCAAATATCTTCTTGTGAATTGGATTTAGCTTCTTCCACTGCTATCACTACTGCTGCGATGGCAGTTTCAGCAGTTTCAGCAAGCTTCTTCCTACTATATTTTGACTCTGTAACATTTCTAATCCTCGAAGAAGAATCTTCCTATAACACTATTATAGGACAAGTCACACTGAACAGATTGCACGTTGTAGTGTCAACTTACCACCTGAAGATGAAGTTCCCAACCGAGGCAAGAATAGAGGAAGCAAAAGGAGACTAAAATCATCGGGAGGAATTTTGAGCACAACCAGTGGAACATGGCCAAAGAAACTGTTATCTGTCAAGTATTCTACTACCAACACAAAATATAAAGTTCATACTAGTAAACCCTGCCTCATATAAAAAGCTCATCAAAAAAAGAATCCTAGCAAGAAACCAGCATGAGTAACCAAGACACGAGTTACATAAATAGGTTTGGCCTTGATGCCTTGTAAGTGGTCTTGAGCTTCCTGGTGGGTGGCCGAACTTTCTTGAACACCAGAGGGAACTTGATTTTGGAGTTATGAAACTGTTTAGTGCTCTCCCTCTTGCAAAGCTTAGCTGGTATGTTGGCAGTTTTGATGATCTGAATGCAAGGACATCGCACCCTGTGACGAGAAGCCATCTCATTGTACATCTGTTCCACGGCACCATTTAGAGTGGTGTCTCGATACTCCTTATACATGTTGTGATACCCAGTTCGGCTCTGATACCGCAGCCAGATACCATAATTCTTAATCTTTGTAGGATTCTTCTCAAAGATCTGCAGTATCAATTGGGGAAAAATCCTACAGAGATCATTAAAACGGATACAACCAAATATTAAAAAAAAAACATAAAGTAGGGGATTCTATCAAATGCATTCATGACCCGACGAAGGGACAAACCCGGAGGAAACATAATATACTCCAAAAATGCTAAAATTAGCAGTTTTCAAGTAATAAGGGAGTCATTATATCTTTAGTATATACCTGTATGTACATATCAGGTTTGAAAACAATAAGAACTCCAAAATTAGGAAATAGGCAACATTACACAAAAATCTAAATATAGATATGGTCTATACATTGTTGATATGCTTCATAGTTGCCATTGGAAAAAAAAAATAACATATAGATTTGGTCCATACCTCATTGATAGCTAATATCTGCCCGTTGCTCTTTTTAACTTTCTTTAGTTTCCTCAAGAAGTACCTATCAAAAAAAAGGCAAAAAGCCCTTAGTGACAGTTCATTATGCATAAAAGTGTAGAAAACAAAGTGACATGCACGGTAAAATAAAATAAGTAGCAGAAAATAACCTTCCCTTTTACATCCAAGAATGTTGAGCAAAAAAGACCACCATAAGAATCAATTTTTTTTTAACCATCTTATGGTTCGCAATGAAAGATAAGGTAATTGGAGTACTTAAGTGAAGGCCTATTATTCCAAACAGTGATGGTTTTGCTTTTAGACTCCCGGGTAAATACTCCTTCCAACTACTTCTGAATAAAAAACAGTGAAAACAAATTCAAAAATTCTACATTTGAGTTTGTTTTAACACCTATTGTTTCAGATGGGCATACCAACCAGATTCCTCACATCCCAAAAATCAAAACCACGGAAGTCTTAGACACATAAGACATAATTGTCACCCCATGTTGTGTCATGGATAAACAGAGCACGATAAGTATAACGTATCAGATTCAATCCCGGGTTCAAGAAAGAGAGAATAGATTACTCACCAGAACTTAGACTTGGAGCGAACTTCATTAGTCGCCCAAAGTTTCATCCGATAAATCTTTGGATGCTCATCAGTTTCGGAAGGTAGCGCTCTCCCCACCACCTGGTATCGATGAAACTGTACCAAGCAAACCCAAATCAGTTGAAACCTCGCCACGAGACTTCATCAAAAACAAGACCAAGCGCACGAACAAGAACATGAATACATTAACATACATATGGACGAAAAGAATAACATTTGCATATCGCATATTAAGAAAAAATTCAACAGAGTTCACCACTCAAGGGAGCATGAAACAAGTAAGCGGCAAGGAGCGAAAGTAACTATTAAGTTAATCAGAACTTTACCCATGGAGGAAGCTAAAGTATGAAAGGATACCGGCAGTGGCGGAACCAAGACCAAAATTCAGGGGGGTCGAATTCTAAGGACGAAATGATAAAAAAAAAAATTTCCTTTATAATGCTAAAAATTGTCTTACAATTACAATATCAAAAATTAAAGACTAAAAGCATTAAAAATATTACAATACACGTACCCAGTGGCGGAGCCAGAAACCCAATTAATGGGGGGGCAAACTTTTTAAGGAAAAATGACAAAAAAAAAATTTTTTACTACTTAATGCAAAAAAAGTCTGAAGTTCTAAAATTAGTGATTCCCTTTGCTCCATGCAATGACACATTTGTCTACCTAGAAGTGCAAAATATTCATCCGCCTCATGATATTTTGGCAATCAACTTTTTCTTCGTTTTTTTTCTTTCATTCTTTGACTAAGTTAACGTCCATACATAGTGGATATCTAAGTCCACATAATATTGTACCTCTGAATAGAGGAAACAACACCTGGCTCTTATGATCAGACATCGAGACTTTCACAGACACCTAGCGAGGGTATACCCAGGGAAGAAAAAAAGGGGGTCGCGGGAACAACCTGCAACCGTACTATCCAAATAATTGAACAATATTTTTTTTTTGCAAAAAGTTACAATATGAGCTTTTAAGTTTTTTTAATATAATATGCAAAAATAAGGGAAAAAAGCAAAAAATGAGAGAGTGAGAGGTGTGAGGACTGATGGTGCCAGTTTAGCTCATTTCTGCTGTGTGGACTGATAGAAAATGTCAGACGATGTTATTGCAGTTTTCTAGGTCAGGGGTATCGGGCCCAGGCTTTATGTGTAAAACATATGTATAGTTGGTCTGAGCCTTAGCTTCAGAGGTATCGGGCTCAGACCAACTTAATTTTTTTTTAAAAAAAAATAATAAAGTAATGAAAAAAAAAAATTGTGGCGTGAGGGGTAGCGACCGCCCAGGGTCGCTACCCTTAGTTCCGCCTCTCATACCGGGGACATCCCGGAAACGCAAAGGAACGAAAACGAAGGCGCAGATCGTGAGTTGTGAATTACAATACTAAAAGCCGACCAATAGCTATGAACC
Source organism: Myrica gale (assembly GCA_963930655.1). Taxonomy (NCBI): domain Eukaryota; kingdom Viridiplantae; phylum Streptophyta; class Magnoliopsida; order Fagales; family Myricaceae; genus Myrica; species Myrica gale. The sequence goes on from OZ005620.1 coordinate 9,432,835, forward strand.
ATAAAGATATTTACTTCATTGAATTAGAGATTTTGTAATGGTGAAGGGTAGCAGATACAACAAACACAGTATCCGCGATCTATTTTTCTCCGGTTTTCCTCAGTTTTCTTAGCAACCAACAGCCTGAATATATAAAACAGGGAGAAGCATTAGATTTGGAATGCTGACCCTGAATGCAACCATCTCGGCGGAGAGAGCAACGCCTGCAGACGACCTGAAGATTCTCTGCGTGGTCCACAAAGGGAGGTCTCGGAGGAGTCCAATTCGCTTTTTATAAGTATGATGTGGTTAAAAACGAGAATGTCTCTATGCAAAACCCTAGTACGCGTTTAGCGGCGTTTAAAGTAACAACCTGTAGCGCAGCGTAATAAATAAATTAAAAAAAACTTTTATTCTCCCGTAAAATGCTTACTCAAAGGTTTGTTTGCTCCAACAGTATTCAAATGGGACTATTAGGCTATGTTTGATTTAGTTCTCAAAACAGTTTTTATGTTTTTTTGGAAGTAGTATAGATTCTCTTGGGATTGGTGAAAATATATTGGAAATTGATGAAAAAATTATTGAGATTGGTGAAAATGTATTGGAATTGATAAAAAAAGAGAAGTTTTTTCAAACTTTTTGAGAACTTAAACAAAAATAGCCTTAGTGTTTTTGTACTAAAATTTTTGGGACTTTTAAATTTGAAGGATTAGAATTAGAAAAAAGTGAAGAGGAAGATTATTTCAATGAATTTGTTATATTTATTATAGTAAAATGAATTATTTGTCTAGAAGAAAGATTATTTTGTAATTATTTTATTAGGTAAAATTTTGTAGTGCCAAAATTGCTAAGCTTCTTAGGGTTTGTGCGCTAAAAGTTTAGAACAATTCAATAACATGAACTAGTAAAATTTACCATAAACACAAAGGCCAGCTTTTTTTTATCCATTTTGCTTGATTGTTGTTGTCTTTTATTTTACATGAGTTGAATTTGCTTCTTTTAACCATATTATTAATGATAGATTAAGATCTCCTCCAATTAATTAATCGAATTGGATGGTCCAATTTAAAGAAATAAAAACACGGGAGATCCACACTACTCGATAATATAAGCAAAATTAAAACGTCATAGGTCCTACGAGCTGTCTTTATCCAATTCATTAGCAAATTGAGAATGGATGTTTTATCTCCTTACACTTTTTGTGCTTTGATCAAAATACCTCTTGGGCTACCGTCCATTTACAAGAAGCCGTGGCTTTGGACAACCGGACATGAAAGTTCTACGTAGAAGTTCAAGGGAGGGAGAGATCAGGGGGAGGGTTTCTTCGTATAAGCTCAGGCGGAGGAGGGATCAGAGAAAGTTCTTCCTTTTTGGAGGAAGAATAGTCATTGGAAGGAAGATATCAGCCTCTTGCATGACACTTAATCCGCAGTACCCCAATTCCTTCCAAAATCGGTAGAGACAGAGCCGCATCGAGTGCTTCCAGTGAGCACAGAAGAAAGAAAAGGAAAAATGCATGAAAATGCTTAATGAGTCACTTAGAAAAAAAAAAAGCTTAATGAGTCTTTGCAGAGGGGTCATTTTTATCTTCCTTCTCTTTAGTCGGTTCCAGAGAAAGTATAATAACAGCAGTAGCAGGAAATAAACTGGTGGAACATCAGATCTGGGGAAACTATACCCAAGTAACTGAGCAAAAGCATTGCATAACTTGTTTAGACAACTTAATTGCTTTCATTGGTGATTATTTATAAAACCAACCAAATCCTATCAGACACTAACATGTCTCTCGATTGCTCAGACACATCCTATGAACTTAAATTTTGCCCTAAAAGACCATTTTCAGGGGAGCCCGAACCCGTTCCAACTCAACCTACTTAGCTTTATAGACTTCAACATGCCAACAACATGGCAGCCATGATGCAAATCTGCCGCATCTTTTCACAGAAGGCCTCAATAACTAGAGTTTTAACAACTTTCGCAACCGTAATCATGTTGAACATTCATGCTCATATAATGATGGAGAAGATACAAAGAAACAAACCAAATACCTTATGTCAATAAAGCAGATGCAGTATGTCTTCAGAGTTTCATGTCTGTAGTGCACCAAATCCGGTCCTTAAGTTCCCCCCTAAAAACAGAATCAGTTTATCCTAAAATTTTTAAGTTCAGTTGGTCATGTCAAAACAAAAATAAATAGCATAATCATTTTCTTGCATTGTTTCAGACGATAAGACTTGAATCCACAGCATTTCCTCATGGTGCCGATGGCTCGCAACATAATTCAGACACCTTGGGCTCACAATGTAAACCATCAAGGGCTCCATAATTTTTTTTCTTCACATATTAAATATACCGCCCATATCATCAACAGTATAGTAAATTTTCAGGATTGCCACAAGTGCATACATCCATTTGCGACCTATACAACTCCTCACCGGGAGATCACCAGTCATCAGCTCCCTTTGTCACGCCAAGAACAACAGCAAGAGTAGCAAGAATGGCCTGCGTATGGAGTGTGTTATACAAGCCAATATATAACAATAAGTTCCATTCTTCCATCTAACATCTAATTGAACAACAAAAGAGAGGCATATTGCAGAAAAATTCATGTACTTCTAGACAGTTTTTAATCTTGATACCTCTTTATCATTCCACAACATAAAATCCACATGCAGTTACAAGATACACAGACCTAACTAAAAGTTACAATCATCGCTTTACAATAGAAGTGGAGATGAGATGGAATTGAGGGTTCTCTAATATACACTAAAGGACAACACTGTCAGTGTCATTCATTACTAGGTTCACTCTGTTAGAATATAGTTGCCATCTCCACCATCAGTCATTTACTAGGTTCACTTTGTCAATTCTCACTTTACGCGAAGTTCTCAATCAAATTAATCGAACAACAACCCCCCTCCCCCCACCTCTTCTGCGGGTCCTCTCTTTTATTTTTCAATTTGTATAGATCTGGATTTAGTGTTTTGATTACGTTATACTAAGTAGTATTCCAACACATAAAATCTGTAATTTTGAACCAATAACACGTGTATTGGTTCCAGAGTCGGATGGGGTCATTGGTGTCATAGGGCCTTCATCCATTTGCGCAGAGTCAAAGTCTGTCCAGTTAGAACCAAATATGTCACCTAGGGCACTTAACAGCTTAAGAAAACTTTTTTTATTATTATTATAAGTACTTAACAGCTTAAGAAAACGAAGTGCAAACTGATTAGATGAAATGAAGATTTGACTTTCAGTTTGAATAAGATTCCATAGTTGAAAGTCGAATATGGTTTCTTGGGTCTCAGTAGAACCAAATCAAACCCATTACTAACACTATACGATTACATTTTGTATTCCTATGTTAGCATTTTCAGCCCAAAAGAAAAAATCAAAATCCCCTACATATACTGTCTTGATTAGGATTCAAAATGAAGCTCAACCTTAACATGGCTTCAAAATATGTCTAGCAGCAATTGTGCACAATATTTGCACAAATAAGTTTAATGATATTTATCAGAAGTTAGAAGGATAAATATCTAAGATTGATCTTTGTTACAGATATGATCAACATATATGTATACAGAAGGGGGAGAGAAGTGGGTCCTTGTGACAGCAAATAGACAAAACTTGGAGGTCAAAATTTATTAGTAGAGTAACAACTAGAGCCTAGTTATATTTCAAAAAAAACATGGAGGAAGAAGAAACAATGAGGGAAAGAAAAGAGAGTACGAGACAGAGAAGTGCTACTCACAGCAACTGTGCAAGCGATATATCCTGGTTTCTCTCGGTAATCAATTCTGGAACAAATAAGAAAAAGCGCCCCAACATACCAGGGGATGGCAGCAAGGAAGAAACCAATAATAAACCTTCAAAAGAGCAGAAGGTTCTCAGTACTAACAAGTCATAAAATTGTATTAAGATTCGCTAGAGATAATTAATAAATAAAGTCGAAAGGTAAACACATTGTGTCGGTAACTTTAAACAGCAAGAAGGACAACATAATCCCAGCCAACAAACCCTAAAACCCAAACCACTTAAGTAAAGAGTGATTATTCAACTCATTGGAAGGCTGCCTGCGAGTGAGTGATTCAGGAAGGTTGGACATAAATTGTGAGGCACCTGAACACCCACCTATTTCAACTAGATTAGATTAGTGAATATTATATTCTAATCTAAGAGATTCTCGGAGAGTGAGAATGGGGATCTCAAATTTCTTCTCAAGTAAGGGTGACTGCACACAGAGTAAGAGACAATATTTTTCTATCCAAATGATTTTGAGAGGCGGAAAGGGGGAGGGGAGGAGGGGGGCTAGTTTTGTTTCAAAGAACGAGGCACCAAGCCCAAAAGAGATACTATACAATCTTAAATGGTATGGTCTACAAAAAATTAAAGTGGTCTTTCAACTCCAAAACCAGGAAAGTCATCAAACTCAAAGATCTCCACCAATGCATTATTTGTAATACTATTTCTGAATTACATTACTTAAACCATTGGTCACAATACACAGGATATGCTCAAGTTCTAGATCAGAAGAATGCAACCTCAACAATAACATAGAGCAAAGGGATGCCAGAGCAAATGGTCTAGGTTACTGCCCCATTGCACAAATTGTTTCTTTCTCAATTTACTAATTCATGTGAAAATCTATAAGGCACTTTTGCATGCAATAGGGGTAAAACAAAGTTCCAGGAAAAGGTGTCTCAAAAAAAACACTAACACAACTTGCTCATATTTCTGATAACGTTCATCTGAAGCTAACAGGTTGGAAGGCAAAGGTTTTATCTCAAGTAGGGTATGTCTCAAGTAGGGCATGCCACACTAATCGGGTCAATGGCTAGCTCAATAACTTCTTATTCAGTGACCTCTTTTCTACTCCCCAAAATGTCTGCAAGGCTTTAGATTATGTGTTAACAACTTTTGTGGGTTTTGATTTGAAGAAAATAAGTCACTACAGATCCAGAGCAAGGAAAGCTATGGTTAATTTCATGACATTGTCTACGTAACAAAGCGGAGTCAAACTTGGAAGCAGTTAATCGAGTTATAGTATCAAAAAAACAATGAGCAAAACACCATGCAAGACATGCATATAAATATCAATAAAGATATTTACGGCCTACAAGTCAACCTAAATCATATCTGACATTAATTCAACTTAGGCACTGGATAGAAAATCCAAACAACACACTCTAATTCTGTTTTCAGCCCCATTTTAATGCCTCGTTCTTGCTTGTCTCTGCACATACTCGTACTCTCCACTGCAAGCCAGGAAGGTAGAACTTCCAGATCACAACTGAGAGCCTCAAAATGTTGACCAGATAAGGTTACATCTACGCGAACTCCATATTAAAAACCAGATTGCTGAATGAATATTGAGAACTAATCTAGGTTGTCCGAATTTCATGCCTTCTTTCGTTAATTCATAGCAACGCAGAGGTATATTCTAAATGGTTTTGTTAATCAACTTTTACCAGCTCTTAAATGAACTTCTGAGTACAAATTATTTTTCTGTGAAGAAGAGAAACCTGAACCCACAAATTGGCGATGGGAAGATATGGCCACATACAAATACGAAACTCATTCAGTAAATTCGTATTGATATCTATATGAGGACTTGATGCTTCTGTGAAGCAATATTTTAATAAAATTCAAGCATAAAGAACACGTGATGAAAACTTACAGGAACCAGCCAACACCAATACCACAGCAAGGAAGGCGACGCTCTCTCACTGGCCTTCCCTCGGCAACTGCATAACCTAGAACGAGATTAAATACATTTACAAATATAGACAGATGAGCTCAAATTTTATCATTAAATCTTCATTTTCAAAGTATGACTGGCGGTTCAGTTAAACTACCCAAAAAAACGAATATACAAGTTGTGAACATAACAGCGGTTAATAAAGATATTACATAACAGTACGACGATGCCTTGCAATCTCACAGATATGTCACCCAACTCACAAATTCTCTGGTCCAAAGAATCTCAACAGAATGGTCAGAGGGTCCAGAGAAGCAGCCCACAGTTCCCCTGATTTTTACTGGTTTTCATAGCTAATGTTCTGTATCTTATAGCATAAAACTAGTTCTTACTCCCCGTCCTTGTATATGAATAAAATTTTCTTATTAATTTTTCTGCTGATAAAGAGTTGCATTGCTACACGTCACTTGAAAAACACAAAACTTACCCCCTACATATTGGTGTAATCTACAAAATCTGCACAAATTAGTAATTCATTGCAATAATTTAGCTCCACTTTTGACTTACAACCCAAAGCCGTTTAGGCGTCTTGAAATGGGTGGCTTTCAAACATAAAAGAGCCCAACCCTAATAACCCAGGCTGGAGGTATCAAATCTCCCCTCACCTTAACAGAAAGACGGATCTACAGTAGAACAAACGCTTGGGGACTACCTATTTCTATCGTTTCATATCACTCACATATCGGCTATCACACAGGCGAAGAACACTCAACCACAAAACGAACCCATCCTAAAAGTGTTTTGGACAGCCAGGGATCAGGGTCAAGTTATACCGCAACATCTAGTTTCCAGTTTATTACCAATGATCTGAAAACCCAGATGAACAAAAATCTAATCACGCGAAGAAAGTGCTTTGGATAAATATCACTCTCCACTTCCACTTTCAACTGTACGAATATAAGCACGTCATTTCCACGACCAAACATTGGTCAACTTCACAAAAACAATTATCCAACTCGAAGCAACCAAAGCTGAAAGCCCAATTCATTAGCCCAAACAAAATTAAAAAAAGGAATGAGAACCTGGAACATTTTGATATCCTTGATCATAGTTCGCAGGGGGAGCGGAGGGCTGGGTGGCACCGGGAGGGGGGGCAGGCTGAGGCAAGCCGATTACTGGCGGATGCGGTGGCGGAGGATAGTTGGCGACGCCCTGGAAGGTGCCGTACTGAGGCTCATACTGCTGATGCTGAACATGATGCACGGCGGGGATTCCTCGGTTTTTCTCTTCCTCGCTCATTTTGTCAGATTACCAGATACCCGTGCCGTGCGGAAGATTCTTGGATCTTTGGAGTCTGGACTCTGGAGATCGAACTTGGGTAGATGGGAATTTGGTCGAGATAGAGATCCCTGGGTGTCTTAACGTGTACATTCGGAGCCTCGGATCCGGTCGTCAACTAGTTTAGAGCAATCACTGCCTTGCACGTGGTGTCGCGGGGATTCGGATGTGGACACGTAATTTCTATTCCATTTTTGTTATGCATTTATGGAATCCATTTCTTCTCGGGAGAAAGAATTATCCAAGATTTTTTAATAAAGTTACAATTCATTAATTGCAGGTATTAATTAATACTAACCCTAACATTCTACGTATTCAAATGAAATAGTACGTAAAATTTTAAAAATTGCAAGTTTATTCGGAATGAGACATCCTCAAATCAACTCAGGGAAAAAGACAATGAATGACGCTGCTTTGGAAAAGAAATCGATCAAGGAAGCTGCCCATGTCGGTAGGCAAATTGAGGAAGATATACGACAATCCGTCCGAAATGTAGTAGTAACATATCTATTTCATTTTCATAGGACCCACTCGGTGGCGGGGTGTCAACGCAAGTAGGTACTTTTGTTGAGAATGGATATACGTCTCTGTCACTCCCCACGCCCTCCGTGCCTTTTTCCATCAAATAAATAGTTTTGGATTTTGGATATTTCACTTTTTCTTTTTATTAATTTCATCAGGTATAATGTTATTGTTCTCCTCTTAATTATGGATCAAGTAAATTTGTGCTCTCTAATTATCATAATTGTGATTTACGTGATTATCAATACTTTTTAAGACAAAATTATTAAAAAAATATTTAAAATATAATATTTTTAAATAAAACTTTTGAAACTCTATTTCAGTAATCTATATATTTTTAATTTATTTCTCAAATATTTTTTAAAAAATTATCTTTGAAGGTATTTTGGTCATTTTACAGGCGTTTCAGACTTAACGACTGATCTAAATGGAAAGTGAACATTGAAAATGTCTGAAACTTAGAGAACGTAGATCGCGCTTCTGATAGTTAGGGCGCGTAATTGCAATTGACTTATCGTTAAGCGACAACCAACAACATTATCTCATTTTATAAATACACACCACGCCATCCCAAAGTTATATATTTCAATGGTTATAAGTATGCATGGACAACCGCGAATTCGAATATCTGGAAGTAAAATTTTGACATTAATTTCAATATTTGGAGATTAATTTAATTCAATCGGTAAATCTCTCAAATGAGTTCGGTCGTTCGAATCTTGTGTATAAAGATTAGTGCAAATTTTTTTCATTAATTTTCGGTGAGTGTCAGGTTTTTTTTATTGCTTAAAATCTATTATCAGTAAATGGAGCAAAAAAAAAGTTTTTATGAACCCTTTGTTTGTTTACCTTTACTCTGTTGGCGGCTTATCTGTAATAGTTTTTTAATTTAAAAAGTAGTAATTATGCACTATTAAAGTAATTAATTTTCCAGCAACCTTTTAAAATGAGTTCCATATAATTACGTAAAAGCTCGTTTTTTTCTAAGCTAAAAAGCTCTCGTTAGTTGCAAATAAATCAAGCCTTCAAACACATTGAGTGCTTGTTTGGTTGTGAGTTCAAGTTCTTATTCTAGGGTTCAAACTATGAGTTGAACCTTGCGCTGAACAAAATCGGACCATAGACAGAATTAGACCGGATCAGATTTTTTGTTTTAGTTGTACAAATCTCGTTTAAGCCAAATTTAGAAAATCGGTTATGTCCGGTCCGATCTAATCCATGCCTTTTGGGATCCGGTCTGGATCGGACGAGAGCGGATTTATTAATATAAATAATAAAGATATTTTTTAATTTTTTAATACAAACTTAAAACTTTTACCATAAAACTATGAGTTTTGATTATTTGACCATACCCTTCCTCTTTCAACTAATTATTTTAGGGTTAAATACATTTTGCTTCCTTATCTTTAGGGTTATTTACATTTTACACCTTGATGTATTATTTTTTAAAAATTAAACCCTTTAACTTACACATTTTTTTTAATTTAGACTACGTACCTAAATTGATAAGCAGGACAAAGTATATTTAACCCTTATTCTAAACTTTTATCCATTACTTCCACCATGAAGCCCTACTTAATCAGCTCGGAGAGTGCACCAATATAATATCTGTTCTGCAACAGGAAGCCCTCCGAAATTGCTTCAAAAAAATAGGTAGCATACTCGATGATATTCTTATATCCACAAGACCTGTCCAGCTTCACCGCAAAAAACTTCGATGCCTCTCTATCCTAACGTATCGTTCTGCATGATTGCACCTCCATGATTTCCCTTGAAGTCAGTGATAAACTATAGTTAATTTATATGAAGTGGTTCATTTGTCCCGAAGATCTTCATATCAAGAAGTCCACGAACAGCTTCATGCCTCCTCTCGGCTTCCATCTTCATCACAGGATCAGCTACAAAACCAAGGATGAGCCTAACCAGCCCTTTCTTAATCAGAATCTCCTTCAGATTCACCTGATTGAATTCAGCAACGTCTACCAATGATGTTTTTTCCCTCTCCACAGATTCAGATATTGTGCGAACCCCAATTTTCTTATAAATTTCAAGCAGCGTTGTACGAGGTAAAGAAGGCAAGTTAAGCTCAGGGTACCTGCCCACTTCCCAGATTGGGACAGTGGGCAATCGCTCGCCCCCGCGTGAGGTCCCGGACCGGCGAGCGACCTGCCCACTTCACAGATTGGGACAGTGGGCAGTCGCGCGAGCCTCGCGTGAGGTATGGAATGCGAGCGAGTTGTACGTATCAACTTTGTTTTGTTCAATTGATTTAAAAAAAGAAGCCTCTTTGTTTAATTGTTTGATGTCCATGACAATATGTCGATGGCTGTGAAAGACGTGGTCAGCAAATTTGGTTTTATTCTGACCCCGGTGCTCATGAAAGTTGCATTATATTATATATATATATATATATATAATGAAGATGTCGGCACAAAGATATCGGATGAGAATTTTGAACATGTCAGGTGAGAGCATTGTGGTCGGTGCACGGCAGACGAAGTTCTGTTAGGGTCTAACTCACGGACCTGAACCACAACCAAACAAGCTCTGAGGGGCACCTAAGTTCGGCTTGTTCTACTATTGGCGTCAGTCCATATGATATAATTGTTTTCGCATAGTGATACCGAGAGCTAAGATTGTAAGTATAACATGTCGGAATCATATTTGACAATTCGTTGTCCGATCCGCTAATTAGCTCATACCAAAATAGCATTAAAGACTATTATTGGACTTAATGGAATTGGAGTTGAACTTAGCCGAGGGAAGCATATTTGACAATTCGTTGTCCGGTCCGCTAATTAGCACATACCAAAATAGCATTAAAGACTATTATTTGACTTAATGGAATTGGAGTTGAACTTAGCCGAGCCGGATGTCAAAATTCCGTCGCAAAAAACTAAATTTAATTCCTATTTATTTCTTTGAAAATTTATTTTCATGCATTCGTCTTTTTTAGTTACTTTTAATTTTTCTTTATGTTTTATGGTTTTGGTCCTTTCTTTTTATTCTCTTTTACTTTGCCTGCTGTATTTTTTTATGGTTTTATCTTATTTCTAATTATACTTGTGTCTATATTTCTTTAATTATTTTCTTATAAAAAATCACGTTAACCGCATAAGTCATTTTCTTTTAAGGGTCCGTTTGTTTGCTTGTAAAATAAATTTCGTAATTTGTTTTACTTGTTTTCATGTATTTGACAAACATTTAAAAATGATGTTAAAGTAAAAAGTTTTCAAGTCAACGGTAAAAACTCTATTATTTTCCATAAACCAATCTAAGCACAAATTTTCCGTAAACCTTTTTTTTTTGGGGGGAACATTATAGTGCGCCTCACATCTATGGGCAAAGATCAGTAAGTCTCTCTCAAGTTCCAAAATATTTTATTCCTCCTCAGATGGCTGGGCAAAAAACTTGAGACTCGACCTGATCATATCGGTTTTATTCGGGGTTGAGTTTTATTTATGCATTCCGATAAGATTCGGGTCGAATTTGTTAAACACATTCAGAAAAACCTGATTGTACCCGAATATTCTAAGTCTATGCATTACTTCTCAAAAACTATAGTCTTGGGCTAAAAAATATAAAGCCTACAACGTTTTTAGCCTAAACAATTTAGCCCAGAATGTTTTGGGCCTATAATATAATGAAATAAAAAAAAGTCCAACGAAACCTGATCCCAAGCCGAACTCGATCTGCCCGGGGTGACTCAGGTTTAGGAGTCATTTCAGGTTGTGGTTGGGTTCGGGTGGGTGAAACCTGACCTGAAACCCCGAAAATCCTAGCCCCACCACTTCATATGTTTCAAAAACAATCAATTATTGTATTCTATTTTATTTGGTAGTAAAGTCACATGTAAAATGACCCTCCAAGATAATACAAATATTAAAAATTTATCAAAAATTGAAAAATAATGATATATAAATAAAAAAGTAATAGGACGGGAGATCGATTTGTCTTAAAAAATTACCTCAAGAGGCCGACGGCTGACCCGAGTGACTAAAATGTCAAAAGTGTAAACTACATGAACCTATATGATAATTAAGTCTTTTATGTAAATACACAAATCATTATGCATGTTAAATATCAAAAAATAGTTCTAGAAAATATATTAAAAGAATATCCAAACACTAAAAAAAAAATTCTTGAATACAATTTCAATGAAATTTTTTGACCTAAAATAATAGTTTTACAAACAAACTGCCCTTAAGAATTAAGTCCGAGTAAATATATCCAAAAAATAATGTAGAATGAATTCAACTTTAGGGATTAATTTTAAAAAAAAAACAGAGACTAATGCAGTGCCCTTTTGTTTTAAGACAAGGATGCCATAATGTTTTTAATTACTTTTCGAACAATAATAAAGCAGTCATTTATCACAGTCAATTATTTGTATAAAAATCAACTGTCCCTTTAACTATGAAAAATGACTGATTGGATTTTACTAGGGCCATTGTTGCGTGAGCCCAACCCGAATAGGGAAACTCATGGTACGCGATTACCGAATGTTGACTGCCCATTCAAAGCAGGCTGAAAATCAACCAAACCTCCATGCGTAAGGGTGGTACCGGAACCGAATGAAATCGGAAACTGAAAATTTTAGTTTCTTATTTGGGTTTAAAGGCCTAGATTTGGTCTAGACTTGACTCTGAAAGTCTATATAGCAATCCAATAGTGGGGTGAATTGAGTTTTAATAAAAATTAACTTTTTCTAATGAGATTTAAAACACAAAGCACAATAAACTACAAGAGAAATGAACAAGTGAATAAGAATACAACTAAGGAGATAAGGGTTGGAGAGATGACACCGTAATTTTTAAGTGATTCGGCCAAACTCTTGCCTATATCCACCCTCAAAGCTATTGACTTCGTTGAACTTTCTCCACTATCTATCAAATAACTAATACACCGTAGCTTCCCAGGTGCTAAGGAACCTTCACAAAACGTTTTTTGAGCTTACGCTTCAACTCTTCTTCTAAAATCCCAAAACTAGGGATTTCTTCTACTCACAAGGGTAGGACTCATTGTTTACTCAACACTCACAAGGTTTAACTTAAATGGGTACAAAATGAAAACTAACGTATTGACTCTTAAAACCGAATATACAAGTATGAGGCACAAAGAGTAGGAAGAAGATAAGATTTACAATAGAAAACTTGAAATATGGTAGCGAAATAGCAGACCTTCTCGGTAGGTGCGAAGCTTCTCTCTTCTTCAAAGCTTTCTTACTTTCTCAAAAAGTTAGGTCAGGAAGTTATTGCAAATTCGTGCGTGTAGGTGAGAGCTCTTATGTTCTTCAGCTCCTAGTCTTGTATTTAAGCCAAATTGTCTTCAACGTTCATCGGGGTAGGTCAGAATAGTCGTTGGAAAGTTACCAATGAATTAAGGAGCGATTTGATGCATCTGACGTCTTTCCGGAAAATCTTTAAAAACGTAGTGCTCGGGAGTCAGTGCAATGTGTCGACACATGTTTTGGTCAGAAAAAACATGTCTCGGGTGTAAGTGCAATGTGTCGACACATGTTCTGTATGTGTCAACACCAAAAAGACCTGGAGACAAAAATAATATCTCTTGAAGATTTCATTTCATTCCAAAACCCTTTTTAAGTGCCTATAACTTGAAGAATTTTTCTATCAACTTGTGTAAAAGGTCTTTAAGTGTATTGAGAAGAATTGTTGTTGAGATAAACTCAATCCTTTTGTAGATATAACTTGAAAAATGTGGATTGAAAATATAAAATCTAAAGTCTTCAAAACTTAAAATATTTTGTTATCATCAAAATCATTTACAAATTGTTTGTAAAACAACCTTGGGCTAACATGCTCAAAAATGCAATTTTTAAGTCGTGTAATTTGTGGGCTGGAATTAAGGTAGCGTGAGAGATAAAATTACACCCAAAAGGCACAAAATAGCATTGTTATGAGTATCAATTTGAAGACCACATTGCCAAAATAAAACAGTGCAGTGCACTCGCGTCCAACTCCTAATTCCAAAAGTTCAAAACATTGTTGTCCAAAACAAAATAAACACTGTCAAATAACTCTAAATTAAAATTACAACTAAACAACTAAATTCCAAAATAATATTTCAATATGCCAAAATAAACTCCAAATTAAAATTACAACTAAACAATTATATTCCAAAATAAAAATAAACACTGCCAAAATAAACTCCAAATTAAAATTACAACTAAACAATTATATTCCAAAACAAAAATAAACACTGTCAAAATAAACTCTAAATTCAAATTAAAAAAACAACTACGTTACTAAAAAAATTAACCATACAAATAATTAAACAACTAAACATTCATCAAATAATCCAAATTGAAATAGGCAAACTCAAAATTAAAATTACAATGTTCTTTGAAATTTTTAAAAATAAGTAAAGATAAAGATTAAAGGACATCCAAATTTAAAATTCCAAGTTTCATAGTTCATCCAACATTCCAAGTTTCTCCATCTCTAGAAAAGACAAACACAAAACCAAACATTTATAAGAGAAATATTAAGACAATCAAATGATCAATTAACAAAATAAAATACTTATGAGAGAAATATTAAGACAAGCACCCAAATAAAAAGTCCAACTATCCAAGCTTCCAAAATATTTATTATTATTTTTTAAAATACATGGCTCAAAACTGGATTTTTTTTTTAAAAATATCGGAACTGAAAATTTTCTGCCGGAATTCCCAATTCTAATTTTTTTCAATATGAGATCCGGTTCTGGTACTAAAAATGACCGAAACCGAAGAATCGGATGTTCCAATTTAAATCGGAACAAATGCCACCCTTATCTATGCGAACAAAACTAAGGTTGTGTTTGCATGAAAAATTTTACAAAATTTTTCACCAACTCACAATAAAATACTACAATATAATCTCTCTTTCTCCCATCAAATCATAACTTTTCACTACAAAAAATATAAAAATTACATCTCTCTTCACTTTTTCACTAAACCCAATACCATCACTAAACTCAATACCAAAAATTTTACAACACAAACATAACCTAAGCCTATTGGTCCTTGGTCTCGATAAACTCGCCTCACTCGCCGGGAAGAGACCTCCTCCCCATGCAAAAAAGGCTTTTCTCTTATTTTTGTGTTTGTTTCGACGAATTCCATTTTCCTTGATATGTTCCAATTCAGCTTTTGATAAAAAGGGAGAAGGATGTATACAAAAGAAGATGGATAATAGAACCCATGAAATTGCCCTGCCGTTCTCTTCACCTCACTCCTTACAATTCCGAAGGAAAATTTCAAAATTGAACACTTTGCACGTTACCCCAATTTGTTTTTTGAATAATTGCTTTATGTATATTTACATTATTATAATTATCACTATACATGAAAACTAGCAGGACTTCCGCATAGAAAATAGCATGCTCCCGACCTTCTAAGGCATTTTTAAAACAAAAAATTAAATTACGTTTCATATCCAAAATTAAATGTCATGCTTAAAGATATAAATAATGTATCTATGATGTTCGTTTTATAAAAAAAAAGGATTCTTAGGATTTATTTTTATAGAATTATGAATATTTATGCATGTTGGAATTTTAAAGATTTTTTGCAAGAGTAGTTTTAAAAATATTTAATTTTTATTAGAGTTTGTACAAATGTGTGGAGAGAAATGATTTTATGGTAATTTTTTATAAAAAATATTGGAATTTGGTGAAAAAGTATAGAAAGATAAAAATTTTATATTTTTTTTAAATATTGGAGTTTGTATAAAAAATTATAAGGGCTAGTTTTGAAACAGACTTATGTTTTGTTTCATATTCAAATTTTTGAAGATTAAAATAAGTTTTAGACTAACGTTTTGGTTAGTTAAATTTAGACTCATTTATTTAATTTTTTATTTAACAATATTTTTCTCTTAGGTACCACTACATTTTTAAAATAATAATAAATAAAATTAAAATTAATTTATACAAATTAGGAAAATATAAATTAGAAAAAACATATACAGATATCAAAATTATTGGAAAAATTATCAAAATAACATATAAATATTCATAAAAAATAAATTAAAACCAAAATTAAAAAATCTGTATACAATATAGAAAAAATAAGTTTACAAAACTAATTAATTGCTATAAATTAAAATTAATAGTTAATAATTATCAAAATAAAAATCTAAAAAATATTCAGTGTAATTTTTTAAACATTTTAGTTGTTTTTGTGAATATTGTTACTTTCATTTTATCTTAAAATACGTTTGCAAACGAGACGTGGCCGATATTTTAAATGGCTTTTCGTGTTATACGTGTCCTAGATCATTTATAATTTTTAAATACCTTTCGTGTTTGTTTCTTTCTTCTCGGTCAAGGAGAAGGGAAAAAGTGGCTTGGAGTTGGGAGTCTTCGAAGAATCGCTTGCATAAAAAAAATTGCATCAAGAATAGGGAGGGAAAGAGTAAACTACTTTTGTTTTGTTTTTCTAAAATAGTTTCAAATGCTTTATGTTCCAATAAAGTATCTTAATTTTTTGATGTTTGGTTGTTATTTTAAATATATTTTTTAAAAATATTTTTCAATGTTGGAGGCATTTTATATTTTCCATAATAATAAATGATTAATAAATTTAATTCTTAACATCAATTTAAAATAAAATATTTTTTCCCAAAGTAATCAAGGGAATTGACCATAGCAGAAGATGCGAGAATTGAAAGCCTTCGGGGTCGAATTCCCACCACCCAGCCTGAATCTGAGGCAATTGGGGCTAGAAGTTTGCAACTTAACCTTGGAAAAAGATAAAATCGCCAGGCTCGTGTGCCTCTGAATACTTCGGTTTCAAGTCGGGTTATAAGATAAAACACTTATAAGGGAGTAAAATTGTGTTGGGCATAAAGGGAAAAAAATTCATGTTAGAGACTGAACCCGAATTTGATTCTTGCTCGGGTTCATATTTCAAAACCCGAACCGTTCGGGTTGAGTCGAGTTGGTTCCTGGTTAGGAGGTTGAGTCGGCGAGTTTTTAGCCACCTGTAAAACTAGGAGAGGCAGATTGAGAAAAAATTAACTACTTTTAGAAAATAAGCTACTTTTAGGAAAATAGAGTTGTGTTTTACCGTTGACCGTATTTTACGACGGTTTATAATCGAAAGTACAAAAAATACTTTACAAAAAAAATAAAAAAACGACAAAACAAACTGAGCGTAGGTAAAAATTATATATAGTAATGTGTCACCATGGTATGTTTGAGACCTAATAAGTTGGGTCCAAAAATTTAGTTTTAATAATAAAAAAGTCACCACATAATTTTTTATTATTATATTATTTATTGAAAATATTCTCTCTTCACTTTTTCACCAACTCCCATGATATATCTTTATTTTATAATATTTTCTAAATCCTAATATCCAAAATTTTTACCCTCAAATATATATAAATAAATTGTGAGCAAATTAACTTTGTAAAGCACACCGCATTCTGGCTTTTCCTTTCCGTATCCATCATTTTTTTTTATTCGAGGTGTGAAAAGTCAGGTTGAGGATTGTCCAACTCGACTCCGACCTCGATTTCAGCTGAACTTTGTCGGTTCGGTTGAGTACAAGAGAAACCATTAAAAAAGAGTAAAATAATATAATTTCACTAAGGATATTAAAAAAAAGTGTGTTAGAAAGCTGAAGAGGTAATCTTTAAGGGTAAGCAAAAATTCGTGACGTTGTACACCCGACCCGACGGTTCAGGAATTTTTATTTCCAACGCTCGATCCGGATAAAAATGAAAGAGAAAAAAGTCTTCTAATCAAGTCGGATGAAGGGAGAATTTCGAGTGAAAAATAGGTCGGAATTTAGAATGGGCCGAAAAGCCCAAAATTGTTTTTAAAGCTAATTTAAGGACTATTTCATTTGGCCCAATTAATTTTAGCATATTTTACTCAATTTTATGTGGTATACCCAGTGGCGGAACTAGGATTAATATTTAAGGGTGTCGAACTTTAAAGACAAAATAACAAAAAAAAAATCCTTCAGTAATACAAAAATTGTCTTAGAATTACAATAACAAAAATTTCCTTCATATTTTTTTGTGAAATATCTTTCCATTATCTAAACAAAACAAAACATATTCGAAAATATATCAACTCATAATTTCCAAATAAGTCCTAACAAATTCAATTATTCAAATATTCAATCATTTCAAAAATTCAAATCAATTTCAATTATAATACATTAGAAATAACATCAATCCACAAAATTAATTGCTTTCATTGCCACGTACTATAGAAAATCGAAAGACCCTAGTTCCTAAAAGTACTATTATTTGAATCATCACCTTAACAATGTCACTGGAACATAGAGAATTTGAGCAACTCTTCCTGTGTAACGACTTGTTATTTCTATAGTTGCTTTGTCGCTTTGAAGTGAAATTCCTAAATTTGATCCCCTGCCAGAGTAATCAAATCAGCAATTATGTCTGCTGACTTTTGAAAATATTTTTAGTTTTGATCCCCTGCCAGAGTAATCACGAAGGGCCTTCATCCTAAGATTTTTAGTTTTGGCACAGATTTTTAGTTTTAGTTGGGAATATAGACCATCATTACTCATTAGTTCCTTTGGTCTATTTTTTGATTCTCTATGTGGAACTGCAAACTCGTCCATTGGCATACTTTTGGTACCTGATCTTTTTCATGTATGCAAAAGCGGATGTGGATTTTGGTGTGTTGAAGGAATTTATCATTTTAGAAATATACTTCTGAATGTGGATCTTTTTCATGTTTACTAGTTGCCATTAGGGAATTTAGGTATTTTTCTTCCTTCTTTTACAACATCTACATCTACCGGGACAAATTAGTAGGAGTCGACAGAGAGTTCTACAATATCTGAAGAAAAGAAAAAAAGAAGGATTTTCTACCAACAGCCAGAAATCTCCTATCTACTCATCCCTGTTGGGAGTCCACTGCCCAGAGATAAAACTCTGCAGCCTTCCCTTGGACAGAATATTTCTTTGTTAAAAGAGAATTTTAATTTGTATTCATAATTTTGATTTTAAGAACTGCACTTAGCCCCCCACTTCATCTCTTTATGGCTCTGAGTAATAAGATTCAGGGCATATTGCGAGTGGAAAGCAGAGATGGAAGACAACTAGAGCATCGACATCTTCTAAGGACATTTCTCCGGCACATTGTGACCACGGAATTTTTTATTTTATTTTTTCTATAAGCCAATCAACGATAATGTCCTTGATGTACATTAAGGACATTAGGACATTGGGTACACAGGATGTTTCGCCCAAACCGCAGAAGACCGCCGAAGACAAACATTTTCTACAAATTTGGCAGTGTACAGCAGAACGAGTCTTCTATTCCTACCAGATGGAGTCTCAGATCACTAGCTCTTAAGTTCAGAACGGGGAACTGTGAACTCAAATGATTGTAGTTGGCCTTGGCCTGAGCCTGATGGGTGTCGGCCCAGGCCAACTTATTTAAAAAAAAAAAAAAAAAAAGTATCAAGTAAAATTTTTTTTTGGGGGGGAAGGGTATCGGCCGATACCCTTCGCACCCCTCCCTCCGCCACTGGGTATGCCAATTGTCAACCAAATGTAAGGGCTATTTCATTCGGCCAACTTACATTAAGCCTATTTTACCTAATTTTTGTGTTAAAATGTGTATCAAAACGACGTAGTTTTGATACGCGCGCGCACACACATATATATAACGGGTTAGGTCAGAACACTTCGAAAATTTCTTGTCTATTCCGACACTCGACCCGAGATTTACGAAAAAATTTATTTTGTTTCGCCACCCGACCCGATTTTGTTCGGTTCGGTTAGGAATGTCAGTTCGAGTCGACTTTGTCACTTCCATGAACACCCCTAAAAATTCGGACTAAAATCAAAATTTCGGTTTCAATTTTTTATTATTTTAATAAAGTATGACTCAAAATCTTATAATTTTACTTTAGATTTTAGGTGAATATTTATTTTAATTTACATGGAGTTTAAAATATTGTAATTTTAAATTAGGGCTCAAAACCTTTTTTATGCTCATAACTTTAGAATATTGTATTTTAAATAAATGTTTATTTTAGATTTTAAATTAATATTTATTAATAACTTATGATATATAACAAAACAACTCTCAGAATGAATTTCCGATTTTTAATTATGAAAATTTCAATTCCGTTCCGATTTACGGAAATAAAACTGAAATCAAATATTTTAAAATTTCGATCAATACCGAGACCGGAACCAATCAATTCCCACACCTAGGCTGCGTTTGCAACCAAAATTTTACCCAAAATTTTATCTCTCCTAATGAAATACTCTATTATAATCTCGCTCTCTCCCATAAAAAATATAAAAAATTACAAAAAATATAAAATATTACTTCTTTCTTCACTTTTCACTAAACTCAATACCAACACTAAACTCAATACCGAAAATTTTACAATACAAACACACTCCTAGTAATCCCGATCAGGCAGACTTTTGCCCGCTCCTGTATCATTTTATTCATTCGTATGGTTTTTTTTTTTTCCATATACCAAGCAGTAATGTGTATTTGAGGCTTTGTACAATGCGGGCGTCTTCATGCTTCTTATCATTAGCTCTTCCCTTTTAAGCCAATTTCAGTTTATTTTCCTCTTTTGACACGTATTAATTATTCGTTCTAATTACTTAAATTAGTTAGTCGTAATTGAAAGTTTACATGGGAGAAATTGGAGTGGAAACGTCATAGTTGAAATTGGCTTAAAATGGAAGAGCTCATGAAAACTTGGTCAGATATATAAAAAGCTTTTATATTAAAATATAATAATTATAATAAAATAATATAATATACCATAAAGAATATTATCAATATAGGATGCCCGATGCGCGACGTTCCTAAATAATAGTGATGGATCATGAATTTTATATACATGGGTTTTCCTCGTTAAAAAACATGCCTTACAAAATTATATTTTATAATAAAGAAATATCATTATTAATTAATCTTAAATATATTGTTTAGGGCTAAGGGTACTATGTTCTACAGATGGGGGACAAAGCTTAGGTCCTTAAGAGGCTTTCTCTTCTCTTACCCAGTTTAAGCCCCCTCCCGAATACACCTACCTACCTACCTTTACCTTTACCTTTAACTAAGACGATTGGTGATCAAATTTGAAACAATAGTCAACTATAATCAACAGCGTACAAATAATTAAAAAAAGAGCAGTAAATTTTGACCAACTGTTTGTTTACAGAGAAAAAAGATTGTATGTGAGATAAACGTGGCTTTGTGCACATCTTCGTAAAGTTGAGAAGCCGCAAGAAAGACGAGGAGTAAGGGAAGGAGGGGTAAATTTTTAAAGATTATTTTTAGTAAATATACTTCCACAAAGTACCATTTTATCTGCCATTATTCTTGACAATCGAATTGTCTTGAATTATATATACATATATATGAATATAATTATCATATATTAGTTAAGATCTAACTATTTTAGGTTATAGAAATTTGTTTTTATTTATTTTGACATCATGTCTTAACAAAGATGAAATTATAAAAAAATAGTAATTTTAGGGATGAAATGGCAAGTAGTGGGTGAGCGCTAGGGCTGAACAAAACCGGACCGGACCGGAAAATCGGACCGGATTTGCGGTCCGGTCCGGTTTTAATTTTTCAAATGCGGTCCGGTCCGGATTTAAGAACCGGATTTATCCGGTCCGGGTCATGAATTTTTTAAATGCGGTCCGGACCGGACCGGACCGCATTTAATATTTTTTTATTATTTTTATTATTTAAACAATATTACTATTTCTCTGCACTGCGCATGCCGTTCGAATTTTTTTAAAAATATATATATATATATATATATATATATATATTTTAAAAAATCAATGCACAGTAGGCTGCAGTGCATGCCGTTCGAAATTTAAAAAAAAATATATTTTTTTTAAAAAAATCACTGCACAGTAGGCTGCAGTGCCTACTGCGCAGCATGCCTTCGAAATTTTTTTAAAAAATATATATTTTTTAAAAAAATCACTGCACAGTAGGCTGTAGTGCCTACTGAGCCTACTGCGCAGTGCCGTTCGAAATTTAAAAAATATATATATATTTTTTAAAAAAATCACTGCGCGGTATACTACACGTTCGAATTTTTTTTTTTAAAAAAATTAAATCCGGTCTGGACCACTTTTTAAAGTGGTCCAGACCGGACCGCATTTTATAAAACCGGACCGGACCACTTTATAAGTGGTCCGGTCCGGTCTTTAAATATAAGACAACCGGAAATGCGGTCCGAAAACCGGACCGCATTTCCGGTTTTCAGCCCTAGTGAGCGCGGGAGCCACCCCCTCTGAAACAATTGCAAATCTTAGGCTATATTTGTTTACACCAAATTTTTAGGATTTAGATCTTATTTTTATATTTATAATCTAAACATCCCAACAAACACGTATTTCAAAACAACAATTTATTATCTTTTTTACGAACATCAATCCCTTTTAACAACTTCTACACGCATAACAATACAATTTTAACATCACTTAAATATTTACAATTTTATCATAATCCTATAATTTTCTTCCAAACTAACCTCCTTTACAAATTTTTTTAGCTTCTCCCACCCCAATGTCATTTGTGATTTGTGAGATGATTTATGATTTATTATTGCAAATAATTTATAAAAGGAGAAGCGGGTTTATCCGCCGACAATTATGCATTATCCTCCATTAAAAATACAGCGCCGTTAGTAACGGAAGCAGAAGTGAGAGCATACGGGATATGCCACGGCGACATTCTAAAAGGATAAATTCCAGTCCCGTCTTTTGATGCCCTTTTCACCTAAGCCTTTTTATCGTCTCCATATTTCCCATTGGACGCTGCTGGATTGGGCCCACAGTCGGACCTGAAAGGGAATCTGACCGTCAGTTCAGATGCTGGCGCACTGTCCTTACTCCGTGTAGACGTGGCCACTAAAATACAACCCCACCCCTCTGGCCGTTTCAATTACGCCGACACGCCTCGGACACACCCTGGCCACGTGGCACACAACAGTCAGTCAAACGTGCTAAACGACATCTCTCTCTCTCTCTCTCTCTCCCTCCCTCCCTCCCCCAGTTCTGCTCCTCCTCACCGGTTTCTTCCCTCTAACGCCACCGTTTTTCGCCGACCCTTTAACTCCCTTTGCAGATCTTTGCAGTTGGGCTCAACTTCATTCATTAGTATCAACGCTTCTTCTATGCTTTAATTGCCTTGTAGATACCACACGCACCTTGTCTTATTCAATTCGGAAACTGTACGATTGCAAGCATCTTATTATTTACTTTTATGGCTTTCTGATATGTGAGTGTCTTTTTGTTATTCGGACCTCTCAATCAACGTGTTACATGGCTTTTTCTTGATTCCACCTTTCCATGATTTTCCTTTGTGGGTACCTATGATCTTTTGGCGGTGGAGAGTGTGTTGGAGGGTGTCAGTGTACAGATTTGAACTAGAGCAAAGGTATTTGTGAACATATCAGAAAAGAAGAAGAATAAACATTAGTTGTTGGAACGGCAGGAAGAGCAGAGATGACGAATATAACCGAAATGTCGATGATGCATCATGTGGGGATGGTGCTACTATCCATTTGGTTGCTTTCCTGGTTCAATTTGTGCCACCCGGTCGCCTATTATGTGTCTCTAATATATCTCTATCTGGTAGTTGCGTTATCTATCAGTTGTGTATCATTCACTAGCTTTTTCATGGTTTTTATATGCTATTTATTTTGAGGGATTTGTAGAAAATAAGAAAGTAAAGAAAAAAAGTTGGAACTTTTACCGAAAGGAAAAGTAGGATCACATCCTGCATTCCTGATTATAAATTGTGTATCTCTAGCGTTTGTGTTTTTGACGTTGAGAGGGAGTTGTACAGTTGCCTATCTTTAATGGCTATTGTGCTTTTGATTTGCATATTTCTTTCGATTTGTTAACTGTTTGAATGGGTGTGCCGCTTGTTTCTAAACATTCATTTCTGCACGTCTATTTGAAGGTTCATGAGCGGTATGTTACAAGATTGAGGAGGAAATTACAATTTGAAGGAAGAAAACAAGCTAATCAGAGAAGGGTAATTATTTCAATCCTTTTTTTTTTTCATATATCTAGTGGTGCTGGTTCAGTTAAAGTTAAACTGGATGGACAATGAATGTGATAATAGGGAACGAACCTTTTAGCCTTAGTTGTTTTGTTGTCCTGGTTTCCAGAAATTAATATAAAGAATAAATTAATTCAAACTATGCACCTGAACTTGAAGCAAGAATGAGAACCACCTTGATGAAATTTCTAGGTAGGAAATATCAAAATTGAATCCTCAGCATGTGGATATACGATTTGTCCTTTGTATTTCTTCTCTGGCTTTTCTTCAATAGGCAAGTTTGATTGAGAGT
Source organism: Myrica gale (assembly GCA_963930655.1). NCBI lineage: Eukaryota > Viridiplantae > Streptophyta > Magnoliopsida > Fagales > Myricaceae > Myrica > Myrica gale. The sequence goes on from OZ005620.1 coordinate 9,456,732, forward strand.
TAAAGTGTGGGTCTTCTGCATATGTTCCTGAATCTATAATTCTTTATGCTTTGTCACTTTTAGGTTGCTGAGTAGTCAAAATTTCTGATGCTTTATTACCTTTTTTTCTCCGTCTCTTAACTTCAGGCACTTTCTGATTCCGAGTCGGTGCGGTGGTTGAACCATGCAGTTGAAAAGATGTGGCCAATATGTATGGAGCAGATTGCCTCACAGAAGATTCTCCTACCCATCATACCTTGGTTCTTGGAGAAGTACAAACCGTGGACTGCTGTATGTATCGTCTTCTTTCTACTATGCTTTTGGGTTGGTTCGAAGTGCTTCTTTTGGAAGATAGTATGGTGACCATAGCACTTCTGGAAGAAAGTATGGGGACCATTTATGGATGTGGTCGCTTGGTGTGACCATTAGTCAAGTAGTAATTTCTTTTGGTGAAAATTTTTATTTAGATTTCCTTCAAGTAGCAGGAACTCCTGGTTGAAAAGGGACAGTGAACTTACTTCGAGTTTTGAGACATATCAATTGTTTCTAGCATTTGAATTTTTTGAAGACAAAGTATTTTGCGGACAACCATATATTTTTGTGTGAGATAATCAATCTCTCAAAAAGATGGTTCTTTGTAGTGCATTTATGTGTTGAACACCATTTGTGACCTTTTCACTGGTGATTATGTTCATGCACTTGGTTATAGATGGGATGATTGTATGTTATATGTTTGCAGAAGAACGCAAGGGTTCAGCACCTGTACATGGGAAGAAACCCACCCATGTTCACAGAAATGAGGGTTCTTCGTCAGTCTAGTGATGACGACCACTTGGTGTGTACTAATCTATCATGTTGGACTCCTTGTCTCCTTATGTGATCTTTGTAGCTGCAGTTCAAGGTTTCAGCCAAACTGAGGTTCCACAGTGCATTCATTGCAGGTTCTGGAGTTGGGTATGAATTTTCTCACTGCTGATGATATGAGTGCAATACTAGCTGTAAAGCTAAGGAAAATACTGGGATTTGGTATGTTGGCAAAGTTACATATAACTGCCATGCATGTGGAAGGAAAGGTATGGACTTTCAACTTTTTGTTACTGAAAAATAGTTCAAACACTATAATACTGAAATTTATTGTGTACCTTGATATTTGAATGTAGTAATGGGATTTGAATGAATTTTCTTAGTAAGCAGCATCTTAGTTCAAGTTTATGGATAAATACAGTTACATCTGGTGTGCGTATGATGCCTGGCTAAGCTGAAAGTAGTTTTTATATCTGGGTTCTTCTATTCTTGTGACTTGTGTATCCTTTGCAATGATGTCCAGTTTAGTATGGTAAATAGATTTTCAGCTATTCTACCATCATTTCTCTGTGTTTTTTTGGGGGGAGGGGGGGAAGGGTTGGAGGGGTGTTGGTAACGTAGTTGAAGCACTCTATCATTGTTGTTCACTTTATTTTACCTTCACTTCGTTCTCAGGAACATCTGGACATTTGTTCTTGTTCAAACATGAGTACCCATTGTCTAATGTATAAAGCAATTCATTTGTGTTTGTGCAAGTGTGTTTTGAGGGTGGTGTTCCTTCATCAATAGTGATTGCCATGTGAAAAATGTTAACTGTTTAGTATTATAATTGGAATTTAGAGGAAGGTATCATTTCTATTTCTTTATTGTTTTTATCTTGTATTTAACTTAATGGGTACTTGGAATTGTTCATCGATTCCCTTTGTGGGAAACCAGATAAAATGGTCATCCACTCTTATATATTGTTCTTGGATACGCGCTTGTATCCTTTGTAGGTCTTGATTGGGGTGAAATTCCTTCGCGACTGGCCTTTCATCGGCCGTTTGCGGGTCTGCTTCGCTGAGCCACCATATTTTCAGATGACTGTCAAGCCTATCTTCACTCATGGTCTTGACGTTACAGAAATTCCGGGCATTGCGGGGTGGCTGGTAAGATCATATCAAAATGCTTCAAATAAATGCTTGGCCCTTCCATCTGTTATCTCCTTTTCACTGCATATATGCTTGTTTGCCCTTTCAGGATCTAATATCATTTTTTTTCTTCTTCGTCAGGATAAGCTTCTGTCAATTGCTTTTGAGCAGACCCTTGTTGAGGTAAAATTTTTGGCTTTGATGTTCCCTTAAAATAAAGACCCGCATAGGGCACGAACAAAGCAATTTCTCACTGGGATTGATAACCCGGACCCATTCCAACTCGACAACCAGAGACAGGCGGCATAGCCTTCAATTCAACTTTATGGGATAAAAACCTCCTCTAGGGAGATTTGCTTTTCCTCCTGTGTCCCACTTCTTTTAGTTTAGTAGGCGCCAGTCTTCTTCTATTCCCTTATGTATGTAGGGCTCGACAAAACATCTGTTCTGAATATGCCACTTGTTTGTATTCCTTGTTGGTTTTCTATTTTTTTCTATTTTACCAGTAATGCTTAATTTATTTCCTGCTGTGCAAACTGTTTTGCGACTTTTACTTACCCAAGTGGGACATGTTGCTGATGAACAGCAGTAACTTTTCAGTATTCAGTTATATTTCATCTTATGTCAGGACAATTTTATGGGAATTAACTATTAATCTAAATCTTGTCAATTTTTGCAGCCTAATATGCTGGTTGTTGACGTGGAGAAATTTGTCTCACCACAGCCAGGTAGTTTATCTCACTAATAGATTTCAGTTGGGCTTAGCACGTAATTTTGGAAGCACGGTTCATCATTTCGTGAATAGTCTATGATATTTTCACTAATGAATATCTCCATGAATGACATTGTCACTGTAGCTATGCCATTATCTGGAGAACATCATAACCATTGATTCCCTTATTTGCTACCCTTATTTCTTTTGCTTATTAATTTCTGAATTCTATAACTTGTTAAAAAATTCAGCCAACTAAATGAAAATTGAGTACTGCGTTAGACATTTCAAAATGCCCACTTTTTGTTATTGTATCTTGATTTGCTACTCTCTATCTTACAATAGATGAAAGTTTTAAGATACCGGTATTTTAATGAAGCATATACTCTTTGTACAAGCACGTGGTGTTTTTATGATTTGAGATAAACTGTGCCAACCAAGGGATGCCAACTGCTTGGGGAAATTGAGCAAGTTGCTTACAAATAGGACCTGAAGTAAGTCTTCATCTTGGTATCAAGTGCAGGATGTTTGCCTTATTTTAGGGAAACTTTCGTCTTTTTTCTTCATCGAATAGCTTCCTACCTTACCACCTAACTATGGAAGCTTACTTCTTGATGTGCATCTTCTTCTCTTTTAGGGACCAGAACTTCTTCTCTTTTAGGGACCAGAACTTCTCTTTTAGGAACCGGAACTCATTGTTGAAAAGGCACTGTTTTGGATGAAATTTTTGTTGGCTTCTGTTTCTCATGCATTTGTTCACTTCTTGATACAAGCTCCTGTAGAATCTGTAGCAGTTGTGTGCACTGAATAGTGCCCAGTTGCTATGGTTTTGTGGATGCATTTCCTTTCCTGCTTTTATAATAATCGTAAATTTACTCAGTATAGCCTTGTTTATCTAGTGTGACATCCTTCTCTGTTTGTTCGAGTATATATGCCAAATGTTCATGCTTTGAATGTCAGAAAGTTGGTTCTCAGTGAATGAGAAGGTGGCCATTGCTTATGCTAAAGTAGAAGTTGTTGAAGCATCAGACATGAAACCATCAGATCTAAATGGTCAGTTCCATTTTGCTAAGGTTAATTGTTGGTTATGTACGTTTCTTAGTGTCATTAGCTTGGGTTTGATAAAGAAAAAAAATTATGCAGGATTAGCTGATCCATATGTCAAAGGTCAATTGGGCCCTTACAGATTCAGGACTAAGACACAGAGGAAAACTCTGGCGCCCAAGTGGCATGAGGAATTTAAGATCCCCATTGTTACATGGGATTCGCCCAATATGCTGGCTATTGAAGTTTGTGACAAGGACCATTTTGTTGATGACATGCTTGGGTATGCTTCTGAGCTTTCGATATATATATGAGTAGAATGTCTGAGGGTCTGTTTTTGTCTCTTTGAAAATATGCACCAGCTCTTTTCATTCCTTTATCAGTAACTGTGTCTTATGTTTATCATCTTCCATTTTCTCTGTGAATCCTGTCGCCCCAGTTATCCTCTAAATTCCTTCTCTAAAAGCTGTATTCTGTATTGTACGGACTGACCCTTGTACCATTTACAGAAAGTGTTCTGTGAACATCAATGATCTTAGAGATGGCCAGAGACACGACATGTGGTTGCCTCTACAGAATATTAAAATGGGGAGGTTGCATCTTTCAATTTCTGTTAAAGACAACCAAAAGGTGCCTTTTTTCATTTCTTTGCTTTTTGTTTTGTTCTATAGCAGAATAATTGGTAAACAGGAGTTCAAATTACTCTCCGAATCAAAGTTAACTACTTCCCTGTCTCACTAAAGTATGCTGTTTTAGTTTATTGTAAATCTTCATTATAATCTCTACAGGTGGATGATTTTCCACATGACCAGGAACCGTTGAACATGGAAGATAAAAGAGATTCCTTTGCAAGTGAGACTGCTCTTAAAGGTTCTTTCTCATCAGTATCATCAGAAAAGTCTCCAAGAGTGCCAGACAATTTTGAGCCCATTGATATTGAAGGGCAAAAAGATACTGGGATATGGGTCCATCATCCTGGAAGTGAAATTTTACAAACATTCGAGCCTAGAAAAGGAAAGAATCGGCGTGTTGATACAGAAATTCAAGGAGAGCCTAATGGTTCTAGGAGCAGCTCTAATGCAGCAGCATCTGGGTTCCCTAACAATGACACCAGCAGCGCTGATGAAAATGCCGATGTTAAGCATCCAATGAAATCTGTTTGGAGAGGCTTAGGGAAGATTGGTTCAGTATTTAACAGGACTCCCAAAAAGAAGGATCACACAAGCAGCTTCACTGGTGAGGTCGTTCAGTCCCCACATGTTAATCTTAGGGCAGTAAATGAGAAGGAGATTGGTGTAAAATTAGTAGTGGTAGACAACTATTGTGAACCTGCCTCTGGTAAGAATCCTGAGGAAGAGAATTCAAGTTCCAAAGGGAGTGGTCCTGAAAGCCCAAACAAAGGACATATGAAACACATGGCAAAGAGTTTCTTAAAACATGCTGAGAAATCTGCTCGTGGCATAAAGCATGCCCTTTCTCAGAAAGGATCAAGAACATCTCGAGGTAATGCATCAGTAGGGACAGAAGAAACTATAGAAGAATCCGACCCTTCTGATGATGAATCCAGTTGTTCCCATTCCCAAGGAGTTGAGAGTATTCAAGTTATTTCTGAGGCCATATCCCCTGGCTGTGGTGATGATCGGTCAGATTCCAAGGAACATGAGGTTCAGACAGATTCAAATGAAGATGCATTGGACATTGAAGTTCCAATTGAAAATCAAAGTCTTGAAGAGCTAGAAAGGAAAGATATCAAACCAGGCAGCAGCTCTGATAGACATGGTGACCTAGTGGAAGATCCCTCAAAACCCAATCTTGCTGGAGTGGATTTGGAAGGAAACAGAATCTAGTGTGTAGATGGTTAAAAAGGTAGCTCCTGATGATTCGACCATGGTGGAATTTGTGGAGGTTATGAATTTTGAAATTCATGGTTACTCCCTACTCAACAAGTTGATTCTCCAGGTTTGGTGAACCTCAGTCACAGCCTTCTTATCATTTTTTTGTTTGTTTGGTTTTTTTTTCGTAGTACACTTTTATTTTCATTCAGACAAGCATATACATTGAAAATAGGACCGGAAAGGTATAGAGGAGTTTTATATGTAGCTGCCAGTGAAGCTTGAGGAAGAATTCTTGAAGTTATTTTGTAAATGCAGTTCAGGAATTGAGCAAAGCAGCTTGTAAATAGACATTCATTCTGTGAATTCCTAAAGAAAAATATCCTTTTAAATGTTGATACTGAGATTGCACCTTTCAAATCCGTTATCTGCTTTGGTGCATGTCCATGTGAAACAGGTTTCTGTGAGGATACAAGGCGTTGGAAACATTTATGCTTTTAAGACTAGTCAGTTTCCAATCCATTTCTGAGTCGTCTATTTCTAATCTTGGTTGTGAAATGAGCTTACCACCGTATCTCACCTCTCTGTCTATCCCTTCATCGCTCTCATTAGCAACTAGATGGACTACTTGCTACTGTTGATTTTTCTTTTGAGGGCTATGTTTGGTTGTGTTTTAAAAATACTCTTTTTTGTAATGATTTTTATTTTTTTTGGAGATGTGTTTTTCTGTGTAGCAGTGAGAGTGGTGGGGCCTATAGAAACCGATGTTTGGAAAGAGAGTTTTCAAAACTTATTCTTTTGAAGAATGTGAAAGTAAATATGTCTGGAAGTAAAATTTGTATGGGAGATTGGTTATGCTAGAGTTTTGGTTTTTGTGTTGTTTCACAGAAAATAAGGCCAATGATCAGATAGGAAGAAATTTATTATCGAAGATTGAAAAGGGTTTTGATGTGAAAAATCATGTTTGGATGGGAAGACAATTTTGAAATAAAAAAACGTTTTAAAAACCGGCAACGAAACACATTTCATTTATGGAAGTGACATGATGCCATAACATAGCAAGAATTGGAGGCGCGATTTTCTACTCGAAATTCAGTGCAGTCTGTTATGAAGCAGGAAGAGATCTTATCTTGCTGCATAAGCCTACATAACTTGTTCCGAAGGCTTGTAGCCGCATTCTGGTCTTTTGATAAGTCCATACAAGTAAACATACCCGTCACTATGTCAATCTTGTTAGCAATATTAATTTTATCTTGCATGAAGGAAATGCTATATAATTGGTCCAACCGGCCAACCACCGAGAAAAATGCAAGAGGGAGCAGAAAAGCTCACTTAGTTCTATTATTTAAGTTGGAAAAGTTTCCAGCAATCCTTCCTCTTTGAATTGAAACTTGCATAAAAGAATTTGAATACTTATTGGCAAGGGCTTTTCGCAGGAGTAAGGTATCGACTATGAACAAAGATTTAACTTTTTTTATGAAAGGGTGGCGGCACGTCAAAAATTTATTAGAGCATTCTCACTCATGACGAAAGTATATCATGGTAACAATCAAACTTGGTCAGATACAAGTAAAACACCCAAAACTAAATTAAAAACTACCGAAGAATTAAAACAAAACAAGAAGCCAAACCAAAGTTGATGTCTGAGGAAGATTAGAGCTTGTAGTCAAGTTCACATACTATTCGGATTGTTGTTGCTCTTCAAAGTTGATGTGTCAGAAAGCAAGTGAGCTTGTCTGAGGGGTAAGCCATTGGGGTTCCACAAGGGAATTTCCAAAAAGCATATGTTTTTTATGCAAGTGTCATGGCCGATTTGGGTACTAGTAGAAGCAAATGTGACAAAAGCAATGGGCACATCTTATTGACCAAGGCGAAAATACATTTATGGAAGAATCAAGCTCTTGGCATGTGCTCTCTAGAGCACTCCCCATGTGCTCTATCTTGGCTGATTCAATTGATCCTTCTCTTGGACTTTCCTCCTTGCTTCCCTCATTTATCCTTCATCAACCCACCCTCGATTCATTTATCTTCCTTACCTCCTATTCTATGCCTTCTCCCATTGCCTTTACCCTCTCTCCCCTCTCCATGAAAGTCCTAGACTTCTCCTCAGAAATATCTCGCCCTACCAAGTGACATCACTAACCTCAGATCCATCACAAGGAACTAGGCTTCTTTAATAGCCCTTTGGATTTCAATACATGACCTCTCTCTAGACCATCTGTCACATGCCATGTTCCTCAGTTAAAAAAAAACCCACAAAACTATTTACCCCATAAAAAAAAGAAATTTAGGAAGCTATAAGAGATAGTCAGGATTCAACCATAGCGTGCCTGTTAAACTGCCTGTTATGCCTCTTGAATTACTGAGCTGAATATTTTATGAGTGGCATCCACAAATAGCTAGCGAAGACAAGAAAGTAATATACCCCCCTTGCTGAGAACCAGTTTACCAAGGGATATTTTTGTTTTGCAGGTACAAGAAGGATCAATAAAGTTTTGTTTGGACTCTGGGTTTCTCATAAAGACAATATCACATGAGGACCACTGGTTTGAATGGTCTGACAATCTGAAAACAATTGGTGGAATGAGCTTTCATGTTTGATTGTGACACAATGAAACTTCATATTTCCTTGTCACTCTGCAAAACAATTAGCTTGGCCTGCAGATGTTTGCTTTTCAGATAGCCTTCCTAATCATTCATGTTTTAGTTGACATTTGTGAAACCCGTTCATTTATAAAGCAGAGATATCAACCAGAAGTTAATTGGGGTTGTATCTCTGAATTGCTTGTGGAGACAATGCCAACGTTTTCTTCCTTTTTCTACTTTAAGAAATCGAAAATGCTATTAATGACTTAACCATTCAAGGTGGCATCCAAATGGGGGGCATCGATCTCCTTCTCATAGTGGGCTTCCTTTGCATCTCGATTAGCATTTGAAGTAGCAGTAACATTTATAGCTGAAGGACTTCCAAGTAGGCTTGAGACACAACCCCTGATCTGCTTGCTCCAATTTCATGCATTTCTTGTCACAGAGTGCATCACTTCGACATGTCTTATGCCAATATTTGCTCAAGACTGGACATGTATTCCCCTTAAGAGTACTCCCTGCTGCCTATCTCAATAGACCAGAGAAAAAGCTTCAGAGAAAAGAACACCATTCGAACCCAATGAACAATGCTCAATCTAATTAGTTTGATAAAATGATATGGTCCCATTGCAATAGAATAGAAGGCTTATCGAACAAAGATCTACGAATGTTTTGGAAATAGAAGAGTTTTTCATGGAAACTCTATCAATTTGTTATGTTATTGCTAAAATCTGTATAGTAATCTTTTACATACCTACATCAAATTTGTTTGGGAACTGCGTTGGTGGGGTTCTGAAACTGAACTCGTGGGACGAATCAGTGCTGCAACGGTAGAAACATACTGTATTTGGCTTCAATGGACCAATCTTTTTTTTTTTTATGCAAACGTGAAATTCATTTCACAGGAAAACATACACAAGTGCTGAATACAGACAGCCGTACAAGGCTGGATACAAAGAACATAAGCATACAATCGAAACCAACAACACTTAAAGCCCTACGGGCGATACATCTAATGGCCATAAAGGCCAGATTCCAAATGGTCATCCAAGCCTCAACAAGACGGATGCAAAGATCCGTAGATTCTAAATGGGTCCAAAGACCCGACAATAACACCGCCAAGGAAGACGGTCTTCGAGCAATAATCCGCCAACCCGGAGCGACTATCTGCACCAACACAAATGGGCAACAAGACCCATGACAAAAAATGGCGAAGTAGCAAGTGACAAAACACCGGGACAGCAGCTGCAGAAGCAATGGACCAATCACTACGGCATGTATTTCACGGGAGATGTTGGATGCCACAGAAGTGTAAGAAACTGTAGTCCCATTTGCAGAAAATTCGTATTTCCTAGGGGAAGTACCATATTGTACTGTTGGTGGGGATGAGCGGTAAGTAACCCATGTAATCCTCATTCTGTCTTTGCCAACTCCCACTGAATATACATATACCTACGTGCAGCAAAAACTGTATCAGAAGCTGCATGTGAACCTCCACATCTCGAAGTCTTCTTCCCTTATCAGAACGCTTTGACCCATCATTAAAAGAAAATAACAAAGACATTTTGCTTTCAGGAGATGCCTAGTAAATTGAATAGCAAGTGACTATCGTCTTGAGTGGTGGTTTTGTTTTGTCTCGGTTCTTGTGACCGACTTGTGTTTGTATTGTCCTTTGGCTCTTGTGATCAGTTTATGGTTCTGGTTGGTCTTCGGTCCTTGAGACCGTTGGTGGTTCCAGCACTTGTGTCCGATTATTGTAGAGCCTTTGGGTCCATTTCGGTTTTTCACTGACTTTTTGGTCGATTTTCTATTTTGTACTACCTGTATGCTTCTGCTTCTCGATTTTTAATAAATTATCTTTGCCTTAAAAAAAAAGAATAACAAGTGACCAAAAAAAGTAGTGGAAACGTAAAATCCGCTCTCTGGCTAGGGATAGTTCTCTGGAGAATTTATTCTCTCTCCTGCTTCCCTTTTTTTGGGCGGCCCCACCTCTTTTGTCTCCTCTTCTTTGTCTTTTCCCATGTTTCTGCCGCCTCCGCCCCTTTTTTCCCCTCTCTACTTCCTCCATCTCCTCTCCTCCTTTCACCTTTGCATCCCTCGTTCTTGCACCCCAGCTTCCAAGTCATTTGTTTCTGTTGCTGTTCTCGAGTTGTCTCTACTTGCTTTTCTCCCATCTTTCATGTTCTGTTCTCCTGCGTCTTTTCCTCTTTTCCTTGTTTCTCTCATTCCTTTTTTTTCCTTTTCCTTTTTTCTGTTTCCAATGACGGCTAACCGTGTGGAAGATATTTTGGGATCCCTCAGTAATCAATGTTTGAACACTTCCCAAAAGGATGCGGAGGGAGAGGCCTCCATCTTGCTTATGGGTAAGTTGCTAGCTGACAAACCCTTCAATAGAACTGGTGTTCGGGAAGGGTCGGGATTCAGTCTAGACCATACGGGTCCAGACCCACGGTCTGGATTGAATCTCGACCAGATCAGACAGCTCACGTGCGTTCCTTTAGTTATAGTGGTCGGACCAGTATATTTAGTGGTCCGACCACTATGTCTGGACCAGCTAAACTTGCCCCGTGAGCCGTCTGATCTGGTCGGGATTCAATCCAGACCGTGGTTCTAGACAGGTCTGGACCCGTTCGGGAAACCATACTCAAGTCCTGGAGCTTCATCAAATGATTGGAAATTTCTGATGGTCCGGATGCCAGTTTCATCTTTTATTTTCCTTCAAGGATGGTTCGTGATCGTGTGCTGGGACATGGACCCTGGAATATCAAAGGGGCTATGCTCTTTTTGCAAGAATGGGATAACGCTTCAAGAACTCTCTTTTCGCTATGCCCCTTTTTTAGATTCAAATCCATGGGCTTCCTCTTGGTCGGATGACTCACTCTGCAGTAGTGGCATTTGGAGCGAAGGCTGGGACAGTTGTCGAGGTAGATTTTGATGGTAGCAAGAAGGTTTGGGGGATTACCTTCTTGCGAGTTCAGGTTTTGGTTGATCTTTCGAAGCCTCTTTTTCTAGGACTTTATCTTGCATGTCAAGATAAACCTTAGGTCTGGATCCAATATAACACTACAAAAAAAAAGACTTTTAGTGAAAAAAATTTTTGTTACTAAATGTCAAAATTTCGTCACTAAAAGTATTAGTGACGAAATTTTTTCGTTACCAGGTCCGTCAGTGTAAGAGCGTCACAAAATGTATTTCGTGATGAAACTCGAATTTCTTCACAAAAAGTTTTTAGTGACAGATTTTTTTCGTCACTAAATATAGCGATCAATCCTCACAAGTGACGATCGATCGTAATTGGCTTAGTGAAACTAGCGATTGATCGGTATAAACGATCGATCGGTGCATTTGTGATGGATCGGTGACACGATCGATCGGTAATTATTCGCGATTGATCAACCATTTTTACCGATGGAATTGTAAGAAATAGACGATCGATCGCTATAATAATGACGATCAATTGTAATTTATTAGTGATCGATCGTCTTAACAAAAGTCGATCGGCCGGTGATTAAAGTGATTGATCACTGACTACGTCACTGATCGATCGGTATAATTGTGACGATCGATCGAAGAATATACTGATCGGTCAGCTTGCATATTTTAAATATTGACGATCGATCGATGACTTTACTGATCGATCAGCATGACATATTTTTAATATTGACGATATATTAATAGCTGGGCGTTTAACTACCGATCGAATCGTTGAAACATAATTTGGATTTTTGAAAAACAATAATAATAAAAAAATTTATATAACAGATAGTAGTATAATAAAAATACAATACTCATATTAATGCACATTAATGGTAACAAATAGTAATCCGCAATTAAATCGAAAATAACATCGTAATAATACATAATCACAAAACTATTACAACATAGATGCATCTACCTTTTCGAACCTCCAAACTGGCTGAATAGTCGCTTTGACATGTCGTTCATTTTCTTCTCCATTACAGATGACATTTTCTTCTCTAGCTCCTTTGATATTTCTGCCCGTAAGCGCTCTTGCTCCTTTCGCATGCGCTCTTGCTCCACCCGCTGCTCCTCACGGTGGTCCCTCAGCGTGGCCTCCATCTCAGCTTGTTTCTTCGCAAATTCTTGCAAGTCTTTTTCTCTAGCAGCTCTCATCGCTTCTATCTTATCCCTTGCCTTTGCTAGCTGGTGCTGTAGATCAGAAGATTGTGTAGTCAAAGTTGATGAAGGTGGAGGCTTAACCGCGCGCCTAATCCCCGAACATATCCCGACTTCTTGCCCAATATCTCGGAATATACTTCAATTTCGGTGTAAGTTTTTTCTTCTAAATCACACTGGTGCTGGAAGGCATCCATCCGTTCCTGAAAATGGTAATAATTACCATAAACATTAAAGTAGATAAATATACATAAATTACATAAAACAGATTAAAATGAAAGCGACTTACATAAATTTCTCTCGCTCCTTCTGAGGTCCAAATCCCATCTTTGTTTGTATAATTCTTTTTATATAGCTCTGCAGGATTGATATCGCCGCTTTCTTGAGTTTTCTACATGGCAATAACATAAAGTTATTGAAGAAAAATATCAATAAAGTCTAAAATTTAGTTCTTAACTAATCATGCAAGCTCGTGTGCGCTGGAAGGAACGCGAACCAAGAACGTGGTTCACAGTCAACTTTGATCTATTCTTCTTATTTTGCTCGCTTCGTTTCTGCTATATTTTAAGAAATTAAATATCAAATCAATTTAGGCAACGAGTTTCTTTAATCACGTACCAAAAATGGTTCGCTGGTCAACAGATCGCATAACTCCTTCCACTGTTCTTCCGTGGTATCAGGGTGCGGCTTCAGCAACACAGCCTCTTTACTCGAGAACTTCTTGAAATACGCATGCATCCGGTTGCGGTGCGTTCAACGTGCCGTCATCATAGTTTCGACCACCGTCCCCACATCCTCTTGACGGTTGTAGTCAAGGTCGAAGTGGTCCTACATAAGTACGAAAACATACAATATTACAAGTGTAACGATCTGCTTATACAAAAATTCTATGTTTACGAATTTAATCATACCAACTCCCGATCCATAATGTACTCCTTCACTTCTGAAGGAACGTCGACCCACTTGTTAACGGAGATTGGAATCAGCCCTCGGACCAACATTCCAATCTTCGTCGATAGAGTGGCAGCAGTGGAAGACACTCCTCCACACTCTCCATCCGGGATATGGACCGATAGTTTCCCGAAACTAGACCCAGACCCAAGACTCTTCTCCAAACCGACCCCACGTGTCCTACCTCGCCCAAGCTTAGAAGCTGATGTCGCTACATAAAATTAAATTAATAAAGTCTGTTAGTTAACTTAAAAAAATTGAAATATTCATTGGAATAATTTCTTACATGCACAACTACTAGGACAAGCTGGCGTGCTTTGACTCATGGCTTCATTCGCTCTCGGTGTTGGAGTGCTCAGGGTAGGGCACGAGATTAGACTCATACTAACTGGACTATGCAATCGTCCAGAAGTAACAGAATGAAATTCTCATACACGCTTCATTTCACCGTACAAGCTGTGACATAACAAAATAAACGATAAAGATATTGTAAAAGAAATAGTAACAGTAAAAACTGTTAAGCAAACATGAAGGTTAAAAAGAAAATATACTTGAAGGAATTTATTAATCAGAATCCGGTTCTTGCAGGTTATCGTCCGATGCCTCATTCTTAGTAGAATCGCTATCACTTTCGAACGAATCTTCGTTAGCATTTTTTTCGCTATTTTCTTCAATTTCTGATTCATCCTCCTCCGAAACATCAATACTATCTATATGTCTTTTTTTCCGCCGATCAATTGCCTCAGAAGCTTCGATAACATTTGGCGCAACGTCATCCCTCCGTAGTGGATTAAGGTTAAATTATCGGAAGTCTATAAACTAGTCAATGACATCGTCCTCTTGATACGCTTCATTCATGATGGTTGCTCCCGATTCAACGTTTACGTCAACTTCACCGTCCGGATCAGGTCCGGGAATGTCATATGCATTTCTACATGACAACTTCTGCACGACTCGCCATGTAGGTCCATGTAGATTATCAACTAGATAAAACACTTGACTTGCTTGATTAGCCAAAACAAATGGATCGTCTAAGTACCATCGTCGGGAATTGTTTATGCTCTTAAAGTTCTCGTCGATACGAATTCCACGATGATCTCCGACGTCCCACTAATCACACTTAAATAAATATACTGTATTTCCCCGCAAGTATTGCATGACATAAATGTCTACAAGTCTCCCATAAAATTCTATTGGATTTCCCTCATGTGTTCCCGATACTACAATACCACTATTCTGAATTCTCCGACGTTCTTCCCGTTGTACTGTATGATATCTACATTCGTTCATAACACATGCAGAATAACGTATCACTCGTGTATCAGGCCCACGTGCCAGTGAATACAATTCATCGATCGATGTACATGGATTTTGAGATCGTAATTTTTGAACCTACAAAAATATACTAGAAGTTCATTAAAAAAAGACATGATATTAATTTTAATGACTTCTAAAAATAAGACTTACTCGCCTTAAGAACCAATCTGGAAATTGTTCCTCATGCATACGAGAACTGTTGGAAACTCCTTGCGCGCGAAGTTCGTCCATGTGTTCACTGTAATGATAAGGTTAATCAACGACTGTTTATCTTGGAAAAACATACATGTATATCTTTTTACTTACTTTAAGTACACGGTGATGTATTTGCAATTGTTCAGCACAAACCAACGAGCTTTCTTGAACTCTGTTCGGTCTATGTCATGCCCTTTTGCAGCCCCTATCAATCTAATTCTCTGAGTGAACACATCCAATGACCTTTCTGGTACCTCAATTTCGCCGTCAGAATCGTAGTTTCGATCTCTGCGATTAAACACTGTTTCGACCCCTCGGAGGTATTGGGAACAAAATGTCGAACACTGATTCTCAATATACGCTTCTGCAATCGACCCTTCAGGACAAGACTTATTTTTCACATTCCTTTTCGAGCCACCCATCAACCGTTAAACTGGATACATCCATCTGTATTGTACGAGTCTAGCAAGCAATGCTTCGCGTGGTAAGTGGACAGCCAAATGCATCATCACTAAAAAAAAGCGGGTGGAAAAATCATTTCCAACTTGCATAAAATTATCCCGATATCTTCTGACATCCTCTGCAATACAAAAATCTTCAACGTATGAGAACATGACTCTCGAAAGAACAAGCATAATTCAGTCACTGCGCCACCCACATCTTCCTTCAACAACCCTCAGATTATCACTGGAAGACCCTCTGCAAGAACACATGACAATCATGGCTTTTCATTCCAGAAACTTTCAACTCATCTAGATTTACATAAGGTGAAATCTCAGCTGTATAACCATCGGAGAACCTCACTTCTTTTAACTACTCACAGGCCCTCATTCGCTCATCCCGAGTTAAAGTATACGTTGCTTGAGGTATCAATTCAACCCGACCGTCATACACCAAATGCAAGTCTTTTTTTACCCCCATTTCAGCTAAATCTCTCGTGCACCCACTGAATCTCTGGTCTTGAACTCGATATTCATCACCGTTCCGATCACGTTGTCACATATGTTCTTCTCGATATGCATCACGTCCAAGTTATGTCGTAACCCTAACGTACTCCAATACGGTAGTTGGAAAAAGATGTTCTTTTTCGTCCAATTCAAACGTTCTGACGATTGTTTCTTCTTTCCACTATTCTTCCCTAACGCTTTTCCAAAGATAGTCTCCCCGACATGCGTCAGTTGTTCCAATATGTCCTCACCAGTTAACTCCTCAGGTGGAAGTCTATGTTCTTCTTTCCCATTGAACGTATCCACGTCGTATCTCCATGCATGCCCCGATGTCAAATATCTCCTATGACCCATATAACACATTCTTCTCCCGTGCTTCAACCGCTTATAGTCAGTGTCTAAATTACACGTTGGACATGCCAACTTCCCTTTGGTACTCCATCTAGATAAATTATCATATGCTGGGAAATCATTTATGGTCCACATCAAAGCTGCATGCATCTTAAATGTCGTCCCATCTGAAGTGTTATGTGTTTCAACTCCATCTTCCCATAGTTGTTTCAACTCGTCCACTAAGGGTCAAAGATATACATCTATATCATTTCCCGGTGACTTTCGACCCGGGATTAAAAGAGTCATCAGTGAAAATGAGACCTTCATACACCACCATGAGGATAAATTGTATGGAAAAACAACGACTGCACAAATACTGTACGCATTGCTCATGTTTCCGAACGGATTAAACCCGTCAGAAGCAAGACCAAGGCGAACGTTGCGGGCATCTTGAGCGAACCAACCATGGTCCTTATCAAAATTCTTCCAAACCAATGAATCTGCAGGATGCCTCAAACTCTCCCCGTCATCGACCCGTTTTTCCTTATGCCATCTCATGTCAATTGCTATATCTTTTGTGGTAAACAAACGTTTAAGTCTAGGGATTAAAGGGAAATGACGCAACACTTTCCTTGGACATCGATTGCGCAAGTCATTTTCAAATTTCCACCGGGACAGCCCACATACCGGACAATTGTCTAACTGTTTTCCTTCCAAAACAACACACAATCATTCTGACATGTATGAATCTTATCATAACTAAACCCAAGACCCTTTCGCAATTGTTTTGCCTCGTAATACGATCTCGGTAATGTATCCCCCTCTGGAAACACCTATTTAATCAACTGTAATATCATATCAAATGGCTTAACCGATAACTTATTCTCTGACTTTACATGCAACAACCGGACCGTAAATGACAACTTACTAAACTTGGTACATCCAGGATACAATTCTTGTTCTGCCTCTTCCCATAACTTATTAAGTGATGTTGAACCCTTCGGTTGCGAACTAAGGGTTTCCTTATTATTAGGGTTCTCTGTTTCAACCCTTATCGGTCCACCATCTAATCCGGCACGAACATCAGTCAACATTTTCGTCATTCTATCAGAGTTATCTCCCTCTAAATCATCATCATTATATGGTAAATCCGCACCGGACTCTTGACTCAAATTAGAAGTAAGTTGAATACCCTCCCCGTGAAACACCCATGACTTATAGCTCACATCAAACCCATTAATGTAAATATGATCTTCCATTTTATCCAACGCTTGAAACACTACATTTCTGCACTTCCGACACGGACATCTGATTTGACCTCGAAAGTCTACACAAGAAGCAGCCATACCGACAAACCTACGGACCCCCTCCGCATACTTTTCACCAAACCTATTTTCACGTAAATCCAACTCTTATCCATCGCCACCAATCTATAAAAATACACCAATTAAGTAATTTGTAAACACCCACACAAGAATTAAGCATATCCCTCAAATAAACTCAAACATAACATGTCAAAAACACTCCAATATTCACCCTCCATGCTTCTCAAACTCCATGATTTATTTTCAGAACTCAAGCACTTCAATAATCAAACATTTAATATATAGCTCAAATACTACACATGTATCAATTATAAAAACAAACACTCAAAAAATCATAATGCAACGATCTGACCAAAACACGCAATCGATCGTTACTATAGACGATCGATTGGTGTTCAATACCGATTGATCGTTTAAAAATAGACAATCGATCGCCGAACGTCCAACTAACGAACGATCCATCGTCATCACATAGGCGGTCAATCGGCAATACCACCATCTAACAGACGATCAATCGTCAAAAACTGGCGATCGATCGTGACAAACCCAGATCGAAAACACAACTTTTCAGGCCTCCCCACACTCAAATCCAAGCCCAAAACACTCACAAATCATCCTCATGCAATTCTAATTCTAATATACATATTAATAGTACTCTAATAAGCTCTAATCATCACAAATTCATTCCACAATACCCATAAATGAACAAATATTAAAAACATCAAATAACCAACCAAATCATTCATAAATCGTGGTGTATGTTGATTCCATTACCTCTTGCACGAAATGTAGACCAAAACGAACAAATTTCACACCAAAATCTCACAAATGTCGCCCAAATTTTCCAATATTCACCCGGTTAAAAAACCAATGAATTTGAACTTTGGCTTAACCTTAAGTACTTCTAAAAACGCTCACAACTAAAAGGACGATGTTTTGGGCAAATTGTTCGGGCCAAGTAGGGAGCTTCCGCGACTCTCCTCTTCTCCTTTCCACGGGTGTATTTTTGCCTTTCACCCACGGCCTTTGCGCATTCTCGCATTTCAAGCTCGATATACACGATCGATCGCCTCGTCAGCATGAAAAATCCCGCTAAAATTTCTCTGATTGATCGTGTAAACTGAGCGATCGATTGTCATGTCTGTATAAAACGACGACGCATGCATTACATACTAACGATCCATCAGTAGCGAAATATTAAACGACACCATTATGTACCGATCGATCGCATTACTACGCGATCGATCGTGGACCTAATTATAAAAAAACCAGATTTTACCCTAACAAATGACTTAATTATTAAAATTAAATTACTAATAATGTCATCTTAATACATAATTCATTCTTATGACATGTAATCATGTGTTAAATAAGCGTTATGTCACTAGTTTCTAACATCTTAATACTTAACTTATACTAACAAGTGCACTCCCCATCTATAATGCAACATGTACAACTTATACATGCTTTCCTAAATATAAATTATATGTACGTGATATATTGTTATGTAATCTAAATACATTATAACACACTTTGTTAATATATATTTTTATATTTATAATCATTTAAACTCACATTATTCAATAAAATGAAGATAAAATGTAACGATCGATCGATATAAGTAGCGATCGATCGTATATAAGACCAAAACGACGATGGATAATACCGACGGATCGCTATAGACCCGCGATCGATCGTTACAGATGTATAAAACGACGACGCATGCATAACATACAAAACGGCGACGCATGCATTTCATTCTAACGATCCAATGGTATCCTTTAGACGCGATCGATCGGTGTCCTAATTATAAAAAAAACAGAATTTTCCCTAAATTACTTAATTATTAAAATTAAATTACTACTAATGTCATCTTAATACATAAATAATAATATTGGTCACAAATTATATATTTTTATATTTCTAATCATTTAAACTCACATTATATAATTAATAAATAGTAATATTGGTCACATTATTAAATTCTTATATTACTTATTTGATCGACTACTTATTTCGTTACTTTCGCCGACCAAAGGGTAAATTGGTCATTTTACGTATATAAATGTATATGTCATGAAATACAAATAAAAAAAATTAAAATGTAATCAAAGTTACTACACTTTCACAGATAAACACAAATATCTCAGGGGGACAGAAGATGAGCCGAGTTTCATATAAGATGTTTAGTAGGTTAAGGTGGCCATATTTATACAATTTTCGGAAGATAAAGTGTAACCAGTTATTTTAGGTATTACGCAAATATAGCTAGCTCATCCTCAAATAGCAACCAAAGGTATTAGAACGAACTTGGAAAAAACACACATTAAAGAGATTTTGTGAGGAAATTGGACCTCGTTTATAAGTCAACCATGAAGTTTTGATACTGCAGATTATAGGGATTGGATTGTGTGAGGGCGTTATCTATTATGTGAGTTAGGTATGTAGCAAGGAAATTTGACCTACACAAGTAATTATGGAGCTCTAATTGCAACTAGTACATGTGAGTTTTGGCACATATGTGGTTAATGCATCCTAGGGTTCTAACAATAACCCTTTTAGTCACCAAAAGGAATTCTAATTGTATTTCTTTTCTATTAATCATAATTCCCTAATCACCTTTTTATTTTTTATGGCAAGACTCTAGGGATTTAAATGCTAAGTCACCATTTGTCAAAATAATTAAGTTGATAGGAAGAGATGGATTTTATTTGTTCAACCATATTCTCTAATACTCTAACTCATATGCAAGACAAGAGTGCAAATAGACCCACCTATTAAAAAAGATATTTGAAATTTGAAATGAGAGGTAGAGTAGAGCTAAGGTAAAAACTTTAGACGAATGCTCTAATACCATGACTATTCACCATTGATACGAAGAGTTTGATCTTATTATAGGCGAAATTACACTATCATTAAGCAGATAGTTGTTCAACTCTAAGGATGGTATGTATAGGCGAAATTACCCAAATAGTCTCTGTAGTTTCACTTTGTTACAAATTGGTCCCAGTGGTTTCAACTTCAAAAACTCGGTCCCTGTGGTCACCAATATGATGCACAGGGTCCCTCCATCCACACTTCCGTTAATTCCTTAACGGAATACGCTTAACTGTTCATTTTTAAACATTTGGATGACTAGCCAAAAAAAGAGATCAAATACTATCATTGGCTACTTGACTGAGAATATGTTGCTGTTAGATTTCAATGCATGGACTTCCCTGATTGAGGAGAGATAGAAGGTTGCACAGTTCCCTGGTGCTTGTCCATGTTAGTGCTCTTTGTTAGGTGCTATTGTGTGTTCTGTTGTGTTAGGGATCTAGATGGCTTATTTTCGTAGTCTAGTGATCGAGGCTAAGACGTTTCAGTTTTCAGTGAGTTCTTTTGGCATCGTTACTATCTCGGAGTTGAGTAGAAAGTCTCAGAGTTCGATTTCCCTGGGTCGATATGGGGTGGTCTGGTTGGCAAATATCTTTGGCCATCTGGTGGCGGAGAAGGAAGCCCATAATTTTTCGAAGTAGTTCAACGACTTGTCTCGTAGTTTTTCTGGCTCAGGGTTGCTCAAATAGGAATGAATGCTATGTTGTCATAGCAGAATTTGGGGAGAGACGGTAGCGAGGGGCTGTTATGATCCCAGAGGGGAAATCTAGTGCTGGGTGGCAGGCTTTTCTTCAGCTGTGTGAGGAGTTGATTTTCGCTATTGGGGTGTTGAGGCGTAAGAAACTGGGCATGCTCCTTCTATGATTACGCAGGGAGTGTCTTTAGCTGAGATGGTGCGAGCTGGCTTGTTGGAGAAGAAGATGGTTGCAGCGAAAGACTTTCGACTTTGCAATGTTGATGATGGTAACGTAAAAAATACGTTGCCGTTTGGAGTCCAGAAGGTGGCACATGGAGAAGTTGGTGAGGGGCTCGTTACTTCCCAATGTCCTGCTGGTGAGGCGCCTGCTCTGACGGCTGGGGCAGATGGAAGGCTGTGGGAGAATTTAATGAAGCTCAAAGCTGAGCTGGAGTCTCTTATTGGGCTGGCTAAAGATATGGAGATGGGTATGGCAACCCGACAGGCCTTTTGTTGTCATGTATGGGGGTTTTTTTTGGTGGCCCAGCAACCAGCAAGGAGTGTTCCTAGGGGGGACTCTTCCTTCTGAATGTGGAGAGGTTCGGAGGCAGGAGGGGCCTGGTCTTGGGTCTCCCTCTGGTGGGCCTGGCCCATCATCTCTTTGTGATGATGGGTCTGTTTCGCATGGGCTGGGGACTATCGAGAAGGCTGGGGCTCCTGCGGGTGCGGCCCCGTTGGCATCGGCGAGAAGGTTGGCGGCCTCCGATCCACCTGGGAGGTCATCGACCATGCCGGGGAGGGACGTTGGTGATGTGGGTCTTGCGGGTGTGGGCCAGACGACGCCGGCGAGTGGGCTGGTGACCTCCGTTCTAGCTAGGGAGTCGCCAAACTTGTCGGGGAGGGCCGCTGGTGACTTGGGGCCTGCGGGTGAGGGCCAGACAACGCCGGCGATTGGGCTGGTGGCCTTCGTTCCAACTGGGTTGGTGCAGACCGCGTCGGGGAGTGTCGATGATGCCTTGTCTCCTTTGCTCCGGCTAGGGAGGTGTCTTGCGGAGGTGTGCCTTCGTATTTGCTGTCTTCAGTGTTTGTCCAAGCACTGGAGGTGATGGAGGCTTCCTCTATGGGTGTGCTTAAGGATCTGGAGGGTGTCGTTTCGTGTGTTGAGGTCGCGAACCCATGTGTGGAGATGTGTTCTGCATCTTTGGGGGAGGAGATGGTCGCTGTTGAGACTGGGGAGTCGGAGGTGCTGCTTAGGCCTCTGAGGATGCTGGTGCCTTCACAGGAACCTTCGAGTTGGGTGCTAAAAATGATTAAGCCTTTTCGACACTTGGTTGGAGTCTCTTGTGAGGGACATGAATATTATTTGTTGAATTTGTTTGCTGCCTTAGAGTTAGAGAGGGGACAACAGTGTTGTAAATCTGTGCGGAGATCAGGGGCTAAGATGGTATGGGAACTTAAGGCATTTGAGTCTTCGGTGAATTATGACTTTAATGCTTCGAGCTCTTGGAAGTGTAGGCTTTCAATGAGGGATTTCGTCAATGTTTTATGACTCTCAGAATTATCAGTTGGAATGTTCGGGGGTTAAATGATATGTCTAAATGCAAGGATGTGGGGCATTTGTTAAGGGGGTGGAAGGCTGATCTTGGAGGCTAGTGGTGCCCCTGTTAGATGGTGTAGCCTGGAGGCTAGTGGTGCTTCGGGAGGTATCTTGATTCTTTGGGACTCTCAGGTTTTAGAGATGGTGGAGTCGTGTGTTGGTTCTTACTCTGTGTCGATGCTGTTTAAGAATGTTGATGATGGTTTTGTTTGGGTTTTCTCTGGTGTCTATGGTCCGAATGATGACAGCTGTAGAAGGATTTTATGGGATGAGCTTGCGGGTATTTCATCGTTGTGGAGTTTTCCATGGTTCATTGGCGGGGATTTTAATGTTGCGCGCTTTCCTAGCTAACGGTCGGGTTTGGGGGCAATAGGACTACTATGATCGATTTCTCGGACTTCATTTCTGAGTGTAGTTTGGTGGATCTTATGTTAGCTGGTGGGTTGTATACGTGGTCGAATGGTAGAGCCTCTCAATCGTGGTCCAGGATTGATCGTTTTCTTGTTAGTTCTTGTTGGGAGGCGGCTTATCCTAAACTAACCCAAAGGAGGTTACCTCGTTTGTATTCGGATCATTTCCCGCTTCTGTTGGAGGATGGTAGAGTGGGGAGTTCTTTGAAACCTTTTTGCTTTGAGTATTTGTGGCTTAAGGTGGATGGTTTTGTGGAGCTAGTTAGAGAGTAGTGGCAGGGCTATGCTTTTCGTGGCTCTCCGAGTTTTGTGCTTAATATGAAGTTGAAAGCTTTGAAGAGGAATCTTAAAGTGTGAAACAAGGAAGTCTTTGGGGATCTGAATTTTTGAAAAGCTTCGTTATTTCAGGAGCTTTCTTCCCTTATGGTTTGGATGAGAGTGGTAATTTGGATTAGGGGGTAAGGAGAGGAAGCTGTTTGTTTCTAGGGAGCTTGGTCGGTTGATTGAGTTGGAAGAAGTGAGCTGGAGACAGAAATCGCAGGCTCTTTGGCTCAAGGAAGGGGATCGTTGTACTAAGTTCTTTCATAGAGTTGCGAACTCTAATAGGCGAAATAATTCGATTTCAAGTTTGGAAGTCGATGGAGTTGTTGTGGAGGACCCTTAGTAGATTACCAGAGCGATCGTTAATTATTACTCTTCTTTGTATGAGGAGTCGTTTGGTTGGCGTCCTATGTTGGATGGGGTGGAGTTCGATAGCATTTTGGGGGAGGACGCTGAGTTCATTGAGAGACCTTTTGAGGATGAGGAGGTGGCGAGTGTGGTGCAAAGCTTTAATGGGGATAAGGCGACTGGCCCAGATGGTTTCTTGATGGCTTTCTTTCAAACTTGTTAGGATGTGGTGATACAGGATGTTTTGTTGATGCTCAATGAATTCGTTAGGGAGGGGATGTTTGTCAGGAGTTTGAATACGTCTTTTATTGTCATTATCCCTAAGAAACCGGGTGTGGTTGATCTTAAGGACTTTAGGCCTATTAGCCTTGTGGGCGGGGTGTACAAGATCTTAGGTAAGGGTTTAGCTAACAGATTGAAGTCTGTCCTTGGCAAAATTATATCTCCTTCCCAAAATGCTTTTGTACGGGGGAGACAAATTCTAGATTACGTGCTTGTGGCTAATGAATGTATTGATTCTATAATGAGGACGGGTGAACCTGGTATGCTTTGCAAGTGGACGTACAAAAGGCTTATGATCATGTGAACTGAAATTTCCTTTTTTACCTTCTCAGGAGATGTGGTTTTGGGGAAAGATGGTGTCGTTGGATTTCCTTTTGTATTTCAACTGTTAAGTTCTCGATAATTGTCAATGGGTCTCCTGAAGGCTTTTTCAGTAGTTATCGTGGTTTGCGCCAAGGGGTGGCATTTGCGTTGATCATGTTACTGGTGATCATTAGAAGACGAAGCAGGGGAGTTTGTTGTCTGAATTCTGAATTTGGGATGCAAATGGTTGAACCTGAAATGAAATGGTGTACTGCTGAATGGAAATGCTTTATCACAGGCAAAGGGATGAAAACTCAGAGATCGTTTCTGCTTTTTGCTCATTGTTATTTCTACTAAGCTTCTAAAGAGCAAAGATGTAAATCTGATAGGGCAAGGCATTTGCATTATTTTTTTCCCTGGGAATTTGTATTTACTAGCACAATTACAGTTGGCCCCTTCATTTGGTTCTTTCTGCTGGGTTCTGTATCATAGACAAGCAGAGGGAAACCAACATAGAAGAAGAGCATAGGCAATAGAAGGAAGTGCCTTCCAAAACTTTAAAAGGTGAACTTTACAGGGCCACTAACTCCTAATCGAACATGAATGTGTCGTATGTTTCCTGCCACAATGATCTGTACCCTTGCTCCTCCAATGCAATACCACAATAGGTGTGAGAAAACTCGCCAAGTCCTCCAAATTCGATGATATCATCCATCTCATCTTCACAAGGGTCCATGTACCGATTCAAATCTTTTATGGGTGAGAGTGGAAAAGGAATATCTACCCCTCCGAAGCCGAGTTGATCTTGCGAAATCGAGTAGTCACGACTGCCTTTGTTTGCTACATGGCACAGTTGACCATCTCCCCTATCTGCGACTAATTCAGGCCGCTCCAGATATGAAGTACTGGGGCTGTCCATAGTATTCGAGTTGATGATCTCCGCTTCTAGAGACCGGATCAAGCAGTTTAATCCGTCCTCGTCGTTCTCTTCGCCTTCCGAGTCGTCCAATAAGGACATCAGGATGGCACTATCGACCCCTTGGAACTCAACATTTTCAACGTTGCAAGCCCAGTTTTGATCAGGTACTGGCGAAGCCATTTCTCGTCTTGGACAAACCGAAATGAAACCAAAAAACTGAAAGAAGCTATAGGCAATTATGAGAAGGTCGCAGAACAGATACAAGCCTGAGAATGGATCGATGCATGAGGAGAAGTAGAGAAGGCCCTTTAAATAGGCAAATCAAGTGGCATACCACCACCCACCAAAGAGAGAATTGGCGCACATGTGCGCCAAATACTTAAATCTGTGGATGGAGTATAGAAGATCATATATATTCACTTGGTGCATATTAAAGCCTTGCGTCCACTAGCAAGTTTGGAATTCCATATATCATCAAGGAAAGGTAGAGAATATTGTATGTATCTATCTAAATCTAAATCTCGAGATGTCCACTCTACCAATAAATGGGCTTCCCAGATAAGCAAAATCCGGAAGGAATGCCGGGATATGTACGACTCAAAGATGGTGGGGCAGAAGAAATAAAGAAAGCAAACGATGTCCTCGACCCAATGAAACATCAAGTAGATCGAGAGTTCCCTGCGAGTTGTTGTTGTGGGTACGGCTACGTAACTTTCAACCCTTTCACAGCATTTGGCCACTTGGACAAGATAATTAATTTGTAATTAATTTTAAAAAGATAATTTGTAATCCTAAGTTGCTTGTATTGTCTGTAACTTACTTTTAAGGCTTAAAAGGAGCAATGAGAAAAGATCAAATATAGGTCAAAGAAGACTATCACCAGGGATGATAGTTTAGTGGTATGCAGGCTGTGTCTAGGACTCAAAACTTGGCTCTTAATGAAAATTCAAATCACTTGTTTGTAATCCATCAGATGATGATCATCAGATTCGGCAGAGCTCTTTCTGAAGTGGAATTGTTTCATGGTCGTTTAAAATCTTCTGATCACGATATTAAGATACGATACTGAGAATCTGATGAGTGGGAGTTGCATATATTCTACCGAAAAGGTAATTAGACATCTGTCACAAGTGGCTGCCTCCCAGTTCTCCGACCACCCAACGCACGCTTTGCTGCACGTGGTGCTACAATTACTCCATTAGGTGGTTGGTGGGATTTAGATTTAGATCTAATTGTCCCTTTAAATGGAGGGTGAATGTATCAACACCCATGTGATGTGTCGACCTTTCGATGGCCCAACTCCAACCAATAATTTGGAGTCCAATTCTACTCATGATTTGGAATCAAACCAATCTGACATTAATATATAATGTCAGAATTTGTAAGGATAGTGCATGGCAATAGAATATAGCATCAGTTTGGAAGGAAATAAACATATCAAAAGAGAGAAAATGTGATGGCGTCATCTTATTATTTGATTTTTAGATTTTGACCTATTTTTTTCAAAGCGATCACAGGCAATTTTGAGTTTATTCCAAAGGATCAAAATGGTCCTATAGTCAGTCTTTATCCAAGAACTTAACGGCCCGACACATATCAGACCTATTAAAATCACGACCGTGTCATTTATAATGTAAAAAAACGCACTTTAACCCTTACCATGTCTCCAAGTTAAATCCACGTCATATTAAAAAATTAAAAAATAAATAAAACATAACAAATAAAAGGTTAAAGCTTTAAAATTCAAAAAAGTAAATAAAAGTGTAACTAATTTTTTTTTTAAAAAAAAAAACTTAAACAAAAGACATTCTTTAAATTAAATTTCATTAGAACTTTAAAAAAGATTAAAATAAAAAAATAAACTAATTAAAGAAATTTAAGACTAAATAATTAAAAGGATAAATTACTCCGTAAGTCCCTAGGCTTTGACCTTTTCCCAGTTTGGTACTCAGGGTTCGATTTTTCCTAAATCTATCCGAGGTTTTGACTCATTCTCAAATAGATCCTACCGTCAACTTAGTGGATGAAAATGCACATGTGACAAACGACTTACACGTGAAAATGGACAATTCAATTTTAAAAAAAATCTCACACAATCACAATGTGACACGTGTCACTAAAAAATAAAAATAAAAATAAAAATATTTTTTAAAATATAAAATTAATAAAAAAACATAATTAATTTGTTATTTTTATTTAAAAACAAAAAAGGGGAAAATAATCGATCCTTTCTAGGTAGAGGCCCCATCGACCGGCCGCCCAGACCTGGGCGGCCAGCGGAGGAAGGAGGAGGCCCTCCTCCACCCCGGGCAGTGCTCTGGGAGGTCCCCCAGCTGCCCCAGAACAGGGGTGGAGGAGGGATTCCTCCTCCCTCCCCCAATCGCCCCAGGGCACCGCCCGGGGTGGAAGACGGCCTCCTCCTTCCTCAGCTAGCCGCCCGGATTTGGGCGGCCAGCCTACCCCGGCGATCAGTGGAGGGGGCCTCCACTGGGAAATGATTGGATCCTTTCCCATTTTTTTATTTTAAAAATATAAATATAAATAAAAAATAAAATAATTATGTTTTTTATTAATTTTAGATTAATTTTATTTATTTTGTGTCGCGTGTCACATTGTTATTGGGCAAGATTTTTTAAAAATCGAGCTATCCATTTTCGCGTGTAACATGTTTGTCACGTGTGCATTTCCGTCCACTAAGTTGACGGCATGATCTATTTGGGAATGAGTCCAAACCCCAGGGATAGATTTAGGGAAAATCGAACCCTGATGACCAAACTTGGAAAATGTCAAATCCAGGGAAGTACGGAGTAATTTAGCCTAATTAAGAGTGAATCAAAATTTATTTTAAAAATCCATAAAAAATACAAACTGAAAAAAAAAATTAACAGATTAAATAGAAAGCTTTACAAACTGAAAAATTAAAGGTGAAAATTTGCTTTGACCTCTTTAATTACAAATAGAGATATAAATTATAAATCTTGACACATTGATCCCTCCAACATACATAATTAATCAAATTGCGCCTTGAAATAAATCTGAGGGTCAAAATCATGTCGCGTGACTCATTTAAAACACACATGGCAAGAGTTTGATCATTGTATCTTTTTAAGAAAGCAAATTAATGAAATTTGGTAATTCGTAGGCTCAATGTGTCAACTGTGGCAGTTTAGACCCATATTTAAAATTGTAATGATAGTTTAATGGCTCAAATTTATGTTTTCCCAAAACTAGCACTTACAAAAACGAAAAAAGAAAAGGTAAAAATAAAAACCCAACGTACAGCCAGAGAGGATGGAGTTCAGGGCTCGCGGCAAAGGGGGAGCCATAAGCCATTTTATGATTCGGTGGTTTTTGTTCATCATCAAACTCGACGGTGCTGATGGAAAGATCGGACTGACAGTGATCCTTAAGCATTATTGGGAAGATATTTTAATGCTAATTATTAATGACGCAAAATACTCCCAAACATAGGGAGGGTGTTCCCTGCAATCACCCCTAAAACTGACTTTTAACGGCAAATTTTAGCAGCCCTTGTGAGAAAACGCGGTCAAAAGTTTAAGATGTAGCCGCGCTTTGCTGCTAAAAAGTATTTGTTTGACAAAAAAATATGTTGTAGCAGCGTTTTCTTCTAAACGCTGCCAAAAGAGTGTAGCGTTTAAAACAAAACTTCCAATAATAAATAAAAATCATAAAGTATAAAGTATAAAACTTCAAAGAGTAATAAAAAATCTATGAATTGATACAATTTTAAAATATATATCTTAAAGAAAAACCAAAAACTCAATATGGTTATTTTATATTTTTAGTGACGAATATTGTCGCTAAAAGTGATTTTTTTGTAACAAAAAAGAAATCGTCGTCAAAAAAATCTATGCTTAATCAACAAGTGGGAATTGTTCGGCCAAGACATTGTTGCTAAACAAGCAAGAAAAAAGTTTGACAAAGATTATATTTTATTTTTAGCAATGAGATGCCATCCTAAAAGTCTTGAATTATCTTTTTACGATGAGGTTTAATAAAATGTATAATATGTTACATAAACGTGTAAGTTATTGTCCATTTTCTTTTGTGTGTTGTATATAACTAAATTACTGTTGAGTACAATATATGTTGTGTTAATAATTATTATATTAATATATTTATTCTAAGCTATATAATGTTAATAATTATTTTATGTAAAAATTTTTATTTTAAAAAACATACTTAATAAAATATAAAATTAGAGGGAGTGTTATGAAAATTGAAGTTTGATATAACTTAGTGACTATATTGTTGTTGTTGCTGTATATTTTGTTATATATAATAGCTTATTGACATGTGCGTTATATATTATTATACCACTATACATAATAAGAGATTATATAATATAATGTATGTCACGTTAAATACATTGTAACATAGTATTTGATATATTAGAATCTATTTAACTACTATATGGTTCTCCATAGTATTGAAGTTATTAAAACGTAGTATAGTATGTCACTCAAGTAGGATAATATTAAAGCATGATATATCATATTATATTATGGTATATGAGTGAATTAAATATTGATTACAACAACAGTCGATAAATCATGTATCTTATTGTTTAGTTAGCTTACAATATATTATAAAAACGTTATAATGTATAGATGTATCTCCTGTTATATATGTATTATAATGTATTTAATTAAAGAGTATATGGTAATCTACAATATTGAAGTTACTAAGGTACAGTATAATATGTCACTCATGTAGGATACTGTTGTAGCATGATAGATCATATTATGGCATATGGTGTATGGTACCTTTGCATCATACATGATATAGGATATAGGACTAAAGTGTAAGTCATGGTTGAAAAAAAGGAGAGTAAATCATATATTGGTTACCACACTTGTCCATAAATCATGTATCTTATTGATTGGTTAGCTTATAATTAAGATGTTATAAACACATTAAAATATATAGATATATGCACGTTATATATATTAAAATATATTTAATTAACAAGTATATGGTACTCTACCCTATTGAAGTATTTAATTAGGAATATATGTATTTAAGTAACTGAGCATATGGTATACTAGAAAAAAAAATTTGAATATATGGTACTCCACCGAATAGAGTTATTAATGTACATAGTATAGTATCATTTTATAGTATAATCAATATTCTGTTAATATGATTAAGTCTTATATTATTTAATGTATTAATAACGAAATAAATCTATCTAGTGAAATGTTAGGTTTCTCTTTGTTTTTTTCATTTTAGTGGGGCCGCAGGTTTTCTCTTTTGTTCTAAATTTATTGTTTTATCTTTCAAACTTTCGAAGAAATTTTATGTTTCTTTAGAGTTCATCTCTTTTTTACTCCATAACTCTTCTCTTCATCCACCCCCTTCCAGGTGTCGTCAACCTTAGTCCTTCACCATCATCTATGGCAGCAAAAATCTTACATATTTCGAGCCCCCTATGTGTTGTGACAGAGAAGCTAAGAGAGTGTAGATTATGCATTGTTCTGGCTTACAATATTGGGTAATTCAAAACAGAAATAGACAATTTTATCGAGTTAAAGGACGGTACTAATAATGGCATTCACGATCCTAGTAAAATCCTAATAGGGCTATCATTCTACCATTGTATTAACTAAGTACATATAGACTACTCAAATTGAGTTAGGAAGTCCATTAAAGATGAATTCGCTTTATTTTTTTTATATTATTATTTTTTGATAATTTAATTTAATTTTTCTATAACGATAGCTGAATGTGAAATACTTATTAGAATTTCTTAAGACTCTAACCAAACCCGTATTTATATTAGGATGCGTTTGTAAACTCTAACTAAGTGATATATTTAAAGAATGTTGTGAAAATTGAAAAAATTAGAGTTTTATTGGGTTTTTATGAGAAAATAGTGAATAAATTAGAATGTTATTGGAGTTGGTGTAAAAGTAAGAAAAGAGAAGTAGAAATTTATAGGAGTTGGTAAAAAGGTGAAGAAATATATAGTTTGAATGATGGATTTTGTCATTAGATTTAAATTATCTGATATTTGAATCGTAGGATCAGTGGCGGAACCAAAAATGATTATGAAGGGGGGCCAACTCCTAAGAAAAAATGGCAGCAAAAAAAATATATTAAAAAAATATTATATTAAAAATTAAAGACTAAAAATATTAAAAATATATTATCACAAAAAACAAATTACAATATAAATAAGCCCATATCAATCAGCCCATATCAATTTCTCGTAGAAAACAAATTAGAAAAACTACTCCTGTCAATACTTAAAAAATAAAAAGCTACTATAAATAATTAAGTTCTAAAATAATGTACAAAATAAAGTCTCAAATGATATTAGGTATTCCCTTTTTTGGCAGGATTTGCAAAATAATCAAGTGAAACAACCATGAACCATCCATACATTTCCATTATATTACTTGAATCTTGGAGTACAATAAGTTATTAACTTCACTTTATTTTTTGGGTCGTCTCTCTCTCTCTCCCTACCACCCTCGAATCCTTGACTAGGGAGGCTGAGACGTACACACAAGCCACAGACCACCAATCGAAAGCTGCATGAATGATCAGAAACAAATGATGAGATCGAATTTAACAAAATCTTTGAAACAACTCACAAATAAAAGTGTCCAACATAAACAAGTTACAGAGAGAATTATATCTCCAACATTAACTTTCTGCCAAACCCAACCTAGTTTTGTCTAATTGGACAAGGGCAATTTGCAGGATCATAAACGTAGCCGGATCAGATCACTTTGATAGTTGTGCATTTATAGCCCACAAAATAAGGGACTTGAGTTCTCTACTTCTGTGTGCAAACTATTTGTATGCAAACAATTCTTCAAAAACACCATAAAAATGG
The DNA here is from genome assembly GCA_963930655.1 of Myrica gale. NCBI lineage: Eukaryota > Viridiplantae > Streptophyta > Magnoliopsida > Fagales > Myricaceae > Myrica > Myrica gale. Next base: position 9,488,622 of record OZ005620.1, read on the forward strand.
CTATAAATGCACAGCTATCAAAGTGATCTGATCCGGCTACGTTTATGATCCTGCAAATTGCCCTTGTCCAATTAGACAACGTTTTGCAAAGGGCCCCCCTTAAATCCGTCACTGCGTATGATCTTACTAGAATGTAAATATTGGTGCATTTTGATAATTTAAAGATAAAATGTAACTATTTTTATATTTCAGATCTGTAATTGATATTTAGTTAAAAGTTGATTAACCAAAAATATAAGATTTTTTTTAAAAGGAGTTTGTCAAATTTTGATATGAAACTGACTTATGGTCCAAATTCTTGTCAGCATGTGAATGCACATCTGTATCTGGCTTTGAGTGCTCGAGGTGGAAGGGAAGAGTTCTTTCCCTCTTCTTCCCTTCTAGCATCCTTTCTTTTTCTTTTCTTTTTTGTAATATTTTTTATTTATTTATTTCGGATTTTTTAAATCTAGGTCTAAAGGGAAGAGTTCTTTCCCTCTTCTTCCCTTCTAGTTTCCTTTCTTTTTCTTTTCTTTTTTTATACTTATACGTCTAAAAAAAATCTACTTATACGTCTCCTCGATTGCTTACGTCTACCTCTTTTAAGTACGGCACCTACTTCTAGTTTAGAAACGCCTAGCAATTTTCTCTTTCTTAGATGCCTAGGAAAAAAAATTCTCTTTCTTAGACGTAAGCCTCTCTCCTGTCCGTACACAACTCGTCTGTTTGAAAGAAATAGTTCCGCCGGGCAAGTGCGAAGTCTCCTACCTCCAAGTGGTTAAGGTTAGGGTTGACCAAGTCGGATTTTCACTGCTGGAAACCCGACTCGAATCAACTGGGGTAAGGGATATTAACCCTATGAACTTTAGCATGATAATTATCCAATTTATATACGATGAGAACATTAAATATATTCTAAAATTTATGGAGATGCGCATAAGCTAGGGAGAATATGTTGGGGTCCACACCCATATGAGATAGATTTGGAATAAAAGTAAATTTGTAGTGGAAGTCTAATTCTTCCCTACTTTCACTAGACGTGAGCACGTGAGAGCGTGAACATTGGGCAGAGAAAGAGGGTAGTGTGACTATTGTATTAGGCGGGTAGAATGATTTTCTTAAGCATTTTTAATAAAATTGCTCTAGGGTGGACGTTGATCGGATTGGGGCCGAACCACGTAAATTTTGGTGTTCCTTTCTTTTAATTTTTGTGCCGTTTTTCCCAACAAGTGGTATCAGAGCCTGGTTAGAGGAGCCGGAGTGGTTTTTCGGGGAAAAGCAGAGAATGTCTGAAACTTAAAAGTGGTCCGATCAGATATTGGAGAACACCAGCCTGTAGAGGAGATCAAGACGAAGCCGTTGGCCGAAACTGCATCATCAGGAGCTCCGGGATGCGCCGCTTGAAGTCGGAAAAGGGCCATCACGCGTCACACACGCCCCCACGCGCTGAAGAGATATAGGGTGAGTAGGCTTCACTCTCTCCGCGCGCCACACGCGCCTGCGCCGGCGAATAGCCATGTGTCCTGCCACGTTAGCATCCACGTCATCGATACGTCTACAGTGGGTCTCAGGATTTCACGTCAACATGGAATATTTCAGAAGATTCTGATTTTTTGTTCAGTGTGGTTTTTCAATTGGTTCAAGGGCTTTTAGGCCGGTTTTCGAGCAGGCCGAATTGATTATTAAGGTTTTAGGCCATCCCGGATCCATTGGTGCAGTCAGAATATTGAAATTCGGCCTCGATTAGTGTGAATTAAGATGACATAGAGTATGGTTACCGGTATGATGATGTTGACTGCTGCGAATTACATGAGCTGGAAGTTACAGATGGAGGATATCCTTTATGCAAAGGATATTGATTCATTGGAGAACGAGGTCAATAAACCAGTGGGTATTGACGAGGCAAAGTGGAAAAATATCAACCGGAAGACTATAGGGTTGATTCGTCAGTGGATTGGGCTAGAGGTATTCCATCACGTAGCTAAAGAGACAAGCGCTTTTGAACTATGAAGCATGAATACAGGAGGTCGGGATAAATCAAGAGGAAAGGGTCGCAAGATTATCTGCTTCTATTGTGATCAAGAGGGACTTATCAAGAATTGTCCAAAATACAAAGTAGAGAAAGAGAAATCATAAGAAGCTTCAGTGGTGACTGATGACTCCGACTTCGTGTAGCACGCGAAGGTGCTTGGTACCAGCCGGTAGAGATGCAAGAGCAGGGGGAGATACTGTTCTACATGGGTCCGGTGGTACAAGCAAGGGATGCGGCACCCTAGGCGAGGGTGCAGGACACTCGGATGGGAGTGTGGTTGGTCGTCTGGTGACAAGGACGAGGTTTGAGTGTCAGTAGAAGAAGGATGCAAGGGGTGGTGAGCAAGGGGAGCAACATACACCAAAGTTGTAGGAAAGTTCTACTGATGGAAACCCAGGAAGCACTCAATGGAAAAGATGTCAGGAACAAATTCTTCTCTTATGGGTATGGAGGGGGAGAATTGTTGGGGTCCACACCCATATGAGATAGACTTGGAATAGAAGTACACTTGTAGTGGAAGTCTAATTCCTCCCTACTTCAAGTTAATCTGGGTTTTCTCTTTGTATTTTTTCCTATAAATAAAGGCTTATGTTATAGGAGAAAATACACGTGAGCACGTGAGAGTGTAAGCATTGGGTAGAGAGAGAGAGGAAGAGAAAGAGGGTGTTGTGACTATTGTATTGGGCGGGTAGAGTGATTTTCTTAAGCATTCTTAATAAAATTGCTTTGGGGTGGACGTCAGCCGGATTGAGGCCGAATCGCGTAAATTTTAGTGTTCTTTTCTTTTAATTTTTGTGTCGCTTTTCCCAACAGGATACCCAACTAAAAAATAACAAAAACAAAATACTATATGTCTCCTAGCCAACCCTCTGTCTCTTATCAAATCGGTTGTTAAAAAATCAGCTGCTTGAATCGGTATACTCGTTTATAAAAGTATTTCAAGACATAATGTATTCAACAAAATTCACAAAATCAATATTCAAAATCTGAAAAAATCAAACACAAAAGTGTCAACAACTTTTACACAAACTTCACAACTTTTCATAAAAACTTCAATACTTTTAAAAAAAAATTGTGACAAATATTCTCTCGCTATATTTTTTTACTAAATTATAATATTTTTTTATTAAAAAATTATATCAAATTATTTCTCTATGCACATTTTTACAATTTTTTTTAAAAATAAATAATTTTAAATTTTTTTATTAATTTTTATACAAAATTCTATAAAACTTTAATTCAAATAAATATTCACAGTTATATAAAAAATCTGAAAAATTCTTTATAAAACGAACGTCGTATGTTCGCATCTCGGTGGAACAGTGGAGCCAAAACCGAGTTGCCCAAGTCCACTGTCCATGTTCGCAACTTCACTGTTGACCCTCCCGGATATGGAATTGTCACGCTAGCGTCAACAATGCCAGCAGAACGACTTACCACCTTTGTGCGTAAACACTTTTCCGGCTCACACTCTTCACGTTTTAAGTTTCATTACTCATGCTTCTCCACCCTGATTCTATCAGAGCCAAACCACCGGTCCTCTTCCAGCCGCAGAACCAGCAAATTTCTTTTTTACTGCAACAACCAGATCACACAATATGGGAATAACCGTGACATCAAAGAAGCTGAGTATATATTCAATCGCATGCCCCACAAAAATACTGTCTCTTGGACTGCCATGCTCACCGCATATGCAGAAAATGGCCAAATCGGTAAAGCCCGGAATGTGTTCTACAAAATGCCCGAAAGAAGCACCGCTTCGTACAATGCCATGATCACGGCGTATATGCGGAACAGGTGTATGGCAGATGAAGCTTTTGAGCTCTTTTCTCGGATGCCCAATCGTAATGCTATCTCTTATTCTGCCATGATCACATGTTTTGCACGGGCAGGGATGTTGGACAAGGCTGAGAAGCTGTACTGTGAGATGCCGGTGATGTGGCGGCATCCTGTTTGTTCGAATGCCTTGATAAATGGGTTTTTGAAGGTGGGAAGGTTGGAAGAGGCGGTTCGGATTTTTGAAGTTATGATTGAAAAGGACGTGGTTTCTTGGAGCTCTATGGTTGATGGGTTCTGTAAACAGGGAAGGATAGTGGATGCTCGAAATCTGTTTGATATTATGCCTGAGAGAAATGCAGTTACCTGGACGGCAATGATTGATGGTTATATGAAGATAGAGAGTTTCAACAAAGGGTTTGAATTGTTTTTAAGTATGAGAAGAGAAGGAAAAGTGCATGTGAATCCTACTACCTTGACTATGCTGTTTGAGGCTTGTGGCAATTTCGGTAGGTATGGAGAGGGGATTCAAATTCAAGGATTGGTTTCACAGCTGGGATTTGACTTCGATGTCTTCATGGGAAACTCTATTATTACCATGTATTGTAGATTTGGATGTATAGACTTAGCTACTAAGTTATTTCATCATATGAGTAGGAAAGATGTAGTTTCTTGGAATTCCTTGATTGCCGGTTATGTCCAACATGGTTCTATTGAAGAAGCCTTTAGGCTATTTGAGAGGATGCCCATAAAAGATAAAGTTTCATGGACGACCACAATTACAGGTTTCTCTACCAAAGGACTAACTGACAAATGCATCCAGTTGTTTAAATTGATGCCTGAGAAAGATGATATCGCTTGGACTGCTGTTATTTCAGGTTTTGTGAATAATGAGGAGTATGAGGAGGCTTTCCACTGGTTTGTTGAGATGCGTCGCAAAGCAGTCAGACCGAACCCTCTTACTTTCAGCAGTGTGCTTAGTGCTTCTGCCAGTTTGGCAACACATAATCAAGGGTTGCAAATCCATGCCCAAATAGTAAAAATGGACATGGAAGATTTGTCTGTCCAAAATTCTTTGGTCTCAATGTATTCCAAATGTGGAAATCTTGATGATGCATACCGAATCTTCTCAAATATAAGTGCACCAAATATTGTCTCTTTTAACTCGATGGTTACTGGATATGCCCAAAATGGTCACGGGGATGAAGCACTTACATTATTTCATAGAATGCTAAACGAAGGCCAGGAACCAAATCAAATAACCTTCCTTGGTGTTCTTTCGGCTTGCACCCATGTGGGGCTTGTAGAAGAAGGATGGAACTACTTCAAATCAATGAGCTCATTGTATAATATAGAACCAGGGCCTGACCACTACGCATGCATGGCTGACCTATTTGGCCGAGCTGGATTGCTGGACAAAGCAACTGATCTGATCCATTCAATGCCTTTTGAGCCCCATTCTGGAGTTTGGGGAGCTCTCCTTGGTGCAAGCAGGATTCACTTACGTATAGATATTGCAAAGCTTGCAGCTGAGCACCTTATCAAATTAGAGCCTGATAATGCGACCCCTTATGTGATCTTGTCCAACTTATATTCTGTAGCAGGGAAAAGGAAGGATGGGGATGAAGTCAGAATGGCCAAAAAATCAAAAGGGATTAAGAAGAATCCAGGAAAAAGTTGGATTATAGTGAATGACAAGGTCCATTTGTTTCGTGCTGGAGATCACTGCCACATGGACTTAGAAACAATTGAACTTGCACTTTGAACAATATCAGTGGAAATGAGACATTTGGAGTTCTGTAGATAATCATCGCTTTCCTTTTGTTCAAATGACACATATGTTACATAAGGATTGTCACAAGTTAAGATTACATCAGGAAATACACTAGAAGGTATAGCCTTTAGCCCCATGTTTCTATTGCCCACTTTGCTATAATACGTGCCTGCTTTTAAGCATTCCTTTCCTTTGAACTCTCTCATGCGACACAATGTGCGGCGGAGGAGGGGGTGGAGGATCCCCTTCCTCTCCACCATCTTCTACCCCTGCACCTCCACTCTGAGTGGAGGTGAAGATGCTCTATGGAATAGACAGAGGGTATATGCCTTCCCATTCCTCCCATGACATGAGGCCGTCCACCCGTGCGCCCTGGAGGCATGATGTGAGGTTCCCCTTTCTCCCACCACCTTTGTTTTATTTTTTTACGTTTTTATTTAATTTGGCCTATGACTTCCATTCCCCCAATAACTCACCGGATCAGACTAGAGCACATGCTGCATGGCGCAGTAACGAAGAAGATCAGCCAAGCGGGGAGACTGGGATCAATGCTTGGCTGGAGACAGCAGGGAACCCATTGATGGACACTGTTAACTGTAGCTCCACAAATGGTATGATTGTGGATGAAGCTTCTAGGATCGAGTTTGTTAAAACTGTTGGGTTTGTGATTGAAAAAGTGACGAGGGCCGCTGTGGCAAATGGCGGGTTTGGCTTAGCGGATAGGAAGGGCGTGTATGCCTTGGCGCAGTGTTGGAAGAGTGTTGGGATTCATGGATGCACAAAGTGCTTGAAGAATGCGGGGAAAGCCGTGAAAGGGTGCACCCTGAGGAGGAAGACAGAGGTCAAAATGCCGGGTGTTATTTGAGATATTCGGGACAACAGGGAAAGTAAAGGCCTTTTAAGGGTAGTTTTGTCATTTCAGGTGGAATAGAGGCATGTGTGATGCACGTGGATGAAAAAACGTCTCTTTTGACGGTGAATTTAAACGGGGGGCGATGATTGAGTGATTTTGAAACATAGGGGTCTTAAATTGTTGGTTTGAAAAATAAGAGTAGTAACTTGATTTTGCCCCAAAGATATGAGGTTAACTATGAGTTTACCCCTTATTTATTTATAACTGAATTGGTACCTTTAGAGCTGTTGGATCATTTTTGTGCGGCCCCTTGCTATACTTTCTCCTTTAGGAAACATTGCTCCATGAACTAACCAAAGGTCTCTATTGCATGGAGAGACGAGATTTATGATCGCCTAAGTGTATCTGCTAGACTCTATTCGCCATTATTGGGACATGGAAAGTCTAGTTAAATTGGCAGTAGATTCCCATTCTCTACCGATTGCTGTGACATTCTTATAGGACAAGTTCCCTATGTATATAGTATAAGATACCTGCTCCTAACATCTTTGATCTAGTTCCCTCTTTTATGTTTTATTTTATTTCATTTTATTACTTGTGGCCTCCCCCAACAAACTATTTTAGTGCAATTTGGCAACCTCCCAAGTTCAATTCGTAGCTTTGTTCTGGCCTATATTCGACCAAATATATAGTACAAATCCATTTTTATGCTGCAGCCTTTCGTGCTGTTGTTTTGTTTGTAGGTAAGAAGTTTGCTGGTATATTTGGCTGCTTCTTTTCCCTTCTGCCTTACTGTTGCTTTTTTATATCATTATGTGAATAGCAGACCATGAAGAGAAAGTGGTGACAGATTCTAGTCTCATGATTGCCCGGCTTTCTGCTGCAGGTGGTTATGTGGCGGAATATGATGTTTGCCTTACTCATCTGAGTGTCTTCCTTGCCATTCCGTATCAATTTGAGTCATTTGTTGTACAATGTGTTGTTTGCCTTAATCGTCTGAGTGTTTTCCTTGCCATTTTATATCCAGTTGAGTCATTTGTTGTACAATATGATGTTTGCCTTCATCATCCGAGTGTCTTCCTTGCCCCATTCTATATCCATTTGAGTCATTTGATGTACAATCAGAGCAATTAGCTAACAAAATTTTGCTTGTATCTTTACCTTAAGAACGCTTTAAAGAGTACTATACAATGATACATTGTGAAGATTTATATGACAATAAGGTCAGTAAATTCAGAAAACAGAGGCAGGCTTTATGGAATTAGATTTGGTGTTATCATCTGTACTAGAGTCTTTGTTACTGAGTTTCGTGTAACTCTGGAACTGTTTAGTATTTGCTTGTTTGCAATAATGGATAAGAATTGGCTATATGTGGGCAGAGTGGATGGTGATGATGAAAGCTGGTACTTTTGATGGTTTGAATCTTTAAATGATCTCCTGGTGCTGCAAACTGTTGCTGCCCCATGTTTCCAAGATATTTCCGCATGATCATTAACCCATCCACCTATGGGCGTTGATGCTCGTAATATGGTATATGCTTCTTCTCGAATTTTCTCCCGACAGATCCAAGGGTTCCCGTTATTTGCTTATCTCGAGCTAAGCCTCACCCTTCATTATTCTTCCTCTCTTTTTTTTTTGGATGATGCATCCATGGTGCGACTCCTTTGGTAACACGCCCGTGCCTCGAGCCTCGAGTGCCAAACCTTGAGCGCACCGCTGCCACGATACTTGTAGTGCCGCCCATGGCCACACTTCTCTAGCCGAATGCGCACCACAGGTGAGGTGTGGTGAGTGTCCCTTTGGAACTGCGGTCTCTGCCGCTTCGCTTTCACCGGTGCTACCACCAGCTCTCTTCCCACACATGGCGTTAGAGTAACCTAGCAGCGCCTCTATTGGGCGCTCCACACTGCCTGTTAGCGTTGCCATGGCCAAACGGAACTTGATTTCGACTGTCGGACATGAGTCTAATGGCTCCCTATGCAGAGCGAGGGGTGCGATTCACGGCACTAATTGTGCAGGGTGTTTCACAAAAATTAATTTTATTGCGAGTTCATTGCAATCGTGTGCAAGCAAACCAATTTCATTGAAAGGAAAATTTGCAGACAATCCAACGAATAAAATTGCACAACCAAAAAATATATTTTTCTTTCGAAAAGAAAACTGCACGAGAACAACCGAAATGACTCCATACCACTGTTAGAAATTTTTATTCAAGTACAACACGGATTTTTGGTATACCCAACTTTTATCAAAAAAATGGATCCTGGGTTACTTCACAGCCTAAAGAGCCTTACAAAGTGTTAGAAATTAATAATTAGTGTGTGCAATATGACAAAAGGGGTGCATAGGGTCAAGACCTTCATAATTTGGAGGTCTAAATATATTTATCCTAAAATTAAATAATATCAACGTTCCTAATACAGTCCCATAAGAATGGTGGAAGCATAAAATTTTTTTTTTCTTTTAAATGAGGTGGGCAATAAGAACATTTAATATAGAACATGATCTTTCAAAATAGAGCTTATCAATTAGAAACGACACCAGAATAAACTCGAATCGAGAAGAGAATGAATATTCCTCCGCCAACCTCCAGACACTAGAAAAAAGTTTGGCTTTTGGGACGGATTCTGTTCCAAAAAACCTGAATATTCAAAAAGATATTATTAAATAAAAATTTTTATTAAGAAAATGTAAGATTACAAAATTAATCACAATATTCGAAACAATTAAATATAATACACAATAAAAAATAATCTATCTTCACCGTCACGTCACGTACATCCAACTCCGCATGCATCAAAAATTTTCTAACTCTGCGTGCATTCTTATCTTTCTAAATCATAAATTGTAATCAATATAACGCTTAATTAATTGACCAAAATAATCATTAAAAAAACTAACCTGAATGAAAAAAATCAAATCTTACCTATACATCTACTTGATATCGCTTTCGGTGAAGGTGATCCAATATTAGCGTAGGAAAAGCTAAGGTCGCAAACAAGGCTGATGCACCTGAAGGATTATATCTAACGTGTTTACACCAATCAAATGTATTGTGATATATCAAACACATTCAAAACGTTTTTTTATTTGTTAGGAAAATTAAAAGTTTTACATTATGCACGAAAAAATATCAATGTGAGGTGTTGGGCCTCAAATGGATTTGCATCACTGTAACAATATTAACATGCACACAAAATGAATGGAGAGAATAACAAAAGTAGATACTACATTTTCCAAACCAGTATATTTCATTGTATGAAAAGAAACAAAGAGTAATACTCTGGTCAGTAGGGCTTGACTTCTGAAAACTTTTTGGTCATATATCAAACCCCAAAAGCAGTTCTTTGCATGTTCAAGTTTGGAAGGAAATAACTGTTTTTTTATGTCGGATGTGCGGCCAAAAAGTTTTCAGAAATTCGGTCTTACTGACCAGAGTATTGCTCTTTATTTCTTTCCATACAATGAATGATACTGGTTTGGAAAATGTTGTATCATCTTTTGTATTCTCTCCATTCGTTTCGTATGCATGTTAATATTGTTACAGTGATGCAAATCCATTTGAGGGCCAACACCTTAAATTTAGATTTTTCCTGCATAATTTAAATTTTCTAATTTTTCTATGAAAAAAGCGTTCGAATACATTTTAATGACTACAATACGCTCGAACGATATAAAATTATCGTTTGAACGTGATTGCCATCCTTGTAAATGAACCATTTTAGCAATTCGTTCGAATAAATACTTTTACAGTGTTCGAACACTGCGTAAAAGTCACAATAAACAACGATCTAAAATCACCAAATCAACCCCAAAACATGTTTTTTTTACTCCTAAAACATACATTCAACACCCCTAAACACGTTTGAAACTAACTATAAGCATTTAAACATCAATTTCGTCCACAAATCTAAAATCGCAAAAACCCAAAATCTATACTTAAAAAACTAAGAAATTCATTGATTAAGTTGATAAATCTTACCTCCAAAATACAAAGAAGCTTCATTTGAGTATATTCCTACAACAATAAGACAAAAACGTAAGATTTGTGAAGAAGAAAAAAAACAAGGCGAATTTGTGGTGTTTTGAGAGTGTGGGGAAATGAAGTCTCACGGTGTAATATGTGATATTTGAGTTCGTGGTTTCCGCTTGAACGATAATAGTAACGTTAGAATAGGATGCCAAAAAAGGGCGGAAAAAAAGCATACTTAAAGTACCGTTCGAACTCAGTTTTCATACGCTCAAACGATATACCAAAAAATGGGTGGCAAATAAGCGCACATAAATAACCATTCCTAAATTGCATCAAAGTTTTAAGAGATAAATACACATTTCATCCTCTCACTAGGAGGGTAGGGCTGTGCAAAAGTTTTGCCGGTACCTCCATCCGCATCCAGGCACCGCCTATCTCGTTGAAGGCGGAACCGATAATTTTGCCTTTAATTCCCGGAATTCTGGTTTCTGTATTTTTTTTACCTAGGTCCAAAATGACCTAGTTTTAGAAAATTAAACCCCTAGACCAAAATTGTTCGTTTGGTTGAGGGTTATGTCACCCCCTCCCCCTGCAACCTCACTTCTCCTTCTCCTTCTTCTGAATCTGGACATTCCTCTCAGCCTCTCCTCTGTCTCTCAACAGTCTCTTGCCGCCTCTCTCGCTGCTGCTGCTCTCAAGTCTCAATTCTCGCCACTAGCCCACTGATGTCTCACCCCCCCCTCAATCTCAACTCTCAGTCTCTCACCACGGCCCGCGCTCACTCTCGTCGCTCTAGCTGCTCTAAGTCTCAGATTTGAGACCTCGCCCGCAGCCTAGCTTCTCTCGGCTAATCTCTCTCTAGTCTCAGATTTGTGCTATTGTTTATTTTATTTATTATTTATTTGTGAATCTATGAATTGTGTTAGAAACTTGAAATTAGGGTTTGTTATGTGATTATCGTTAAAACTTGTGATTTGTTTTGGTTTCGAATTTGCATGATTGGATCTGTTTTGGTTGTGATAATTGAATTTGTTTTGATTTCAAATTTCAAACTGATGTCCTTACCGGAATTTCGACAACCGTGTTTGACATTTCGGTACCGGGATTTCTGGAATTTCGGTAAGTCCCGGACCGGAATCGAAACCCAATATGGGCTTCCACCGCTTACCGTACCGGAAGCGGAATCTCAAATTCTACCTCTGGTTCTACCGTTACCCACCCCTATATGAGGGTCTTGATATTAATGTATACTCGTATTGACTTATAAAAATAAGTATACTCGTATTGCTATTTTTGTCATATTTTATCCATCAACTATTGATTTTAGAAACTTTAGCTTTCTGCCAATTTAGATAAAAACTGATTATTTTTCATACATAGTGACGATTTTATACCCACATACTACTATTCCTATAGTTTGAGATGCATTTCTCAATACCTATAGTTGGAGAGTGCAAAGTGTATTTATAAATTCGGATTGTAATCTCTACGTATTATCGTGAATTGATTTTAGAATTTCCCTATGATTTCATTGATACTGAAGAATCTTCGGCGTAAATTTGGTGTGTTACTGTGTGCTGTTTTGGTGTTTATTAATAGTTTGGAGGATATACGAAGGAATAGTGTACTTCCACTATTTTAAAGGCTCAAATGTGGTAGGCCAATAGCCTATGCCAATAACTGGAGAACACAATAATTAACTTGTCAGATTTCAATTGCTTGTTTTCTACAATATGGAACTCAATCAAAATAGTTTATATGAATTAAAATAAAATAAAATATGCATGGGATCCTTCATGAGCTGAAAGATTAGAGGAATAGACCATCTGTTTGCTATAGGATATGCATGCATTAATATTGTACAAAATTCAAGACACGTCATAAACTCCATATACTTTTCCCATTGGGAAACTTGGTCCTGCGGAATTCAGAGACTGCACGTGGTTGGTGGTTCTCTTGTAAACGAGGTTGCTTTTAAAATCTGCACGTCATCATATCCAGTCCCGTATAAACGAGCGGTCCTAATAAAACATTATTCGCTCTCTCCATCTATAAAGCAACCTTGGTTGCCTTCTCATCTTTCCATATACCACACGTCCCACAAGTCCTCTGTATTCTTCACCACTCCGCCATGGCTGTTTTCAACGTGTTCAAGCTCTCACTTCTCTTAAGCCTCCTCTCAAGTTTACCCTTTGATCTCTGGTCTGATGCCAACAACGGCGTCAGCGTGGGGATATCTCCACCAACGTGTTCCCGCATCGAGTGCCCTGGTTATGATGTGATCGAAGCTGTCAATGGCTACGAAATCCGCCGCTATAACTACACGGTGTGGATGTCGACCTCTCCCATTCAAGATATTTCTCTGGTTGAAGCTACCAGAACTGGGTTCTTACAGTAAGATTGTTTTCCTCCTACATCTTAACTTCTTACTGGGACCATTTTCCATCGACTTTATCCGCTAATTGTCCAAACTAGCTTAATTGGGTTGCTCCAAGATCTTTTTTTTTGCATGAGACATGGTAATTACATGGTAGATTCAGTCGCCTAATTCTCTATGTGGAATATCTTTGATGCTTTCCTGTGTCGTAGAAAGCCCATTAAGTGTTGAACCATGTCAGACCCTTCAGAATGTTCTGTTTATTTGTTCTCCCCCCAACATTCTTCATTTTTTCTCGTTATCCAAACAGCTGTATTCTTTTGACATTTATTCACTTGTATGAATAATAAAGGCATTCATGGAACGGAATAACGAGCAGGAGGAAAAGCTTGGATCATAGGGGATCATTTAGACTTGATCAGCCGCGCGAACCACCTTTTCTTTGTTTTTCCTCTCTTTGATTTTCTATACTAGTGGAGTCCCTCGTCTTAGATTAGTTTCAAAGCTACTCATATCGAACTTGACTCAATTATTTAGCAAGAGCATAAGTACTGTTTTGTATTCTAGGGCCTAGGAGCTGTTTCCAATCATTTGGAAACCAAAGTAGTTGAGGTCTCCTTTGATGTCATTGTCTTCTATCAGGCTATTCGACTATATTCAGGGGAAGAACGATTATGAAAAAGAGATAGAGATGACAGCGCCAGTGATCACTGAAATCTCACCGAGTGACGGACCTCTGTGTGAGTCATCGTTCGTCGTTAGCTTTTATGTACCAAAAGTTAACGAAGCGAACCCACCTCCTGCTGAAGGACTTCATGTCCAAAGATGGAAACCCGTATATGCAGCAGTGAGACAATTCAGAGGTTTTGTGGCTGACTCAGATGTTGGAGAGGAAGCTGCTGCCTTGCAAGCCAGCCTTGCCGACACTGCTTGGTCTGCTGCCATTGAAAAGAGTCATGGAGCTGATCACGCATCTGGCTACACAGTTGCGCAGTACAACTCCCCATTTGAGTTTGAAAATAGGGTGAACGAGATATGGATGTTGTTTCAGATTGAAGATGAACTTACAATTTGAGAAGAATTTCTGTGGAGAGATATCTGATAAGGCTTATCAATTTAAAGTTAACAGAGTTGTAGGCTTATGGTGGTACAAATATATACTTGAGTTTATGTAGGAAACTTCAGAACTTCTAACGGGTTGGGCTTCTGCTCGTACTCTACTTGTGGTTGTATTAGGCCTACCCATATTACTATTGGAGAGAATGTTTTGTAATGGATTCTAGTTCGCTTATATAAAAGAAAATAAAAAAACAACCAAATCTTGGTTTGAGCTTTCATCCTCAAAAGGTGGGTTAGCCACTGGCAGCCGGCAGGTTGACACTGCTGACACATGTATGAAAAGAGCAAATGGAGAATGGAACGACTCATGACTGCAACAAAACATGTAGAAAATTATTGGGCAGCACCTTTTTTTTTCTTTTTATTTTTTTAGGTGAGCGTCTTGAATAGCAGGTTGATTTCACATAGTGGTAAGTAAAGCCAGTTACCTCAACAGAGATTTATATTTTGTATACAGATAAGACAAACAGCAAGTCAAGCCAAAGGAACAAAATGGTTGCCAAAACAATCTTAATAGCATTGAGATATTATGAATTATGCAACACACTTCTCAGTCATCCCAAGCAAGTCAAGGGTGCTATCAACTTATATTATATGCAAAGAAACAAACTGCAGATGTGATTCAACTGGATGAAATAAGAGATAGGAGTTTCTTGATTAATATTATTTCCAGTCTCCCTCCCCAAATCATACAGCAGCAAGGACACATTTGCCCAAATAAACGAAAATAATCAGAAACAGTGTTTTGCTGCCAGATGTGCCAGAAGAGTAGCCACATAGCAAAATATAGTACAAAAACAGGTAACAAGGAGAAAATCTGCAGGCCCCAGAAACTCTGGAAAGTTAGGAGATTAGAAATAAGGCAACCCATAAGAAGATGCCCCATGAAGTCGTGATGTGAGAAATTCTCAAGTTTTCTAAGCCAAAATTACAATGAATCTGTTACCTCATACAGGAAGCAAAAGTAATGTAAGCAAAAATGACTGACAAGACCCCAAAGCATGTACAATATCGAATTTTGATGAAGTATAAAAGATATCCAACTCAGCTAAGCAAAATGATCAATTAATTAAAAGCTTCTCAGTCAAGCCAAAGGAACAAAATGGTTGCCAAAAACTGCCTTGCAAAACTGAAGGCTAGAGCAACCAGGTCATGGACTATTCCAAACTATTTCAGTCTATGAAACTAACAGAGAAAGCCTTGTACTGTATGGGAGTTGCAGACGTAATAATGTTAGCCTAGTAAAGAAGTATTTGACTCTATATCTGACCTTTGATTTATCTATCAGGTAACTCAATACCACGCAAACACCAAAGATAATTAAAACTTCTGTTCATACTGATTAAAACGTCCTAAATTATTACAATCAAATCTCCAATATAGGGAGAAACATCCTATCCTCTAACATATAAGCTATGTTAAAGGGACTCTATCAGTTCGGGAGCACATGGGGGGAGGGGAAGAAGGAATTACATCGAGGTTTACAGACCCCCCACAACCCACTCCCTCCTAGATTTATTCGACATCTTAGATCAACGATTCGCCTCCCTCTAATATCACAAGAGCCATTCCCTCTCCCTCTTTTGCGCTGTCCCATAATCCCCCTTACATTTCAGTGAGAAAGATTCCCAAACATCATAAAAGGAGAAGTGGACTTACTGGAGAAGATGGAGAAGTGGGCTGCCGGCTGGGAGGAGACGACAACCGAATGTAGGGCGGCTGGGAGGTGATGCCAACGCCGATGGCTGAATAAGGAAGAGTCGGAGGGTGCTGCGAAGTGAGAAGGAGACTAGGTGAGTCGGGACTCGCAAAGATTAAGTGGGTGGGTTGGCTCGGTTGATGCCCGACCGAATGTTGGGCGGGCTCCAATGTTTTGGGACCGAGCCTAGCCCGACACTATTCAGTCGGGTGCGGGTTGGATGCACTGTGAACAGCCTTAGCGGCGATTTTGGAGACCGCTGGTGAATATTAGGGTCTATAGCGGCATTTGTGACTGCCGCTATAGACTGAAGCGCAATTGTGATTTTCTTTTGGCAATGTTTCTTAAAATGCTGCTACAAGTCTTTAGCTGCGTTTGTACAACGCCGCTATAGATTAATCTATTGCGCCATTTTACAAAATGTCGCTAAATCCAAATTTTAAAACGCTGTCATATGTCTTTAACAACGTTTTTTGAACTGCAGCTATAGACTAATCTACTGCGGCGTTTGTTAAAAACATTGTTGTATGTCGATTTTGGTTCGTGTTTAGAAATTTATAGCAGGGTTTTTGTGACCTCTGCTAAAGGTCTATGCCAACATTTTTTCTTCTTCTTTTTTTCTTTTTTTCTTTTCTTTTCTACGCCACTATATCAGTTTTAAAAACGCTACAATAAATACATGTGTAAAAACCTGCTTTTTCTGTATTTTCCTGTAATACAAATTTTATTACAGATTTTAATTGATTGATGCAAAAAGAGAAAAGTGTAATAAAACAAAATATATTTCATCATTAACTAAATAATCACGTCTTACAAGTTTTGCAACACACATAAATAAGTTCTAAAAGTTTCTAAGTAGTTTAAAAACTAACAAGTAATGATATTAAACAACAAATAATAATAACTTTAATCCTTAGCAGCTTCAGCACCTGCACTAGCACCATCTACTCCAACACTATCTGTACCATCTACACTATCACCAACACCATCACCCTCATCATCAACATTGTCTACAATTGCAATAATAGAAAATTAACAAATAGTAATGACATGAACAAAGATATAAATAAATAAATACAAACACAAAAGCTTAGTACACACTTAAAATCAAATTAATGACGGTCTTCATTTATGTTAGTATCTTACCATCAAACATTTTTCGGCTTGCATAAGATGATCTATGAATTGATGGTGGAACTTGGTCAGGACTACGATTTGCAATATTTTGGGCCTCACGTTACTCCTACAAAAGTTAAACAAACAATTAACTAGGAAAATACATAAATAGAATCAATAGTGATTATACGAGGGTAAGTATCTAAAATTTCTACTCTAAACAGCAAAGACACCTAAAGGTCAGGAACTTATATACACGTTGTAAAAACATGATATTGATTTTACCTTGCAAATCCAAAATCAGCAATCTTCAAAACAGAATTGTTGTTGTTTGTGGAGAGGAGAAGATTATGTTCCAAAAATGATACACGTCACAAATGAATACTGAAATCCCGTGAAAACATTTCCACCCCCATAAGATTGCTACCTACGAAACACTTCTTCTATATTACTGTAAATCAAACTATCTTAACATGAATATAAAAGTGTATTTAATGCATCCCTATGGCAATATTCTTAGCCTTTTGTAATGCTGTTGGGCAATATTCTCGTACCTGACTAAACAATTACCCAACCATAACTTTTGGATGCTCATGGACTCAAGTACTGCAAAAACTAGAAAACACTAATTCTGCCACGACCTTGCTTCTTGCCTTAAAAAACATAGAATATGGTTTGCCATTTCCTTAAAGCCATGCTTGAGTATGAAATGAAGATTGCCACATTCCATTCACAATTGAAACTTAAACAGAAAAGAATCAATCAAACCTGTGGCTTTAAATCCCGATGTATAAGATTTTTGTCTCGAAGAATTTCCAGATGGAGCCACTATAGAAAATACACTGACTCCATGGAAGATACCAAAAAGAACTAAATGAAGAACCAACCAGGCAAAGCTCAAACATACCAACTGCTGCATTAATTTCTTTGCAGTGGCTTCTGGGACTCTTCCATGACGTTGATGTGAGTCCTAGGATTAAGGAAATCCAAGAGGAGGTGAATTTGTTTTCTAAAAACTTTTCGCTTTAACCCCCAAAGACGTGTTTGCAAGAAAATACTATTTTAGCACAATTATATATATGCAACAAGTATAAAATAAGTTCTAAATGTAAATAGAAGTGTAAGAGAAGCAAACACTTGATTTTTAGATGGTTCGGCAAACCCGCTTACATTCACCCCTCAAGCTCCTTCACCGAGCCTTGAGGTTTTTCCACTATTCTTCAAATAGCTTACACTTTAGCTTCCAGGTGCTAGAGAATCATACAAGTGTTTTCTTGAGATATACACTCTCTAAGCTTCTTCTTTAATGAACAACCTCACTAAATGAAACACCTCTCTTGATATGAAGATTGAAGAACAAGACTCTCTCAAAGAGAATATATAAAAATGGAAGGTTCTATCTCTTGATTCACAGAAAGACAAAGATATGAAAGTGTGTTTTGTGTGAGTGATATGAGAAATATGGAATATGAAGGTTTGAAATATTTCTCAAGTGATCTAAATGATATGTGGTCGGTTGTGTATTGATTTCAGATGTTATGAATGTGTAGTTATAGGCCACATATGTAAACTAGTCGTTTATAGCAGTTGAGAGTCGTCTGTTAAAACGAGTCGGTCAACCGCTACATGAATAGGTCGTCCGCTTCAAGTTACCGTTACCCAACGTTCATATTGTCAGAAGCTCAACGACTCTATTTTAAAATCAATCGGTCGACCGCTATACCAAGTGGTCGAAGACCGGTCGACCGCTTCATCAGCCGGTCGACCTCCTCAACTTAAGCACATGATCTGGTTCTTTTAAAACCATGTTTTTGACCATTTTTAAACACCCAATTTTAAAGCCTTACTTCCCATAACTATATTAAAGGTTTGAGAATTTGATTGTGGTGTTTTGAAACCTTTAAAAACATTTTAATCTTTCAAACAAAAGGTAAAACAGTTTATGCACGTTTTGAAAGATATGCAAGTGTGATTCATAATCCTTGTCAAAAGTGAAACAAAGAGTACAAGGATTATACCCCAAGGTCTTGAATATTAACTGTTGAACTTCTTGCATCTTCTTGATCTTATTTCTTCAAGTCTTTGGCTCTTTGATGAAACATGACTTTGTCTTTGAAAATGTCCATTTTATAAACTTAATTCATTTATTGAAATCATCAAAGTCTCGATTGTGCACAAAAGCCAACAGTTGAATGCTAGAGGCAACCATAACATTACCACATCAGAAGATAGACAAATTTGACAATATTGTAAACAATACCCATAATCCTCCCTGAATGTCAAACTTGAATCATAGAAACGCAAAACTAATGGCAAAAAAGAGCATTGTCCTGAGGTAAACCAAACATACAGATTATGTATAATCTGACCAGATAACAGTTACCAAACATACAGATTATGTACAATCTGACCAGATAACAGCTACACCAAACAGGCTAAAAACAAATAAAGTCACTGAAGTCTACAAAAGGAGAACCCATCACCCTAGTAGCCCACAGAAACAAAGTCCGCATCATTTTTACCTTTCAAACAATCTAAGGGCATCCCCAAATCTTCAAAATACCTTCCATTTATCTCTATCCATAAGCTCCGCCAAATGCATAATGATATCATCTTCCACACAACCATCGCCAAAGGATTGATGTAGGGGTGGGCAAAAAACCCGAGACCCGACAACCCGAACCGGCCCGACCTGATCGGGTCGGGTTTAGTCGGGGTCGGGTTCGGGTTCGGGTTTGCAAGTAAATAGAAGTTCGGGTTCGGGTTCGGGTATATGAACAAACCCGAAATTAAACCCGAACCCGAAAATATAACTCCTCCACCCCGTAACCCGCGTTTTCCGAACCGGACCGACCCGTTTCGACCCGATATTTTCGGGTTTTTTCGGGTTCGGGTTCGGGTTTCCTCACAAAGAAACCCGAATATTTCGGGTCGGGTTCGGGTTGAAAATTTCAAACCCGAACCCGGTTTGCCCACCCCTAGATTGATGAACTACCTCTTCCAACACTTTAGCACCTTGTCCACCCTCTTAGGCACCACCCACGGATAGTTAGCAATACTAAGCACGTGCACCCATAACTCTCTAGCCACCACTCAGTGGAGAAGCACGTGATCCACATATTCCCCATCACCTTTGCATAGAAAGCACCAATTAATCAAGCATAACTCCTTCCTCCTTAAGTTGTCAATTGTTAAGACCTTCCCACAGGCTGCTTCCCAAACAAAGAATGAAACTCTTGGTAGGACAACAGTCTTCCAAATCTACCTCCACAGAAAGACCTCACCCATGCCCCGAACAATAAACACATACATTGACTTAACCGAAAAAACCTCGTTCTTAGCACCTTGACAAAGCATTTTATCTTCACCCCTTCTTCTATGGACCATAGAGTACAACAATGAGTAGACAGCTAAAAATTCTTCAATCTCTCAATCATTGGCCATACCCCATAACCGGAAACCCCTTTCAAAAAATCCGCAACTATCGCATCCTTGTATCTAGCAAGGGAATAGAAAAGAGGGAATGCAAGCTTCAAAAGCCTCTCTCCATACCAAAGCCTAAGATTAAGTCCACAACCCACCACGAAGCGAATGTTCCCACAAAAGAGGGATCATCCGTTGCTGATGTACTTCCACAAGCTCACACCATATGATCCATGTATATCATTAGTTCTCCAACCACCAAGAACACTACCATACTTATCCTCAGTAACAACCCTCCACAAACTGTCCCTCTCCAAGGCGAAACGCAACAATCACTTCCCTAATAATACCTGATTGAGCACATGAAGTCTCCTTAAACCCAACCCTCCGTAAATCATTGGAGAACCAACCCTCTCCCATTTTACAAGATGAAACCTATTCTTAATTTCAGCAACCCCCATAGAAACGTCCGATGGATTTTCTCCAATCTATTGGCAACCCCCAAAGGAATACGAAAGAGAGAGCTCTTTTAATAATGTCATCCCAAATATGCATAATCTTAAAACGCGCTCCCAACGGAAGCCCAAGATAGGTTGTAGGCAACGACGAAATTCTACAACCCAAAATATCGGTCAGCTCTTGAACATTGCCTACAACCCCAATAGGAATAACTTTCGTTTCTGAAAGATTAACTTTCAGCCCTGACACCACTTCAAAGCACAACAAAAGACATTTGAGATGACAAAAAAGACTATCCTCCGCCCCGCATAAGATTGAGGTATCATCAACGAACAAAAGATGAGAAATGGATAGGCTTCCTTCACCCCTACCTCTAACCTCAAAACCCGCAATGGATCCCCTAGCTACCACTACATTCAACATCCAATTGAACGCTTCCATAATGAGCACAAACAAAAAGGGTGAGAGATGATCACCTTGACGCAAACCCCTAGAACCTTAAAAAAACCAGCAGGGGAGCCATTCACCATCACTGAAAATCTAACTATAGAAATGAAAAACTTGAGCCACCGACACCACCTTTCCCCAAAGCCACATCTCCTTAACAGGTATAAGAGGAAATTCCAATTGACATGGTCATAGGCCTTTTGAATATCTAATTTACACAGCATACCCGATACATTGGACCTCAACCGCGAGTCAATACACTCGTTAGCGATCAATACAGGATCTAAAATCTGTCTTCCTCTCACAAAAGCATTTTGAGACGGCTAGATAATCTTATCCAAGACAAGTTTCATATGATTAGCAAGCACATTCGCCAAAATCTTGTAAACACTCTCCACTAAGCTTATGGTATGGAAGTCCTTCAGCTAGACTGCTCCCGGTTTCTTCGGAATAAGAACTATAAAATTGGCTTTCATACTTCTAACAAATCTTCCCTCCATAGCAAACTCATCAAACATGGAGAGAATGTCTCCCTCAACCACCTCCTAACAGGATTGGAAGAAATCTAAGGAGAACCTGTCATGCCCCGAACGGTACCCCGCAGGAAGCGTGACAGCCGCGAGCTATTCTCCGGATAGTTCCAGCGTTCTTACTTACTTGCTTACGTGCTTACGGCGGAAACATACAAGATCGCGAGGGATTCGAGCCAAATCTTACATAATCAGGGTTCTCATTAAGTTTTCATACAAAACATATATAATATTTAGAATTCAATTAGTGACGGATCTCATCGATCAGGTCACCATAATCAAAATAAGAATAACATCCGGGTCCTTCTAAGTCAGGTAGTCCTCCTGACTCTCTTCACCTGTGGCATCTGGAATGACACAATTTTTAAAAAAACGTGAGTCAAAAAGACTCAGTAAGGGAAAGACATAACTTGAAACATGCTCTTGACTTATGCTTGCTTAATCATGAAAGAGAATAAACTTGATAAGTGATGCACATGCATGTCATGAATATGTACATGCTCTTGCTTAAATTCGGCCCCAGGCCCTTGAAAATTACTTATTCATACTTGTGCCACTATTGGCCTTTCACAACCATTCCATCTCTTTTACTTGTGGGCTCGCTCCATTTAACCCCTGAAGTCAGGGTTGTGCGTTCCCTTTGGAACCGTCTCCGATTTCCCTTGGAGACCTTACATACGGTCAAGCTAGCGCACCTTCTCTCATTTGTCCTTCAGTGGTTAGACATGACCCTTGGAGGCACCACACCTTCTCAATGTCCTTCAGTGTGGGTTGCACAGCCTCGTGGATTCACCCATCCTTCTCACATTTGTCCTTCGGTATGAGAGTCCATCTTGATGGTACGGTACCGACCAGTGCCCCTTAACTTAACTTATTGTCTCATAAAACATTCCATAATTTCCCATAAAATCATTGCATAAATATTCTCTTTAGAAAAATTCATGCAATGCACATGTCATGTCATGCTTGATCAAAATCTCATGCTTGTTCGTGAAGTGATGCAGTGTGTCATTCCAGTTTTGAAAAGAACCACTTACTGTCCACTTACAGTATCCACTTACTCTTGGTCCTCCTCGGTAGTGTATAAAACACGTAGATCGCCTACAAGCGATTCAAATATTTCTTAGACTTTAATAAATAGCACGTAATTATTAAATATATATATATATATATATATATATATATATATATATATATATATATATATATATACATATATCACTGAAATTCTTTTAATCATTTAAAGTATTTTATTTACTCTTCTAATATTATCTAAACTTAGGTTATTTAACCAATCTTTATTACGATGTATTTAGGTGTCTATTCCCGATTTGGGTTAATCAACAATTAATAGATTTGGGATTAAACCTAAGTCTCCCATTAGTTAATGAACTACATTAAACCTTACATCAAACTATTAATAACTTAATCACACTTAAATCTTGAATTGGACCTTAAACCTCAATTAATCCGAGATACTAACCCTAACTAGGGTTTCGAATATTTCCATTGCATGATCATGGTTCCTCAATATTTATTCCAATTAGCCTTATCCCCAATTTCAATTATCCATTACAACAATTATAAACTGATTACCAAAACTTACACTTAGGGTTTCATTCCCTTATGACATTCGGCCAACTCTTGTTTTGTGCATCCTTTAATCACAACATTAACTCCAAGGGTGATCCCATCCTCCATTTAATCAATTTCACAACCTAGGATCTAAGAATCAAAACACAACATAAGACATCAAGCACTAATCCATTCGGCCAGCACCCTAATTTCCTAAATAATCAAGTTTTCTTTTGTTTCTTTCAACTTGCATGCATCCTTTACACTACATAATCATCTACCATACATTAGGCCAATAATCTAGCATATCACATGGCCAATATCCAGATCTATACATACACAAAATTTCTTTTGGAAACCTAGAGCACATATGGTTCGGCCATAACCCATAGCATCACATTTTTCATACCAAAATCACAACATGTATATCCTTTGCATTTTATCACCTATCTTGCATGTATCAACTTCATATCTTCATCATTAATATCCACATGATCAGATCTATACTTTAGACACATCAACAACTCTAGATCTAAGGAAATATCCAACTTTCAATCAACAAGCATAACATAGGTTTAGATCTAACTTCATCTAACATACATTGTCCATTTCTTACATTTTTCCAACATTAAACCCTAGATCTAAAGCATGTATGTCCAGATCTAACACTTGCACATAACCATGATCAAAATCCAACTAAAATAGAACATAAAAACCCAAGATCCAACTACATAAGGTTCGGCCAACAAGGGAAATGTGAGATCCATATTTTTACCTTGTTGTTCCTTCTTCTTTCCCTTTGATCCTTTGCAAGCTTCTCCTCCCTTTCACCTACTAAACAACCTAATGTTCTTAATCATTCAGATCTCACCATATCCATGCATGAAACAACTCAAACCCTAAGATCTATACACAAGAGTTCGGCCATCAAGAGGAAAACAAGATCCGGTTTTTACCTTAGTGCTTCTTTGTTTCCTTTTCCCTTTTCCCTTGCACAACACCTCTTGACTTCACCTTCTTCTTCTTCCTTGTCCTCCTTCTTCCCTTACACGAAATCCCCTTGACAGCAGCTCAACCTCAGCCTTTTGGGGCCAAGAGTTTCGGTTCTCCCTTGGTTCCTCACCTTTCTCTCCCTTTCTCTCTTGGTTTCGGTTTTGGCCTTGTGTTTCTCTCTTTCTCTCTTCTCTTGGCTTGGTCGACCAAATGGCTTCAATAAGTGAATGAGTGTGTGAGGGTGATGTTAGGCGTGCAAGGCTTCTCACAAGAGGCAAAATGGAGTGAATGTAGACAAGGAATTCGGCCAAGGCTTCTCACAATTTCAACTTCTCTTGTCCTTCACGTGTGTCTCTCCCCCACCACATAAATCCAACTTTTATTTAAAGACTTGTTCCACCAATTAGTTCATTTGGTTGAATTCTAACTACCTAGTTTACTTAATCTAATCTAGTTGCTTAGTAAACTTAAGTAAGATTAGTTCCATTAATCTAACTTTCTAAATCTAATTTGCATGGCCCATTGGGCAGTCCATTAAGCCCTTGATTCAAGGCCCATCATCATATCCTAAAGCCCAATTCATAAGCCTAAGGGCTTAGGCCTAATGTCCAACTTCATTAAGGCCCAATTGCACCATTACAAGGCCCATTGCCATGGGCTCCATGGCAACCCAATATCATGCTTTCCAAAGCCCATCTCCATGCTTATTTTGGCAGCCCATTAGCATGCCATTATAAGCCCAATGTACACCAAAAGTTATAAGCCTCATGGTAGCCCAACATCACACTTCAAGGGCCCATCATCACATGTACTTGGGCAGCCCATATGTCATAACCTCAAGGCCCAATTACATCCAATAACCGGCCATAAATGGGTAGCCCAATGTCAGCCCATTATTGAGGTTTCTAAGCCCAACATGCAAGTCTTAATACTCCAAAATCATTCATAAGAAAATCCTTCAAAATTTAAAATCAAGAATATTGATGGAAAATATACAAATAAATCTAGCAACATGAAATTGGTTACTATAACATTTAAAATCCCATCCATAGCATTAAAATCATAACATCACATTTTAGAAATTCAAAATAATTACACATACATTTTCTTAACATAAAATCATGCCTTGGCCAAGCAAGGTTTCTTTTAACACAGAATAGGCCATGAAATCCTTCATCTAGTAATGAAGTAGACACAGGTTTCTTCGGGGTCTTACAGAACCCATCAGGGTCGGGTTCTTTATCCTCCTTTAAACTCCTAACTGCCCCCGTAACTTCCTCCTCATCAAAAGGTGTCTCCAACAATTCCGCATCAGCCCCTGAAATAGAAGCAAACTCTAAACCCTCCAAAAGAGGTCTCCAAGAAAAAGGCTCCATATACAAGGAGCTATAGAAGCCAACAATCTCCTCAAAAATCCTCTCGGGATCCTCCACCAACTCCCCCTCTACCTCCAAGCTCGAAATGATGTTGTTCCTTCTATTAGAGTTGACCACTCTATGAAAGAACTTCGTACACCTGTCCCCCCCTTTAAGCCAAAGAGCCTTTGACTTTTGCCTCCAATTGATCTCCTCCATCTCCATTAGAATATCCAACTTTCTAGAAAATTCCACTTTCCTTTCTTTCCCCACCTCATCAAGGTGAGCCTCCTCATCCAACCGGTCTAGCAAAGATAAAATCATCCATCAACGCATTTTTACAAAAATTCAAATCCCCAAAGACCTCTTGATTCCATACTTTCAGATCATTCTTTAAGCCTTTCAACTTAGAATCAAGCACAAAACTCGGTGAACCCAATAAAACATATGAGTTCCACAAAACTCGGTGACCCCAAGAAAACATAAGAGTTCCACAAAACTCGGTCATAGGGAACGTTGCTGTAGAGGAATAATTTCTACAAACGCTGCTAAAAATTACTCCATTCTAGAGCTTGAGAGCTCCAGATGAAGCTGAGGAGGTCTTATATACCATTCTGGTGGGATGAATTATAGCTCACAAGGTGATGATGGCCCATGCTGTTAAGGGTATTCTTCTCACAACTTGGGCGTTTGACCTGCGGGTGTAGATAACAGAGTTGGCCCCAAATGTCTTCCTATTTGATTTCAGTGCTATGGAAGCCCGGGAGAGAGTATGAGCGACAACCTTGGAATGCAAGGGCTATCTCCTCATTCTGAAATGTTGGCCCCCACGTCTAAACTGGCAGGAGGTGGATCTCTCATCTTTTTCAATACGGGTACAACTTCATGGTCTCCCCATGGAAAAATCGAATGAGGAGATAGCTAGTCTGACTGCTGTATCCATCGAAGAGGTCTTAGATATTGAAGGCCAGTTGGGTAAGAAAATATGGTGCTCGTCTTTCATCCGGGTCAAGGTACTTCTAGATTCTGTAAAGCCTTTGCCTACTAGTTATCCATTGAAGATAAATGCATCTGATATTTTGTGGATTGAGTACAAAATAGAACGTATTATGGGTTTTTGTTATATTTATGGTATGCTTAGAAATATGAAATTTCTTTGTAAAGAACATGAGTCCCAGGAAAACGCTGATACATATGGCCATGGTTGAAACCTGAAGCACCCATCAAAAGTTGGGGAGATGATCTTCTCGATGGGGGCATTCAAGTATATTTAACAAAGTTGACTTGAGATCACTTGCCGCAGTTAATGCTTCTGGAGATATGCTTTTGCTAACCAGGGAAGAAGAGGGGAAAGGCTGTGTAGTGGAACCCACAACGGTGGTGGAAGGTGACTTGGAATGATGTATGAACGTGGGGGAGTGAGAAATAAGTTTCTTCGACAGGCCAAAAGCTGACACTGGCAAAACCCAATTTGAAGGTCCCTACCTTAGGACATGATGAGATAGGCAACAACGCTAAAGATCCCACACGTAACCCATCTGAAACTGTGTTACTAGTCAAAGTCCTGACATGACTCATGAGGAATGGCAAGAAGAGGAGGAGATGGCAGCGCTGTTGAGTGCGTGGGAAAACTTATCACCTAAGGACCGCGGCCCAATGCCCAGCAAAGAGGTCTTGCAACTTCTCAAATTATTTGATAAAGAACGAATGATAGAGGTGGTTGTAAATATGATGAGCGAAAACATGAAACGGGCTGTGTTTTCCGATGTTACAACGTCTACATGCCCTTTTGAGGGAGGTTTGTGTGCGGAGGACCCAGAGCCTTTCCTGCAAAGCCCAGTGGAAAGCCCAATAGTCTTTATTACTCATGACCCTTCTACTGAATCCACCTTGAAGCTCACTCAAGAGTCAATTGTTCAGGAGCTTCCTCTTGGGCCATTTAGACGTGTGAAACTTCTCCCTAGAGGACTTTGGACCAATACCCCAGGTGGGCCTGTGGCTGACTCTTCTACGTTGGCTCGTAAGAGAACATGGCACGAGGATTGCTCTGAAAAAGCTACTAAAAGCCTCAGTCTGGTAGGGCCGAAAGATCGATCCAACCCATGTATTGCCAAGCTGAATCTATCTAGTACACATAATTCACTGGTTTCTCGAAAGACTTCTCTGAAAGTGAAAGGAAAGAAAATAGTGCCCAACCGAAGCTCTATCTCTAAACGCCGGTCAGGAAAACTCGGGAGCAATTTTGGTGGAGTAGGGAGTGTTCCACTAGATAATGCGAAGAATTCATCCATTCTCATAGAAGGGGATGCAGGGACCACCTACCCCCTGCTCACCATGAAAATCCTATCTTGAAATTGTAATGGTTTTGGTCAAGCCACGACAATTCCTCACATCAAGCAGGTATGTACAAGCTATGGGGTTTGGAGACGACTTTGAGATTCCCCCTCGGGGGACCAGTGACAGTATGTCAATTGCTTGGAAGTTGGGTGTGAGTTGTGAAACTGATTTTTGTAACAATCATATTGTAAATCTGATTTTGTCTTCCGATCCTCTTGAACACCCTTGGATGGTGTCTTTTGTGTATGATCCCACTTTTTGGATTAATAAAGCTGATTTTTGGTATCCATTGGCACATTATGGTCGTGAATTTGGAGGTCCATGGCTCTGTTTTGATGATTTTAATGCGGTTATTGAACAAATTGATAAAATTGGGGGTCGACTGATTGGTAGTTCTAATGCGGGTGCGATGAACCAGCTTATGACACAAGAAGGTATGATTGATCTAGGATTCATTAGTAATCGATTTACGTGGAGTAATCGACAGAATGAAATGGCTTTCATCACGAAACGACTTGATCGCGGCATCACCAATAAGGAATGGACAATGCTTTCTTCTAAAGCCATTATTCGCTTGCTATGGATAGCGTCGGACCACTCCTTGTTGCTATTGAACATGAGTGGTGAGCTGGGTTCGGGACCAAATAAATTTCATTTCAAGAGCTTCTGGGCAACCGATCCAAGTAGTCTTGTTGTTATTTAACAAGCGTGGTAGCAACATGTCTATGGTTCCCCTGCATACTCCTTGTGCCAATGTCTTAAGGTCACTAAGGAGGCCTTAAGAATTTGGAACAAGGTCTTTGGGAACATCCAATCAAAGATTAAATTTGCTTAGGAGGAATTGCAACGGGTTCAAGGCCATGAGAAGTATGAGAGGCTGCGGTGGGTGAACGATACCTTCACAATTAGCTTTTGCAAGCTCAGAAAAATGAGGAAACTTTATGGAAGAATAAATCACGGGTGAGTTGGCTCACTACCTCGGATTTAAATACTCGATTTTTTCACTTCTATACTGTGATGCAGAGACCACAAAATAGTATAAAATGCTTTAAAAGATGAGAAAGGCGGTTGGCGAATGATAGAGAAGCCATTGGGAACCATATGGTGCACCACTTCCAGAATCTGTTTGCCAAAAGCAATAACCATTTTCCGCGCGGCTTACTTGGTTTAATACCAGAGGTTATAAATGCGGATGATAACGAGATGCTTTTTCGTATGCCAGAAAAAGGTGAAATTTGGGTTGCGGTGAGAAGCATAGGAGCGACAAAAGCCCCGAGTACGGATTATATCTGGTAATCATAATGCTTATGTTCCAAATCGTCAAATTCAGGAGAATATTATTCTAGTGCATGAACTGATGTATACATTGTGAAGAAAACAAGGTCGTGGTGGTCTCCTTGCGGCTAAAATTGATATGGAGAAAGTGTATGACAAGGTGGATTGGGGTTTTTTACTTGAAGTTCTCCGGTGCTTTGGGTTTTCGGCAAAGTGGAGACTATGGATTTCTCAATGTATTTTCACCACCTCTTTCTCCATTCTTTTGAATGGATCACCCTTTGGGATGTTCACTCCGGGGCGTGGGTTACGCCAAGGCGACCCTCTCACCTTTCTTCTTTGTTATTGTAACAGAGGTATTATCTCGGTTGCTTTTGCGAGAGGTGCCCCTCAAATTTCCCATCTTTTATTCACGGATGACATTATGCTGTTTTGCAGGGCAAATCGTAGTGAAGTGTGTAGTTAAAACAATGTATCACCACCTTTGCCACCTGGTCCAGGCAAATGATAAACCACCAGAAATCGTATCTTCATTTCAGCCACAATATTAACTAGGAAGCAAGAGATAATTTGACAACCTTGTTGCGTCTTCAACAAGAACCACCAGGAGGAAAGTACCTAGGCCTACCTTTATGTATCCCCCGTTCCCGTAGCAATGCCTGTAAAGATCTAAAGTTTAAGGTGGCAAGTCGTGTGGCGGGGTGGAAGGCTAAAGCTTTGTCTCAGGCAAGGCATACAGTGCTTATTGAAGCGGTTGCATCTGCCCTCCCTTCATATTATATGGCGGTGTTCATTCTCCCCAAAGGGATGTTGCGGGATATTGACAAGACTCTAAAAAATTTCTGGTGGGGATTTAAGGATGACCGGGAGCGGCATTACCACCCTCAGGCGTGGAGTTCCATAAGCCTTCCAAAAGAGCTGGGCGGTCTCGGGATTCGAAGGATGGAGGACACAAATCAAGCATGATTGCAAAATTGGGCTGGACTTTTCTCGCCAATAAGGAGGTGTTGTGGGTTAGAGCTCTGAATGCCAAATACTGTAGGAATCTTGATTTCCTATCTATTTCATTAAATGGTGGTAAATCTTGGATTTGGGGTAGCCTTCAGGTTAGGGAGATTATTTTTGCTGTTCTTTGCTGGAAAATTTGAGATGGGAGACATAAACATCGGGTGTGAACCATGGGTTCCCGGAATGGATAATTTTATTCCGAAACTGAAGTCGGGTGCTTTAGTGGATAGGCATACCAATTCGGTTAAAGATCTAATGCGGGTAGATACAAATGTGTGGGATGAAAACTTGATAAGGAGCTTATTTGATCAGACTTCTGCGGATGCTATCTTAAATATCACCCTCCCCCCAAACCCGCCTCAGATTTGCAGCTGTGGATTCTAGAGCCGAAAGGATCGAGAGTGTCTCTCAAGGCTGCCTATAAGTTTATTATTCAAAATCGAACCCCACTTATGACAGCTTATTACCAACAGAGTGGAAGGCTACATGAAAATTGAAAATTCAGAAAAGACTCGAGTTACTGATCTGGAAGGTGGCTGCTGATGCTTTGCCTCTTCGGGGAAAAATGAGTAGTTGGGCAGAGAGAAGGGACAAGGAAGGCTGGTGTCCTCTGTGCAATCGCTCTGCAGAGTCCAGAGAACATCTTTTCCATGCTTGCCCTGGGAGCAAGTTCCTCTGGGGGAGTGGCCCGTGGCCTTTGAATTTTGAGCAATTTGCCCAGTTCCCCATTTCTGAGTGGCCGAGTTTTATTCTTAATAGCAGGAATCGTCCTAACAGGCTCAGAGAGAAGTGGCGTGATATGATGCTGGTGGTGGCGATCCGGTTTGATGTTATCTGGTTTGCTCGAAACCAAGTTGTTCACGGCAAGGATAAACCAAGTCCAGACGAGATGATTGGTGTTATGCAACACTAATGATGTGCACCAATGGGCATGGCAGACCCAAAGGAGGGACAATAAGGAGATTTGGAAAGCCCCCGATCCTGGACATCTTAAAGTCAATTATGATGTCGCCTTGTCAAGTCAATTATCATGTACATGGCAGCGATTTGTCGTAATGATATGGGAGAGGTAATTCAAGTAAAGACCAGTACTACGACGGGAAGAAGTCCCCTTAAAGGAGAGGCACGAACGGCTAGGCTGGCGTGAAGATTGCCACTGAAGTTCCATCTCAATTGGTTACTATCGAGGGAGACTGCCTTATCTGATCCAGCAGTGGAGCAAGTCTCTTTGGTGCCGGACTGAGAGATAGAGGGAGAGGTCACAACCATCAGAAGCCTCCTACAGGAGCATGTAGGCTGGAGCTTTGTTTGGACACCCCGTGAAGCAAACTATGCAGCTCATAACATAGCACATTGGTGCCGTAGTAGTTCCTTGACGGGCCGTATTTGTCCTCTGGATTTACCTTCTCATGTTTTAGATTGTGACCATGCAGCTCATAGGAGTCTGCCTTGCTAGTGTCTGTAAAATGTTAACCTAAAAAAAAAAAGACAAATGCTTCTCTCCAAGCTGGTCAAAAGTGATACAGAACTCCATCACAAGCTCAAGAAAAGGGTCTTGTATGTCACTGGAAACAATGCACTTCAGATGTGGGGGGGGGATATCATACAAGAACTTACATAGAAGCAGATGTATGATGGTTGGTAAAATTGCTAGCACTTTACAAAGTAAAACACCAATTACAATACTAATAAGAATATCCTCTTCCTAGTTTAATATGATCACATAACCCAGTAAAAGTAGGGTAATAAAAATCTGGTGGCGCAATCTCTTCCTACCTAAATTATAACTTCAGTAACTGGAATTCTCACAGACTAGACTTTACAATGACAAGAAGTTCGGTCAAGACCATGTATTGGGTTACTTCCATATTTTACAGATGTGCAGCAATGACTCTCAGAAGAGAATTCATTCGAAGGATCAGCTAGCTGGTTTGAAAATTCTTGTTTCTGTGATTTGTTGAGGGGTTGGGTTGACAAATATGAATCCAATATATGGCTCTTTTGCTCAGAAAGAAACCTAGCACGCGGTCTATGAATTGAAATTTGTCTATGAGAAGCAGAACTCCTGCAGTATCTTGGGGCATTTGAGATGTCCAAGATTGACGACTGTATCCATGTTCCATGTATCAGCATAATCTACAGTACTAAAAGAGTCTCTGGTACTCTCAGCTGTGAAAGAAGCCTCATCTGAGCTTGTGAAAAGGGACCAATCACTGGACATGGCATCAGAGAATTTCGAACAGACAGGCTCGGTGCATGCTCCCATCACTGGCAGGACATTTCTACGTGTGCTCCTCCTGAGAGTGCCATTAGAGGTATGCTTGGTAGAACTGGAAGCAACATCAGGTTTTGGAGCTGTTGAAGACTCTAAACCCACAGTGGCTACTAGGTCTACTTTCTTCAGGCTTTGCAGGCTTTTGAGTTTTCGAGAGGCAATATTTTGCAGAATCAGGAACTTGCCGCGTTTTTGATAAGCAGTATTTTGCACAATCAGGACCTTTCCGTAGGACGGCTTTATCAGTATATGTTTTTTGAGGACGAGGGCAAGACGGCTATGTTCGGTTTCTTAAAAAAGTGAGGATGTGAATCCTCAAATCACTATGTTCGGCGAAAAACCAAAGGGAAGGGAGGATTCGACTCCCCCTCCCCATGCAGTCCCCTGCGCCCATGTCCACAGCCTGTCTCCGCGCCTCTCGCTCTTATTTTGTCTTTTAGTGATTATTTTATTTTACTTTTTTAAAATACCATTTAAATATTCTATTTTTAATAAAAAATAAATAAATTTAAAATATAAAACAAACAACTTTAAACATTATCATTACTTTTTTACACCTCAACAACTTTTACACAAACACCAATACAACTTTAACATCACCTAAAAATTCACAAAATTCTCCAAATCCTACAAAAACCTTCAAAACGAACATCACCCTAAAAAACCTATCATTCAGTTCCAAAATTCGAAGGGAGCATAAACAGGAAATGCAATTGAAAAGAATAAAAAGACAGCACAAAATACAGCAGGCAGAGAGACTAATATCCATGTGAGGTCAACGATAACAGTGAAAAAATGAGGTTTAGCACACCTGCGTACTTATTTAGTAACAAAACACAAAATACAGGACAAAGCTAATCATGTTCTCTTACTCTCTCTGTAGCGTTGCCCAAATAAAGTATCCAAATCACTCTAGTTTAGGAAATCGTTGATTCTTCTTGCTTCAGAGTAACACAAAGAGGGCTAATACACTCGAAACATTCAATTTTTTGTTAAAATGGCAGTAGTAAACCAAAAAAAGAAAGGAGAAAAGAGGGTATCTTTTTAGGGGATGTTTAGCCTGTAACAGAATGTATACCTCAAGTAAAATAAGATATATGCTCCTTCACACATCACTTGGCTCATTGACACTGGTTGAACCTGTCAATGAAGCGCGATCCCACATCATCAACATAGAAAATCCATACACGAAAAAAATATACTAGCATTTTGATATTAGCAAATTAAAGGCTATTAATACTGTGTGATATGATTATGAGCACCGCATGATTAATACTGCGCGATTTTTGCATTTAGAAATTTTCATATGCCATGCAAGAGTCCTTAGCTCGATTCTGGATGAACTGGGTACCTGTGGGTGTCAAAACTATTTAGAATAACACCGGTCACTGGAAAATGTTCATAAATCAGGTTACTTAATGGCTTCCTCTGCTAATACGTGGACAGTTAGTTTCAAATTAATTGTTCTATATACCGATCGTGTTTCAAAGTCTTTACTACTAACAGCTCAAGTTTATAAGAGAGGTGAAAGGCTTGCACTTTCTCACCTCTTGTCATGGTCTCTTTTGTTTTTGGAGGGAGAGGGGGGTTGCTATAATGTCGCTACACTAATGTTTTCAAACTACTTAAGCTTTCATGAGACAGGTTTGCCAACACGGATACTATGTAGATTGGGAGACATATCTTTGGACAATGGAATTTCATATTCATGCTTCAATTATCAGCTTGAAATGATATCTCTGATATTCAATTACTGCCGTTCAGTAGTGTTGATACAGCAGCCATGAACAGTACCACCCCCACATTACTGTGGACAGTAACTTTTGTTTCTTTCCATATAATTTTGTCCTGCAACACAAGGTTAACTTGAGAATATCATTACACCAAAGTGAGCATTTAATATGGTTGAAAAGCCCCAAGAACATAAGCGACATTGTGAAAACATGTGTACAAACTCGATTCTCCCACTAGTCCATTTGTTCTTCTTACTTTAATTAACACCAACAAAACTAACCCTATCAACCAGGGTATTTTATGTCAATGTTCAGAATACAATCACACAGAATTCGTATGAAAATGCTCAATTGAGTAGAAACACCAGCAAAAGAAATATAACAACAATTATCTTTCTGAAACAATGATTCAATGACAAAAATAACATGCCTGTAGCAACTTTATCCCAATGACGCATGAAAAAGTATCTTTCAAGTTGTCTTATGTGCATAAAAAAAATTAATGAAAAATATGATTTCAAAGACCTTTACATTAAAATATCCAGGAGTTGATCAGTTTACCTCAATGTCATCTATTCTGAACCAATTTCCCTCCATATCTTTGTCGTAGGACACATAATGCCCAGAGAAAGATGAATTTAGTGAGTCCAAATGCACCACAACAGCATAAAGCATGTAAAGTGGTGGAATGTCTCCAGTGCCAGTCATATATGGAATCATATCCAACATCTCAGGAAAAGTGATCCATTTATTTATTTTCCCATATTTTCCCTCCTGATGAACCAAAATCCACAATTCAGGATTCCAACAGATTTAATCAAAAGTATTAAACATGCAATGAACATTACAAAATTACAAACTCCCTCCAAATTATCAACCTATTGCCAGTTCCCCTCCAAAGTTTAAATCATTCGATTGATCACCTAAGTCGGAATTTTCTGCAATTGACATCCTCTCTCCAGCTCAAGAATTAATTTGGATAGAAAATAGAACACATGCCGGGGACCAGGGGGGGGGGATGTACTTTGTTGTGATGTGACATGACCAAATGTTTCCTAAGTAGTTATTTCTAATATCAAGAGACTGGAATCCTTACCAAATGTGCTTGAAAAATCCCCGCTGCAACCACTCCTGCTATTAATGACAATCCTAACCTAGGGGTGTACTAGCCCAACTAGCCTGTCTGCAGCCTAATGGTCCTGACTAGGCTCTACAGGTTGTAGACTAGGCCGGCTCAATGGTCGGTCTCATAATTCTGAAAATCGACAGGATGCGTTTTGGCATCCATCCTTCTCTTGTCCCAGCTGCTCCTGACTCTCTTCTCTCTCTCTCTCTCTCTCTCTCTCTCTCTCTCTCTCTCTCTCTCTCTCTCTCTCTCTCTCTCTCTCTCTCTCTCTCTCTCTCTCTCTCTCTCGCATCTCCACCACCAACAACCAGTCTTTATATCATTGATCAATCTCTCTCACATCCCTGTCTTGCATCTGTAGATGTCTGAAGAAAGCCTGTGACTCGAGCGATTGGATATTGCTGATTATGTGGTCAAACTTGTCACAGCAATTGTATGTCTTCCACCAAACTGTGTGCATGTTTCTCGCTCTTCATCACTGAGCCAGCCAACCAATGCTCCAACCAGCCCTGACATCACTGGTGCCAAATGGCTCTCTCCCTACATTCGGTGCAGTTCAGCCTAGAGGAAAGCACGCAACCAACCACCCTCGGTTCGGTGGTTTCTACGAACCAAGGTGCTCAGTTAAAACCCCTCTAATAGTAACCACTATTGAACCCACTGAACGTGTCCCAAGTCATTCCCGCAGTTCCTTTTCGGTTGCCTTAACCATCTCCTTCCACCATTTTCCTAGCCAACCATTAATCAACTTTACTATATCTAAACATCATCATATAGCCAGAAATTCCGCAGCCACTCAAAGAAACCCCACAAAATTCCAAAACTAAACCCTAATGCGGTTTTTAATCTTGACAGAGGATGATGGTGCTGGCATCAACACTGAAAAGATAATAAGGATTCTACTCAAGCAGTATCAAAGAGATCAAACCCCTGGCTTTTCTTTGCATCTGATTCTTTGCTGGAATTGGTGGCCACTGGGGCAGTGCAGTGTTGAGAGGACATGGGAAAAAAGAGGAAGAACATCATCTAATACAAGCTTATGATAGGGACTGGAATTAGCAAAGTAGGAGATTGTGTCTGGGTCAAAATCGGATAGCCCGACATCCACATTTCCTCATGATTCTATGATCTACCTTCCGTTCTTTGTCTGGCTTTGTTTTTACTTTGTCTGTCTCAATTTCGAGCTTAAGGATGCAATCTAATTAGAAGTAGGGATGGCAGATTTCCGGTAGTGCATGAATTCTTGATAGGTGCAGTAACGTATATCTAGTTGCAAGCAGAGTGCTATGAGATGCAGGAAAGATATCTTCTGTTCTAGGATATGACATATGGAGGGTTTCCAGAATACATAAAAATGTCTTTCTTATCAGTTATCACTGACCTACACAAATCTAGCCAGAATGAAACACTTATGCTGCACCACAAAACCTCTTGGAAAGATGGATTCCTCCAGAGCACCATGGAAGTTGTTGCCATCGGTTCCAATAGCCTTTTTTGACTCGATGGTTCCTTTACAACTGTTATAGTTTTGAGTCATTCGAGTTTGGCAATACATCAGAACGTGCCATTCTTTGTGGTAGAGATATTGTTTTTGTCACTGAGCAGAAGAAGAGTGTGGTTTCACGGAGTTCGAAATCTTTCCACTCGATTCACATGGGTAAGTATGGTGCAGTCTGGATGGTGAACATGACAGATAGGTTGATGACGACTGCTCCTAATACTGATTTTGCTCTGAAGTTTAACGAAACCAAAAGGGGTTTCTTGGCTCAATGAAGTTCCAAACGAGGCGGAAGATATGTGACTGTGGTCGAATATGGAGGAAGAAAGAGGCAGGGGATGGTAATGGTGCCGGAAGGGACAAATGGTCATGGATGGCAGATTTTAGATCGTGTCTTTCAAGAGTTGGTTTCTCACCTCTCGGTTGGGAAAGGTCTGTTTGTTCACACTAGATTTTCTCGAGTTTGCCCGGAAATTTCTTTTGCCAACGTCGTCAAAGAGCCTTTGAATCCCGTCGGCGTGAGAAGTGTAGGCGTGCCGGAGAAGAAGGCTGTAGTGGAGGGGGAGCTGTGTAGGTTTTCGAATTGTGTGGGCACACTGATGCAAGGCTTTTCTTCGACGCAGCATGCAGTCCCTAATATGGAAGTTGTGCTTCCCCATGCTTCTAAGCAGGCTGTGCTGGGGGCTGAGGCCGACAGGGTCCTCTGGCAACACTTATTGCGGTTGCAGGCTGAGATGGATTGGGTGATGGGGCGGGTTAAGCAAAAGTTGCATTTTTCGGAGCAGCCCCAGCCCGCATCTGTGCCGTTTCCTTTGAGCTGCCGAGTATGTGGATTTAAGTTGGCGGCCCACCAAGCACAACAATCACAGGAGACGGCCCAGCGGTTTGGTGTGGAAGTCTCGGCCCAACAAACGATGGTGAAGGCTCTGGGTATCGATGTGGGCGAGGAGGCCCAGCAGTGTCTCCTCGAGGAGGCCCAGCACGTTGGTGCTAGTTTGGGTCCTGGGCAGTTTGGGGTGGGCCTCTCTGCGGTGCGCTGTGGGTCGGGTCAACTCTCGGATACGTTCTCCCAACCTGCCGCGATCGAGGACGACACTGGTGCCTCGGCGATGGGAGTCGTTGGCCAGATCCTTGCCGGTGACGACGCTGGTGCCTCGGCCACGGGAGTCTCGTCTCCGGCGAAGGTGGTGGCTGTCGCCGGCGACTCGGAAGAGGGTGTTTTCGCGTCTAGTCCTGATCGGAGACCACTCTCGGATACGTTCTCGCCTTGGCTGGGCGTCGTCGGCCAGATCCTTGCCGGTGACGACGCTGGTGCCTCGGCGATGAGTCTCGTCTCTGGCGAAGGTGGTGGCTGTCGCTGGCGACCCGGAAGAGGGTGTCTTCGTGTCTGGTCCTGATCGAGAGTTTCGGCCTGTGCCATTTGAGGTGGTTGTCTCTCCTGGCCCGGTGGGTCTTTAGGGGGGTGGCCCTGTTGATGAGGAGTGTGCTGCGGGCCTTCGGTCAGCTGGTAGCTCAACCCCGGGGGAAGAGGTTGGGGTTGGGGGGGAGTTGGTGATTTTTGATCCCGAGGGTGAAGAGGCAGGTACTGCACCTCTTCAGACAGTGACTCCGGGGGATGACAGGGTACCTGGTGGGGGGTCGTTCGTCCCGCCTACGTGGGTGTTGGAGATGGTCTCGTCTTTCAGGCATTTGGTGGAGGTGTCTTGTGACGAATATGAAGCTAATTTATTACAACTCTTTGCTGCCTTGGAGATGGGCAGAAGCACGTCAGGCAGACTGGGTGGTAAGTTGCTTCGAGAATTAAAGTCTTTGAAGTGCTCGGTGAATTACGATGGGAGTTCGTCTGGCTCTCGGAGGCGTCGGAAAGGGGGGAGGGCTCTAGTTACGTTATTATGAAGCCCCGAATTATTAGTTGGAATGTGCGGGGGTAGAATGATCGAGAAAAATGTCAGAGTATCGGGAATCTGTTACGAGGGTGGAAGGGTGATCTAGTGTGTCTTCATGAAACAAAAGTTGCTGCGACATCTCGCGCCTTGGTGCGACGGTTGTGGGGTGCACCCCATGTTAATTGGTGTTGTTTGGATGTTGTTAGTGCTTCGGGTGGTATTTTGTGTATGTGGGATACTCGTTCGTTGGAGTTGATCGACGCTTGTGTGGGATCGTTTTCTGTTTCGTTGAATTTTCAAAACGTGCAGGATGGTATCCAGTGGCTCTTCTCGGGAGTTTTTGGCCCTAATGATATTGACAAGATCTTATGGGATGAGTTGGTGGGGGTGCATACTTGGTGGAGTTTACCTTGATGTATTGGGGGCGACTTTAATGTGACTCATTATCCTAGTGAGCGCTCGGGGGGCGGGGGCTCGAGGAGAGCCATGTTGGATTTTTCAGAATTTGTGTCTGATCTCGGGTTGGTGGACCTTGACTTGGTTGGCGATGTGTACACGTGGTCCAGTGGTAGATCCGCTTCGTCTTGGTCCAGGATTGACCGCTTCCTTGTGTGCCCGGCGTGGGAGTCGTTGTACCATGAGCTCATTCAAAGAAGGTTGCCTCGTTTGTTCTCAGATCACTTCCCTATTTTGTTGGAAAGTGGTAGTTTTGGGGGTAGTAAGAGACCGTTCCGCTTCGAAAATATGTGGCTTAGGGTGGACGGGTTTGTGGAGTTGGTAAAGGAGTGGTGGCTTGGTTTTGACTTTGGAGGCTCTCCGAGCTTTGTGCTTCATTCTAAACTGAAGGCGCTGAAATACAAACTTGTGGAGTGGAATTGGGATGTCTTTAGAAATTTAAGTGTTCGAAAAGTTGCTCTTTTGCGCAAGCTTGAGTCTCTTGATGCTTGGATGAGGGGGGCCACCTAGTTGGGGAGGGGACGGTTAGGCGGTCGGAGGTCGCTCGGGAGTTGGAAAATTTGATTTTATTAGAGGAGGTTAGCTGGAGGCAGAAGTCCAGGGCGTTGTGGCTGAAGGAGGGGGATCGTTGTACTAAGTTCTTTCACCGCATTGCTAATTCTAACCGGCGAAGGAATTGTATTTCTCGCTTGGAGGTGGGCGGAGAAGTGGTGGAGGATCCTGAAAGGATCGCTATGGAGGTTGTGGATTATTATTCCTCTCTCTACGAGGAGCTTTTCAGTGGCGTCCTTCGGTGGACGGTCTTGTGTTTGACACCATTACGGGAGAGGATGCTGAATGGATCGAAAGACCCTTTGATGTGGAGGAGGTGTCGGAGGTGGTGCGTAGTCTCAATGGGGACAAGGCCTCGGGCTCGGATGGCTTCTCCTTGGCATTCTTTCACGCTTGTTGGGACTTTGTTAAAGATGATGTGATGCAGATGTTTAATGAATTCGCGAGAAATGGGAAGTTTGTTCGGAGCTTGAACTCCTCCTTCATTGTCCTCATTCCCAAGAAGCCGGGAGCTGTGGAGCTCAAAGATTTCCACCCCATTAGCCTTGTGGGGAGTGTTTATAAGATTCTAGCTAAGGTGTTGGCTAATAGGTTGAAGTTTGTTGTGGATAAAATTATTTCCCCATCTCAGAATGCCTTTGTTTGAGGGAGACAGATTTTGGACTCTGTACTCATTGCCAATGAGTGCATTGATTCTAGGTTGAGGTCGGGAAGGCCGGGGATGCTTTGTAAGCTGGATGTGCAGAAGGCCTTTGATCATATGAACTAGAAGTTTATGTTATATCTTCTTCGTCGTTGCGGCTTCGGTGACAAATGGTGTCATAGGATCTCCTTCTGTATCTCGACGGCGAAGTTCTCCGTTATCATCAATGGAGGCCCGAATGGTTTTTTCAGTAGCTCACGGGGTCTAAGGCAAGGGGACCCTCTATCTCCTCTTCTGTTTGTGATTGTCATGGAAGCCTTCAGCCGTACGATGAGGAAGGTAGTGGAACACGACGGTTTAGAGGGTTTTGCGGTCGGAGATGGTAGTGTGAGCATTTCTCACTTGCTTTTTGCTAATGATACATTGGTGTTGTGTGGGGCTGAGGCGAGTCAACTTCGTAGTCTCAGATGTCTCCTTTTGTGTTTTGAGGCGGTCTCGGACCTTAGCATAAATTTGTCGAAGTCCGAGGTTATTCCTATTGGCGGTGTTGCTTCAGTGCAGGAGTTAGCATGTATTTTGGACTGTAGAGTGTCTTCCTTGCCGATGACATACCTTGGGCTTCTGCTGGGTGCTCGTTTTAAAAGTGTTCATATTTGGGATGGGATCCTTGAGCGGATGGAGCGCAGGTTGGCGGGGTGGCAGTGTATGTATCTTTCTAAAGGCGGTCGGCTTACTCTCATTAAGTCTACTCTCTCTTTCCTCCCCACCTATTTCCTCTCATTGTTTCCTATCCCGGTCGTGGTCGCTAATAGGTTGGAGAAACTTCAGAGGGACTTCCTTTGGGGGAGCGTTGGGGGTGTGCACAAATATCATCTTGTGAAGTGGGAGGTGGTGTGTTCCTCTTTCTCTGATGGGGGGTTGGGGCTCCGTAGCATTAACTTGTTCAACAAGGCTCTTCTGTGCAAATGGTTGTGACGCTTTGCTCGCGAGCGGGATCGGCTTTGGAGGGTCGTTATTGCGGCAAAATATGGGTGCACTGACGGTCAGTGGAGTACTTGCCCAAACAGGGGGTCTTATGGTGTGAGTTTGTGGCGGTTCATCTCCGAGGGTTGGGTTGATTTTCACTTGCATATCAGGTATTCTGTGGGCAGTGGCTTGAGGCTACACTTTTGGCATGAGTGGTGGTGTGGTGATTGTCCGTTGTCTGTGGCCTTCCCGATTGTGTTCTTGTTATCCAGGTGCAAGGAGGCTATGGTGGCGGATTGTTTCGAAGAAAGGGAGTGAATTGTTGTGTGGAATGTTCCCTTTATGAGAGCTGCGAACGATTAGGAGGTTCAGGAGTTTTATGCCTTTTTTGCTCTCTTGTACCGTGTGAAGATCCGGCGAGGGGAGGATGATCAGTTGT
Source organism: Myrica gale (assembly GCA_963930655.1). Lineage (NCBI taxonomy): Eukaryota > Viridiplantae > Streptophyta > Magnoliopsida > Fagales > Myricaceae > Myrica > Myrica gale. The sequence continues at coordinate 9,530,296 of OZ005620.1, forward strand.
CTTGGCTTGGCTCCGCGAATGGTGTTTTTTTGGTAAAGTCAATGTATCATTTATTTGCCCGAAGGAATAGCGTCGCTCTTCCTTGGAGAGGGGTGTGGAGGTCCTGTTGCCCTTCGAGGGTCTCCTTCTTCGTTTGGGAGGCCATGCACGGGAGAATTCTTACGATTGATAATCTTCGGAGAAGAGGAGTCTATATGGCTGACTGGTGCTTTCTATGCCGTGGAGATGGGGAGTCGGTTCACCATGTGGTTCTTCATTGTTCCATGGCGCGCGGGCTGTGGAGTCATGTTCTTAGCATCACAAATTTTCACTGGGTGATGCCGGAGAAGGTGGTGGATGTGCTTTGGAGTTGGAATAGGAGGTTTTCTAACCCCGTTGCTAAGGTTAATTGGAGAATGATTCCCTCGTGTGTTTGGTGGTGCCTTTGGAGGGAGCGAAACAATAGATGTTTTGAAGATGTCTCGTTGTCCCTAGTGTCTTTGCAAGGGTTTATGTTGTTTTCCTTGTTTTGTTGGGTTAATGCGGTTTTAGGGGGCTTTTTTGTCGACTTTGATGATTTCCTTAGTTTTGTTGCTTGTTTCTCTTAAGCGCTTTCGATATAGTCCCTTGTACTGTTCTCGCTTATTTTAATAAAATTTCCTTACTTATAAAAAAAAATGATTTGACACTTTCCAGAACTGCAAACAAGCTCAGTTCAAAATGCAATAACTTTTAGAGAAACATAGTCTTCTAACATGATAATTATCTACTGCTGTAGATGAGAAAATATCTCATAGGCATTCTTCTTCTTCTTCTTCTTCTTCTTCTTCTTCTCTCTCTCTCTCTCCCTCTCTCTCTCTCTCTTTTGATTTTGGTATTCTACTCTGATATTTTAAAACTCTTTAAAAAAGTGACAAGCAATCAGTGCTCACAAAGCTTCTAAGTAATTTCTGTCAAGGAAGTATCTGTACTGAGAAGCTGAAATATCAGCTAATATGATGGAATTCTGTAATTTTGTAACTGCTTCGATATGTTTCAATTTAAAAAAGTGATCCCCGTCTATTTTGAATCAAATTTAACTTAAAAAATGAAATAGTTATCCTCTCATATAAATGTAAAGAACTTCTAGTAAAATTTCACTACTATAACGTCTGTAGTACAGAACAAAACGAAAAGGACAATATATGGAATGAGAACTTGACATGGACGAAGATTAGATCCTTTCAAGAAGGCAGTTGCTTCTTGGAAAAAGGGACATTTTCCTTCCCCTTCTCTCAACAAAAAGAGAGAGCAGATTTACAGCATCAGTTACTGTCAACAGTTACATAAAAGAAAGAAAACACATGGATAAAAGTGAAAATTTCAAAGCTCAGCTGGGCCGGTCAAGGATAAGGTACTAGGTTCAACGGGACACTCATGCATGGGGATTTGGATCCTCTGAGAGTGCTGCTTGGCATGTGCTTAGCCCCACATCAAGTATCTACCAAATATTTATATTTGGACATCCGAGTGAGACAACAAAGTCTCACTGAGAAACAGTAACGTGTTAGTAGTCTACCATTGAAAGCTGACACGCAGTGTGAGTTGAAAAGTGTTACTAGTCAGAGTAATCTTCGCAGCTACCATGGCATCCAAATAAGGTTCCTAAATTCTGGCAAGTCACAGGGTAATTTGGCATTCTAAAGGACCCCAGTTTCTAAGGTTTTTGGGACCTTCAACATACAATCAGTACCTTGCTTTCTAACAAAATATTAATTCGTATACAACCCAGAAGTGATTGTAAAAGAAAAGAGAGAGGGAGGGACGGAGGGGAGAGAAAGAGAGAGATGTTATCCAGGCTAAGAAATTCTTTCCAATAGAAGCTACTAGAGTACCCCCAAATAGGGTTCCTAAATTCTGGCAGGTCACAGGGTAATTTGGTATTCTAAAGGATCCCAATTTCTAAGGTTTTTGGGACCTTCAACATACAATCAGTACCTTGCTTTCAAACAAAATATTAATTCACATAAAACCCATAAGTGATGGTAACAGAAAAGAGGGAGGGAGGGGGAGAGAGAGAGATGTTATCCAAGCTAAGAAATTCTCTCCAATAAAAAATACTCGAGTACCCGCAAAATCTATGGGATACGATAGCTCTCTTTCCAGACATAACATTCATTTATTGGTGTGATTATCTACTAGGAGAATTAGAATATCAAGGTTTGATAATTCCAAGATTCTAAACCACACAAAAATTTAAGACTTAACACTCAAGCCAAAAGAAATCTTAGAAGTACCGCGCTCAGATAAATTTTTTTTTTATTGATGCCTGCATTTCAATCAGTGAGTTAAATTCTACAGGTCAATTTCTATCTTGTTTCAGGCAGTGACTTTTCAAGCATATACCCATCTCTCCAATATATTAGAAGTGATATACACAGAACTAAATAGAGCAAAGAGAGAGAGAGAGTTTGTTCACTGGCCAAAGAGACCATTCCTGGGTCAGGATCAGGGAGATTAACATACATGTTAGATGAAGGGCAGGTGCAAGGCTTCATCAGGAACTGCTAATAACACCATCCACAACCGGAGATTCTGTATTTCTTTCATAGATAGCGAAAATACTTCTATAAGGCTTCATCAGGAATTGCTAATAACACCATCCACAACCAGAGATTCTGTATTTCTTTCATAGATAACAAAAACACTTCTATAAATCCAAGGATGGAAAGTTTTTTTGGAGAACTATTATTGTAGACAATGCTCTTCCTACTTCGTTCACTTTGCTCAGGTTCCAACTATGAAAAAGGAAGCAATAGTACCAGAGAAAACAACTTGTTACAGTCAGAAACAAGGAATAAAACATACCAATATCTAACAGATTTGCATCTGGCACAGCGGGTTGTAGCTGGAGCAAAGCATCTCACACACATGTGAAGTCCACTTGTTGAAGAAGACATAACAGGAATAGCATTACCAGCAGCCATTGCTTCTGCCTTAAGAGCTTCTTCAGCAGCCACTAGAGCAAGCAAGCTTATCCTCTCTCTCTTCTTTGCAGCCTCACTCCATTTTCCAAGTAAGATATAAGCAACCAAAGGAAGCACAACCAAGACAAGAAACAATACAGGTATATCGGCTTCCCTTGGCTCAAACATGTCACCCCCCGCATACTCATGTCATATATTCTCTATAAATCGCTATGCCGAAGTGAACCTCTTAGAATTTAAGTGAATCACCATCCAGAGTCAGCAGAATGAATTGCAGCAATGATCATGATCCTCCATCCAAACCTGTCAAGTTTTTCTTGGCCAAATTATTCACGAGGTAATTTTAAAGGGTGGAAAAAAAACTGCACCATTCTTCTCGTTCGGACTAGGTTTGTAAAGAGTGAGGAAAAGAAAAAATGTTCTCCCTCTAATTTTTCACACACACACACACATATATATATATTGGAAAATAATAAAACCACGAAAGTAGACAATCATGTGGTCTTATGACAGGGTAACCCTAATTTTCATTACAATTCTACCCTTCCAAATACTCACTCTCAAGCTAGAGTACAGATATCATATAAGACCAGGTTGGAACAAATAAACATTGATTGGCTACAATTTTGGATCTTCTAAAAAAAGAAGCAAGTTGTCTTTAAATTCCATGAAGCGGATCAGTACATCTCCATTTGGCATCCTATCTCAAATGAATTGATAGTCGTCCTTAAAATCTCTGACCTTTTCACGAATTACAGGATTGGAAGATATGTAAAGCAACAAAATCATTACAAAAATGATGGAATAAGAGTTGGAGTGGAAAGCCAAATTTATTGGAAACAATGTTGTAACCATGTTAGTTCACTATAGGTGTGAACCATGGCGGTATACTCAACTTCTCCCCTACATCGAGACACCACTGTGTATGCTACTTTTCCGTTGACCAGATTACTGCCTAAAGAAGTAGAATTAAGCATAGTAGATCTTTCATCTGAAGAAGAGCCATCCAATACGCATTCCTAAAACTTTCCAGTTTTACCCAGTTATCCTCAACAAAAGTGTCAAATTTACAATATATAGGAACAGCAATAGAACCAGCACCCCCAAGGCCTGTTTCCTCTAACAAATCAAGTACATACTTCCTCTGAGATTAGCTAATGTTCTTTACTGAGGGGCTCTTAGGATTGCAAAAATCCTTAGCTCAAGAAATATTGCTAGACTACATCTAAGGATCACATTCCTACCAGGGACAATATTTACTTAAGGCATTGACCTTTATGTTCCTTTTGTGGTGCATAGAGTCGATTTTTATGCTGCCAACCCATACAAGCTAGAGTTTTGGCATATTAATGTCAAGAGTTTAGAGGTGGTCGGCTGCAAAATCGGAAGTATTTAGTTTAAAATCGAAGTACGCTCCTGACATATAGTTATCTAAGAATGGTCCCAAACACAACCGAAACACAAAAGATAAGATAAGCTATTGCAGCAGGTTACAATTCTGACCCCTAATTTGTGCTTTCTGTAGAAGAGTTATCGCAAAGCAAACAACATTTGTATTGTTTGTGTGGTTCTCAAGGAATTGGCAGAGTAATATTTTTCAGGGCATAGTCATCAAGTATTTCTTTTTTCCTTGAACATTGACAGCAAGAAATCTCGCTTTTTGTTTCGGGGCGGGGCGGGGCGGGGGCGCGGGTTCTCTTCTTAGCTTAGAACTCTACTTACATAATAGCTTCGTCTTCTCACCTTTACTTTAGAGGGACGGAGAGCAACTCTAGAACGCCTAATGCCAGTACCAAAAGTGAAGACAGTCTGATGCAAAAAAGTAAAGAAACCTACTAAAGCTTAATTGAATCAAATGCTCAAAATCCGTGGAAAAAAGGAAATGGCTAAGACTTTCTTTCACTGAAAAAAAATGCAGGAGGAATATAATGACGCAATGTGTTGAGAATGTTGCTGAAGCCCAGATGAAAAAAGAAAAAGGGAAACATTTGGAACTAATAAAAAATACAAATGCGTGAAATTTGGGCTTAACTTGAATCAACAAAATGCCAGCAACAGACCAAATTTTCAGTCATTAAGCAACAAGATGTACGGGTGATGCAATGTAGAATGAAGCCCAAAAGAATCTGTGTGCTGCGAGAGGGAGTGAGAGAGTGCCATGGAGAGATGGAAACCCAGAAAGCGAAAGAGAGAAAGAGCTTAGAAAAGAGAGAGAGAGAGAGAGAGAGAGAGCTGAGATACCAGCAAAGCAACGGCAACCGGACGGCTTTGGGCCCCTTTCAGTACGGGGTCACGGGTCAGGATACCCCAGCGTCCGAATGAGTTGTGGGATGTATTGTAGAGCAGCTGGTGAAGACGGGTTGAAATGGGATGAAAGTGCCTGACTAATGCATCGTCGACTTGAACAATATTTCGAGCAGTCTTGCGCTGAAGCAGTGAAGCGCCGATTTCAAATTGCTTCCAGCAGTTGCGTCAACCGTGGAAACTTCCAAGCACGAGATCCGGACAGTCTCGTGCTTTTAAGGCTACGTCTGTGTACCAAAATTTTATCCCCTCTAAAATTTTAACACAATTAAATATTACAATATAATTTCTCTCTCCATCAAATCATTACTATTTACTACAAAAATATAAAAAATTATCTCTCTCTTCACTTTTTCACTAAACTCAATACCTAAAATTTTAACAACACTAAAATTTTACAACACAAACACAACCTAAGGCTCGCTTCGCTTAATAAGCTCCGATCTGTCAAAAGAGGCTATAAGAATAAGCAAGAATAGCATAAATATTTAGGTGTCGATTGAGTTTTATCAGCATACGTATAAAAGTTGTTTAGTTGTATTGATGTGCGTAAAAAAAAATATTGAGTTGTATTAGTATACGTGTATAAATAATATTACGAATATAAATTTAAAAAGTTGGATTCAAATTCTAAAATTTTTAGTCAAACTAATATGTCCTATATAAATAGACAAATAAACTTGCCTCGCTTAAAAAAAAACTATATTCCACGTAGCCATGGTTACAAAATTAGCAAGGAATAAATACAATGTTTTTACTTTTTAATTATAATGTTAAACATATATCTATTATTTTTATCATATTATATTTATCAAGACACTTTATACTTTAAATTTTTTATTAATTTAAATAAAAAATTATTTCTAGAAGTGAAATGACAATTTTATCCATACGAGTATGTGGAAATTGTGTTTATTCTTTTTTAATTAAACTTATTAATTTTAATAACTTCTCAGATGTTTTTTTAATGTATATGAGTTGAGATTAGATATTATCCATAAAAAAAAACAAGTTATAAACCGTTAGGATTGTATCCAGTGAGAAAACATCTATAAAGAATGTATAATCTCTTATAGTTGGCTAGTAATGTTCGGTAATAGGAAATTTTCCCTTGTCAGAAAATGTTTTGGAAGTAAAAGTTTTCACATCCAAACATACAAAATTTCAAAAAATTTAACACAAATATCAAAATATTTTCACACAAACTATAATACATTTTTTTAAAAAAAATTATCAAATCATCTTTCTCCATATATTTTTACAAACTCCAATATTTTTTTATAAAAAAAATCTATCAAATTATCTCTCTCTACATTTTTTACAAACTAATAAAAATCAATCTACAATAAAAATATTTTTATCATTTTTCACCAACTTTTTACAAACCCCAATAAAAACTCCAATCTACTTAAATATTCACACAACAATCAAAATTTATACAAATTTGAGAATTTTTTGATGCCAAACATCACCTAAAAGAGTTATGAATTATGATTTTAATGGTCGGCTCTTATTTAACTGCACACATCGATGAATTTTGATAATTTAAAGGTTTTATATGATGAGTTTGATAGTTTAAACCCTCCAAATTGACATTGACATCATAGTTTGGGCACGCAAAGTAAATTTCTCCTAAAAAGATATGTCTTTCCCTTTTCATATTTAAAATTTAAATGCGGCCAATACATAGATACTCTTAAATATTCTTTAGTTGTTCCGACTCCAAATTGAATGGTGCCAATAAATAATTTAGTCATTCAGGCTTCAAAGTGGCATTAATAAATAATTTAGTCATTCAGGCTTCAAAGTGGCATTGATCCCATAATTTTCATATTTTTACCCTCTAACTCCATATCAAATTATAGTTATCTATTTATAAAGAATGCTCTCATTTCTTTGTTTTCCAAAGCATTTTGTGGATATTGATTTAGACTAGATTGTCACTCTTTGGAGGCTATTTAAGGTTTGCATTCATTCATTCTAGATCTTTCCAAAGGAGGCTTTGTTTTCCAAAAAAAAAAGTATTTTTTTAAACATTCCTAATGCCATCTAAAACTTCTCTTTATGAATCACTAAGCCTATAAAATCATAGACTCACATAGATACTTCATTCTTTTTTGGAAAGAAATTGTTTAATTTAATATGGAATAGGCCGAATTGTTGCTTGCAAATATGCTATTTGATATATTGGATTGAGAAATCAAATTTAATCCCCATCAATCTTGAGAGATATGCCAATATCCATAATCTTCTCACTAAAACCTAAAGTAATAATATACTAAACTTTTGAATACCAATAACATGATGCTAGTGTAGTCAATGTATTGTTGTCTTCAACTTAAAGATTGTTTTGTATGGTTCAATTAGTAGAGAGAAATATTCAACATATATTAATGGTGTAAAGCCAACAATGTCTAACAATTAATGCGAACTGCATTGAATTTTGTAGGGCACCATATGTTATGTCTATCTCTCTAAATCATACTATCTAACTTGAGTACTATATTAGAGAAGATCCTAATATATGTTGTTCACTTTATTAGAATAAATCTTTGAAGTTGCGTGAAGTGCACTTCTTTCTAAGATCCATTGAAAAAAGAAACTCGTTGATTGTATAACATTTTCCTTACCATAATTAGCCATTTTCTAACCAAAAATGGAGTTATCCATGTTTACTTTTTATTTGTCTTCTTCATTGTTTCTCAAATGGATGCCAATTTTTTTGATGACTCGTTGTCAAACATAAAGCATTCACAAAATAAATGAACTGTCACTGCCACATTGTACCATTTGAAGATACCAATACTTAATCATACCCGGCCCAAACCAATTTGGGCCGGCAAGGGTGATTTCATCTCTCCGAAATTCGAAGGCTATAACTCAAGCCCATCAGGCATGCAGGTCCAGAAATGTAGATCGTTAGACTTGCCATAAACGGTTGTTCAAACAACCCCCTTACAACTGCCAACTCCACTATTCCTCGATCCCGAAGGTGGGAAAGAACGACCCCTACTCAGACGTGTAATAACCGTTGAACAACACGCGATCACACGAGGAGGAATTCCCGCCAAAAGGAGAAGCGAGAGAATATGGAGAAAAGGCTATAAAAGCAAGAGAGAACGATAGAAAAGGTACGCACGCAATAATGATTCTTTGAGCAACATAAACTCACATAACGCCTCCACATAAGAGACTGACTTCGGCATTAGAGGCTATTCTTGTGATTTTGCAAGAAGGATACGCGAATATCGAAGCGCGCCTCCACTCGGATGTGTTGACCATATTGAACTGTCCCAGATGTCGGAAGGCGTGATGAGAAGGCCTATGTCCCACCATACAAGAGAGGCTCACACTCTCCACCTAGAAGGAACGAAGGCGCCGTTGGAGTGCACGCAAGGCTGGAAGAAGTGTTGCCTGAGTTAGGAAGGATGAGACAAAAGGTGGACAGACCTTCGTCGTCCTCCTTGGAGAGCATGATGCATCAGGTAGAATCCTCATTCACCTCAAATGTTCTGATAGTCCGGTTACCATCCAAATTCCGCATGCCAACGATGGACAAGTACATGGGAACAACCGACCCACTTGATCACCTGGAAAGCTATCGATCGTAGATGGATCTGCTAGACACCCAAGATGTTATCAAATGTAAAGCATTCCCTACAACATTATCCAGACCAGCGCGTGTGTTGTTCAGCAGATTGAAACCGAACTCTATTTCAAACTTCAAAGAGCTCAGCAAAGCCTTTGTCAGCCACTTTATCGTAAGCAAAAAGCAAAAGAAACCGGCCATTCACCTCCTTTCCACCCGACATAAGGAAAATGAAAACCTGCGAGATTATGTGGCGCGCTTCAACCAAGAAAAGCTCAACGTAGAAGACCCAGAAGACAAAGTGGTGCTCATCGCCATCGTAGTTGGTTTAACCGACGGGAGATTTTCGTTCTCGCTAGGGAAGAAACCACCGGAGACCTTCGGAGAATTCATGGAAAAAGCGCAGAAGTATATGAACGCTGAGGACATGGTCACAGCCCGCCGACAACAAGCTGTCGATTCAGGAGGAATGTTGGCGAAAAGGAGGAAAGAAGGACCTCCAACTAGGCCCCCCATGACAGAAAGGGAACAACGACCACCCACAAGGGTAGGAGCACGAACCAGGCTACATTTCAACCCTCTCAATACCGTCCTGGGAAAAATCCTCATGGAGATTCGAAACAGCCCCGAGACACAGTGGCCCCTGAAAATGTGGTCCGATCCCAACGTACGAGATAGTCGTCAGTTCTGCCATTTCCATAATGACCACGACCATGACACATACAATTGCATACAACTGAAGAGACAAATCAAAGTCTCCATCCAACAAGATCGCCTCCAACAATTCACCACAACCAGGCCGAGGCAGCCAATCCGAAACGCTCTGAGAGTTCCCAAGGACCAGCGCTTGGGGCCCCACCGAAGAGACCAAAGGGAGGAACCACAGGGAGATCGAAGAATCAACGAAGTCGCGCAACAAAGAGAAAGACCACAGAGATGATGCTCGCCGCAAAGAGCACTAGGCAAAATTTCGTGAGGCTTTGCAGCGGGAGGATCCTCCATATCCTTGAGAAAGACCTACGCGAGACGACTACTTGTCGCAAAGATAAAAAAACGGAGCTCGACGTCCGGTTTCAGGGGAAAAAGACCTATCATGTTCACAGTAAAGGACACAGCGGGCATCAAGTACCCTCACGACGACGCACTGGTGTTTGTTTCTCTAATAGGAAACTACAAAATCCAACGTATACTCGTCGACACCGGAAGCTCCGCCAACATCTTGTATACCACGGCTTACGATCCAATGAAGCTCGGAAGGGAAGCACTGAGGAAGGAAAATACTCAACTCACCGGGTTCACCGGTCATGGCATGTTTTGTCTCTGAATAAAGGAATTGTCGTTCACAGTGGGAGACCCCCCGAACGAAGCGTCCCTTTCTGTGAAGTTCTTGTTAGACACCCGAGGGACAGCGGAAACTATTGCTATCGAACATCGGGAAGAATTCCGAGCGTAACCGATAGAACCGTTAGAAGAAGTATCACTTTGAGCGAACTCGAAATAACGAAATGTGCAGATCGACACCCAACTATCCAACGATTCCAAAAGAAAGCTCCTGAAATTTCTCTGACCCAACGGGGAAGTTTTCGCCTGGTCACATGAAGACATGCCGGGAATAGATCCCGAGGTCATCACCCAAAAATTGAACGTGTGCTCCGAGGTCAAGCCAATCGTACAAAGAAAGAGAAGTTTCGCCCCTGAAAGGCGTCAAACGATCCAAGAGGAAGTCGAGAAGCTGGTCAAATCCCGATTCATCAGAGAAGTCGACTACCCCAGCTGGCTGGCAAACGCGGTCATGGTAAAGAAGGTCAATGGTAAGTGGAGAATGTGTGTAGACTACACTGACCTGAATAAGGTGTGCCCAAAAGATTGCTACCCGCTCTAGAGAATGATTCTCTCGTTGACTCAACCATAGGGAATCAACTCCTCAGCTTCCTGGACAAATGTAGCTCGAAATCTAACCGCCCAGTTCAAGAGCATTGATAGTACGTCTCAACTCAGCATTAGTAGCATCCCTGGAAGCGATTTCTCGCTCCAAATCTGCTACCCTAGCCCCGACCGTTTGAACTTGGGAACGGGCACCTCAGGCTATGATATGCAACTCCCCAACCGACTTCCGTTGGGACTGCATCTCCCTTTCAAGCTCCGCTAACCTAAGGCGCGCAGCTTCCAATTCCTCATTCTGCCTCAACTCTGCGGCATCAAGGGCGGCAATCATCGACACGCAATGAGACAAAATGCGCGTGATCCTATCAATCTTCACATGTCGGGGAGCTTTCAAAGCTTCTTTCATCATCTCCTCAATAAGAAGAGGTTGAACATACGGTCTTGAACGCCAAGCAGGAGGCATCGAAGGCTCCGATACAAACTCTTCAACATCCTCTAGAGATGGAGAACCAGCGGCTCCCTCCTAGCCCCTCACTGAGGGAGAAAGACGAACCAAGGAGTCGCCAGCAACACCAGCCGCTGACACATTGACCCCGCCAGCCGGTCCGAGCACAGGAGGGTCGAAACTACTAGCAGTAAGCATCCCATGCCCATGCTCCGGGGGCTAAAGCCTCCAAAGACAGAACCACACTACTCCGCATCTCAGGATTCTCTCCAACTCCTAGCAATTCCGATCCTTTAGAAGAAGCAGAATCGGACAACATAACCATCTGTTGAAGATCTAGAGAAGCCACGAGTTTGTCCCTTTCATCGGCCCCAAGATGATTCGCTACCAAAACCCAAGGCAAATTAAAGGTATGTCTTGCAATGAGATTAAATGTCGTAATAAAAGAAAACTCATATTGTGCAGAAAGAGCCGTCAAAGAAATATTGAATGAGGGAGTCACAATTTCTTGGATCTCCTTCACCAAAGGAACTGATACCTTGGCACGCGCCTCAGAAGCAGAGCCAAAGGCTTGAGAGGCATCCCTGGAACCTGCAACCAGACAACAGCGGGATGAAAACAACGAACAACCAATAAACAACACAAACATCCTGTCAGGGAAACACATATCGTTGCTTGCCCTACACTTGGAAGGCCTGTTATATCCCTTCTGTAATGTTCCGGGACAGATCCAAAAACCCAATACAGGGAGGACTTGATCTGACGATCCTCTCCGGGAAAGCGCTCCCATTTAGCGCCAGAAATGAAAAAATACCAGTCATGCCAACCTTTGTTGGTATCAGGATAAGAAGCAATCGGCGACACCCCCTGATTACGGGGACGAAAGTACTAAAACTTGGCAACTTGGGTCGAACAGATAGGTGTATAAAACCATAGAAATTCCTTTAAAGTAAGTTGGTTTTCGAGCCCAAGGTACATCGGTCACATGACGGCACAACACACTAACACCCTCCAAGCATTTGGAACTATTTGAGTTGGACACAAATGCAAAGATCTCAAAATCTTTCGGACGCTTAGAGGAAAAGGAAACCTTACCCCAGATCTCAGAGTAGCCTCAAAGAAGCACATTTCTCCTTTAGCACCCCTGGTATAAGGTGTCTCGTTGGCAACTGGGAGACGAAAGCGGGTTTCTCAAGGGAAGCGGTACTCGTCGTGAAACACTCTGAAATCATCCTCCACCATCCGGCAAGGGCTCCAGTGGCCTTCGCGCCATTCTGGCACCTTAGGAACCCTAGCGGCACCGTATGGAAGCAGATAGGCAAACAAATGACTACGCTCAAAGGATGGAGGACGAAGAATCAAGAAGAATTCAAGAAATGACGAGAATAAGATGAGACAACCCTAAAAAGGAATATGTAATGACCAATGGGCCCCTCAACCGAAAATACATCGTTTCGAGGAAATCTCGAGAAATCCTGGAACGACGTCAGATAAACTTGAAACTGAACAGTCGCGAAAAGCCCTAGGGGAATTAGAAAAGGCTGAACCTAGAAAGAAAGCACAATGGTAAACGATCTGAAAGAAGATAGGCACAATCTACTTACCAAATGAAGGATAAACGACAAACGAAAGGGAAAAGGCTTACAATCCTAACAAAGATAAGACAGAATCAAATAAAAGACTGACTAAGAGAAGTTGGAATGAGAGTACGAGATGATAGATAGAAAGGAATTCCGCCCGGGACTCTTACACTGTACCAAAAGAAGGGCAACGGCTATGGGTATAGACCCAAAAAACTCTCGTTTTGGACCACTTCTCCCACTAGACGGGACATCCTTGAAGCCAAAAAGGCTTTGAAAACACTTTTGAGATTGAAATCTCATAGAATTTGGGGCAAGTCGGGCGCAGATGAAGTCCTTTCCTCTGAAAATGGCTTTATTTTCTTCAAATTTGATTGCTATGACAGTTTGAATTCAGTTTTGGAGAGAGCTCCGTGGCATATGGCCAATAGGCCTCTGGTTCTCAAACAATGGCAGCCCAACCTAACGCTGTCCAAAGAAGATTTGAAAAGAGTTCCTAGTTGGGTTAAACTCTACAATGTCCCTCTGGAGTTCTGGACGCCCATGGCTTTGAGTTATCTTTCTAGTGCTTTGGGGAATCATTGGGTATAGAGGACAAGGGTGAGGGGCGTAGGAAAATATATGGCATGGGGGAATGGAATACGGGAAGGCGGGAATGACATAGGGAATGGGAGACTTCGAATGGAAAGAACTCAACTGATTTGATCAGAGACGCTTGTACGCTTTCCGACTGATCTATTGGATTGAAGACAAATGAGCGCTTTCGCTACTCTAAACACACCTCATACAAGCAAGAAGAGTTTGCGCAAAAGCAAAGCAAAGATCGATTCCTCCGTCAGACAAAGATGACCTTCCGCAGGCAAGGCTTTTTTACTCTTTCGCTTTTTTGACGGTGGGGCACGTAATCTTTCCTTTCTACTTCTGGGTGCTTCGGATCTGGAATCGGGCCCCTTACTTTATAGGGCTCGGATGTAAATATGGATGTTCTAGCTCAGCAACCACTCTAGCTTCGGATGTTAGAGCTTGCGATGGCCTCCGCGACATTAGACAGAAAAATGATATGCTAGATAAAAGCTAGCCTATTACGATCTCCTTCACGCTAAGGGAAAGCCGTTGTTTGGGATTGGTCGTGAGTAGCACCATGGAGGCGACTGAGCTCTTGTTCCTGACTTAGTAGCATGGATGGTAATCCATAAAATGTAGGAGGATTATCACGTGTAGTAGTGGTATCTTTCTTTCCATTACGAACGACACGCTTCGCCAGCTCCCTCCCCGTATCCACTAGCGCTCCTGTCCAGAGTGAAGAGAAGGCGAAAAAGCGCCTCCGAAGCAATCAGAGAGTGGAGCAACATCCGGATATGGGAAGAAACTCCTCAGAAGATTCTGTAACTTTGAAGGTTGTTTCCACAAAGCCACGATCGCCTAACTCGTGGGCATAAAATTACTGAACTGACCGTCATCGTGGAAGGCAGACAACAAAGGAGATGCCATCGTATGCAGACACTCCAACGTCTATATGCAGACACTCCAGGTCCACGACCGAGAGAATACATCGGCCACAACGTCTATAAAAGAGTATGCAGACACTCCAACGAAGAAGAAAAAAAAAAGACAACAAAGGAGATGCCATCGTAAAACCTCAGCCACCATGATGGAAGATAATCACCCCTCACGCCTTCCCGTCGATGTTTTCTCATCATCATCGCCACCTACGTTGCAAAACGCGACATCAATGACTGGAAGTAGTTCAAACTGGCTTCCCAAGAATTCCGCCATGCGACCTCCAACGAGTTATCCTTTAGGAGGATGAATCTAGAGGACTACTCCACGGACGCCAACTCTCATTTGGCACGAGGTCAAACAAATTTGTCGAAAGGTACGTAACCCTCATTAAATTTTTGTGGAAGCAGTGCGGCATCTTCAAGTCAGCACACGTTTTTTTGGCCATTCTCTACTACTCCTCGGACGAAGAAGCCTTTCAAAAGCAAACTCGAGGTATGATCTGGGCTCCGCGGACTCAACTCGGGAGGAGAGAAGAGAGAAATGCGGGCACTACTAAGTACCGCGCATTGGTGGTTGAGGTTTCACATCCGAGATGGCGGGCTAATTTTTCCCGTGGAAAAATATGCCCTCTGCCCGAATGGCCACAACCCTCATTTTATAGAAGACCGCTAGAGAAAAGGCCAAAAGAAGGACCTCTGCAAAACATGCTACGACAATTGGGTGTTCAAACGCCTCCACGAGCATATGTCTAAACAATGATATTGTCTCAATGTTCTGTACCCTTTCCAAATTAATGAAAACAATTTTTATTCCATAAAGGTTCTTTTAATTCTTTGTGATTGTGGCGTGAACAACATACCAACCTTATCAATTGGTTACAACATTGTGTTACCAACAACAGCGCACTAACTAGATCAATTGGTTACGACATGACGTTGTCGGTGAACAACATATAAACCAAATCAATTGATAATAATATAACGCTGCCGAGGATACAATCTTGCCAAAAACGAGCCAACATCAACATGACGTACGTTGATGAAAAACGAGAGTCACACTTGATGCAACTATTCAACCCAAAAGCAGTCATCATAAATGCGGACTGTTTCAGGACGTGATGACGTGATTCATATCAGCCCGGATAAATAATCAGAAGGTCATGCGTTGTACGAACAAGCCAGAGCGGTAGGTATTAAAGCTGCAACGCTCAAGGCGACGCACTGTCCCAGACACGATGAAATGATACGCCCGATGAGCAGCACCTAAAGGCGAACCAAAGGGAATCACGTGTCGCTGTGAACGACAATCAGCTGAACTGCCAAACGCCAGAAACGGCTGCATTAAATGCAACGTGCCATGTATATTTGATATTGTGCACTAGATAGATGAGAGTTTAATAGAATTTCATCTTGTTCAAATGCTAGAGATATATGACATGCTCTAGAAATTATTAATGAAGGAACAAGTCAAGTCAAAGAGTAAAAAATCAACATGTTTGTTCATATTTATGAGTTGTTTAAAATGAAATCGGAGGAATCCATTAGTGACATGTATAGATTTACCAACATTATAAATGCTTTGAATGCACTTGGTAAATCTTATACTAACACGGATTTGGTGAGAAAAATCCTTAGTTCACTACCAAAGTCTTGGCAAGCAAAGGTGACTGCGATTCAAAAGGCTAAAGATCTCACCAAGCTACCTATAGAAGAGCTTCTCAGATCCCTCATGACCCATGAAATCCAAATGCTCGAAAATGAAAATGAGAGCAAGAAGAAGATGCGAATTGCTCTCAAATCTTCCATAATCGAAGATGAGGAAGACATAGTGTTGTTGACTGGAAAGTTCAATAACTTCCTCAAAGAAAAAAAAAAGAGAAGAGAAGCCTCAAATACAAGAAGACATTATGAAATGTTAACGATGAAAGCTCCTCCTCATGACATTTGAGGATGATGATGAGGTATACACTTCAGATGATGAACCTAAACTTTCTTACATTGAACTTCAAAATGCCTTTGATAAACTTCTTTGTCAATTTGAAAAACTTGGTTCAAAATATACATCCTTGAAAAAGAAACTCATTTTCATCTCAAAAGAAATTAATTTATTAGAAAATGAGTGAAATACTCTAAAGCTTGAAAATGATTTACTCCAACAAAAAGCTTTAGAATTTGAAGATTTTCAAAAGGAGAAAATTGCTTTAAACAAGAAAATAGTTTCTCAAATAAAAATCACTGAGAAGTTTACCTAAGGAAATAAATCTTTGTATTTAATTCTTGATAGTCAAAGATGTGTCTTTGACAAAAGTGGCTAAGGCTACAAGCCTTCTATTCACCATAATTATTTTAAGAATTATGTTGTGAAGGCTAAGTTTTTTTGTGCATTTACTTAAACATGTCATTTTTTAAACAAAAATGGACATCTAATTTTTAATTGTGCAATAAAGAAACTTAGGAGCAAGACTCTCAAGAAGACATGGGTTCCAAAAAGAACCAAGGCTAACACCGAAGGACCCAAGAAAGCTTGGGTACCAAAAATGGCCGCGTTGTGCGCCTTAGCACGGTGATATCTTCCACAAATAAGTCCTGACTAAGCTTGCAACACATTCTCTTCACAATATTATACTTCAGTTCCACCTTTACATGATTCAATATATGTGTCACGCTTATGTAGAATGGGTCCAGATTACCAAGAAAGGTGACCTCACCACCTAACACCTACATAAGCTCCTTTCACGAAAATCATCGATCCACCATAATAAAGTAACAATCTGACCATCTGCAATAAATACAGTGCCTATACACTGTGTTCTCATCATGCAAACGTAAGAAACTACAAAAAGAAGAATATGAAAACAAGCCTTGGAAAAAGAAATGCAAATAAGCCATGATGTCATGTGTCTTTTTTTGTTTTCTTTTTTCTTAAACATGTCCAGATTTGCTTGACCAAAACTAAATTAAGATTAATGACTATTTCATAAAACAATATTAGTGAAGATAACCGACTATTTCTCCGACATTTGTCCTGGGGACTTAGTGAATATAACCAACTATTTCCTAGTTGATTGCCCACAGCAAAACCTAATATGATATTATTCCATTAGGTCATGATATTTGTAATCCATTTCATCGGCGTAACAAAAATTCGACTATGTTCTTTACTCGATTTTCAGTTCTCTGTTAAGTATGAATTCTATGTTTCTATTGGTGATTTCACTTACTTTTTATAGAAAACAGGTGATGCAATAATCAAGTTCTTCCCTATTTTGTAACTACTACTGGACATATAATGATGTGATTACTGCCTGGCTCATTTACAACAGGTATAGAAAATTCCAATTATTCATCCCACTTAAGAAATCTGGCACACAAAGGAATGCAAATAAGTCATGCAAAACAAGCTATAAGAATATAACGACCATCTTACAAGCCATGCAAAAAGACGTAGTACAGAACTTTTAAAATAGAACAAACAATGACAGAAAATAAAAGGGGACCACTACAGTTAATTGTCAAAGACAAAGACAAAGACAGCTACCTAACAACATAAGACAAAAAACACAACAAGGTGCCACATGAATTATGCACTTTCAACTGTACACTTAAGACAACAGCTGCACGTTCAAGTTTCATTTCCCCCAAACTGAAGGGTCTAATAGAATACTCAAGCACAAAGACAAAAGTTGGTGCTTTCCAAATATAATATCTAACAAAGAAAGTGCTCACCGATAAAAACATTTTAACCTCACCTTGACTATATAACTAACTCCACACTACCCCAAGTATATAATTAATTAAGATGTTAAAGGTCTCGTTTCCCCATCGTTGCAGGTCCCACACCACCACAACGAAGAGACAAAAATATAGGCATATGGGAAGGAGACCATTCAACACCATACCCAAAGTGTTCTGTAAAAAATAGATCCTATAAATATCACCCAAGCACCCTTCGTAAACAAACGATAGAAACAAAAATAGAAAGAACAAAAAGATAGGGAAGCCAACACACATTCAGTATGTTGATGAAGATGGATGGAAAAGCAAATAAGTTTATAGATCTGCACGTTTAGTACGTTCGATGGACAAATCTATCTTTAAAAGACTAATCAGTGATGGAAAAGCAAAGTCTTGGTGAGCCGCTGCAAACTAATCGGTGGAATCTGAGTTCATGGGAAGTTAGGGTTCGTCTAGGTCGCGGGAACCAATTTGGGGATTTCTATTATGCAAGGAGGTAGGGGAAATAATGCAGACGATGTGACAGAGGTCATCCCTTGTGGCGTGATGATGTGTCATTTTGACAAGTGTCGCCAATTTAAGGGATGATGACGTGGACTAAGAAGCCACGTGTGCATTTTCTGTCACGATGTTAAGCCTGAGTTGACGGAAGGCCTTAAAAAAAGAAGATAAGCCCAGGAACCTCTCTAGAATGAATTAAAGCCCAGGGACCCGTTTGAGAAAAGTTCAAACCCAGAAACTGACACGAATAAAAAGCCAATATTTATAATAGCCCAAATCAATTGGTTTGAAATATCTTTCTTATCGTACTCTGCTTATGACATTAATTAGCTTGTGTAAAACTTAAGAAAAGTTCAAAGAATCAAGTAACCATATTAGATAGACAGTTAAGTTAGTTAGTCAGTTGTTTCTGTTGATATGAGCTCATTTCACTCGTGTAAATATATCTCTCTGTATTCATTCTAAAGCTACGATATTCAATATACAAGAATTCATTTCATCAAATCCTATATGGTATCAGAGCAAAAAGTTTTGCTTCCGCAACTCGAACAACCTTTCTTCTACATACTCGACCTTTTCGTCTCTTCCAAATAGATCTTGCCTGCATCTGTTTTAGACCAACCTCCTTCTTCCGATCCACCTCTCGTAAGAATTCAATCTCTTTTTGTTCCTCTTATCATTCAAATCAACCACAATCTGATTCTCCTCCACCTCAACCTCCACTCTCTTCTACCATGGATGATAATCCATCCAATCCTTTATACCTTCATCATGCTGAAAATCCTGGTGACATACTTGTTTCACATTCACTTCTTGGTGCTCAGAATTACTCCATATGGCATCGATCAATGATTATGGCCCTTACAATAAATAACAAACTCGCGTTCATCAATGCTAGCATTCTCAAACCCAATTGAGACAACTCTTCAGTTTTTGCTTGGACTTGGTGCAACATGATTGTCACATCTTAGCTAATTAATTCAACATCAAAGGATATTGCTACCTCTGTTACGTGCATTGACTCAACATAACACGTGTGGAATGATTTGCATGAAAGGTTCACCCAGTCCAATGGCCCAAGGGTGTTTCACACTCGCAAGAACATTGCCACTCTGGTTCAAGATAGTGCTTTAGTGAGTAACTACTTCACCAAACTCAAAATGTTTTGAGATGAACTTCAATCCTATTGCCCTGTTGATGTCTGTATATGTGAATCTAAGTGCAAGGCCACAAAGTCTATCATTGCTGGTCAAGAAAGAGAATTTTTTCTCCAATTTCTCATGGGATTATATGCGAATTTTTCACCTGCTCATGGACAAATTCTATTGACTTATCCCCTTCCTACCATGAACAAGTTTTTTTCACTCAAAATTTAAGAAGGGGAGCAGCATGGTAAAAAACCTGTTATGGTTGAATCTGATGTCATGGCTGTAAAAAGTGATACTGTCCACAGTTCTGGAGGATATAAATCGGCGAAACCCATGTACTCATTGTGGTAAATCTGGACATACAATGGAAAAATGCTATAGACTTCATGACTTCCCTCCTGGCTTTAAGTTTTATAAAGGCCAACCCATTTCTGCTCACAATGTCACTCTAGAATAGAAGTTCAATCAGTATCCGAGTTCTCTAATCTTCAAGAGCAATGCCATAGTTTAATTTCCTCTCTTCAGAATAAGTCCTTTATTAGTCTCCCAATCCACCCTCTGTCAACCAAGTTTCAGTTATTCAACCCATCAATTCTCCCCTTGCTTCGACTTTTTCAGGCATCATCGGTTCTTTATCTGATTATTTTTCCACACACATGTCTAATCATTCAACTCAATCTTCATTTCCTTCGAAATCTTGGATTCTTGACACGGGTGCAACATATCATGTGATATGTTCCCTCGATCTTTTTACAACCATTACTTCCACTATCCAAATCAAAATTAAACTACCTAATGGTGCACATGTTATGGCAACTCATATTGGGACAGTAATCTTCACCACTGGTTTCACATTGTCTAATGTTCTTTACATTCCAAATCTTTCTATTTACCTCATATCTGCCAATAAACGAACATGTAATCTCTCTTGCTGATTAATTTTTCTCCAAAATTATTGTTACATACATGACCTTTCTCTTTGGAAGACGATTGGAGTTACTAAGATTACAAAGGGTCTATATCATCTACTGCTGACTTATGCAACTGCTTATGTGTCTAGAAATTTTTCTTCTTGTAATCTCAGTTCACAAACCTCTCCTTTTGTGTGGCATTTCGAGATTACAGCCAATAAAGTCCATTTTACCTACTTTTATAAGCTCTTCCATGTGTACCCCTTCACCTTGTTCAATCTACCATATTAGTAAACAGAAATATCTTCCTTTTCTTGTCAGTGACTCATGCTTCTTCTATTTTTCAACTCATTCATTGTGACATATGGGGTCCATTTCCTACCCCTTCTTATGATGTTTTTGTTATTTTTTTATCCATTGTAGATGATCATTCTAGATGCACATGGATTTAACTTATGAGAACAAAATTTGACACTCAAAGATACATATTAACCTTCTGTCATTTAGTTGAAAACCAATTCCAAACCTCAATTAAAACCTTGAGATCTGACAATGGTTTAAAGTTTAACATGACATATTTCTTTAACCAAAAAGACATCATGCATCACAAAATTTGTCCTTATACCTCACATCAAAACTTCATAGTAGGAAGAAAGCATCAACACATGTTACATGTTACTAGATCACTTAGGTTCCAAACTAATCTTCCTACTTCATTTTGGAGTGACTGCATACTCATACTGTTCACTTGATCAACCATCTCCCTACACCTATCCTCAACAATAATTCTTCCTTTGAACTCTTATTCCCGAAGCTACCAAACTATACAACCTTAAAAACTTTCGGATGCTT
Source organism: Myrica gale (assembly GCA_963930655.1). Taxonomy (NCBI): domain Eukaryota; kingdom Viridiplantae; phylum Streptophyta; class Magnoliopsida; order Fagales; family Myricaceae; genus Myrica; species Myrica gale. The sequence continues at coordinate 9,551,692 of OZ005620.1, forward strand.
AGCCTTTGTATCAACCAATTCTCAGTTTCGAAATAAGTTTGAGCCAAGATCTGTTCCATGCATGTTTTTAGGATATCCAAGTGGTATAAAAGAATACAAACTCATTGACCCTACTACTCATAAAATTTTTATATCTCGGCATGGCTTGAAACTGGCCAGTTGACAATGGTTTCAAAAATTCTCCACTACCTTGCTAAATTATGGTTTCAAACAGTCCACATCCGATTATTCTCTCTTTATTAAATTTGATGACTCTGTTTTTATAGCACTTTTACTTTACATTGATGACATTGTAATTGCAAGCAACTCTTCTACATCTGTCGCTTCTCTAAAATCATGGCTGGATTTTTGCTTGAAGTTGAAAGATCTAGGTCCTTTAAAATTCTTTCCTGGACTTGAGGTGGCAAGGTCTTCAAAAGAAATTTGCTTATGTCAACATAAGTATAGTATGGAAGTGATTGAAGATGCTAGTCTTTTAGTAGCTAAGCCAGCCAAAATCCTAATGGATTAATCTACTCTACAACTTAATAGTTCAGATTGAGAATTACTTGAGGATCCAAGTTCTTAAAGAAAATTAATTGGAAGACTTTTATACTTAAGAATTACTCGGCTTGACATATGTTTTTAAGTCAATACCTTGAGTCAATTTTTGTCTCAGCCTCAGTAACCTCACCATGTTGCGGCTTTCAAGGTTCTAAAATACCTCAAAGGGTCTCCAGGTCAAGGCATCTTCCTATCTAGTTCATCCTTTGTCCAGTAAAAAGCTTTCTGTGATTTTGACTGGGGAGCTTACCCTGATACCTGCAGATCAGTCACAGGCTTACCATTTTTTTAGGATATTCTTTGATTTCATGGAATTCAAAGAAGGAAATTACAGTTAGTAGGTCTTCCGCTAAAGCCGAATACCGATCTATGGTCATGACAGGTTGTGAACTGAAGTGGTTGGTGACTTTTCTCCATGATTTCCATGTTCTTCATGATCAACCTGCCTTTTCCTTATGCGACAACAAAGTTGCATTACACATTGCAGCCAGCCCTGTGTTTCATGAACGAACCAAACATATAGAAATCGATTGCCACTTGGTTCGTGACATTTAGTAAAAATTGGTCAAGACTTTTCATGTGACTTCTGATCATCATTAGCTGATTTAATAAAAAAGCCTCTACCACACGATATGTTCCATTTTTTGGTTGTCGAGCTTGGTCTGCTCAACATTCACTATACAATAAGAGCTATTAGCTGATAGACTGTTAAGTTTGTTAGTCAGTTATCAATTAGTTATTTTAGTTACAGAGCTATGAGCTTATTTAACTCGTGTACATATATCTCTCTATATTCATTCTAAAGCTACGATATTCAATATTCAATAATTCATTTCATCAAATCCAATAAACCAGGTAGGTAGGAAAGGAATTCTAATTTCTTGTCAACCCATCTTCAGTCTGACAACTCATCTTCAAATACCTCAAGATACACTTAACTGCTTCCCAATGCTGCTTCACTGGGTTACTCTTGTATCTACTCACAACTCCCACTGCATGGGAAATGTCCGGTCTTTACAGAACATAGCGTACATCAAATTGCCGATAGCCGAGTCATATGATACTTTCCTCATCTAGACCTTTTCTTCCTCTGTCTTTGGTGATTGGTCCTTAGTCTGAAATGACTACCCAAGTGTGTGCTTACTGATTTAGCTCTATCCATGCTAAATCTACTAAGGATCTTCTTCACATACTCGGCCTGTGAAAGTTCTAATGTACCTTTGTCCCTATTCCCGTTGATTCTCATACCTAGGATTTGTTTTGCAACACTCAAATCCTTCATTGCAAACTGCTCAGACAACTACCTTTTAAGATTGCCAATCTCCATTCATGCTTGAATCTGTCACGAGCATATCATCTACATATAGCAACAAGATGATATAAGAATTCTCAAAATTCTTCACATAACAACAATGATCAACATTGAACCTCGTGAACCCATTACTACACATGAAGCTGTCAAACTTCTTGTACCGTTGTCTTGGAGCTTGTTTTAGGCCATACGAGCTCTTCCTTAGTTTGCATACCATATTCTCTTTCCCCGGTACTGAAAAACCATGTGGCTGATGCATGTAAATCTTCTCCTCCAAATCACCATGAAGGAATGTCATCTTCAAATCTAATTGTTCAAAATGTAGATTCTCGGCCACCACCATTACAAGTATCATTCTAATGGTTGTCATCTTCACCACCGAAGAGAATATGTCAGTATAATCAATTCCTTCCTTTTGCTGGAATCCTTTTACCAGCAACCGGGCCTTGTAGCGCTTGCTACCATCACTTTCACCCTTTATCATGTACACTCATTTATTATGCAGAGCCTTCTTTCCTGCTGGAAGTTTAGTCAACTCCCATGTCTTGTTAGTCATCAGTGAATCTATCTCATCATTCATGGCTAACTCCTACTTGATTTAACTTTCAATCTGCATGGCTTCATCATAAGTGTCTGGCTCTCCACCATCAGTCAACAAGATATAGAACAGGGAGGGTGAAAACAGTTATGGAGGTCTACAGATTTTGGAACACCTTCGGACAACAGTTGTAGGTGTAATATATTCAATCTGTGGCTGTGGTTCTGTATCGTCTTGATTCTCGTTATGGGTGATATCTTAGGCGATCTCATATGAGTTGACATATTCAAACTCATTCAGTTTCGGCTCTGCACCATCAGATTCTTACTTTACGACACAAGATTCTGCACTTGACCTGTCTTTGTAAACAACCTGCTCAATAAAAATCACATTGCGACTTATAATAATTTTCCTGTTTTGATCATCCCAAAACCTATAACCGAACTCCTCATCTCCATAGCCAATAAAGAAACACTTCTTTATGCACCAGTTGGGGAGGGTCCCCACAAGTTTGTATGCACCAGCTCTAGTCTTTTAGACTTCGGTGTCCTGCCAATCTTCAGGAAACTGATATATTTCTGCTTTCCTAAAATATAATTTTTGCACAAATCAGAGCTCACTGATTTCAGGTCTGGTAGTTTACCTTTTGACAAAAGTACTTTCATCCCTTTCTCACTCCTATAACCAAGCCTGCAATGCCATAAAGCTGAGTTAGCACCCACATCTGCAAGAGCAACATTGTCCCTTTTACTTGGGGTCATATAAAGAGTGCTAGTCTTATCTCCACGAGCCATGCGGACCTTCCACTTTCCCCCATGAAAGTTAATTGCATGCCCTTCATCATCAAGTTGTCCCACAGAGATCAGATCCTTCTTTAGCTTTGGAATATGCCGAACCTTCTTCAACTTCCAAACTGAATCTGTGTGTACCCCAATGCGAACATCACCATGCCCACAACATCTACCGTCAGCTAGATACACCTTCCCGAAATCTTCAGAAACATAATTCTCCAAGATTTTGTGCCTTGATGAGGTATGAAAGGAAGCTCTTGAGTCCAATATCCAAGAGTCAATGGGACTGTAAATCGAAAGGAGTAGGGCATCTTCCACTATGTTTGCGGAGTCGTTCTGTTTTTTCTTCTTTGCTTCCTAGCAATTCTTCTTCAAGTGACCAGTCTTCCCATAGTTGTAACACTTTGCCTGGTGACCAGACTTGGAGTTGATTCTGCCTTTTCTGGATTTTGACCTCCCACCGCCAAAATTCCTGTCATGATCTCTACCTCTTATCTTAAGGTTTAGAGCAACACCAGAGGTTGAGACTTCACCAGAATCTTTTCTTTGAACCTCCTCACCCAGAACAAGATCTCTGATATCTTCGTACTTGAGTTTATTTTTCCTAGTAAAATTACTTACTGTCGTCCTCATCGCCTTACAACTATTTGGCAAAGAAGCCAACATAATCAGCGCACATATTTCTTCGTCATAATCGATCTCCACTGAGGACAACTGATTAGTGATCATGTTGAACTCGTTGAGATGTTGCGCAACAGAGGTACCTTCTGTCATCTTCAGGTTAAAGAGCTTCTTCATCAGGTGCACCTTGTTGTTAGCAGACAGCTTTTCATACATATCTGCCAAAGCCGCCATGAGACCTACCGTGGTCTTCTCATTCAAAACATTGTGCGCTACTGACCTCGACAGAGTCAATCAGACAACACCCAGCGCCTGTCGATCAAGCAGGGCCCACTTGTCGTCCTCCATGTCTTCTGGTCAACAGAAGCAAATGTAGTTTTCTACCATACATATTTTCTTTAATCTGCATCTTCCAGTAGCCAAAATCAGTGCCGCTAAACTTCTCAATACCTATATTTTCTTCCTTCGCCATTGCTTCTACCCCGGGCCGAACTTGGCTCTGATACTAGTTGTTAGGGAAACATATGATTCCCTACTTGCGGAATAACGTGAGAAATGAAAAATATTGAAAGAATAAAGCATTGGACACAAGATTTACGTGGTTCCCTCAATATGAGGTACATCCACAGAGTTGCAGGGATTTCACTATTGATGGATAATGTACAAAGAGATAGTTGTTATTTCTCGAACGGTGCAAAAGACAAAATTTTTCTGATTAATTAAAACCCCTAATCCTAAGCGCCACATATATAGGGCTTGAGACGCTGCCCGACCAAAAAATAACCCGGACATACAGAGCATCCCTGGTTATCGCAGTGCCTAGAGATTAGTCGGGCATATTGTGCCTGCAGGCTTGACCCCGGTCATCCCGAACATTCAGGCTTACAGGTCTCGGTCATCCTCGGCATTCAGGCGTATCGGTAGACTTCCCCAAGTACCCTATAAGCCCAGGAATCCACATCTCCCCTGTCTTAAATTGTACGCGCTCTTATCAGGTCGGGTATTGACCTGGTCGGATATAGAAGACCAGGCTCCACATAGCCTAACAGTTCCGTCACCAAAACCACCAAAATTCATCACGGTTGGTCTGTCGCAACGAAACAAGGTCGTCAAAGCGTGGTCAACTTTGCCGCGTGCGGACAACCCTTATTCGACGACAAAAAATCTCCGTCAACACCAATCCCTTAGCATCGACCATCAATTTCGTCGGGGAAGATACCCAACTCCGTCGCTGAAGGTTTTGGTAATCTGACGAACAGGTCGAGGTTGACCATTTGTTGACGAAGCCCATGGGTTCAAGAGTGTTGTTGTCGTGGTTGTCTCTTATTTTAACGGGTTAATTCCTAGATGTCGTAGGTGTTGTTGTCTACAACAAATACTCATTATTTTTTGGTATTGTGTTATTTCTCTACCAGACTACTATACAAATATGTAAATATATTCGAATCTTTCATTTCCATTCAATGCTTTGTATGCAACAAATTGATAATGAGTTACGAAATACAACTTTGACCAAGGATGGAACTCTGCCCTCAATGCAGCAAGGATTACAAAATTGTTAATTATGTAATACAGTTGTGCCCAAAGATTACAAAGTTGTATTCTTTCTGTCTCTTAATGCTGCAACTCTGTTTTCACACAATACATCTCTGCCCAAGGACAGACTTCCTCAGCTTGACTTGTTGGAAATAACTTTATTGTACACTGGTTGTATTCGGGAAGAGAGAAATTTTCAGCTAGCATTGGCACTGCAAGAGAGTATTTCTGCCCATGAAATGTTTGTCATAATGCACAAGAGTAATGCTCAATTGTAAACAAAATGACAGAATCACAAATGTGAATAATAACTCCACAGACATAATTTCAATTGATGATATGTTATCTAAAACCGCAGAAGAAAACTTTTTACCTGGAATACAACATATATCACAGTAGTTGTGAGAAATATGTCACATTGTCACATATAGAACAAAGCCAGAAAAAAGGCCAAAACACATTTGGACATCTGCAAGGATCATACCAAATAAGGAAATTTGAAGGAGTTGGTGCAGTTTTTCACTAGATTCTACTCTACCCCTGTCATATGCATATTTCTTATAAGTCAATGTTCATTAAGATCACAAAAATTTCAAAACAAATGGATCATACCAAATAGGGAAAATTGAAGGAGTTGTTGCAGTTTTTCTCTAGATTCTGCTCTACGCCCTATCATATGCACAGTTCTTATAAGTCAATGTCCATTAAGAACATAAAAATTTCAAAACAGATGGAACTTGATTATTGTTTACAACGGAAGGACAGTAACTTTCAGATTTCTGCACCACAACTAAAAGAATGTAACTATGTCAATGTATTATAATATAGCTAAAAGAATGTAACTATGTCAATGTATTATATTTCTGATATTTGAGCATTTGTTACACAATAATCTGCATTAATTATTTTCATCTACTACATATGAGGCACATATCTTTGTCTGTCAATAAAATCCTTTCCACCACCCTTGTTCAAAGAAAAAGTACTAAGGAAAAGTAATGCCTATAGAGATTGCATTCATTTGCAAAACCTCATATCTAGTTCAGGCCACAAAATAAGAGCCATTTAAAATTCTATGTGCAACATGGCATGCTGCAACATCTAGATTGTTTTGAGCAATTTATGGCCTATGAAGAATAAAATTTTATGCAATATCAACAAGTGCTTCATAATGTAACTCAAGAAAAAAGGATGCTAAACCTCCAGCAGAGCAAACTGAAAGCAAAGTCTTAAAGAAGGAGAAAACAGAGTTAATCATTTAGAATGTTGTTTAAAGTTCATTTAAATGATCTAGATGGATATCAATAGACAAATAAAGTCATCGAATTCTACAACTTACCACAATAGGAAATCTAGACCTAACTTGAGAAATCTGCCCCCTTTTTCATTGCGGTGGTGCTCGACTTTCCGTCCACCTCACTGTCTTCATAGCTTTGTGAATCAAAATTGCATCTTCATTGTGACTGTACATGTATTAGAAACAATTCTGCTATGGATTCTTTTATTAGTTCTACTCATAACAAAACAAACATAGCTTTCATGACAAGTAGGGTTGAAAACCGGAAATGCGGTCCGGTTTTCGGACCGCAATCCGGTCCGGACCGCATTTCCGGTTGCTTTATATTTAAGGACCGAACCAGACCACTTATAAGTGGTTCGGTCCGGTTTTACAAAATGCGGTCCGGTCTGGACTACTTTTTTAAGTGGTTCAGACCGGATTTAATATTTTTTTATAAAAAAATTTCGAACGCAGCGGCACACTGCGCAGAGCAGTGCACAGTGCACACTGCGCAGAGCTCTGCGCAGCAATACCTACTGCGCAGTGCAGAGTGCACTGCGTAGTAGGCTCTGCGCACAGTGCAGAGCACAGCACTGCGCAGTGCAGTTCTCTACACTGTGCGCAGAGTAACATATGTTAAAAAAAATTAAAAAATTAAAAAAGTATTAAATGCGGTCCGGTCCGGACCGGACCGAAAATTTGGTCCGGTTTTCCGGTTCGGTCCGGTCTGCGGTCCGGTTTTGTTCAGCCCTAATGACAAGTATATTTGCGATAATAAAACTAAACGCAAGTTAGACTAACAAAACAAAACAGAGCCTCATCCATATTATATATTACAAATATGAACTCTGATGTTAGCACTTAGAAGATTAAAGGTAAGGAAGGTAAAAGACCAAAACATATTATTTCATGCCTCCATCATCCAAAGTAAGAGAAAAATGAACAATATGGGCAGACCAAAACAGAGCAAGAGAACAGATTGTCTTCCTCTCTCTGTTGCACTCTTTTGTACTCATTGCTGAACAAATGTCTCTCGTTCTTGCCTCAACTTCGCTCTTTTGTCTCCCGCTCTCTGCTGCACTGTTTCCAAATTTTGGTATGCAAAAATTTGAGGGAGTTGTCTCCCGCTTTTCTCCCCTTTTTCAAATTTTGTCTTACCCTTACCTTCACCAATGTGTATCAGCTGGTCGGCAGTAAGACCTCGGTCAAAAAATATTTCCACGACAACCACCAGTGTAACAAGCATTCTTGACGAATCCAAGTGTAGCAAAATGGTTACGGGGATACCAAGGCAGTCATGACCTCTGACTCGTCAATGTTACGTGGAGATGCTTTCCATAGTGGCGCAATTTTAATTTCAAACATTCGCAAACGACGAAACTCTTCGTTGACTAGTGATACAGATGGTTTGTCTTTAACCTTGACAATTTGACTTAGTCGTGGACAAAAGAGCGCGCTTCAATGACGAGAGGTTGGGGGCGCGTGGTTAAAGCCAGTATTTATTGTAGTGAAAACAAAAAACCAATAATGGGTTCGCTCTTGCAAATGACAGCTAGAAACACAAATTGCCGTTGATTTCAAAACGGCCTTTATGTTTAGTGAAAAACATATCTAGTTAATTAATTTAATTAACCAAAAAAAACATATCTTGTACTTAGTGTCGTGATCTTGATTAAAAGTAACTTTTACATCAATATAAATTGAATAAATTCCGTGTTCAAATGGCCAACTTCAAATGGATTGGGTTGGTCTTTGAATTATGACCGGATTAAGTTCGTGTGATATTAATTAATGCAAACTTATTAATTGTTTTTATTTTCATTTGCTTTTATATATAGCAAAACCAGCTCTGAGAACTTGGAGCAAGTTCAAAGGTTAAAGGAACAAGTGTGGAGGATGCTGACGGCTCCCTTTGATAAACCTTTAGAAAAGTTGGAGTTAGATTGATACAATTCAACGTTCGGGTGTAGCAGTGGCGGAATCAGAAATAAATATGAAGAGAGGTCAATTTTTAAGGGAAAATGACAAAAAAATACTACGTAATGCAAAAAATTATTTATAATAAAAATTAAGGACTAAACACATTAAAAATATTCGTCTTAGAAGTAACAGCCACATTAAGAGTATTAGAAAACCCCGCTGATTTTTTTTATAAAAAATTTATACATTATCTAAACAAAACAAAACAAAATTCATCAATATAATTTCACAAGTCACAACCTAAGGTCCTAATCACAATTTCATAACCTAGTCCTAATTATAATTTCAATATAATTTCAAAATCTAATCATAATTTCACAATTCAATATAACGCACGTATGTGATGTATCTACTTGTATTGACTGTATTGTTCACCTGTAACCCATCAACAATATATCACCAATATACTTGATCTATTACAAATTAGGTATCCCAAATTCAAATCCTAAAATCTATTTGGTATGACAACTAGCTATTTTAATGGGATACAAGAAGCGACTAACTTTGAAAATACCTAGAATTCGCCTCTCATGATGACTATATGTGGACAGGAAACTCTACACCAAAAAATGACCAAACATATGATTTAGGGTGCATCACAGCAATGCTGTCATCAGCTTAACAAGAGTCTTGAGATTTGTACATTTACTAAATCGGTTCAATACCTAAAACTCTTCAGAAGTTGGAAATGATCAAAGACAGGCACAAATAGATAACTAAATTCTGACCATTCGAAATACTGGTCTTGTTTTAACTCAATAATTTAGATCTAAAAATTTAAATTTAATAATAAAAAATTTATCGTTATTATTATTATTATATTTATTAAAAATCTTATCCCTTCAATTTTTTATTAATATTTATTAATATATCTTTATTTTATAATATTTTTTTAAATTTCAATACTTAAAATTTTTAAACATTCATAAAAAAAAAAAGTAACAGAGATTTGCTATGCACATATCTATGCTTAGATGGGACAGCAGTCGGCCACTGTAGCCATCGCTAAGCATATCATTTTAAATGTGTTTGGATAAGACCCGGCAGTGGCAGTGCTCATCCCAAGAAGATAAAGATAGATACTGGTTGAGTTGCCAAGAAGGAGCTTGATTCGTACATGTCGGCTCACGAATCACGCGTGCGGCCATCGGCCTTTTCGTCTCCCCCACGCTGCTTTCTTGTCATTTTCAAGCATGTTTTCTTTACAAAGCTCCATCGACAGGATCATGTGATCTCCTCTCTGTGGAGGCTGCTGAAGGGATAATGAACTGTTCTGCATAATCTCGCAGCTTTATTAGAGATATGAAAATTAACATTGTCAAATCGGTGCGAGCATGCCGATGCATTTGAGAGCAATCCTTGAAATATTATCAGGTTTGGCAATGGATAATGATTTCCACAAAAGATAGTGACATTTCAGTCAGACTTCGAAATTGAGATTTTGTTTGACTAAAATGGCATACATCTTCGGCAGATCCACTTTCTTCTTATTACTTTACATGGCGGTTGTGATGTAACACCGTTTCAGAATTACTACTTTACATTACAGTTGTGATGCAACACCATTTCAGAGTCCCAATTAACATGATATTTTATATCTTAAATTTATTATTTTTATGACATTATATTTATTAATTTTTAATTGTAGACACCGTATATCTTTTATTCAAATTTATTATTTAGTATCAAAATTATAATTTTATCCTTAAAAATTGGACTCTAAAAAAATAGGATAAAATTATCATTTTGTATATCAAAAATTTATTTTTGATCTAAATTAACTAAAACTTTTAACATAAGGTGTAAAGTATTTAAAATTAATGAAAAAAATAGTAAAATATTTAAAAAATAATAAAAAAAGTGGTGTAAAATGTCAAACTCCCAAACTTTACTAGTACGAACTGTAATTAATCCATGTTATAAGTTAAAAAAAAAAATTACTTCGACCAAATGTCAGAAATATAAATTATGTCGCATCTTACTATAATGTAGCAATAAGTGGTTATTTAACCAGAGGTAGGAGAAAGCATGAGAATTTCTAGTGAACTCTTAAGCCCGAAGACTCAAAATCAATCTCTTTCTTTGCCTCCAACATTTGATGACCGCATATACAGCTGGACTTGAGTACAGAAAAGAAGAAACTACACAACTGCCTGACAACAATACCAGAGACCAATTGGCAATTACGGCCTTTCATGGACTTTTGACTAGGAAACAGTTCGGGACCTCCGAGCCGGTTTGAATCACATATTTGGAAGGAGTAGTGAGTGGTATCTTTCCATATATGCAGTATTAGGTAGGCTATTCGCTATCATACATGCGTCCCCACCACGATGGATATCGTCAACTTTTCCTAATTAATGTCTCCTTCAACAAGTTGTTAGAGACTTTTAATTACGACGACTAATCTAAGCCACGATTATGACTTTCTAGCTTGATATATATTCCCACCTATTTTCCTACCATCTCGACTGCCTGCTTTTTCGAATCTTCTTTCTTCTGGAGGTCGGCCCCGCCACCCAGAAATTCTAACACGTGCTTCGGTACTTGCTCTGTCGCACGGCTTTTACTACCTGATCTGCGAAAGCTTAACTTTATGTCAACGTCAAATTGAGTTTTTTTTTCAACGTCAAATGACATATCACGATTCGTTGAGTGGAGAATCAAAATTTTCGGGATGGTGACGCAGCATCCGAGATGAGTTGTCTGATAGCAATAGCATATCGATGGTACTCGTAAAGATGGGAAATCAACATTAAAATTGATAGGCCACAATTCTGACTCTACTTTTATTTATGGTTATCATAGTACTTCATTTTAGCTTTCTTTTTGCTGTTTATGATAATTTTTTATTTATTAATTAATTTATCTTTTTTCCGTTTATAATAATTGATTTTAGATCCAAATTTTTAACTATCTTTTTCTTTTGGCATGTATTTATTTTGGAGTAATTAATGAAATTTTGTCAATTGTTGGTAAAATTACATATTGGACGAATCTAAACTATATAAGCTTTGCTTGTGGGCTAAGGTTTGGTCATTCTTGATTATTCATAATTCTCTTAATATTAGAGACATTTCTATCTGTTTTTGGTGTTTCTCTTGTATATTCACTGTCGATTTCTGTTAGAACTAGCCAGCAAAATAATCCTATATTATGTCCGATGTCAGTTGGTATCATAGCTTCAGCATATTCCTGGGGTGCGATTACATCAGTTTCAATGGCTAGTGGTTGTGGTCGTCGTGGGCAGGATCTAAATGAGGAAGTCATGCGCCGTGATCGTAGCATTCAGGATGTGATGATTGAGGACCTATAGAGAAAAGTTGCAGAGTTAACCCAGCATCTAGCGACGCAGGATTTCGGTGATCATGAGATGAAAGATCACGATGTCAATTCCGATTCCACTTTCCTCAACCCGTATCACAACTGTGCCCTATTCCAGTAGCACCGTGGTTGGGAGGATCATCATGGACACCTCGGTTTCAAAGTGGATCTGCCCGAGTTTACTGGTACGTTTCAAGCTGATGATTTTATTGATTGGTTGAACGAAGTCGAGTGAATCTTTGATTATAAGAAGGTCCCAGATCGTGTGAAGGTAAAACTCAAAGGCAGAACATCTACATTGTGAGAGCAATTGAAATGTTCATGGGAAAGGCAGGGCAAGGTCAAGATTACTGATTTGGAGAAGATGAAGAAAATGATGAAGGGTCACTTCATTCCTTTTGGCTACACTCAATCCTTGTTCCAGGGGCTTCATTTGATGAGGCACGGTATTTGGGGTGTTTATGTCAGCCCCTGCAGGATGCCCTCAGCCTTCACTCACTTTGGATTGTGTCTGAAGCATACCAGCGTGCACTTGCTGTGTAGAAACAATAGAATATGAGACCAGTGGTCAGAGGCGATTAGAGTAGTCGATCAATTCGCCCTCAAGAAGCTTGTCCTACACAGCAGCCACTACAGGATAATTCTAACCCAAGTATTAAATGCTTTAGAGGTGGTGAACAAGGACATATAGCAACCAATTGCAGGAAACCAGCCAGTCAGAAGGTCAAAAATCTCCTGATTGAGGATGATATGGAGGATAAAACTGGAGAGATTGGAGAACCTGTGTTTGATGAAGATGATAATGTGGGTGATGTGTTGTGTGGAGATGGACAAGAGATTCTAGTAGTTCACAAGAGTCAACTGACTCCTAAGGATAACTCAGAAGATGATTTGTTGAGAACCAATATCTTTCACACAACCTGCACAGTTGTAGATAAAGTCTATAAGATGATCATTGATAGCGACAGTTGTGAGAACGTGGCGTTTGAAGAGACTTATCATAAATTCTAATTGAAGACATATCGTCATCCAAGTCGTACAAGTTTTCTTGGCTTAATAAGGGTAGTGAGGTAAAAGTTGATAGGCAATGTTTAGTATCATTTTTAGTCGTAAAAAAATATTTTGATAATGCTTGGTGTGATGTAGTATCTATGGATGCTTATCATATATTGTTAGGCAGGTTTTGGCAGTATGATCGCAGTGTTGTGCATGATGGACGGAAGCATATTTATTCCCTTAGCTTTTAAAGGGAAGAAGATAGTGTTGTTGGCACCACAACGGAAAAGAATCACTCCAACTCCGGTGGCCAGCAATAGTAACCTGCTTTCTATGTCCAGGTTCTTAGTTGAGATGGAGTATGGGCACGTGGTCTATGCATTACTGGCTTGTGGGAATCATGCAACGAATGTGACTACAGATTTACCAGCGGAGGTGCAACAACTGCTGGTAGAGTTTCTGACTTGATACCAGAGGATCTTCCTCCTGGGTTACCACCAGATGTCTTTAATGTGAAGCACCAAAGTTCTTGTTTTGAGGAGCCCGATGATATTGTTGTCAACTCGAGGATGAGTTTTTTCCAACCCGGGGCGACTAATGCAGAAGGATTCGAACCAGAGTATGATGAGTTTTTAGATAACACATTGATGGCGTTGAGATACCTTGAGTTGACAAATCAACGCAAATATGAAAAAAAAAACGTTAAATTGCTATGCCACAATTTTGGCCATATCTTTGACTACGGGTATCATAATCCTTAAGTTTAGCTTTCCTTTTTGGCAATCTTTTTTATTTTGGCATGTATTTATTTTGGCGTAATTAATGGGATTTTGCCAATTGTTGGTAAAATTCCATATTGAACGAATCTTAGCTATAGAAGCCTCGCTTCTGGGATTATTCATAATTCTCTTAATATCAGAGACGTTTTCTCTCTGTTTTTGGCGCTTCTCTTGTATATTTACGGTGGATTTCTGGTAGAACTAGCCTGCAGAATAATCCCCTATTATGTTCGGTGTCAGACGGTTTTCTCTTATGCGTTGATGTTTCTTTTATTTTTGTTAACATTATGAAGTTAACCACTTGGGTTTGGCCAGGGTGGTCAAAGCTTGAAGTCTAAAAATTTGTTCTCTTTAAGGTCTCAAGTTTGAATTTCTTCAAGTAAGTTTAGCTTACTTAACCTGTGTGGAATGGAGGCTGCAACGACTTGTTAGGTGAATCCATTCCGGTGGCTTGTTAAGTTGAATTTTTCTCGTTACCAAAAAAATATTATGAAGTTTTAAAGCCTATATGTTAGGTTTAGATGACTTTTTCCCTATCCTATTCATTTGGTGTGGACAATAAATTTCTCTTGTTATAAGGAAAAAGTGGCAATGGATCTTTAAAAAAATGGATAAATGCAAAATTGGTCCCTGTGCTATACGCGAAAATCGATTTAGTCCCCATAATATTAAAAGCATAAGTTTAGTCCCTATAATCTCACATTTGTTTGACGTTAGTCCCTCCTCCTCATTCTGTTAGCTTATTTGACGGAACTGATTACACATCAGTCATTAGCGCCACGTCAGAATAAATTAATTGCACACAACTAAAGTTTCTCCTTGTAAAAAGGTGTGTTGCGTGAAGAACAACAATGAAAACTTACGACCTGCAACAATGGTGTCTCACACAACAATAAAAATAAAAATAAGAGAGCTTACCACCTGTAACAATGGCATCTCGCAGAAGTGAACTTACAAAGAAAAACTCGATGCGTCCAAAGGAAAAAAAAAACAACACGTCCCTTACACCGCCTGTTGCGCCATCTACTGACTAGGAAGCACGATACTACCCCCGTATACCTCACTAGCGCTCCAAATAGTGATTGGATAGGATTTGCTGGACTTTTAGCAACCCAAATCTAACCTACCAGTGGCAGCACCAGAATCATGGATTCGATCGGCTGCATGTTCACAAACTCCTTGAGATAGGCAGCTTTTAGAAGTCAGTATCACTGGCTAGAAGTCATCCATGAGGGACAAGAAATTCCCTGTAACATATTGAACGACAAGGCAAGCAATATCATGTCAAAGTGCAGAAGTGCACGACTTAAGGTGTATTTTGGTCGACATGGCTTTGGGAAAGGTAAGATTCTTATGAGCTTCTACGAAAGGATATTATAGATGAGAGAAAGAGACGGAGAGAGAAGCGAAATAATTTATTCTAGTAATTTGTTGTCTGCTTCTCCTGGATTGCTCGGCTAATATCGAAGATGCTTATCAGCTAATTGGAACCTACTGGATATTAAATCCCCCAATGAATATGTTACCCAGATGAACAAAACAACATAAATGGGAGGATCACTGAGAAATTATCACTAATCAGTTTGCTAACGGTGCGTAGAGAGAGAGAGAGTGTGTGTGTGTGTGCGCGTGCATGGTAGCTGACAGATAGAGGGTAAGCACACAGAGCTTCATGCATGGACACTTCAGGCCGCACCGGAACAAGCGTTCCTTCAGTACAACGTCCACCTTCCCCAAAGACGTAGGATCACTAACATTCCATGACAAGAAAGGCACTCGATCGAGTACTACTGGGACTGTGTGCAGACATGATGTTTTGGATTCCTCAATTTATAGAGGTTCGGAAGGCCGGGTGCTTGGAGAACAAGTTCATGAGATTGGAATATATGCAGTTTCAATCCCAACATAAACAATTACAAGCAACTGAACACCTTCTTAATTCCTTCCTTGACCTATTTACACCTTCCACCCGACGAAGCCCAAAGAGGCAGCATCAAATATTTTGAAGGAGCTCCAGAATTCAGGGTCAAGAACCACGACTGGAAACCAGTGAGACACAAAGTCGTAAAGAAACCATTCTAGACGCGAAGAACCCCTGAGGAATATAAGGTCCTGCCTCGGTAGATCCCATTCCCAACAACGGAATGTTTCTGATTGTAAAAAAGTGCATTGCGTGAAAAAAAATAGTGAGAGCTTACAACCTGCAACAATGGCCTCTCACACAGCAGCAACGAAGGTGAGAGTTTAAACCATCTGAGAGAAGCTGGTGCAAAAAAATTAGGCAAAATCGATTTGGACGTCGTTTTCTTTTGTTTAAAATGAGAGAGATGGTGGTTGTAGTATAGCTATTAGATTATATCTTGTGGCAGAAGGAACTGTCGGCTAAGTGAGAGACTTACGAGTTTAGAGTTCACTTACGTGGACTGTGGGATAAGCGTTTTGAGCTGAGACAGAGGGATGACACGACGATCAGGGCTGATGTGGAGTCAATTCCGTCAAATGAGCTAACGGAATGAGAAAGAGGGACTAACGGCAAACAAATGTGAGATTATAGGGACTAAATTTTTGCTTTTAATATCACGAGAACTAAATCGATTTTCGCGTATAGCGCAGGGACCAATTTTGCATTTATCCCTTAAAAAAATTGAAAAGTAGTATCCCTCGCAACATGATGGGAGCCAATTATATATGCAACTTTTTCTTTGAGAATGAGTGAACCAACCATAGGCGGTTATGTGCTCGAATTATTGCAGACTTGTACTGATGATGTCAAGAAATCACCACAATGCTTGGAAGCCTAATGATATCAAGAATCAGCACAATGCTCGGAAGTCAAGAATCGCCACAGTGCTCGGAAGCCAAGTGAACCTGCAAGAATCAACGAGGGGGTGGCCTTGGGTCCGGGCATGGTGCTTGGCTTTATATGACCTCTGTGGGGATTCTGTCCTGGACATGGTTCTCGGCGTTATCGGACCTATGCAGGGATTCTGTCCCGGGCATGGTGCTCGGCGTTATCGGACCTCTGCGGGGAACCTATCTTGGGCAGGGCATCTGATCCAGTCAAACCTGAGGGCATCTTGCCCCGGGAAGGGTGCTCGGCGGAGTTAACCTTCTGTTGGGATCTCGTCCCAGGTAAGTTGTTCGTCGCTATCAAACCTATGCGGGGAACCTGTCCCGGACAGGGCATCTGATCCAGTCAAGCTTGAGGGCATTTTGTCCCGGGCAGGGCATGTGATTGAGTCAAGCCTGTGGGGATCTTGTCCTGGGCGTGGTGCTCGACGCTTTCATGCCGATGCCGGGATCTTGTCCCGGGCAGGGCATGCGATCGAGTCGAGCCTGCGGGGATCTTGTCCCGAGTAGGGTGCTTTAGAGAAGTTCGATCGCAGTTGAGATCTCGTCCCGAGCAGGGTTTTCAGTGGTGTTTGACTAGACCTGAAAAGGAAGAAGAAGTGAAGGCAGCCTCGAATCCGAAGACTTTGCTGGAGTTCGACCGATGCTCAAATCAAGTCCCTAGCCGCTGAGATCGTGTCCCGAGCAGTTGAGATCGAGTCTCGAGCACGGTGCTTGCTGGAGTTCGATCGATGCTGAGATAAAGTCTCGAGCACGGTGCTGGCTGGAGTTCGACCAGACTTGAAAAGGAAGAAAAGGAGGGCAACATCGGATCCGGAGACTCCAATGCCTTAGTTAGATCTCAATAATATTTTAGTATTATAAGAGCAATTGAGTCTGAGAAAATATAAATGGAAATTTGATAGGGGTGCCTTTGGCACTGATGAGTTAGACCAGCCGCTCAGAGCCTGTCCGAGGCGGGGGTACTCGATCGGGGTGCCTTTGGCACTTTGTAGAGAACGACTATATATCTAAATTATTAGATAAGATAAAGCTAAAAGTTTGTCATGTTAGATAAAATTCAACAAAATTATCATAGTTAGGTAAATATATATTATTAGTAGGTCGATAAATTAAATCCGTGCGGGACTTTCTCAATTCGATCACGCTGCATGGGTCGTACTGATCTGGTGAACAAGGTTCTCCACGGTCTGGACCAAGTGACCAGTTATACATCGTTGTTGGGGGCGAGATTCGAGTTTGTCACAACGTCGCTGTTAAGGTTGAATTCTGTGTTTGTGACCGAAGGTGGCTGGTCGTCGTTTGGTATTTCAACGGAGGAATGCATTATGATAAAATAATGATGCAAAGGAGGTGGTTGAAAACTGCTGTGGTGAACGTTAAGTGTTTGAAGATGGTTTTTTTTAGAATTCCCACAGACGGCGCCAACTGATGATGTCAAGAAATCACCATAATGCTCGGAAGCCTGATGATGTCAAGAATCACCACAATGCTCGGAAGTCAAGAATCGTCACAGTACTCGGAAGCCAAGTGAACCTGTAATAATCATCGAGGGGGGTGACCTCGGGTCCAAGTTAGATCTCAATGAGAGAGTTTAGTATTAGGGAAGTAAGACTTTAGCGTGATCATTTTTCAAATGAAGGAGAATATCTTGCTATTTATATTGGGAGGTGATAGAGTCCCAAAGGGAGTCTAAAGGTATGGGTTTCAGGACTCCTTATCTTACCTGGAGTCATGAAGTCTCTAAAATCTTTATCTTACTAGGAGTCCTATTAGGAGAGTGTCACCGGTCATTCGAATTGTCATAAGAAGTCCTCGGGTGACTAGACTTCTATGCGAGATCGGATGTCAGACTTCTATACAAGGTCGGATAATTGGGACTGACCAACAGGCTAATAGACCTGAGCCTAAGTGATATGGTCTGGCCGAATATTTCATGGCCCATCATGTACCATGCGTC
Source organism: Myrica gale (assembly GCA_963930655.1). Taxonomy (NCBI): domain Eukaryota; kingdom Viridiplantae; phylum Streptophyta; class Magnoliopsida; order Fagales; family Myricaceae; genus Myrica; species Myrica gale. The sequence goes on from OZ005620.1 coordinate 9,570,201, forward strand.
GAATCTTTTTGTTATGTTACGTATCGGTTCTGCCATAAAGTTTCTTTACACAAAAATTAGAACGACAAGCTCTCCTATAATTCTGGGGAAGACCCACCCCATACTAACTCTGCAACTCTATCTCTGCCAATTATTTTGAGGGCCTAGACGTACGTAGGAAAGGGTGGGCACTCCAATGTACAATTTCCTCTAGCATATGTATATATCGATCCTAGTGCATTGTATGAGAATAAAACTGAAAATGCATGGACCAACATATTGGTACAATCCGCTAATTTTTTGACCAAATGAGAAAGGAAAAGAGCATGTCATATATCTTAAGAGTATCAAGGCCCTCCCCACGGATAGATTTGCCTAGTTTCATGCGTCAGCTTCCATAGCTAGAGGAGGACCCTAGGTACGTAGCTATGCCTAAAACATAAGGGTCATGAGCACGAAATTAATTCAAACATCAATCACATAAATGATAAAGGTTTTGTTGTTGAAGTAAAAAATCTTTGAACTACCTTTAAAAGGAAAATCCACTCGGATGATTCAGACAGCATATTTGTCAACCATTTTAAAAAGTTTGTCTTTGGATACAATAAAATCCTTCCCAAATTATAGTTTTAGTCCCGTCGAGACAGATTTATGTAACCCTATACAGTTACAAATTGTCCTGATTTTAAGATTTTGTACCAAAAAAATCCGTTCGAATGGAATCGGACAATTCTATCAATCCCATTGCTTTTTAAGACGAAACTAAATCTGTCCGGCAGTGCATTAGAACGGAAAACCAACACCATTTGAACGGCAAATAGTTCCCGTTCCAACTATAAAAGAACAGTAGACATTCACGTGTTCTAATAAATTAATGTCACTATTCAAACAGTACTGGTGGTTACTGTTCCAACACAATTGCAAAACGCTCTTATTTCATTGGAACGAGTTTTTATATTTTCGAATGTTAGAAAGTACGATTTAGGCCTAAGAATATCTTGTTAACATATTTTACATTAATATTGTTCATTATAAAATCTGATTGTACAAAACAAAAAATTCATAGGAGTCAAAAGCGACCAAGTGCATGTCAAGTTTTCGTATCATAAAATATTTACAAAAAAAATAAGAAGTATATATATATATATATATATATATATATATATATATATATATATATATATAATCGACAAAATCGGTTCCAATTCCAAGATCTTTTAGCTCCCTTTATTATTGTCACAAGTGCTATTTCGTATTTCACTACAACAAATTTAATTTTTTGGGACCAATTTTTAAATGGGTCCCAAAAAGTATTCTTTGGGGATGGATTTTGAATTCTTGAAAAAAAAGAACAAGTTCTATTTTTGGATGAAAATTCAAATCGTCGCAACATATTTTCTTTTTCTTTCTTTTTTTTGCCATGGATTTGTTATATTGAGACAAAATTGTCTATCCCAAAAAAAGTTGGTTTTTTTGGGATGGAACAATACTGTCACAAAAAAAAGACTGATTCTTTGGTAAGGAATCTTTCATCCCCGAAAAAGAGTAGTTATAGGGACAAATTTGTCTGTCACGATATCATCATTCGACCTGAAAAAATTACACTTCAAACGAATCGGTATTGTTTGGGACGAAAAGCAAAAATGTCCCAAAAGATTCCAACCGTTCAAACATATTAATACACATTCTAACGGCAATTTAGACTCCCGTTAGAAACCAAACCATCCGTTTGAACCGAAACGAATACCTCGATATCCAATTGTTCGCATATTCTCACAAACTCACAAAATCTATCACTCTTTCAATCTCAGATTTCCATTTTGGTTATGTGGAACTCTTATTTCCTAGCATCTAGACACTCCAAGTATGTGTTTTAATGAATTTAACTGAGGTTTTAGCATGAGCTATTGAGGAGCAGAGCCGATCAGGTCTTCCGCTGGAGAAGCGCATTCTCAACCACCACCAATAGCTTTACTTGGAGACTTAGAGCAACGCATTGTAGGCGCATTCGAGTGGGTCATCGTTCCCGTCATCAACAGTCTGGCAGCAATGGACGAGATACTTAGCTAGATTGAGTCGAGGTAGCAGACATTGGTGGAGGCTCTAAAAAACGGGCAGAAAGACATCATGTAGATGATAGATGATGTCGAGAGGGACATGGTATTAGAGCTGAAGAAGAAGAAGAAGAAGAAGAAGACCCTTTTGATTTTTTATACTATTTGGAATTTATTTATGCATATTTCAATGCTGTGAACAACTAGATTTGTATATAAATAATATTTGTGCTTGATGGTCTAATTTACTTTTTGGCTTATGTATACTTTTACTTTGTAATTAAAATATTATTAAAAAGAAAATAATAAGAAATATTAGGAAATATTGAAATAACATGATGAAATTATTATCATATAAAATAAAGATAAATTAAAGACAATAACAAATATTCTGTATCATATAAAATTATTATCATATTAAGAAATCTCAAAATAAAATTTCATAAATATATTTGTGGTTCGATCGTTAAAAAACGTTAGATAGTACGGTAATACTAACGATGTCGTTTTCTGCTAGAGATAATCGTTCCATCATGCAGGCATAAACCGTTTGAACGTTTTCTTTGATCATCGTTAGAACGCAATGTAACGGTTCGTTATAAAAAACGAATGGTGGTTAGACTATCGTTCGAACACGTCGTTACGCTCGAAACAACTGCAATTTATGATCGCATAGTCTTTCGAACGGTTTGTATGTAAGCGTTAGAACGGTTATTCAAATAAAATAATATATGACTTAAAAATATAAAAAGCAAGGACACAAATAGTAAAATGACTTACATTTACTTATATTGATATATTGACGTATATTACTTATATATAAAGTACATATATATATATATATATATATGTGTGTGTGTGTGTGTGTGTGTAGTATATTACTTATATATATATGAATTTACGTTGTACAAAATATTAAGTACTAGTGGTAAATAGTAACAGTTAGTACTAATCGTATTTTTATACGGTTAATAACATTGTGTTCATAATTTGTTACACAACATAATAACATACTCCTATTAGTACTGATAAGATTTTTGTACCGGTGTACTTGTGTTATTTACATTGTTTTTAATTTCATACTTCTATGTATGTGCTATAATACAACTATAGTTAATAAAATTGTGCTTATAATTAAATTACATATCATTTAAGTAATAATCTCATTATTTTTAAGTTTTGGAGAATACCATTCGAACATAAAATATATCTTTTGAACGTTAAAAAGTAAGAAACGACATTGTTTCATTATCAAAGCACAGTTCGAACGTACTTTCGATAACGGTTAGAAGATTGTTTGGCAACTAACGACATTTTTCAGATAAACAATTTATGTTCGGACGTACGAAATCTAGTTCCAAGGGATTTTTATGCACGAAAATCTTTCTACCTCTTTTTTTGCATGCCGTTCTAACATAAATCAAGAACGTTCGAACGGAAGCCTAGGACACAAATACCACTAATAAGACCATGAGCCCCCATTTCGCCCTAACCTCTCAAAACACCCAAAAAATTGCCCCTTTTTCTTTTTACATCGTTTCTTACGTTTTTTGGTCTTGCTGTTGTAGAAAAATACTTAATGATGGAGCTTGCTTGTGTTTGGAGGTGAGTTTTATCAGTTTAATCAAAGAATTTATTAGCTTTTTTAGGTATAAATTTTTTATTACTGTAGCTTGATTTTATTGACAAAAGTGATCTTTAAATGCTCATGGGTAATTTAACATGTTTCAAGAGTAAAAAAAAATATTTTTTTGGTATTGATTGAAAGCTTTTGGATCGTTGTTTTTGCGGTGATTTTCGTGGTTTTTGCTCAATGTTCGAACTCTATAAAAGTTTTGTTCGAATGGTGTTGCTAAAATGTAAATTTGCAAGGATGGCACCTACGTTTGAACGAAATATTTTACACCATTCAGACGGAATGTTTTCGTTCGAATGTTATCGAGCATTTTTTTAACTTTTTTTTGGGAAAATTAAAGGTTTTTGTTTTATGCACCACAAATCTAAATGAAAGGTGTTGGGCCTCAGATGATTTTGTATCATTGTAACAATATTAACATCCAGAGGAAAATAATAAAGAGAATAACAAAAGTGGATACAATATTTTTCAAACTGTCATCTTTCAATGTAATGGAAAGAAATAGAAAGCAATACTCTAGTCAGTAGGATCAGACTTCTGAAAATCTTTTGGCCACACATCAGACCTACAAAACAGTTACGGGCAAAATAATTGTGGCATCAAATTTACCTCATTCTAAACTAGAGCATGCTAAGAACTGCTTTGTAGGTCTGATGTGTGGCCAAAAGCTTTTCCGAAGTCCGGTCCGGTCCTTCTGGCCAGAGTTTTGCTCTCTATTGCTTTCCATAGAATGAAAGATGACGGTTTGGACAATATTTGATCTGCTTTTGTTATTTTCTCTATTAGTTTCCTCTAGATCATAATATTTTTATAGTGATGCAAAGTTATTTGAGGCTCAGGACCTATCATTTAGATTTCTCATGTAGAATGCAGAACTTTTAATTTTTCAAATAAATAGAAAAAACGTTTTGAATGTGTTCGAACGAGAAAAAATCGTCCAAAAAGTGTATTCGACGCGAAGCGTTGCAACACATTAAGAACAGTTACAAACGTTTTCCTTTATTGCACTGGAATGGTTTTCGAAGCATCGAACGTCAAATTATTGTTTTGGTTCGAACAATTATTCTTCTTGTCTAACGAAGATAAATTTACCGTTAGATGATGATCAAAGGTTTCACATAAGCGTTGAAAATCGTTCGAACATTTACTTCTGATGTCCATTCAAACGGCAACCTTATTTTCACACGAAAATCTGTCCGTCTTGGAATTGTATTTTTTTTTGTTCTGCCCAAAAAAATCCTTTTTGTAACGGAGTTGTTGGGACAGTTTGAGAAACGGACGGAGTCTATTCCAAAAACGGTTTTGGGACGGAATTTGTGTTGACGGTGCTAAGAAGTGGGGAGGAAGATAAGGTGCAATGGTTGGGCTTTAAGGATGATGTCTTCTCAGTTATTTTGATGTATAGTTTCCTTGCAGGTGGGTCTGATTCGACTTTTCCTTGGCACTGGGTTTGGAGGACGAAAATCCCTATGAGAGTCTCTTTCTTTGTTTAGGAGGAGGGGTGTGAGTGTGATTGATTGGTGTTTTCTTTGCAGATGTGATGGGATTCGGTTGATCAAGTATTGTTACATTGTCTATTGGCTATATGGTTATGGACACATGCTCAGTATCTTAAATTTTCAGTGGGTTATGCTTTCGAGGGTGATGATGTGTTGTTGAGTTGGAAGAGGATGTTTGCGGACCCCTTGACAAAGGCTATTTAGAAGATGATTCATTCATGTATTTGGTAGTGTTTATTGTGGGAGTATAATAGTAGATGATTTGATGTTTCGGCTAGGTGGTTGAAACGTTTGTAGGGCATTTTGGTGCAATCCATTTTTTTTTATGGGCCAATGCGGTGTTGGATGCCTTTTTTAGATTTCCCGGATTTCATTAGTTACAAATTAACACTGTTAAAAACCAAATCTATTGTGGTAATTAATGACCATTCGAACTGTAATTATATACAGGACAGTACGTTGCTTCGTCCCAAACTGACGAGTTACTTTTTTAACACGAACGATTATTTGGGACGGATAAAACCGTCAAGGATGGATATTTCGCTTTTTGGTTGATTTCCATAAAAAAAATTCAAATTTCTTTTAGGGTAGAAACCGTATATAGGCGATAGAATCATAGAAATCCACCAAACTAATCCACTAAAGTTATTATATCACTGGTTCAGACTATAGGTTTTATTAAATGTTTCTAGGACGCAGTTTACACTCGTTAATATTCATGATTAGAAATCGATCAAACAACATTATTTTAAATGACAAAAGGATACGGTACTTTACTGTCATTTTCATGCGTGTGGAACATCTTATATTGAGTCTCATTTCATATATAGAACAAAAACATCAAACACATGAAGATATCTATCCTAATATCTCATTGTAGTAGACACATTACAAAAGTTACGACTATAATAGCAGTACTTATATATGCTGATTATAATATATGCAGTGGTTTCTACTTACAACTAACAAAGATCATGTGGTTAATTACTTAAAGCTAAACATTTTGGTCACTCTGAAAAAATATTGTTGTAAAATGAACAATAATTAAAGAAACAAGATATGTCACGTCAAACTCTGACAGATCTTTGGACTACAAACTTTTTCAAATTTTTCGATTTTGTTAATAATTTTATTTTGAAAGGACATTTCAATAAATTCACATCAATTTCTGTTAATTGGTTTAACTGAAAAATCAATGACAATTAATTTTGTTTAACACTTGAGAAGCATAACTAAAAAAATTAAAACTTGAGCGTCGACACTTTTGAGTTTGCTCCATAAAATGCAGGGCGGATATTTCCCCAATATATACGCATGAATAAAACTAAGCGGAAGATGATGAACGAAAGATTGAGAAATGATTGATACCAAATATGGGTGACCAACATCTGGAGGCTATGGAATATCCACGACCCCTAGGTATCCTCTGCAATTTGGATAGAGAAAGACAGAGGAAAGTAGGTCCCGCTCGGGGATCCACACTGCATGAACAGGGCTCCTCTGCCCGAGCAGGACCCACACCTTTGTGTCTTTCTTTCTCCAGAATTGCACCTGGCCGAATTGAAGGATATCCTGGTCCCCGAATATCACTTTCTGATCAGATTCATGCACCTCTGCAGACTGAAAAGCTCCCCCAATAATTTCAAACTAAGTCAAAGAAAGCAAACATATAACTGAAAAGACTTAGGTTGTGTTTGAGAAGTAAAATTTTAGTGTGGTTAAAATTTTAGGTATTGGGTTTAGTGAAAAAGTGAAGAGAGATAATTTTTTATATTTTTGTAGTGAAAAGTAATGATTTGATGAGAAAGAAAGAAATTATATTGTAATATTTTATTGTGTTAAAATTTTAGAATGTGTAAAATTTTATAAAACAAACCGAGCCTTAGTAAACTATATATATATAGTACTTATGAAGGAAGATATTGCTGGATATTATTGCGTGACTGAGATATTTTAAAATTCCCCAAGTCAAAGGACTATAGCTATGACTTTGATCTATTTTGTTTATCCAATGATAAAAATGTAACTATGACCTTTCAAATCTCTGATGGGTTTTTAATTTGCTCAACAACTCTAATCCATCGATTATAGCTATCTTTTTCTTAACAACTCTTCTTTAAGTAGCCAGCACAATTAGTATTTACCTACCCATGGGGACCTCTGTATAATTATCCACTTTCTCAGTGCATATAATATTAAAACCAGACAGCTGGTTTTCCCCATGGACCAATTAACTTGCGATCCATTTCACATGTCGAGTAAAATAAGATATGTGAAACCTTGCCCTTTCGAAGACTCCGGGCATCTATTTCCCTGATCATGAGTTATATTAATTAATCAATAGCAAAGATGGAAACACCTTGACCTTTCAGAGATTCCATGCATGCACCAATATATAGTACCGGCCTTATCGATTGAGATTGAGATTGACATTTTATGTAAATAATTTAATCCATTCCACATGATTCATATTGTTAATTTTATGCTTTTCCCATTTATAGAGGAACGACAGGAAAATCGACCATGTCCTTCATTCTGGATACATGTGTAGACACATAAATAAATGCCTATGTTTCTCTGATTTTAAGTTTTTAAGTGAATGATCTTTTTTTTTTTTCTTTTATAGAACATATTGAATGTATAATGTGATGGTCAAAGAAAAAGAAGAACGGGGAATCATACTAAAATTTTATAATATATATATATATATGTCTAAACTCCTTGGGAACAATTGGCTTTTTTTTTATGTAGTTTCTTTTCTTGTTTGTTGGGTGCCTTGAGAGTTGAGTGAATGATTGGTGGTTAAAGATACTTTTTTCCTATAAGGAAATAATAACATATCAACTAAAAATATATGTATGTAGAACAATAAAACTAGGATGTTGCAATGGGTTAAAACCCACCGAGATAAAAGTACGTGTTTTTTAAAATGATTGTAAGCGAGTCACTTAATTAATTTCAAATAGGAGAGAATTTTTAATACTTACTCTAATTTTCCGAGACCACCTCAAGTCAAAAAATTTGAATATCTATTAAGAAGAGGGTTTGAATATTACACTTATTCAGGAAAAAATTATTATTTAAGTCGGTTTTTATAATCTATTTTTTAAACATACAGATCTTTTTATCCATAAAAAATTAGAACACTAACAAAAAAAACATGAATTCAAATTCAAAATGTCCAATTTTAGAATTGGATAGACTATTTCAAATTATATTTTTGTTAATAAGTTAGCTTTTAATACATGAAAGGATATATATATATATATATATATATATTTTAAAAAATTGCACTAATCAGTTGATCCAAAATTAAACTCAGGAATATATTTGGATTGTACCACGGCTTACATCTCACCGACCAACTCAGTGGCACGAATGTCGAGAGAGAAGGAAATGGGAAAAGAGACTGTGGATGCTGTTAACCAACCTGGCACTGACATATCCTCTGGCTTATGATCACCCAAACATCAATGAAGGTGTAATGATCACCCAAACATCTCAATGAAGGTGTAATAATTAACGAATAGTTGTGATGACCGACACGAAAAAGAAACGAATGCCAGAAGGCCACGTCATGGGGAACAACGACTTGGTCGTACCTGGCCATCCTTGCACGGGCTGCCGATAGCGAGTCGAACGCTCACCTTTCAACAAGTGTACTCTGGCCCAGTTACTTTAGTTTGCGCTAAAAAGCTGGCTGATCCACATAAGTCAGCAATGACTACGTGCGAAGCTATTCGGTTTGAATTTATTTTGAGAATTCTGTGTTTTGAAAAATTTTAAGTGATATTAATTTTATTGGTATATATTATTTTTATGTAGTGTTAAGAATGATGTTTGATTGTAGAATATTTTATATTTTGAAAATTCAAAAAAATCCTGAAAATATTTGCATACCAAACAGCCCCTTCTCGTTTCCCTTTGTTTCTCGACTTCTATTACCGCGGTCATTTTTTTACTCGTTAATAAATAAATAAACACATGACACCGTGTACACTTTTTAAAGAAATTTAATTATTTCGTGTATTTTTGTTTTATGCAATGATTTGACGTCAACTACAGCGAAACAACTCAGTCTTGGTTCAATTTTTCACTTTTTTTAGTAGTAAAATTATAGTTAATCGAGTAAGAAGGAATAAAAATTAAATCAGTAATCTTAATTAAATAATTTTGAGATTTATAATTTTTATAAATTATCAATTCTAGCTTCCGTTTAAATTAGTCGTTAAATCTGAAGGAAAATTATGTAAAATGACTGAAATGCCCCTCCAAGACTAAATTTAAAAAATAAATAAAATAATAAAAATTTAAGAAATAAATTAAAATAAATAAATTATTGAAAAAAAGTTTCAATAGTTTTATTTAAAAAAATATTACTTTTTTCAAAAAATTTCATTATTTATTTATTTTTAATGAACTTTTTAGTAATTTTATCTTGGAAGGGCATTTTGAAAACATTTTCGTCAAATTTAACGCCTAATTTAGGCGGGGGCAAGAATTGATGATTTTCAAAAGTTATGGGTCTCAAATCGGCGAATTGATAATTAAGGGTACCGATTTGATTTTTGTTCATATTTATGGGGTTAACTATGACTTTACTCCTAAAAAAATGCAAGAGACAAACCCTATATGACTCATTTATATTTTTTTTCAATAAAAATATTAGTTATAAATCTTTATAAATTAAGGCCAGTAAGCTATTAATCCCGAGTCATCCGTCCTTATTTACACCTGTATCTTATTCAATTATCAGGTTTGTTGAATCAAGAACATAATAAAATAAAAGGGTCATGATACCGTTTCTAATAAGCAAGGTTAAACTTTGTCTATATATATATATATATCACGATACTGTTTCTAATAAGCAAGGTTAGACTTTGTATATATATATTCATGTTATTGATCACAGTTTGAATTTCTGTCTTGACCTCAGTGGCATATGCAAAGGCTGGGCAACCACCACCCATTGCACAGCAAAAAAAATTTACATGTATTTTTTTCATAAGTTGGCCTGGGCCCGATCCCCATAGGCCTAGACCAACCCTTGTTATGCAAAGTAACGGGCCTAAGCCCTTTATTTTTTAATAGGTAGAGGGTGAAACAATGACTTTTCATTCTCTACCTTAAAAAAAATCAAAACTTGGTGAAACGGTGCGTTTCACCCTGATTTGAGAAACTCCTCCCTCTTTTTCTCGACCCTCTCTCTCTTTCTTTTCTAACACGTTCAGGCTTCAGCCGTTGCCCACCGTCGCACCACCGTGCCCCGCTGGCTGTTGCCCACTGTCGCACCCCTGCACCAACCGTTGCCCGTGCCCCGTTCACTCGAATTCTCATCTCTCTCAGCCTCTCTCTCTCTACCACACCGCTGTTGGTAACCAATAAGGCTATATTTCCCTCTCAGTCTCTCTTTCTCAACTCTCTGCCTCTCTCTCTCTCTCTCAACTCTCAACTCGATCTTTACCTCTCTCTCAATATCATTATTTTGATTTTTGATAGTTTCAATTTTACAGGATCCTCGAGATTTTGTGAAAAGAATTTGCAAATTGCTAGAGCCCTAGTATGTCTCTCTATCCAAGATTCTCTCTCTACAATTCAGTTAGAAAAATTCGTTTATTTACTATGCTAAAAAATGCTTTCGGGTTTGGAATTTTGTGATTTGTGAAATTGCTGGACAATTGGAGGATGAGATTGAATTGATTTAGATATATGTGGTTTGTGAAATTGTTGGAGGATGAGATAGAATTGGTTTGGATATTTGTGGTTTGTGCAATTGATGGAGGATGAGAATGAATAGGTTTGGAATTTGGATATATGTGATTTTGTGAAATTGTTTATTTGAATTGGTTTGTGAAATTGTTTATTTTGAAAATTTCAGGTTATGTCGCATGTTGCCAACTGATTGATTGTCTTCACTTTGTTTTATTTTGTTTAGATAATGGATATGTTTGTGATAAGAAAGCCATGCAGTGTGAAGTCGTCTAATACTCCTAACGTGGCTACTAATTCTGAAACAGATATTAGTTCAAAAAGACCTCGCATTATGTTTAGTCCGGATGATATTATTGTTGACCTAGTGTTACGTAAACCTATTGAAGAATATGATGTTGAGATTAGGGATCAAGTTCGTATTGAGTACTTGATCAAATGTCCTTTTCAACCTCGTGACCATGATTTTTCCAAGAAGCAATACGAGATTGAAATGAGGGGTTTTAGGGAGGTATGATTTAAAGATTTTAATTGGTTGAAATATAGTGTATCAAAGGAAGAGACATATTGATTGTGATTTTATCTGTTTTGGTGACCTAGAGGAGGGAAGTTTAGGGGAGATAAATTTACATCTACGAGATTTAGCAACTGAAAAAAGACAGTAGAGGTTTTTGGTGAACATGTTGGTGCACATGATAGTGCTCACAGTGAAGCTAGAAGACAATGTGAAACACTTGTGTGGATAACTCTATTATTGTGCAAAATATGGAAGACATTATACCAACTCTTAGTCATTCAAGGCGTAGACGACAAACTATTACTTATTTCCATCATTTTCGTGTGAAAGTATTTTGCCAGGTGATTGATTTGATCATTTAGGAGATGGAATCGGTTCACAAAAGCAAGTACATAGTTACTTCTTTGCATATCATGTCTGTTAGCCCAATGTAGTTTTGCAAATAATATATAATTGATTTTGATGATAACAAAAATTCTAAATTTTGAAGGATTTTAGTTTTTACTATGTCAATCCACAACTTTTAAAATGAATTTTCAAAAGATTGAGGTTATTTCTCTAAATTATTTTCAAGTGTACTTGAACACCATTACACAAGTTGATAAGATCAATTTTTCATATTGTAGGTTTTTAAAGAAGTGAATGGATTGGACACTTTCAAGATGCTGATTTTTCTCTCCAGCACTTATAAGTGTCGACACATTGCACTGGAACCAGAGACCAAAATGTTAGAGTAAGAGGGTGTTCGGTTGAGTTTTGTTTTGAGAATTTTTAGGTGATGTTAACTTTATTGGTATGCGTGTTGTAGTTATTTTTATGTAGTGTTAAAAATGATGTTTGGTTGTAGAATTTTTTGTGTTGTGAGGATTCTAAAAAATCCTGAGAATACTGGTTAAACGAACAGGCCCTAAGTTTTAATGTGTCGACACATTAAAGACTAGTGTCGACACATTGCACTATCTTTCTGAGAGAAAAATTTCAGACCAATTTTTAAGGTGTCGACATATGCAAACTATGTGTCGACACATGCTGTAATTTTGCAGTTTTCCCTGGAACTTCGCCAACATATCTTTTTGTTCTAAAATGAGTTGGATACCCTTCCAACGGTACAATAAAGCTACTTGATATCGCTGAAGCCTAGAGGACTATAAATAGAACGAGATGGAGAGAGAAAGCATGAATTTACATCATCATTCAAAATCTACCACCGAAAAAGAGAGAAAACTAAATCCAAAGAAATTCTTTGCTAATTCCATCAAGACCAAAGTTTCATTTTTAAATCTCATCCTTTTGCTCATCATTGACGATCTAGCCTCCAAAGGGAAAGAAATTTCTTAAAGAAGAGGCAATACACTTGCAATTACTCTTTACCCTAACTTCTAGAGAGACAATGTGCTTTGAAGAAGAAGGAAGACCGCACCTACAAAGAAATCTTGTGCTTCCACCTACCAAACTTTATCTTTTCTTTGAGAATCTTGTCTTCTTGCACTCTATTGAGCTTTTCACTGCTGATTTTGGCTTAGAGAGCCGTTCCACACTTTTGTGCTTCTCATTTGCTCATTCGGCTTAGAAAGTCTTCTTTATACCTATCTTTTGTAAAACACTTGAATGTTAGGTAAACACTTGGTCCTACTTGTGAGAGTAGAAAAAATCCCTTTGGTTTTGGGATTTGTGAAGAGAGTTGAAGCGTGAGCTCGCAAAACGCTTTGTAAAGGTTCCTTAGCACCCCGAAAGCTAAGGTGTATTTACTATTTGGAGAATAGTGAAAGAAGCCCATGCAAGTCAATAGCCTTGGGGGTGGACGTAGGCAAGCCAGACCACCTAAAATTGCGGTGTCATCTCTATAACTCTATCTCGCTCATTATTCGTTCCTTATTTATATTTTAGGGTTTTATGCTTTATCATTTATTGTTTAAATTTTGCTTAGCATAAACACATTCAGATCTGTGTTTTTAATTGTTGAAAGGGTATTTTTCATATCTGTGATTTTGTCGAAAAATGGGTAAATTTTTGTTAAACTTAATTCATCCCCTTTTGGGTTGTTATTTGTACTCACAATTGGTATCAAAGCTGAGCTTTCATATTTTTACTTATGAGAACCCTTGTTAGCACCTGTTTAGCTGATGGTCAATCCACAAATAGACCACCCTTGTTTTAATGGAACATGCTACAACTATTGGAAAGCTAGGATTAGGATTTACATCGAAGCCGTGGACTATGAACTATGGAGAGTTATCTCAAATGGTTCTAAATTTCCTAGAGACAAGGAATGTAAGTTGAAAGATGAAAATGAATGAGATGATGCTGATCTTAAACTTATGTCCTTAAATTCCAAAGCTATGAATGTGTTATATTGTACACTTGATTCAAATGAATTTAATCGTGTTTCCAGATGCGATACCACGAAATAAATTTGGGACAAACTTGAAGTTGTCCATGAAGGTGCAAATCAAGTTAAAGAGAACAAGATTAGAATACTTGTTTGTAGTTATGTGTTTTTTTTAAAAATGAAACTTATTGACAATATTTCATTTATGTTTACTCGCTTTGCCGATATTATAAATGATCTTAAATCTCTTTGTAAAGAATATACTAATGTTGAAATGATGAGAAAAATTACTAGGTGTTTACTAAAAGCTTGGGAACCGAAGGCCACCGTCATTCAAGAAGCCAAAGACTTGACAAAACTTTCTTTGGATGAGCTCATGGGATCTCTCATGACACATGAGATGATTCAAGTAAAGAGAGATGAGGATGAAGGAAAAGGAAAAAGAGACATTGCCTTGAAAGCCTTATCCTCTAGTGATGAAGAAGTTGCAAACCTATGCTTTGAAGATGGGGTACACGACTCTTTAATTAATTCATTCTCATTTGATAATATTCAAGATGCGTTTGATGAAAAATACGTTGAAATAAAAAGAATATTTTCAAAATATTGTTCTCTCAAAAAGAATTTCGAAAGTATTGTAAAAGAGAATGATACTTTTTAGAGTCAAGTGATATCTCTTAGAGATGATCTTGCAAGGACCACAAAAGAAAATGAAAAACCTTTGTAAAATGAGTCAAGTATTTTGATTGTTGAAAATGACACATTGAAAGTGAAAGTTGACACTCTTACAAATGATCTTGCAAGGTTTACTCAAGGAAATAAAAACTTTGACATTGTTCTTGGTTCTCAAATGTCTTGCTTCAACAAAAATGACATTGGATATGATTCTTTCAATGATCAAATATCTTATTCTTATATGATCACAAAATCATCTCCATCTTTTACATTGCGCAAATTTTGTAGTAAATCTGGACATGTCTCACACACTTGTCCAAGTAGAAAGAAATTTTCTAGAGGTATTTAATTTGTTTGGATTCCTAAGGACAAGGTGAAGAAATTGTTTATAACACCAAAGGACCCAAAAAGATTTTGGTACCAAAAGACAAGACATGATTCTTTTTGTAGGAGTGCTTGAAGTCAATCGAAGTCAAGGAACATTGAGTTCTTGATAGCGGATGCTCCAAGCACATGACAGGGGATAAGAGTTGGTTGAAATCTCTTAGCCCAAAAGAAAAGGGATCAGTTACTTTTGGTGACAATGGTAAAGGAAGAATACCTTGTATTGGAAATGTCGGTATGACTCCTAATCCTACTGTTGAACATGTACTATTTGTTGATGGTTTGAAGCATAACTTATTGAGCATCAATCAATTATGTGATAAAGGAAACCTAGTCATATTTGAATCATCAATATGCATTGTTGAAAACATTAGAAGCAAGATAGTCTTGTTTGTCGGACATTGACAAGAAAATGTGTATATTGTTCACTTAGAGAATATTTCTTCTAAAAATGTAAAATGACTTCTCTCTCTAAGTGACAAGGATAGTTGGTTGTAGCATAGAAGACTTGCTCATACAAGCATGAACTTGATTTCAAAACTAGCCAAAAAAAATCTTGTTTCGTGTTAGCCTAACCTTTCTTTTGAAAATGACAAAATTTGTGCAGCTTTTCAAAAAGGAAAACAAACCAAAATCTCTTTTAAACCCAAAAATATAGTGTCCACTTCTAGGCCACATCAACTTCTACATATGGACTTGTTCCATCCAACCCGAACTTCAAGTTTGGGTGGCAAACGATATGGATTTGTTATGGTTGATGATTTCAGTAGTTTTACATGGGTTCTTTTCTTAGCTCATAAGAATGAGGCTTTTGATGCATTTGAAACAAAATTGAGCAAGAGAATTCAAAACGAAAAGGTTTTGCTATTTCTAGCATAAGGAGTGACCATGGAAAAAAAATTTGAAAAATCCTCCTTGCAAAATTTTGTGATGATTTTGGTATAAACCATAACTTCTCGGCTCCTAAGACTCCTCGACAAAACGAATTTGTTGAAGGGAAGAATATGACTCTTGAAGAAATGGTGAGGACCATGCTTTGTGAAAATAACTTGTCAGATTATTTTTGGGCAGAAGCTATTAACACTAGCTGGTATGTCATGAACCGATGTATGATAAGGCTAATTCTTAAGAAAAATCCACATGAGCTATGAAAAATTAGAAAACGTTTTTGGATGTGTTTGGTTGGATGTGTTTCAATCTCAACAACAACAGAAACAACTTAGGTAAGTTTGATGCGAAAGCTGATGAAGGTATATTTCTTGCTTATTCTATTTCCAAAAATGCTTATCGAGTTTTTAATAAGAGAACTTTGGTTGTTGAAGAATCTATTCATGTGGTATTTGATGAATCTAACGTTTCTGTGAGAAGAGATGACGATGAAGTTGTAGATCTTGAAAAAAATATTGAGAAACCAGCTACAAGCGAAGAAAAGAAAGTTTCTCATCCACAAGAGCAAAATGTACAAGATCTTGAAAAAAAACACCTCAAAACAACAACGATCTATCAAAAGCTTGGAAGTTTGTCAGAAATCATCATATTGATCAAGTCATTGGTAATGAGAGAAAGATGTAAGAACTCGTTATTCATATAATCAAGCTAGTAATTTTGTCTTACTCTTAAATTGAGCCAACGAAAATTTATGAGGCAAAAGATGATGAAATTTGGATGCATGCCATGGAGAATGAACAAAAAAAATGAGAAAACCAGGTATGACATCTAGTTCCTAGACCTGAAGTTCATCTAGTTATTGGTACTAAATGAGTTTTTCGAAACAAAATGGATGAATCTGGGATGTGGTAAAGAACAAGGCAAGGTTGGCAGCCCAAGGTTATAATCAAGAAGATGGAATCGATTTTGATGAGACCTTCGCACATGTTGCTAGATTAGAATCTTTTAACATGTTGCTTGCCTTTGCATGTTTTAATGATTTCAAATGGATGTGACATGTACATGTCTTAATGGTTATCTTTCTGAGGAAGTGTATGTAGAACAACCTCCTAGATTTTTAGATGAAAAGCAACCACACCATGTGTTCAAGCTCACAAAAGCATTATATGACTTGAAGCAAGCACCTCGAGCATGGTAAAAGCGATTAAGTTCTTTCCTTATTGAAAATTGATTGTCACGAGGTATGATCGATACCACTCTCTTTACTTAGGAAAAGAAAAATGAATTGCTTATCGTTCAAATATATGTTGATGATATCATTTTTGGTTCTACTAATAAGTCTCTTTGTGAAGAATTTTCCAAAGTCATGAAAAGTGAATGAATTCGAGATGAGCCTCATGGGAGAATTAAACTTCTTTCTGGGCCTCCAAATCAATCAATACAATGAGGACATCTTCATCAATCAAGCAAAATACACAACAGATCTTCTGAAGCATCTCGGTATGGTCAACTCAAAATCGATGAGCACACCAATGAGTTCATTTACAAAATGGAAAAATGATGAGAAAGGTAAGGATGTTGACCAAACCACATACCGAGGTATGATTGACTCATTACTCTATCTTACCACTAGTAGGATATAATGTTTGGTGTATGCATGTGTGCTAGATTTCAATCTTGTCCTAAGGAATCTCATATTCTCGCGGTTAAAAGAATTTTTAGATATCTAGTTAGCATTCAAAATCTTGGTATGATTTATCCCAAAAGTGTTGAATTTAATCTACATGGATATTCGGATGTGGATTATGCAGCATGTAAAATTGATAGAAAGAGTACTAGTGGTGCATGCCAATTTCTTGGACCTTCACTAGTCTCTTGGTGTTGTAAGAAACAAAACTCCGTGGCTCTATCAACTACAAAAACCGAGTATATTGTCGTGGGCAATTGTTGTGCACAAGTATTGTGGATGAAACAACAATCGGAAGATTTTAATCGTCATTATTCTTTCACCCAATAAAATGTGACGACACCAGTGCGATAAATCTTACTATAAATCTAATTTAGCACTCTAAGACAAAACATATTGAGATTAAGCATCATTTTATTCAAGATCATGCTCAAAAAGGGGATATTGTTCTTGAATTCATAAATACCGATATTCAATTAGCGGATATTTTCACAAAACCCCTTTAATGAGGTTAAATTTTTCTTCATTTGCCAAGAAATTAGAATGAGACTTCCTATGGATTAGATTGGTGATATGTGATTATTTTGTTGTGTTAATGTGTTAATTGATTGCACTAGACATGTTTTGATCTTTGTTTAAATTGCTCTCTGTACATTTCTTTTTAAAATCATACTTGTTCCTTGTGAAAGTATTGTATGTATTCATTTTGCATGCCATGTGTCAACATATCTTTCAATCTGACATTTTTTTTTAAAAAAAGAAAAAAATCCGTGTGGTTTTTAGTGCTTTGCTCGACCTGAGCCACATTCTTCCTTTTCTCTCACAAATTTCTATTACCCGTACTCGTTTGAACCATGGTCACTTAATGCTTAATCACATGAAGGTCGCTACTAAGAAGAAGAAGCAAGGGCTCCCTTATGGGATGTTTCTCACGCATATGTTTCATGCTCTTGAAGTCGATTTGACTGGAGAAGTAAGAGAAAAATCCAAAGACTCCAAGGAGTATAACAAGAAAACTCTTCAGTTAATGGGTTTTATTCAAAATGAACGGAGAATAGGTATAGAAAGGTCTGGTGACACCTCAGAAAGGAAGTGATCGAAGTTCAGATTTTGAGGAAGAAGAAAATAAATTTGAGGAAGAGAATTCAAACTAGTTCTCGTAAGCCTCACTTAAGTCAACATGAGGATACAATTGCTGAAATCAAGGAGAAATAGAAAAGTTTAGGTAATCATATGGAGGACATGGCCACTAGTATGAAGACGAGATTTGAAGACTTTTTTTTAAAAAAAAATTGCTTTGTGTGCATACAGTCAGCAACAACTTTCATGTGGCTAGTAATGTGATTCATAATATTGTTGATGAGTTCACCACTATTTTTGTTAATCTTCATGCTTTTGTGAAATCATCACCTGAGGATGTTTTAAAGGGCACAGAGGTGCATATATAATCTGATTGTAACCTGCATCCTCATGTCATGAAATTGACATATTGGTTCTCCACGACTTGGATAGAATGATTGAAGAAGTTTGAAATTGACTATCATCCTCCTCCTCCTATCAAGAAATCCAAACTTTTTACCTCCATTACATAAACTCCACATATGTAGCCAACAACTCTTGCCCTCCGCTTACCTTATTTTTTATGACGCCAAAGGGTGAGAAGTAAGTTATAAGTATTATGGGGAGAAGTGGGGAGAAGTTTATAAGTATTATGTTGACTTCTCAGCTCTTAGTGAGAACATTTCATTTTGAATTAATCTTATTATGTCCTCTTTATATTTTGTAGTTGTTATATTTGCTGAACTCTTGACTTACATCTTCTAATGAATATTTCTGATATTTATATGTTTTCATAGGATTATTTGATTATGTTTATCTTTTGATTATTTAATGGTGATTATAAGGGAATTGAGAAGTGCTTATCTCTTTCCACTTAATTGTGAATATTTGAGACTTGCTTCAAAGGTAGTATTCCTATCTTATATCTTATTATATGAAGTCTTGGATTCTGGTTTGAAATTTGAAGTTTGAGGAGTTTATAGTAATGCTCTTTCATGTTTTTAAATTTTAGGAAACATCTATTTACAAAGGAAACACTCTTGCAAAATTTTTGTAACATCTCAAAGTCCTTTTTGCTAAAACTCCTGCTTGTTCTCAGGGGGAGCTTTTCCATTTGTTAGCAAATTGCTATTTTAAAATAATTTTTGTTATCTTAAAAAATGGAGAGATTGTTAGCTCAATGTTGTTTTACAAACAATCCATAATTGATTTTAATGATAACAAAAATTCTAAGTTTTGAATGAATTTAGTTTTTAGATTGTCAATCCACAATTTTTAAAATGAATTTGAAACGATTGAGGTTATTTCTCTAGGTTATTTTTAATTGTATTTGAATACAATTACACAAGTTGATAAGATCAATTTTTCACAATGTGGGTGTTTAAAGAAATTTTGGAATGGATTTGACACTTTCTAGATGGTGACTTTTCTCTCCAGCACTTATAAGTGTCGACACATTGCACTTGCTCCAGAATGCTGAATTCATGGTGTTGACACATTGCAGGCTAGTGTCGACACATTGCGCTATTTACCGAGAGTAAAATTTCAGACCAAGTTTTAAGGTGTCGACACATGCAAACTATGTGTCGACACATGCTGTGATTTTGCAGTTTTTCCTGAAACGTCGCCAACAAATCTTTTTGTTCTAAAATGACTTGGATACCCTTCCAACGGTATAATAAAGCTACTTGAAGACCGTTGAAGCCTAGAGGACTATAAAGAGAACGAGATGGAGAGAGAAAGCCTGTATTTGCATCATCATTCAAAATCTACCTCCGAAAGAGAGAGAAAGCTAGATCCAAAGAAATCTTTTGTTGATTCCTTCAAGACCAAAGGTTCATTGTCAAATCTTATCCTCTTGCTCATCATTGACGATCTAGCCTCCAAAGAGAGAGAAATTTCTTGAAGAAGAGGCAACACACTTGCAATTACTCTTTGCCCTAACTTCTAGAGAGAGAAAGTGCTTTGAAGAAGAGGAAAGACCACACCTACCATGAAAACTTGTGCTCCCACCTGCCAAACTTTAGTTTTTCCTCAAGAATCTTGTCTTCTTGCACTCTATTAAGCTTTTCACTTGCTTATTTTGCTTAGAGAGTCATTCCACACTTTTGTGTTTCTCATTTGCTCATTTGGCTTAGAGTGCCTTCTTTGTACCCATCTTTTGTAAAACACTTGAGTGTTGGGTAAACACTTGATCCTACTTGTGAGAGTAGAAGAAATCCATTGAGTTTTGAGATTTGTAAAGAGAGTTGAAGCGTGAACTCGCAAAACGCTTTGTAAAGGTTCCTTAGCACTCCAGATGCTAAGGTGTATTTGCTATTTGGAGAATAGTGAAGGAAGCCAAAGGAAGTCAATAGCCTTAGAGTGGATCTAGACAAGTGTTGGCCGAACCACCTAAAATTGCGGTGTCGTCTCTCTAACTCTATCTCTTTCATTATCCGTTCCTTATTCATATTTGTGGTGCTTTATGCTTTATAATTTATTGTTTATATTTTACTTAGCATAAACACATTCAGATCTATATTTTTAATTGTTAAATGGGTATTTTTCATATCTACATTTTTCTCATAAAATGGGTAAATTTTTGTTAAACCCAATTCACCCCTCTCTTGGGTTGTTATTTGGACTCACAATGTCTTGATCCAAAACACTCATGCTCAACATTTGATTATGCTAAGTTACATCGTCTTGCTAAGCTTTATCTAGAAGATTTCACAGTAGATGATCATTTAATACTTAAAAAGCAGCTTAGTACCTATATTAAAGATGTTAGAAGAAATTATGGTTTTTCTGGGCTTTAAGATATTGGAGGTCTTGCTACAAAGATGGTTGAGACAAAAAAGAATACTTTATTTCCATTAGTTTATCGACTTATTGAGTTGGTATTGGTCTTACTAGTTGCGACTGCAACCGTTGAAAGAGTATTTTCTACGATGAAGATCATCAAGAGTGATTTGCGTAATAGGATGAGAGATGTCTGGCTGAATGATTGCATGGTAGTGTACATCGAGAATGAAGTTTTTAAAACTATTGAGAATGAAGTCATTTTGCAAAATCAGCTTAATACCTATATTAGAGATGCTAGAAGAAATGATGGTTTTTCTGGGCTTTAAGATATTAGAGGTCTTGCTATGAAGATGGTTGAGACAAAAAAGAATACTCTATTTCCATTAGTTTATCGCGTTATTGAGTTGTCATTGATCTTACCAGTTGCGACTGCAACTTTTGAAAGAGTATTTTCTGTGATGAAGATCATCAAAAGTGATTTGCGTAATAGGATGAGAGAGGACTGACTGAATGATTGCAGTAGTGTACATCGAGCAAGAGATTTTTAAAACTATTGAGAACGAAGCCATTTTGCAACATTTTCAGAAGATGCAATTGTCACCTATCAGTCGCAGTACATAGTACGGTACATGTATTCTAATATTTTTAATGCTTTTAGTCTTTAATTTTCGATATTGTAATTCTAGGACAATTTTTTGCATTATGAAGGAAAAAAATTATTGTCATTTCGCCTTTAAAGTTCGACCCCTTGAATTTTGATCCTGGCTCCGCCACTTCTTAACGGGAACGGATTCCCTCCGAAGGAGGGAATTCCGAAGCTATCAAAAGGCACGGTCAAGAGTGAAGCATTGCAATGTAACAGTCCTAATTCGTCCACCTCAATTAATGAGATTAATGAGTAATATGGCTTGGAGGCTCAACTCGGCTCGAAGGCTCAATCCTCTAAAATATTTCAGCCGAAGTTCTTCTTCTTTCCCTTCCTTCCTCCCCAATTTTTTCAGCAACAACCTACACATGAATTGAGGGATTACTGGTTAAACTGGAAGTTTGGGACTCTTGGCCTGAAAGAAAATCCACTGGGTGTAGAGCAGCGGCAGATGGTAATTCATGCGAAGAGAACAAGGATTTTTTGCAGTTTTTGTTGAAATTGAAAGACAAAGGCGATCCCAAGACACCTCTGACCATGATCCAAACTCTGAGTTCTCTACATTTTGTTAACTTAAGTGCTGCTTCTGAGGATCTTGTGAGGATATTGCCTCTGCTGCCGGTTGATGCCAGCATCAACCACCATCTTCAATGGACATCTGACATCCTTCAGATCTGCCCCTCCGCTACTTTCATCCTCCACTGCCCCTTCAACAACTACCAAGTTCTCACAGCGAATCCTGTTGCTTCCCAGATAATTGTATTGACAGGATCAAAACGAACTAATTTTGAGACCAAAGAGAGATTCTGCAACAGAGAAGCATGTGCTTCAATTTGTGTATCTTTTAACCAATCTCCCTTCTTACTAACATTGCTGTCTATCATAAATTCTCTATTTGATTTTTGAGCAGATTCATTAATTGAAACAGAACAATGAAGTCCTCATATCAAATGCTGTAATTGAAAGGACGTACATAAACGAATCCAATACACTGATATCCATTCCAAACATAGCCATTTTTTTTCTAAGAGAACCTGCCTTTAATAAACGCAAAAGATGATAAAAAAAATTACACCTGTGAAGAGTTTGAATGTTGTTGGCACACTTTTCCGCTGTCTAACCCAGAAAAGATCAGCTTTCTTTGTCATATACAATCCCGGATATACGATTATCGGTTTTGCTCGCTGATACCTGAATATATAACAAATACCATGACTCCTGCGATTTTCGGCGAGGAGAGAGAGAAAGGGGCGAATGAAGAGAGCATGCGAATGGAGTAGGAAAAAGGAACGGAGGTTGTGTCTCTCAAGCAAAAAGGTAATTTTGGGGGAATTTGAGAACCACACCAAGCCGAGCCACTGAGCCATGAAGTTTATTCATTAAATGAGGTGTATTTGTAACCACCGTTGATTTGATTTATTTACATCTTGAGCGTGTCTTAGGTAGCCTTCGGAATTCCCTCCTTAGGAGGGAATCCGCTCCCCTTCTTAACCTCTTTGTTTTCTATTAGATGACAACTTAACTACCCAAAACAGTACTTGTGCCTAATACAATACAACCATTGTAATGGGTCGTAGGTACGATATTCTTCTTGTTACTGAAAACACGCGCGATGTTTATGTATTTCACCTAGATGCTTCTTTACCGATACAACTCTATAAAGCTTGCTTTTTAAATTTAGTTCCCTAGTCTGCAGGAGAGGCATGCATGATGTTCAGTCGAACCCGTGCATTTCTACAGGGACGAAAAGAGTCTCTACAAGTAGCTGCTACTGTTGCGTCATACTCAGAAGAGTAGGCTGCATTAGAGAGCTTTTTCGAGTTCTATATATTTTTGTGAAGGAGAATTCGACTGCAAGGAACAATGTAGATGGAGAAACTATGGTCCCCTCAACGCAGAGAGAAAGATAGATAGAGATAGAGAATGACGTCGGGGGCTGAAAGGAATCTTTTGTGATTAGAGACCATTCAACTGGACCCCTTTTTTCGAGAGTTAATATCACTTCTACTATTGAAAGTTAGGTATCTTTTGAAAACAGAGTCAATCTTCCCATTCCGATACGTTCCCATAAGAGATTGCATGTTTTCCCAATGATAGAACGTTTACAAGGGATATAACAATAGGATCTTCCTGATCCTGATCTATCATGTGAACCTGAATATATATTACTGTTTTTCTTTTAATTCGGGTAAACATACGTGAATTATTCCACGGTATCAGATGAATTTCATTGTTAAGATGAGCGGACAGAAGCTCAAGCGTACGTCCTTGGGGGGGGGGGGGGGGGACTAGCAGAAAGCTTCCTTTATTGATTAGACCTTAAAAGAGAAAATCAGTTGTATAAATTATAATCTAAAGAGGCTAATTATCAAGAAATGTGTTAGCATGATGAAGATCTAGCTGACAATATTTTTTAACTTGGCAGAAATTATGGATGTTGGATTTTGTACTGCTTTTATTTTCTAGTTGCCTGTTCCAAGCTGCCACGCATTCTCAGAAGGGTTTAAATTTGTTCCTTGCTCAAGGTAATCCTCTCGATCCGTCTAGTCATAGAATTGGTTGGGACTGATAATCTCCTTCAGGTCCCATTTATTCCTTTTGCCCACAGGATCAGGAATGAGTAGGTCGTCTGAAGTTTAAAAATCTGGGATACATTATCCTAATCAGCACTGCTATATGCCTGCCATCCAAGTTGATTTAACATAAAATAATCCCAGTATTTCATATTTAAAAAAGAGCGGTGCAGGATGCAACTCTTCCATTTTCAACCAGATATATGTGTTCTAAATGGGATGTTACTGTTCTTCCCTCTAGCCAAAGGCTTATATTTTAAGCAAGAGGATGCAACTCTTCCATTTTCAACCAGATATATGTGTTCTAAATGGGATGTTACTGTTCTTCCCTCTAGCCAAAGGCTTATATTTTAAGCAAGAAAAGGGTATCTCGTTGATTTGACCATTTCCTTTTTGACGCAATAAACTTGTCAATGTCGATTTTGAGTGGAAGAAAATCTGAGTCGTTTGTGTCAGAAAGGGGTGACGATGGCTGGGCTGCTTTTCTCGCGAGATTGTAATGTTAATACCATTTGAACCAAAACAAAAAAAGATGCCTTGGCCGACTGGAAAACAGTAAAAAAATTATATAATCAACTTAAATATCCGAAATTGTTTATTTGAAGATTGAAATGAAGACTCGTTCGCTCTGTCTGTCTCTCTCAAAAGTGTGATCCATTAAAAAATAAATAAATAAAAGTTGAAGGAAAACTCAATTCCACCCTATCTTGTTCTATAAATAGCCAAGATGACCAACCATGTGGTTCAAGTGCCCAAAAGCTTGAATCAAACTTCTGCATGTTAGCAATCTCCTATCCATCAACTCTCACCGAAAACATCTGATTGCCCTAGCTTTCCATCTAGTTTGCTCTTCACAAACACATACAAAAGAAAAACATCGATCAGCCCACAACAGCAAAACAATGGTGGTTACCTCCAAACCATCAATTGAACAGTACTCTTATACTAGGAGCTGCATGCCCACCACATTTTACTCTGGAATTCCTCTTATAGACCTCTCAGACCCTGACTCCAAGCACCTCATAGTCAAGGCCTGCGAAGAGTTTGGATTCTTCAAGGTCATCAACCATGGAATCCCAGTGGATTTCATCACCAGCTTGGAATCCAAAGCTATCGACTTCTTCTCCTTGCCACTGTCTGAGAAAGAAAAAGCAGCACCTCCTGCTCCATTGTGGTATGGTAACAAGAATATAGGACCCAACGGTGATATTGGGTGGGTGGAATACCTTATCTTCACGACCAATCCGGATTCAAGTCGCCGCCCAGTTTTCTCAGTTTCTGAAGAAGACTCCGAAAAGTTCCGGTACGAAAGTTAGACAGAGTCACTCATAAGTTGAATCTTGTTTAAATAGTTTTTAACGTTGTGCTTCTCTGTTCGCATTTAAGTAAATGAGAAAAATAACCATTATTTATGTAGTTTTTGTTATCGCAGCTCTGCCTTGAATGACTACATATCAGCTGTGAGAAAGATGGCCTGCGAGATACTTGAATTAATGGCTGATGGTTTGAAGATTCAACCGAGGAACGCGTTCAGTAAGCTTTTGATGGATGAACAGAGTGACTCTTTTTTCAGGCTAAATCACTACCCTCCATGTCCAGAACTTCAGGCCTTGGGAGATAGGAATATGATTGGATTTGGAGAGCACACTGACCCACAAATCATATCAGTGCTAAAATCCAACAACACATCAGGCCTTCAAATTTCTTTAAAAGATGGGAATTGGATTTCAGTTCCACCTGATCAGAACTCATTCTTCATCAATGTTGGGGATTCTCTACAGGTACGGCCACAGTTATAGTAACAAAGAAAAAGATTCGTATTCCTAAATCAGTAACCTATTTCCATGGATAAGACAGGAGGACCTATTTGTTGCTTGATTCAATTACTTTTCGGCTTTACTTGGGTACTCGTTCTAAAAATAGAAGTACATATATTTGCTTATACGTTCATATTCTGTTTCTGTCATCCCTCTGAGAGATGCCACCAATAATTTTCATCTCTATCGTTCTATCTAGTTTAATGGGGTTGGCTTCGTGCTTCTCTCTTTACCAATGGCTTCTGTTTAATGAGTTTTCGTTGTTTGGTGGGTGGATATATGCAGGTTATGACAAATGGGAGGTTCCAAAGCGTAAGGCACAGGGTTTTGACAAACGGCTTGAAATCTAGAGTCTCGATGATATACTTCGGTGGACCGCCTTTGAGTGAGAAAATAGCACCAATACCCTCACTCATGGAAGGAGAAAAAAGCTTGTACGAAGAGTTCACGTGGTTCGAGTACAAAAGATCTGCTTACAATACGAGATTGGCCCATAATAGGCTTCAGCACTTTGAGAAAATTGCAGCATCATAGATTCATAATATTAATGTAACATCTTAGGAAAAAAATGGGGTTTGAATTAAACGGTAACTACATATATAGATGGAACGCTCTGTTTTCTTTTCTTGCTCTCCCCCCGTGTTTCCTGTACTCTTTTTTTTTTTTGTGTTTTGGCAATAGCTAGGTCTCCTCAGCAAACTTCATGTAACCGCATATCCTTCTTGTTAATAACAGTTGCTTTTGATTGAGTTATAAGGTACTCGGGTTTCCTATATAAGAGCGTTTATGGAGGCTCGCTACACTTTCCGAACTCAAACCATTGACTTCTCGAACTTATGGGTTACAATGTTGTCCACGATGCTCCACAAGGCCTTTTAGAATTAAGTGTCTAGATCAGGTGAAAATCTAACCGTTGCTTAATAATTATACAAAGCCAAAATGGATGAGGGACCAAACAGTCCCTATTACAAAGTAAATCTCTGTAATAAAAATGATTTTTTAATTGATATGGGTTCGTCCCCATTGATTCATTTGGGACGTGTAATCGACCTTCCTACACGTACGGGTACAGGTCACGCTAGCTGGACCTCGAAAGTTGGACGAAACCCATTTGTCATGTACCTGAAAATGTCTGAAGCACCCTACAATTGTGGCATTAAAAGGCAGTGGAGTTTATTTAGCTTTGAAGTTCTGACACTAGGCGATGAAAAAAAGCATTGAAGCATAATTGGTAAACTTTAGGAACAAGTAAGCCACGTACATGCTTTCTCAGAATATCCTGGAACTAGGAAAGACCTCAGTACGTAGTTGCAGGTAAAATTAAAGCGTAATATCTCGAGGGTCCATCTCTCTAGGGACCACCGGAACAGAACGTAAAAGATCTCCGGCAGCAGTAGCCCACCAGTTCCCTACAAAACCGCGTGGAAACAGAGTTTACTTCCGCGTATATGCATGGTTGCTGTCTCGCCTAAGGGGTAAGAACAGGACACCTTGGGCCAAGGAGGTTGTGGCAGTGAGGCCTCCAACATTGACCTGGGTTTCGCTTCCACGTCTCGTTTCTTGTTTATTATTTCTATTTTTGCGTGAGTGGACGTGTCTTTACGAAAACAATGTTGTAAAGATTTTTCAAGAAAAAAAAAAATATTTTTATATATTTCATTACTATTTCTGGGACCATTTCTTCCTTCAAAGTTCGGAGAGCATTAAATGGAGAGTGTCCTGAAATAGAGAAAAGAAATAAATACATTTATTAATGCCAACTCATTCATAGCTATTAATTTTTAAAACAACAAAAACAAAATTAATGCATTTTTCAACTTCCACTTATACGATTTTAACATTTAACGTATTATTTTTATCACATTTTTTACCAATAAATTATTAATTTTAGATATTTTAAATCATTCGTTAAATATTTTATAAATTTTAATGAGGATTAATTGTTTTAACTTTGAAATGATAATTTTATCTTCATAAAAAATACACAACCAAAAATATTATGAGAAAAAAATTTCATTTAAATGCTAAAAAAGTTACTTTTTATTTAAATTAAAAGAAAATTGTAAGTAAAGTATCCCAAGTCAATAGTTATTGAGTGTGATATGACAAAAATAATAATATGGAGTGTAAAGTATGAAGACTCTGGCCTATTTGAAAGGAGAAAAACATATTTATTCTTTTAAAGTAACACTATAGTGTATAGGTCAGCAGTGGTGCTAACAAACAAGGGTCTCTGAATCAAGGGCAATAGAGAGCTACTGGCAGTTTGAATGGTGACTTAATTAATTAATTATTAAAATAGATATCCAAGTAAAATATGACTCTCAGAGTTAATTAAAAGTTGTTTAACAATTACCAAGTGGTAAAACCCTTAATTTTCATTGTTCTCACTACTAGTTTGGCATGCCCCTAGCCTTGACACGCCTAGCAGCGCATTGGCATGCCCCAGGACTTTGCCAAGACAAGACAAGGGCCAGCAGGGCCACACGACATAGGAGAAGCATATGGAAAGGCAATGCACGACAACTCGAGAAGAGTTGAGGAGCACAAAGATGACGTAACTACATGGCCATGGGTCAAGGAGGCGCAACAAAAGTGCATAGGGAGTTGATTCAAGGAGGTTCCCGAAGCTAAAAGGAGTTGATTGGTGGCACCACCACACGACCACTGGACGCAGCGGCACATGGTAGAGCACATAAGATGTTGGTCTCAAAAGACTTAGGTGATTGTGAGGATCATTTTGATATCTCCACCCTACATGCGGCGGCAGAGCATGGCGGCGGCAACCACCAAAAGCGGCTAGGAGGGGCCATATAGGGTAAACCACATGTGGGATCTCTATATGGATGAATAGCCTTATTTTAATAGTGTTATGTTATTTCTATATGAGTCTCAAACATTTCCATGTTGATGACGTTCAAATAAGGAAACCATCTTGGTCCTATTTTGGAAAGATTGTTCTCTGATTGAAGTTAGGAGTCTTTTAGGCATGTGACAATTATCTTTGCTTCCTATATAGAAGCTTATGGCCGGCCACATCCCTAAATTAGTGGGCATTCAATCTTTGATTGATTTGTCATTATTTTTGGGCTAGTATTGAGGAAAAAGACAAGATCTTTCCTTTCTAATCTCAATAGGATCTTGGAGGATTGATTATGTGGCAATCAAGATTTTCCTTGTTAAAGGAAATCCCAATACTGCCCAAGCCCATGGAGGACCTATAAATATCCCTCTATGGAACGCTTTGTATGCATCAATTGAATGTTACTAAATAGAGTCTCCAAGAGAGCTTTTGGCCTTTGTGCCAATATCTTTCGGTGTTCGGGGTTAAGCTTGACACTTGGGGTAGCATGGGTGCTATAGTGCTTGGGGTTAGGCCTGACACTATTTACACTTGTTAGACCTAACTTGCACTGGGTTAGATCGCTCAAGTTAGGGTCAATCGTCGACTGGGGTTAGACCTAGAAGTTTGGGCTAGCAGAAGAGGTTTGTTGCTTGGGGTAAGGCCTGACATCTCATCAGCTTCTTAAAGGATCATGGTTGGGTTAAACAGACTTTGTTCCACAATAGGGTTCTAAGTTTGTCTCGGGTGTCAGCCCATTCGATCTTAGACGTGCTTGTCCATTTTTTCATCCATCTTCTCAATCATTCATATTTCTTTAATTTCTTCTTTCTTTTCTTTTCTTTAGATCCCATACTCGGGATATATTTCCATTTTTAGTGCTTCACTGGGTCAGCCATGGAGTATCAATTGAGGCGTGGGCTAAACATGTGTATTCACAAGTCCATACTTGTGAGGGGGATAAGTATTTGTGAGGGGTCTAGCCGGGATCCCTATCACATGCGCTGCATGTGCTCTCACAAGCCAGGTGTTCTCCGACTTGGTCAGAGTTTGGGTTGAATCAGCGAGTCAACTCGGCGAGTCGTACCGAGTTGGCTCGAGTTAAGCTAAGTCTGACTGAGTTGAGTGAATCAATCATCCGAGTTAACGTTAATGGAATCTGTTAACATCGGCAGCATCTTTGGTGGATATTACGTTAATATTGACAAAATATTTTTTTCTAGACAAAATATTCCAGATTCTAATTTTGTGCATTTTGACTCATTTTTTATCCTTTTTAGGCTAGACCGAACCCTTCCCTAGCTATTTCAACCGTTATGGATACAACGGTGGGATCCATTTTGCAAGATTTAGCTTTGAACATTGAGCAACAAGTCATTTAAGCCTGCGATATAGGTGGAATCAATGGCGAATCTAGGTTCTGGTGAAATGATCAATCTTACAGTGTCCAACTACACACTTTGGAGACCCAGGATGGAGGATCTCCTAAATTGTATGGATCTATTTGATCCAATATGGAGGAAATTTGTGAAACCAGCTGTGACGCTGGAGAAAGATTGGAGAAAGTTGCACAAGAGAACTATTGGTCATATCAGACAATGGATCGACCATAGTATGTTTCATCACGTTGTCCAAGAGATAGATGCGTACATCCTATGGCAGAAGCTAGAGAGTATGCATTGGGCCAAGACAACTCGGAATAAGGCGCTATTGATGAGGCGCCTTGTCAATCTAAAGTTAAAGAGCGACACCTCTGTAGCAGAACAATCCAGTGAGTTTCAGAACTTAGTGAACCAACTTTTATCAGTAGATCTAAAAGTTGGGAATGAAGAACAGGCTCTGCTCCTTCTTAGTTCTTTACCGAACAGCTGAGAGACATTAGTTCTGTCTTAGCAATTCGGCTCCAGGCAGCGAACTTACCATGACGATGGTGAAGGATGCTCTATTCAATGTGGAAGCCAGAAGGAAAAAGGCTTATGTGGACCAATCAGATGCCTTCGTTAAAAAAATAATGCAACAAAAAAGTGGTAGATTGAGAAGTAGAGGTCGAAATAAAGGTAGATCCTAAAATCCAAGCAGTAATCAAAAGGACAAGGTCAAATGTTTCTTTTGTGGCATCGAACGCCACATGAAGAACTATTGGAAGTTACGCTAGGAAAAAGGCCAATCTAGCAACCATGAAGATAAAGAAGCTTTAGTCTCTCTTCCAAGAGATTGTGCATGAAGTTGTAGTTAATGCACATGGTATTGAGTAAAGGGTGTTGTTACCTCCTCCACTAGAAGTTGTAGCAGATACACAAGGTGTTGATTATAGGATGTTGTCACCTTTTCTATCGGAAAGTGTAGGAGATGATTTGGTGTTGAGTATAGCGTGTTGTCATCTCCGCCACCAAATACTGCAGGAGATGATGAGGTGTTTGAGTAGAGGGTATAGTTACCTCCACCAAAAGCTGGAGAAAATGAAGGCTAACAACCAATCAAATAAGGAAGATGGTGAAAATTTATGCACTTTTCTTGAAGGTTTAGATGAAGGTTATTTACATGTTACGAGTTAGGACGCAGAATGGATGATAAATTCAAAGCAATCTGTCAAATTTTCCTCCAAAGGTCATGGCTTTGTTCGAGCACATCAGTCCAGCAAAAAAATTTATGGCCTGTCAGTCCAATTATCAACCCAAGAGGGGGGTGAATTAGGTTTATAAAAAACTTTGCCCCTTTTTGATAAGAATGCAGATCTGAAATTATTTAAATGTACAGCAAACGAATAACAATAAATGATAGCAATAAGTAAGATAGTAGGGAAGAGAGATAACACTGCGATTTTTAGGTGGTTCGGTTAAGACTTGTCTATGTCCACTCCTAAGGCTATTGTCTTCCTTGTGCTTCTCCACTATAATTCAATAGTATCTATAACTTAGCTTCCGGGTGTTAAGTGACAGTTATAAGAGTTTTTCAGAGCTCACTCTTCAACTCGAACACAAATCTCAAAGCTTATGAGATTTCTTCTATTCTCACGGGTAGACCCAAGTGTATATCACACTCAAAAGGTTTTCAAAGTTTAATGATAGGATTGAATAAACAATAGCTCTTAAAGTTAGATCAACAAAACAAAGCTCCAGGACCAATAGCCCAGCTATACTACTACTATCTGTAAGATAGAAGTAGGGTGAGAGGCGATGTAATGGGTGCGCTTGGCTAACGAATAAAAACCTTGGTCCGCTTTCATTCTTTCCATTCAATATCCCTGGGTCTGGATCATCTGGAACTACGTCTAAATCTCTGACTATGGCAACTAGGACTCTCTTTGGATCACGATTAATGTGAATGACCTAATAGGTATTTTCACGGCTCAGGTTGGTTGAAGGTACAATCATTTTGTATCCTCTTCAATACTGTCATTAGCCAATCATGGTATGACTTAAGCAACTTTCGCTTAATAAAATTCCCTAACCTAAGGCCGCATTTCTCGGCTGAAAGCCAGAAATGGAGTACGGGATGACCTTCACCAACTCTACCGTAAAAAATCGTCTTTAGAGTATACCGAATTCGTATAGCTATCCTTCTTCTGACACAACAACGCAATTTCAATCAATATAGAAAAGAAGTGATATAATATTTCTTTCTTCCTTTCTTGTTGCATGTCAATGAGGAACCATGTGCCATTCAATAGAAAATTCCTCTCTTGTTGACTTTCCATGGCATTCTGAGTGGGGCATAGGAACTAGGGAAAAACTGAGATAAATAGAATGTTACGCCTACAGTACAAGACGGTTGTCATTAGCTCACTAAAAGATGGTGGCTATCAAACTTTCAGCGATCCTGTATACCGGAGGTCAATTAGAGCTGGAAGGCTGCTCTCGTGTTTACGGTAGTTTGAGTTCTGTGTTCAGTAGGTGTGAGAGTTAATGTATGAAAACCCATATAACACCTTTATTTCAAATATATTTAAATCATCAAATAATAAAGCAAGAACATTAGTTCTATTTAGTTACATATTCCTATATTATTAGTTACAGATTTCTATATTATTAGTGAAAATAGTTTAGGAACCAGAGGTTGATGGTAAACTAAAGATACTTTTGAGAGACCTGCAGTGTTCTGTCATCACTTATGCAATTCAAGATGCTATTTAAATAATATAGAAATCTGTAACTTAATTTATATAATAATATAGAAGTCTGTAACTTAAATATAAGAATCCTAAACTATTTTCACTAATAATATAAAAATCTGTAACTAATAATATAGGAATCTGTAACTAGGGCTCCTTCACCAGGATCAATAGCCCAGCTACACTACTACTATCCGTAAGATAGAAGTAGGGCAGTTCACTTACAGTCAAATTGCCCGAAAGGGGTGTGAGACATAGTGGGAAGCTATACTATACTGTGACGATGGCATACAGCTTGCGAGCCGACCGCTATCGAAGCTATTTAAACAAGCGAAGCGATTAATAAATGAAACAAACAAAGCGATAACTTCTCATAACAATAACTCAGTAAATCCCCCTGAGAAAGAGCGAAGCGAATGACCTTCACCAAGGCTACTAGACAAGATCTGACAATGATCGCAGCAATAGTAGAGCAGATCTATTGGAAAATGTGCAACCCTTGTCTTTTACATTTTTCTCACTTTTTGGAGGCTAAGTAAGATTTAATGATGTAGAGAGGTCAACGGTATGCAAAAGATCTCTTTTCTCTCTCCATAAGGTTCCCTTTGTAGGTCTTCAGTCTTGGGGAGTCCTAAAGGCCTTTTTGGAATGTTGGAGAGGTGCCTTAAGTGATATAATGTCTTGATTCGCGTGTTGAGTCATCTTTTTAAAAATAGTGTTCATGCAACATGTGTCGCCACATACATGCCTAAGTGTCGACACCTTCATCAAGTCTAGAACTGACTCGCAGGTGCCTGTGATATGTGTCGACACTTCCTTCACCATGTGTCGACCTTATTTTTACATGTGTCCACACTGTGCTTCCCATGTGTCAACGCCATCGAAATAACAATCTGGGTTCTATGCTATTTTTCTACGCCATGTTAACCATGTGTCGATACCATCTTGGCAAATAGAATTTTTCAGTACTTTTTGATATCCAATCTTTTTTATTTGAACACAAAAACTCCTACAATGAAAAATATCATAGTTTAGGTGGATACCATGGTTTTTAAATCAAATATAGGACATAATGAATTGTAGAGAATTTTAAATACAATTGAGTACTCTCCATTGAATAGTAGATTGACAACCACATATTCTAAACATATTCCAAAGCTATTTTGTCATTTGTTATCATCAAAATCGAGTTAGATAGCTCAATGAGCACCTTGGACTAACATGGCCAACTATTATCGTCAGTCCCATTCTCGCGTGAGAACAATCGCATTGTCATGTGTCAGATCTGTGGCAAACGAGGACACCCTGCCATTCGGTGCTGACATCGGTTCAACCACTCAATCCAATCTAACAATCCTCCTTAAGCGTTTACTGCTCTGCAACTTGATTCTAATGTGAACAATGAGGAATAGATCTCAAATACTGGTGTCTTTACCCATATGACATCTCAAAAAGGTAGTTTACACAATCTTCGTCCTTATAATGGTCTAGATCATGTTATGCTTGGTAATGGAGATTTCTTGACTACACTTGGTTCTCGTTCTTCTGAAATTATCTTGTGTGATGTTCTTCTCGTTCCTAAGTTAGAAAAAGTTTGTTGTCTATAGGCCAATTTACTTCTGACTACTCGATGAACTGCGAATTTTCTAACCATGATTTTGTGATCAAGGATCAGTTGAACCAACAGGTACTGATGGACTCAAAAGGGGTAACTTTTATACCATCTATGCTTCTCCAGTGGCCTTATTCTCTACAAGATTTTTTGATAGTTGTAGAAGCTATATGGCACCAACGTCTTGGATATCCTCAAGCTGCTATGATTACACATTTTCTCCAGTCATGACAAATTAGATTTGTTTCCAATAAAGCAACCTCACTATGTGAAAGTTTCTAATTAGGAAAGCTTTCCATGCTACCTTTTATTATGTCTGGTTCTAAGACTTATGCTCCTTTTGAAAAGATCCATATTGATCTCTAGGGACTGTCCCCTATCATTTCCTTGCATCATTTTTGATTTTATGCAGCTATTGTAGATGACTTTTCCAAATTTATTTAGTTGATTCAATTGAAGCACAAGTTTGACTTCTTTGATCAATTTATTCTCTTTGAGAAATCTTTCAAAAGACAATTTGATGGCTCCATTAAAATCATTCAAATTGATGGTAGGGGTGAGGTTTTAATCAGAGATTCCATAAGCATTCACAAGAATCTGACATTATTCATCAACTCTCCTGTCCATACAAACCTAAACAAAACGGCACAGTTGAAAGGCGTCATCGAGTGATTAGATAATTGGGTATTACTATGTTGCTCCATGCAAATATTCCTAAACACTTTTGGGTAGAAACTTTACTTATAACTGTCTTTTTAATTAACAGACTTCCTACAACATTCCTTCAATGAGACTATCCTTTCCATCGTCTATATGGAAAATACCCTGACTACACCTTCCTATGAATTTTTGGTCCAAGGTGCTACCTTTATTTGTTGGACATTAAGCGTAGTAAATTTGATAGCAAATCTTTACCATGTTTGTTCATGGGTTACAGTGATAGGAACAAAGCTATTGATGCTTCTCTTCTATAACAAATAAATTTCACATCTCTCGGCATGTGGTGTTTTACGAGTCAATTTTTCCTTACAATGATTCTACTTTTCCCGATCATGTCTATCGCTTCGCAAAAGAACTTTATGGTTTAAAACAAACCTCGAAGGCTTGGTTTTATCAATTCAGATCCTTCCTTCTAAGAGCTGGTTTTGTGTGTAGCTCTGCTAATCCAAGTCTATTTGTTCATCATTCAATCCAAGGAACTTCGATCTTATTACTGTACATTGATGATATTATTCTTATAGGTTCCTCTTCCTCTCTTATTTAGAATTTCACAGTGAGTTTGCATCAAGAGTTTGCTATGAAGGATCTGGGTACACTTCACTATTTTTTTGGAATTCAAGTTTCTTCAATACAAGGTGGTCTTTTTCTCCAACAAACAAAACATGATGTTGATATTTTGTAGCGCAATGCAATGCATGAGTCGAAGCCTATTAACACCCCTATGTGCACAAAGACCAAACTGGATCCGGATTCTCCTCTATATCCTGATCCCCATATCTATCGCTCTCTAGTTGGTGCCTTCCAATATCTTACATTGACACAGCCTAATCTCTCACACAGTGTCAACTTCATCTCTCAGTTCATGCACGCACCTACCCAGTCTCATTTTAGCCTACTCAGGAGAATATTGTTATATGTTAAAGGCACCATTCATCTTGGTCTCCATATAAAAGCTTCAAGCTCACTACATCTCTATGGCTTCTAAGATGCTGATTGGGTTGGATGCCCACTTACAAGATGCTCAACTACTGGATATTGCACTTTTTTAGGGAGTAACATTATCTTTTGTTGTGCAAAAAATAGCCTATTGCATCTCGATCGAGTTCAGAGGCCGAATATCGTGCTCTTGCTCAAGCAATTGCAGAAATTACCTAGATCATGTTTATCCTTCGACATCTTCATGTCCCTCTGCCTCATGCTCTTATTTAATTTTGTGATAATATGAGCTCAGTGTTTATGACGGTAAATCCCGTCTTTCACGCTCGAAGCAAGCATATTGAGCTTGACTATCATTATATTTGTGAACGTGTCTCTCTTGATTTGCTTATTATGAAACATAACTCCTCTCACTCTCAAATCGCTGATGTGTTCACCAAGCCACAATCTCTTCTTGCATTGAAGTTGTTAGTTGACAAATTGTGCTTGTCAACTATGCTCAATTTGTGGGGGGGATATTAAAACAGAGAGTGTATTAGCTGCAAAGGATATGAAAATGGAGGAAATCAAGGATGTTTTGAATAGAGAGATAATATTAGTATAGGAGCAGGAAAATGAGAAAATCAAGGATGTTTTGAATTCAATGATATAAGAAGATCTGTATGTTTTGAATTTTAAGATATCACTAGAGAAAATCAAGGATGATTTGAATTTGAAGATAATTGGTTGGAGATTCTGCTATACGTTCGAATAAGGAAGATTCTACTATTGTCAAGGAATTGCTTATCTTTGAAAACAGCGCATCTTAAGATTGAGCCATCAAATCAGTTCGAATTATTACCAAATACTTCTAAGATTTTGCAGCAAGAATCTGGATCGTTGAAATCAAGTAGCCAAAGCATTCTATCTCCTTTAGATCCACACACACATTTCTTGATAGAGAAAACTTTAGAGAGAGTTTTTCTAGAGATAAATATTTTTGGCGTAAAATGAATTATCCTTCTCTTAAATGAAATCTAAGCTATTTATAATGAATTACTCAGAGCTTCTCCTATGCTTATGCGTTAGATCTTTAGGGATATCAAATCTCGGTCGTAGGATCATCATGAAAAACTCTTTTTTATTTAACTCCATTATATTCTGTATTTCGAATTTATGGGCTTCTACAAATTGTGATCATGTTTTTTAACATATCATAATTGACCCCCGACATTTTTGGGCTTAAAAGAGGTATTGGTTTGTTTGCCTTTTTGACATGCTGTACAAATTTTGTCTTTTTCAAATGAAATGTTACTCAAACTCGAAACAATATTCGTTTTGGCTAGTTTTGAAATCAAGTTCATGCTTGCATTAACAAGCCTTCTATGTTATTGCCAACTATCTTTGTCATTTAGAGCTGAAAGACATTTTATATTTTCTGAAGAGATGCTCTCTAAATGAACTATGTACACATTTTCAAATCTATGTCCAACAAACAAGACTTTCTTTCTTTCATTCTCAACAAGACGTATTGATGATTCAAAAAAGACTAATACTTAAGAGATTATGCTTTAAACTATCAACATGAAGTTCATTTTCAATTATGAAATTAGGATGCATACCAATGCTACAGACACTGAGTAAAAAGCTCATAACCATGAACAATCATACTAATCTTGTTCTCTTTAACTTGATTCGTACCTTCATGGGCTACTTGAAGTTTGTCCCAAATTTGTTTCACTGCATCACAACCGGAAACATGATTAAATTCATTTGAATCAAGTGTACAATATAACACATTCATAGCTTTAGAATTCAAGGACATAAATTTTAAATCAGCATCATTTCACTATTTTTCATCTTTCAACATACCTTCCTTGTCTCTAGAAAATTTAGGACCATTTGAGATAACTCTCCACAATTGATAGTCCATGACTTGGATGTAAATCCGCATCCTTACCTTCCAGTAGTTATAGCAAATCCCATTGAACAAGGGTGTCTATTTGTGGATTGACCTTCAACTAAAGAGGTGCTAACAAGGGTTCTCATAGATAAAATATTAATCAGCTCTGATACCAATTATGAGTCTAAATAACAACCCAAGAGGGGGGTGAATTGAGTTTATAAAAAACTTGGTCCTTTTTTTATAAAAACCCAGATCTGAAAAATACCCATTTTTAATAATTAAAATTACAAATCTAAATGTGTATAATGCTAAGCATAATATAAACAATAATGATAAAACATAAAACACCACAAATATGGATATGAAACGAATAATAAGAGAGATAGAGATAGAGAGACAACACCGCAATTTTAGGTGGTTCGGCTAATATTGACTATGTCCACCCTCAAGGCTATTGACTTCCTTGGGCTTCCTTCACTATTCTCCAAATAACAAATACACCTTAGCTTTCGGGGTACTAAGGAGCCTTTACAAAGCGT
Source organism: Myrica gale (assembly GCA_963930655.1). Classification (NCBI taxonomy): domain Eukaryota; kingdom Viridiplantae; phylum Streptophyta; class Magnoliopsida; order Fagales; family Myricaceae; genus Myrica; species Myrica gale. Next base: position 9,609,085 of record OZ005620.1, read on the forward strand.
TTTTGAGCTCACGCTTTAACTCTCTTCACAAATCCCAAAACCCAAAGCAATTCTTCTACTCTCACAAGTAGGAACAAGTGTTTATCCAACACTTAAGTGTTTTCCAAACGATGGATACACAGGAACAACAATGAATGGCCCTTTAAGCCGAATAAACCAATGAAAAACTCAACCGTGTGAAATGGCTCTCTAAGCCGAATAAGCAAGTGGAAAGCTCAATAGAGTACATGAAGACAATATTCTTGAATGAAAGTTAAAGTTTGGAAGGTGTGAGCATAAGCCTTTTTAGTTGGTGAGTTCTTCTCTCTTCTTCAAGGCACTTTCGCTCTCTAGAAGTTAGGGCAAGAGTAATAGCAAGTGTGTTCCTTGTTCTTCAAGAAATTTCCCTCCCTTTGATGGAAAATTCGTCAATGATGAGCAAGAAAAGAAGATTTGACAATGAAGCTTTGGTCATGAAGGAATCAGCAGAGGATTTCTTTGGATTTGGCTTTTTCTCTACCTAGATGTTGCGATGATGATCGATCTACCCCTCCTCTCTCCATCTCGTTCTTCTTATAGCCCTTAGCACTTCAACAGTCATCAAAGCCCTCAAAAGTGTCGTTGGAAGGGTATCCAACTCATTTTAGAATATTTTGAATGAGCTGGCATCGTTCCAGTATTTTTGCAAATTCGCACCATGTGTCGACACATGGTCAGCATATGTTGACACATTAAACTTAGTCTAAAATTGTGCATCGGGAGACAGTGCAATATGTCGACACTAGTCTTCAATGTGTCGATATTATAAGTATTGAAGAGGTTTTCCAGCAACTTGAAAGTGTCCAATCCATTCTATAACTTATCTTATCAACTTGTGTAATGGTGTTCAAATGCACTTAGAAATATTTTAGTGAGGAAACCTCAATCTTTTGAAATATATCTTAGAAAATAATGGATTGCAATGTAAAATATAAAATCTTTCAAAACTTAGAATTTGTGTTATCATCAAAATCAATTATGGATTGTTCGCAAAATAATTTTGGTATAACAGATACATGTGACAATAAAACAATTAATTATCTCATAATTATTCTTACAACTGGTTTTGAAGCACATTTTCAACAATAATATCCTAGCACAATAATGGCCAATTACTCCATAGTCTATTATTCTGTAATTAATATCCTATTATTCAGTTGTAAAGAGATTGTAAATTCTATAAATGAAAATTATCACACAATCAAGTGTGGTGAGATTTCTGCATCCATCGTTTCTCTACTTTTCTTTTATTATCACATCCATATATTTGAGCCAAGGTAGCACACGTGTTCTTCTCTAACATTTTTAAGCTACATTGGATGCCCCATTTGATTGTTACTGATCGAGATCCTACTTTAAAATCAAATTTTTGGAAAAAATTGTTTCGATTGCAAGGTACAAAGTTGTGTCTTTCCTTTACTTACCATCCTCAATCAGATGGCCAGATAGAAATTGTAAACAAATGTTTGGAGCAGTTCTTACGATGTTTTCTAGGAGATAAGCCTAAAGAATGGTCCAAATGGCATTGACGGAATTTTGGTATAATACAAGCTATCACAATTCTATTAAACTAACACTATTCAAGATTGTCTATGGCTATAGTGCCCCTGAGCTTCAATCCTATGTCAGGGTTGAGACAGTTGTACAAGTCTTGGAGGATGCCTTACGAGAGCGTAATGATACTCTAACCCTCCTCCTACACATCCTGCAATAATCCCAACATCGTATGAAGTTTTTTGCTGATAAGTTGTGCATTGAAATAAGTTTAGCATAGATTGCAGCCATATCACCAAAACTTCATCATACAACGCCAAAATATAAGGCTCAGTGCTAAGTTCTATGGATCGTTCAAGATTTTAGTAAAAATTGGTTCAATCGCATATAAATTGGAGCTTCTTGTCACAGTACAAGTGCATCCAGCGTAACATGTGTCACAACTCAAGCGAAAGATTGGCCACGAAACACATTCCTGCAAATTTACTGCTAGTCAGTAATGTTGTTTGACGACCAGAACTAGACGTTGTCCTACAAAGAAGGATGAAGAAGAGTGGTGATTGAGTTGTTATTGAGTTACTTTATTAATGGCACGACTTAAAATTGGATGACGCAAAATGGGTGGAGAACCATAAGCTTCGCATGGATTTTCCTCACCGTGAGGGCAAGGTCTTCTAAAAAGAGGGGAACGTCATGTGCCCAAATATCTCTAGCTCCAGATATTTCGGGTTGTAGGTGTAGTTGGACTATTCTATTGTTATGCGTGTTACTCTTTGAATTGTTTGTTGAGAGTTTTTAGCCTTAAATTGACTAAGTTAGTGTAGTGGGTCAATGAGTGTGAATAAGTTGCCTCTTAGTGGTTTGGATTTCACAAATTCCTAAGTCACTATGTTAGTTAGGATGTGAGTCACATGAATGGGTTTGAATGGATAATTAGTATATCAATTTTATCAGAGTAGGTTTAGGAGTTTGTAAATATGTCTCTATTTAATTTCCTCATTATTGAAAATGGGAACAAGGCAAGTTTTCACTAAAAATCGGATTTGGAGTGTGATATACTCGAACATATCAGTATTTTCCTTATTTTTCTCCTAAATTTCCTTTTAGGCACTTAAGAGATGGACTATCAACTCCTTAGTCATTTGGTGTTGGGCTCTTAGTTATCTTCGGGACCCCTTTTGGACGACCGAGTGTTGTTTCTCAGGAATTTTTTCTCTTTAAATTCTGAATGCTCCCTCTCTTGGATTCCACTAGATTGAAATGAGCTTGCTCATCATATTGCCAAGTGGGCTGCGACAGGGAATGTTTTTGGTTTTGTTGATGTTTCTTGTCTTCCTGCACAATTGCTGGCGCGAGACCTTTGTTGTTTTTTAGTTCTAGCTCTGTTTTAGTCCTTAAGTTGCCAAAAAACAAAGAAGAAATATTTTTTTATTTGGATTGATCTTGAGCTGGACTGGAAGCCCCTTGCTAAAATTGTTGTGGCCTAAATTCAAGGGATGCAATTTTAAGAAATCCCCAAGGTTTTCATATTAATGAACTGTATTTCACTAAACGTAAAAAATGAATAGTGTTACAATGTATCCTTACATACACGCATATGCTATGTAATAACAGAGTCAACTGAACTAACAAGTTAATTGATCTATTGAACTAACTTAACAATTTAACAGTATCTAATAGCCCCCCACAAGTTTGACTGTGTATATTAAACAGATCAAGCATGGTAACTAAGTACTGAAAAGTGTTTCATGGTAAAGGCTTTGTCAATAAATCAACTAGATGATGATCGGTAGTCACGTGAAATGTCTTGATTAACCTCTGTTGAACCATCTCACGCACCAGATGACAATCAATATCTATATGCTTCGTGCATTCATGGAATACGGGATTCGCAGCAATATGTAGTGCTGCTATCTTGCTGTCACAAAATATAGAAATTGGTTGATCATATGAAATAGAGATTTCATGTAGTAACGTGAGCAACCACTTTAACTCACAACATGTCACAACCATTGATCTGTACTCTGGCTTAGCTGATGACCTGCTCACCATAACTTATTTCTTGGATTTCCATGAAATAAGAAAATCCCTGACAAAGATTGTGTATCACATGACTGATCTGCGGGTGTCAGGGTATGTAGCCCAATCGGAATCACAGAAGGCTTTCAACTGAATAGTGGAGCTGAAGAGAAATATACCTTGACCTGGATTACCCTTGAGGTATTTAAGAACTATGAGAGCTGCCTCGTGATGTGTTGTTCTGGGGTGTGAAAGAAATTGACTTAATGTGTTGACAACAAAGCATATGTATGGTCTTGTAATAGTGAGGTATAGAAGACGACGTAGAAGACATCTGTAAGCACTCAGTTTTTCAAGCAATTCTCCATCAGAATTGTTAACATGTGAAGTAGGATCCATATGAACTTTTGAAGGTTAAGCTGCCAACAAACCAACATCATTAAGTATTTTCCAAAGTATAATTTCTTTAACAGAGAGATATACCTCGTGTGGATCTTTCTACTTCCAAGCTAAGAAAAAATTTAAGAGAACCCAAATCTTTGAGCTTGAAACATGAATCTAACCACTCTTTAACAGATGTAACAGATACAGGGGAATTACTAGCAATAATTATGTCATCTACATAGACTAGTAAGGCAATAAACGTAGAAGCATCAGTTTTGGTGAAAAGGGAATAATCGGCTTTGGAATTTTAAAATCCATAAGATAACAAGGTGGTAGAGAACTTGTGAAACCACTATCTACTTGCATGTTTTAATCCATATAAGAACTTCTTTAAACGACAGATACGATGATCACCATCATGAGAAAAACTAGGTGGTGGTTTCATGAACACCTCCTCTTCAAGTTCTCCATGTAGAAAAGTGTTATTTACATCAAGTTGATATAAATCTCATCCATAAATGTCATTTAAGGCTATAAGATATCTAATAGTGTTGAGCTTGGCTACGGGGGGGAAAAAGTATAAAAAAATTATATGTCTTCCTGCTGTGTATACCCTTTTTGCCACCATCCTAGCTTTGTATCTCTCAAGAATACTTACACTTTTAAACTCACTTGCATCCAAAAGCAAGCTTATCAAGAGGAAGATCAGTCAATTCCCAGGTGTTATTATGCTCAAGAGCATTAATCTCAGCCTCATGAACTAGTAACGTATAAGCTTCCTTCCATATAGGACATCTCACAGCCTCATGGAAAAAAATAAGGTTCAATGTGGGCATAAACTAGTAAAGTATAAGCTCTATGACTAGGTGACAAATTGGAATAAGAAACATATGAAGACAAAGGATCTAATGGTGAGGAATTACCAGAATCAATCGATAAAGTTGGATTGAAATTGCTGTTTGAATTTTGAGCTAATTGATAGTGAAAATCTTGTAGATACATAGGCTTTCTTCTGATTATAGATGATTTTTAAACTGATGCAGGTGAAATAGAAGGTGAATGAGTTGAAGTTGTGGGAAGAAAGTCTGGAGGAGGATATAAATCTGTATGAGGAGATTCTGGAGGAGGAAATGAATCTGTAGAATCTGTGGGAGAAAAAAATAAGGTATGATGAAGTATGAATCTGTGGTGAATGGTTTGAAGAATCTGTTGTAAAAGGGATATCATTTTTGATAAAACTTGCTGAATTTGGGAGAACAAGGTCAAATAAATTAGGTGATTCAGATGTCCGTGATGGAGAAATATCAGCAAAAGCGAAAATATTTTCATAAAAGATAACATGTCTTGAGACTATGGTTTTATTTGTAGCTGGGTCAAAAACTTGTATCCTTTTATACCAGTAGGATATCCTATGAAAACACATAGAATAGGATTGAGTGGAAACATAAGCTAAACAATCGAATGTCCTAAGATATGTATAATTTGGTTTTTGATGGAATAGAAGTTCAAAGGGAGAACAATTTTGGAGTAGAGGAACAGGGAGTTTATTGATTATATGAATAGTTGTAAGAACACAATTTATTCAGAAAAATAAATGAAGATGAGCTTGAAATCTAAGGGACCTAGCAACATTCAAGATGTGTTGATGTTTTCTCTTAACAACTGGATTTTGTTGAGGTGTATAAACAAAACTTTTATAATGAACTATGCCTTTTTTATGATAGAAATATGTCATTTCAAATTCCAATCCATTATCAGACCTTAAGGTTTTGACAGGGGTTTGAAACTGATTTTTGACTAAATGATAGAAAGCTTCAATATTTTTTCTTGTTTCAGATTTAATTTTCATGTGATAAATTCATGTACAGCGTGGGTAATCATCCACGCATAAGCACAATTGAGTTCTGAGCCAATCATTATAAATAACTCAAAAACTCATTTGAGAGAGAAGAATTTCATTTCTCATGTGAGAGTTTCTCTCTAACTCTCTCTCAAACATGTGTGCGTGGATCTGAAGGAGGCAGCACGCTTGGGCTATTTTGATTCAACGATCCTTTCTGCTGCTATCTCTCGTTCCAACAGTTACTTATTTGATAGATGAAGGAGGATTTGACACTAAACTTTTATTTTGGAGGGAAGATATGAGACTCTAATATTGCTCTTGGAGAATGGATAACCCGCGAACTGAAGTGGAGTGATCCTCTTAATCAATGCTAGCAACATGGGCAGATACATTCTTGTTCTTGGTAAACTTGAATGCTGGTGGAAACCCATGTAATCGATAACACTTGTCCACTGTATGACTAGTTTTCCCACAATGTGTGCTGACTGGCTTATTTTGGTTGGACTTGAAGCTGGCTGTAGAACATCGACCAGAATCAGTTCTTAAAGCCATAGCAGCAAGCTTTGAAGTGGAATTATTATCGAGTTCTTCTTCTTCTTGAATTACTAAAGAGAAAATTTTATTAATGTTTGGAAGAGGATCAAACAACAGAATTTGCTCTCTTACATGAGCAAATCTATTTTCGAGACCCATGAGGAATTAAAGGATGAATTCTCTCTCTTGATTGTCAATAATGGACTTAGTAGCTTGGCAATCAGATCCACATACACAAGCAGCAATAGGACAGAAAGTCTGCAACTAGTCCCAATAAATCTTCAACTTGGTGAAATAGTTGCTGACTAAAGCATTTTCTTGAGGCAGAGTAGCAAAATTCTTGCGTGTGTGGAAGATATTTGACCCATCATAAATGTTTGGCTGAGATGATGTACATGACAGAGGTGACAATATCTTTGGAAACAACGTTGATTATCCATGATGTTACCATCATATTGCATCAGGTTCAGGTGAAGAACGATGAACTTTCTTGAGATGGTTTAGGAATAGTACCATTGATGAAGCCCAATTTGTTCTTGATAGTGAGAGTCATTATCATAGATCAGCTCCAGGTAGAGTAGTTTTGTGCACCAAGTGGCTGGGAGACCGGTGGAAGGATTTTCAGCAAGGTGAAGGTAAAGGGGATTTGATGGATTATCATCCATGGAATGAGTTGAGAATGAAGAAGTATTGATAACAAGAGATGTAAGACCCCGAAGAAACCTTGCTTGGACAAGGCATGATTTTATGTTAAGAAAATGTATGTATAATTATTTTTAATTTCTACAATATGATGTTATGATTTTAAATGCTATGGATGGGATTTTAAATCTATAGTAACCAATTTCATGTTGCTAGATTAATTGTATAATTTCCTTCAATATTCTTGATTTTAATTTTTGAAAGATTTTCTTATGAATGATTTTAGATTATTAAGACTTGCATGTTGGGCTTAGAAACCTCAAACAATGGGCTGACATTGGGCTACCCATGTATGGCCGGTTATTAGATGTATTTGGGCCTTGAAGTTATGACATATGGGCTGCCCAAGTACATGTGAAGATGGGCCCTTGAAGTGAGATATTGGGCTGCCATGAGGCTTATAACATGTGGTGTATATTGGGCTTATATGGCATGCTAATGGGCTGCCAAAATAAACATGGTAATGGGCCTAGTAATGGTGCTATTGGGCCTTAAGAAAGTTGGACATTGGGCCCAAGCCCATAGACTTATGAATTGGACTTTAGGTGGTAATGTTGGGCCTTGGATTAAGGATTTATTGGGCTGCCCAATGGGCCTTGAAGTCAAGTTTATAATATGAGATTAGTATTGCTAAACTTCATTTATTTTACTAAGTAAACTAGGTAGTTGGAATTCAACCAAGTTAACTAAATGGGGAACAAGCTTCAAACTAGAAGTTGGAATTATGTGGAGAGGGGAGATACACGTGAATGACAAGTAGGGTTTGAATTGTGTGGTGCAAAAATGTTATACAAGAAAGGCAAGGGAGACATGAAGGAGACAAAAATTTCAAAAGCTGAAAAATGACATGGAAGAGGAAAGAAATTGTCATGGCCGAAAATCATGACTAGATGCATGACCATTTGCCTCACACGCCTATACCCTTTTCCCCCCCTTCACATGAGCTCATTTAGGTCACCTTGGTCGACCAACACTAAGCCTAGGAGAGAGGAACCAAACACCAAGGAGAAGTGAGAAACCGAATACCCAAAGGAGAGAAATCAAGGGGAGGCCAAAACCCTTGAACCAAAAGGCTGAGATTTGAGCTTGGGTCAAGGGGATTTTGTGTAAAGGGAAGAAGGAGGACAAGTAAGAAGAACAAAGGAGAAGAAAGGAGAAGAAGAAGTGAAGGGAAAGAGGTATTTTGCAAAGGAAAGAGAGAAAAAGGGCCAAAGGAGCACTAAGGTAAGAAACTCTCTTGATGGCCGAACTCTTGTGTATAGATCTAGGGTTTTAGTTGTTTCATGCATGGATATGTTGAGATCTGGATGATTAAGAGTCTTAGGTTGTTTAGTAGGTGAAAGAGAGGAGAAGTTTGCAAAGAACAAGGAGAAGAGGCAAAGAACAACAAGGTAAGCATGGATCTTGCATCTCTATGTTGGCCGAACCATATGGGGTTGGATATTGAGTTTTTGTTTTCTATTTTAGTTGGACTTTGAACATGGGTATGTGCAAGTGATAGATCTGGACATACATGCTTTAGATCTAAGTTTTAAATGTTGGAAAAATGCAAAGAATAGACAATGTTTACTAGATGAAGTTAGATCTAACCTAGGTTGTGTTTTGTTGAATGAAAGTTGAATATTTTCTTAGATCTAGGGCTGTTGATGTGTCTAATGTATAAATCTAATCATGAGGATATTAATGATGAAGATATGAAGTTGATATATGCAAGATAGGTGATAAAATGCAAGGATGAGCAATGTATGTTAGAAAAAAGGGTTAGATCTAGCCTAGGTTGTGCTTGGCCGAATGGTATGGTTGTTTTTCCTTTAGATCTTGTGTTATTGAGGTCTCTAAATGATAGATCTAGAGTTGGTGGTTGTATATGATGAAAATATGGAATTAATACATGCGAGACGGGTCATGAATGCAAAGGAGATGTATATTATAATTTTAGCATGAAAATGTGGGATTTTGATGTATAGCCGAACCATGTATGCTTAGGTTTTCATGAGTGAATTGTATATGCTTAGATCTGGACATTGGCCATGTTGTGTATAAGATTTATGACCTAATGTATGGTAGATGAGTGCTATGTGTAAAGAATGCATGCAAGGTGATAGAACCAAAGAAAACCTAGTGGTGTTGTGATATTTTGAGTTGGCCGAATATTGCTATGAGTATGATGTATTGTGTTGGTGCTTTGAATTATAGATCCTAGGTTGTGAAATTGTTAAATGGAGGATGGAATCACCATTGGAGTAAAAGTTGTGATTATTTGGTGCATAATGGTAGTGGCCGAATGTTAGTAATTATGAAACCCTAAGTACCATTTATGATTTATGGATTTTCGTTATTGTGATGAATAAGGAAATTAGAGTTTAGGCTAGTGGGAAAATATTGAAGAACCATGACCTTTTGATGAAATATTATTGGGAACCCTAGTTAAGATTTAATCATAGTTGGATATAGAGTTTTAATGGAGTACGTGTAATAAAAAGAGACTTAAGGTTAATTCGGTCATGGTGTCGACACCTTGAGTGATGGTGTCGACACATCTAACTAAAACCCGAGAGTTTACATTTTTCCCACTTTGACTAAGTGTTGGAAGTGTCGACACCTTGAGTGATGGTGTCGACACATCTAACTAAAAGTGTTGTAAGTGTCAACACCTTGAGTGATGGTGTCGACACATATAACTACATTCCGAAATTTTATCGGATTGAAATATGTGAGGTGGAATTTATGTAACTCTAATCTATTAATTGATTAAAACCCTAATCGGGAATAGAGGTGTAAATATTTTGTAACATGGTTAATAATTAAATAACCTAAGTTTAGATAATATTAGATGAGTAAATAAAATACTTTAATTGATTAAAAGAATATCGGTGATTATATGTATAGTATATATTTAATAATTATGTGTTATTTCTTAAAGACTAAGAAATATCTGAACCGCTTGTAGGCAATCTACGTGTTTTATACACTACCAAGGAGGACCGAGTGTAAGTGGATACTGTAAGTGGACAGTAAGTGGTTCTTTTCAAAACTGGAATGACACACTGCATCATTTCATGAACAAGCATGAGATTTTGATCAAGCATGACATTGCATGAATTTTTCTAAAAGAGAATATTTATGCAATGATTTTATGGAAATTAAGGAATGTTTTTATGAAACGATAAGTTAAGTTAAGGGGCACTGGTCGGTACCGTACCATCAAGATGGACTCCCATACCGAAGGACAATTGTGAGAAGGATGGGTGAATCCACGAGGCTGTGCAACCCACACTGAAGGACATTGAGAAGGTGTGGTGCCTCCAAGGGTCATGTCTAGCCACTGAAGGACAAATGAGAGAAGGTGCGTTAGCTTGACCGAATGTAAGGTCTCCAAGGGAAATCAGAGACGGTTCCAAAGGGAACGCACAACCCTGACTTCAGGGGTTAAATGGAGCGAGCCCACAAGTAAAAGAGATGGAATGGTTGTGAAAGGCCAATAGTGGCACAAGTATGAATAAGTAAATTTCAAGGGCCTAGGGCCGAAATTAAGCAAGAGCATGTACATATCCATGACATGCATGTGCATCACTTATCAAGTTTATTCTCTTTCATGATTAAGCAAGCATAAGTCAAGAGCATGTTTCAAGTTATGTTTTTTCCCTTACTGAGTCTTTTGACTCACGTGTTGTTTTTAAAAATTGTGTCATTCCAGATGCCACAGGTGAAGAGAGTCAGGAGGACTACCTGACTTAGAAAGTTCCCGGATGATATTCTTATTTTGAGCATAGTGACCTGATCGATGAGATCCGTCACTATTTAAATTCTAAACTTATATGTGTTTTGTATGAGAACTTAATGAGAACCCTGATTATGTTCGATTAAGCTCGAATCCCTCGTGGTCTTGTATGTTTCCGCCGTAAGCAAGTAAGTAAGAACGCTGGAGCTATCTGGAGATAGTTCGCGGCTGTCACGTTTCCTGCGGGGTGCCGTTCGGGGCGTGACAAGAGATGAGATTGGATTTTCAGGAGAAACTGAAGGAGGTTGTTCTGGAACTGAGGTCATGGTTCAATTTTAAGAACAGTCGAGATAGAAGGAAGAAAGTGTGCGGAAAGCTCTATGATTAAGAGAAAAATTCGCTCTGATGCCATTTCAGATTAATGAACCGTATTTCATTAAACGTAAAAAATGAATAGTGTTACAACCTATCCTTATATACACACATAAGCTCTGGAATAACATTGTCAACTGAACTATTGAACTACCTTAATAATTTAACAGTATCTAATAAAGGTCGTGCATCTTATGGTTGCTGAAGAATGTTGCTTGAAAGTTTAGAACATAAACGTTAATGGAATGACTTGTCTCCCTTCAGGGCGGCAGAGATGGTTTCTCACACCTCTCAACTGGTGCATAAGACAATGAGCTCGTAGAACTCCATAGGATTGATTACTTACAAAGCAAGACAGAATTTGTCTTCAGCCATGGAACATCAAATAGATAACATTAGATTAGATTACCATAGAGGAAATCATTTAAATGCGGGAACCGTCTGGAGGCAGGGTTGAAATGGACTCTGTACATCTGGTCCATAAAACGAGTACAACATGCATCCCATGGTCCATAAGTATGGATTATATAAGCTGAAGACGAGGAACAGGTTGGAAAAAGTGATGGAACAACTAAAACATTCCAGGCCATTTGCAAAATAGTAAGCAACTATTTCGCTCCGGTTATAGAAAGCAAGTTCTGTCTCATTTCTGGCCTTTCTTTTTCCACAAGTCCCCAAACATTCTAATCCCAGAAACCTTCCGCTTTCCACTTGCGAGGGCATCAAAATCATAAGCCATCCCAGGTGATCCCACAAAGCCATTGTATCCACTAGCTGGGGGCTCAAATACGCTACCAAAATGCTTATCCATGGAGACACATCTCTCCGAGATTCTTCCGTTCATCTCCACATCACCAGCAATCACTGCTGCTGCAGCATCCGCTGCTTTTCTCCACTGGTCTGTCTGTACTCTCAGCTTCTTCAACTCCACCTCCAATGCCTCCTTTGCTTCCTCAACGGCTTTAAGATTCTCATTCAGCTGAGCCGCATTTGCTCTATTTGTTTTCAGCTGTTCTCCCAGTTCACTAACCTTCAAGACTTTTTCCTCTTCCTTGGTTTGAGCAGATGATATTTTTAAAGCTGCTTCATTCAACTGGTTTCTCAGGTTCTCGTTTTCTTGACTAAATACCTCCAGCTCCTTTTCTTTCTCTTCTAACTTGGCTTTTAACGTACATATCTCATCATTCTTCAGAGTTAAGTCATTGAAGGATGCTTTCTCCGGCTCTGGGTTTGTAGGTGATTCAGTTGATATATCAATTGGTTTGGGTTCTTTTTCAACAGCGTCAGTCAGCTGGCTCTGCTCAACCTTGGCCCCAGACGGCGCATTTTCTACAGGAACTTTGAAAACATCAGTTTCCTGCTGGTTGTCATCTGGACCTTCATCTGGAGGACTAATGCCTTTTTCATCAGCTTCTAGAACTTCTGTTGGGGGATCCTTTCGCAGGATTTCCACAGGTTCTGGACCAACTGGCTTCTTGGTTTTCTTCTCTAACTCTTCTTGAGCTCGTATCTTTGCAGCCTCAGCTGAAGCCAATTGATCTTTCAAAAGCTTTAGCTCTTCTTGTGCTTGCCCAAGTTGAGATTCTAGATCTGAAATACGGGTACCAAGCTTCTTCTGACTTAGTGAATCAGATTGCGCACCTCTCGGGGACCTGCGATCTCCTAGCTTGGGACTCCGTTCAGTAATTGGCCGATGATGCCGTGGATCTGAATCAGAACTTGATATCCTAAGTGGATGTGGGCCTCGAGGAGACCGTCTTAGAGGCATTTCTGTTCCCCTATTTATCATAAGAGTTCAAAAAAATACGAAGAAAAAATCAAAATTACATTAGAAAAGGGAAAATCCTAATTCCTTGACAAGAAAAAGTAAACAAAGCAATCCCTGTAAGAGCTTGAACAGAGTGCCTAAGATTTAAGTAGTCTGAGATCATACTAAAGAATTATAACTTTTAGGAGTCATAACTTTTATCTCATAAATGGTAGCTTGCATGGTTAAAAACAGTGTCAAAGATGCAGCAAATGATATTTCAAGTTTTGTTGATACCAGCAATTTGTTCGATCACAGAATCCATTCTGTTGTACAGAAAGTGCAGAAGAGTTTGCAAATAAAACAAACCTGCAGATGCTTTTTTTCAAATGTGGTCTTCATAATGTTTGACAGATATTGCCACAGAGATATCTTTTGAAACGAGAAAAAAGCAATGCGCCATGACAATTACGACAGCAGCAAACTTTTTTTATTCCGCCGGACACAACAATTCTTTTGTTCAAATCTTTTGCTCTTAGACCTACCCCTGATCAAATAATGGCGTTTTACCATGAGTCTAAACTTGTAGATGAAAGACTTAAAATGACTTTGCACAGACCAATCAAACAGCATAGATGGCTGGCCATTATTTGAAACAGAATATATGACAGATTTTGGAATACATTCAGAATATCACAATCTGCCTACTGGCTTTTGAAGCATGAAGAACAGAGCAAAAATACATTTTTCATTGCATGTCGATGAGACTATTGTGTTCTCTAACCTTGATCTTGGCATTTGGTTCACTTAAAGACTGTTGATTGAAGAGAGACAAATACTCGCAACTTGGAGCTTGTGATCTGCAGAATATAAATCGAGACGTACTTATAACTGATGTAAAAATTGAACTCTTTCAAACGGAACAGTCAATGAGTGAAAAACTGACAGAAGGCAATGCAAGTTCAAGGATGTTCAAATACCTGCCATTTAGAGGCAGAAAAATAACCTCAACCCTTGATGAAACATTTAAAGTGGGAATAAATACTTCGAGAATATGGGCACCCTAGCCTCCACAGGCCAAGAACATGTTCAAATTTTGATCTTTTTTTTTTGTATTGTTACCTTTGGAGTATATGCGGACAAATTAACTTAATTTCAAAAGTAATCAAACGAGGTTTTATTTTGCGAGAAATTAAAGTTTGAGGTCTTAAACTGCAAGAAAAGAATAGGACGTGGACTGACATGTAGCACCCAGCCTCTGAGACCTTAATAACCTTCCAAAGTCACTTGCCCCAAAACCATAAAAAATAGTACACTAGTTTTTCTTTTTATTCCCTTATTCGAAAAATAAAACAGCAAGGAACAGAAGTTGACGGCGTGTTTAACCTGTTGTAGGAACCCCAGTTGCTTTTTTCAACAGAAAACGTAGGCAGAAACGGACCCTAGTGACAACTGACAAGTCCCTAGAAATAGACCATTTCCTCCCGTAAAGCACCAAAATTCAGTCCTCACCTAAACCCTTGCACCGTCTGTAGTTTCAGCCAGAAAGTTGAACATGAATTGGCGCCTCAGAGGAATTTACAGAAAAACAGGAAAAAAAACACAGCATTCGATCCATAAACTTATATAAGATGTTGCAAATGTCACAGACAAGTCCCCCAAACTTGTACTTCAACTTTCTTCACAGCCCACGAAGTAGGAGTAATTCAAGGCATTAATGCAACCTAACTCAACCGACTCAACTACTCAAATGGCCACTTGTCACCTGATAGTTTATATGCGGAATTAAACTATAAACAAACGACATGTTTTCAACAAAACATCATCCAGGATTTATGATTACAATTTCGGATTCGATTCCATACCTGACACGGGAATTTAGGAATCTACAAACCTTAAGCCGCTTTACGATCCAATCCAAAGCTCCAGCAATTCAGAACAGCAACTCAGATGTGTTGCCTCCTAAGGGATTTATGTCACTCTTTCGTTATTGGGATTTTCCTAATAGGTTCTGATGGCCAACCCCTTGAATATAACAATTATATTTATAGGCCTTGGAAAAACCCTAGAAAGAGCATGAGACATAGGATCCTTAGGGATCTCAAATTCCAGCCGTAGGATAACACTGAAGAACTCTTCTTCTAATACAATTAGGACTTCTACTAATTACAATCAAGTCCATCAACATATTGTAATTGACCCCTGGAATTTAAGATTATTGCAAATATGCCCCTTTTACATACAATTAATTACTTCCACCATACTATATTACATATGAGATATTAGGACCGAATTAATCAATTTGGTTATCGAGGGCACATAATTCTAACAATTTGTCACCATCATTATTGAGCCTCCCTGTCTAAAATAGTTTAACGAAATAAACATGGAGGGTGCCTAAAAAATTTCAATTACTATTTAAAATTATGCATATAAAATTCTAACTATCTCTCTTCTTTTATCATGTAATTCGTATAAAAATCCTGATTCCGAAATATTAAAGTATTTCTTACATCAAAAAAAAAAAAAAATATATATATATATATATATAATGGCTTTCAGGGATATGCATTTCATTAAATACTAAAACAGTGTGCTTAGAATTTTTTTTTAATCAAACTAATAACATTAAACGAAAACAAAAGGTCCATACAGTCCAAACCGAAACAAAAAACAGAACGCAAAACAGAACAGAAAAATAGTGTATTTGAAATTTATTTGCAGTACTTAATTCTCGGGATACAAAGTGGACGACATTCAAACAACTATTAAATAGTAAAAACAGTGTACATTGAAAGCTCGATGCAGGCAGATTTTGCATTTATTGTTCGGAAAAATCTTAGAGCCTCACATTTCTTACCTTCTCTGACAGTGTGCTTCCGAGAGACTGAGACAGTAAAAAAAACATATATGAATCAAAATTTTAATATCAATCACAATACTACCTTTTTTACTAACAACGACACAAAATATTAATAAAGTTTTTAAAACAAACACTGTTTTCATAACGGGGGACTCATTCCTTATCTCCACTAAGAAAGCTCACTGCCAATCAACCCATTTAACTCAAAGATAAACTAAAAATACCCACTTAAATTACGATCAGAATTGAACTTGGAACCTTATACACACGGTCCCAGGAGTCCCTAAGCTTGTGAGAGGTTTTTCTCTTTCAACCAAACAAAAAACATAACAGGAATTCAAATCAGGCAAGGGCAACTATGTCATTTCATTACATGCCATCAGCTTTTCCTGACAAAGCTTATTTCAGTGGAACGATCTAAAATCTTGAAGATCTCTCTGCTCTCATGCGCATGTCTTGGTTCGTAGGACCCCCCACCAGCCCTGTTACGTGGTGCCAGACTTTTTACAGTCTCTTGTTGGCAAATTATTTCTCTAATTTTTATATCTTCTTGTACAATATTATATAGCAATGAAGGCTGCGTTTGCGACCTAAAATTTTAAAAACTCTAAAATTTTAACACAATAAAAAATTACAATATAATTTCTCTTTCCCCCATCAAATCACTACAAAAAATATAAAAAATTACTTCTCTCTTCACTTTTTCACTAAACCCAATACCTAAAATTTTAACAACACTAAAATTTTACAACACAAATACAACCGAAGTGTTTTCAGAAAAAAAAAATATATATATATATATATATAGCAATGAAGTGAGTGGTAGAACTACTGAGCTGAGCTTTGTGGACACATCTGAGCCGGACAGAATAGATTTGGTCAACTATGCATGGCTTAGCGTGCAGAAATCCAGACAATTTAACCTGCTCCTATAGGAAACGAAAAAGGGAAGAAAAAAAATGCTCAAACAGACAGCGTGTGGTCGAGAAGGTTCACCCCACCCAGAGATCTGAAGGATGACAAAAATGATACTCCATGTTTGACTAAATAGGCATCTCCTTACTGTTCTTTTGTTTTTGGGATCCAAAGAAGGGACTTGAACACACAAACATCCCACTCAAATAAATAAACAAACAAAAACAGAGGAAAACCACAAAACAACAAAAGAGAACTGAAATGGTGTGCAACCATACATTCAAAACAGAAGGAAAAAATGAAAGAAGAAGAGAAAGACACCACACAACAGTCCCATTTCTTCTCACTCCCCCACTTGTGCGCTAGTTATGCTTTTGGGTAGCTGAACAAAGGAAGTTGAAGTCGAGAGAATTTGGGCTACATACTCTGAGGTTTCCCCTTTTTTTCGCTGTTTTTGTGTGTGTGCGTGTGTGGGGGGGGGGGGGGGGGGGGGAGGTGTTTGAATCGCGTATAGTAACCAGACTCTATATCTTTTATTTCTTTCTCTACGTTTCTCTGAGATCTGAGCAGATCAAAGATGAGCAGAAACAAGAAACTCGGAAGTAGAAAAAATGTAAGATAGTCGCTAAAAGATTAAAAAAAAAAAAAAAAGTCTCGCGGGAAGAGGAAGATAGAAGTATCAAACCAAGAAAAAGTGTCGTGACAAAGAAAGTACAAGCCAAAAGAAAGTAAATCTCACCTGAATATCTTTATACAAGACAATGCTATCAGTTAGCTAATTCTCTAGCGGGATCCGAGTAGCAGCTGGGAGAAATCCATGAGAAACCCAGATTGCAAATTTATGAGACTGGAAGCAAACTTGGCAACTAGTGACAGAATTGATCAGAAATGATTTTGGCAAGGAAGTGGGTGCGGGTGGTACACAAATGACAAAGCTTGACAGCTTTGTTGGAAAGACAAAGGACCGGGGAACCAGAACTCGATCAGCAATGCTATTAAGCTGGAAAGAGAAAGTGACTTGGAAAGAGAGAGAGAGAGGGGGGTAGATTTGAAGTTTGAATTAAAGCTGGTAACTGTGGGTAGTGGAGCTGCGCAGCAGGGCAAAAGGGCGGGAGGGTAGTCAAAGAAGCAGACTAATAAATAAATTTGAACTTAGAAAAAAGACTAATAAATATGAAAATTAAAATAAATCTTGGGAAATCCAACTGTATGTTTAAGGGTGGGTTTGTTTTGTAAAATTTTAGTGTTTTTAAAATTTTAGGTATTGGGTTTAGTGAGAAAGTAAATAGAGAGGTAATTTTTTATATTTTTTGTAATGAAAAATAATGATTTGATGGGGAGAAAAATTATATTATAATATTCTATTGTATTAAAATTTTAGGAAGAGTAAAATTTTACAATGCAAACGCAGCCTAACACTTGTTCTTTTGTCTCTTTCCAAAGTTCAAACCTTTTTTTTCTTGTTTATCTTTCCTTATCCTGTTCTGTTTTATAACCGTTCAGGTTTGTTTGGAAAAATGGTTGTGGTTTTAGTTTTAGTTTAACTTTTGGGTTAAATTTTCAAATTTCAAAATTTTTTATTTAAATATTCTTTTGTTATAAGGGTTTGTTTGTTGTTTAAGATTTGAAATGATTTATATTTTAATTAAATTATATAATATTAATTTATAGTTATTATGATATTCAAATAATAAAATAAATTATTTTAAAAAATCAGAAAAAATATATAATTCAAAAAATATGTAGAAAATAGTTTCATAAATATCAAAAATTATAAAAATAGATAAATATGAAACTAATAAAAAAATATTCATAAAAATTAAAATACAAAGATAAAAATCGTGCAAAATTTATAAAACAAATAAATTTTACAAAATAATAAAAAAACAATAAATTATAAAAATTGATTACAAATTTCGAAAATAAAACTTAACTATAATTAACAAGTATAATCATTATGAAATTATTTCAAAAATAATAAATAAAAAAATAGAGAAAATAATAATAAATTATTAAAATATTTACAAGATTATAAATGTTTTAAAAATAGAAAAATATTTTTGGAAATTTAGTAATAATTAAACCAAGAAACAAAACAAAAACTGAAAATTAATTAATTTTCGATTGATTCTGAAGAAATCTCTCTGTTTTTTTCTCTCTCTAGGGTTTCTACCTAGCAACCCATGTTAAGCATTGATTCAGAAGTACATGCCATAGCACTAAACACTCACTTCAATAGGCATATTATAATTTAGGGAAATTTGATTTTTAGTTCTTGAGTTTTGATTCCTTTGCATTTTTAGTCATGAATTATAGTGGGTCAAAATTTTAGTCCTTAAACTTTCATCTTTGTAAAATTTAGTCCTTCCGTTACCCTGCCATCAATCCCATTAACGGACCTCTTTGACACATCAGCAAAATTGAAGCGGTCGACCGGTACAAATTTTGACGGCGTATGACGACAGACTGACGGAAGGACTAAATTTTACAAAAATAAAAGTTCAAGGACTAAAATTTTAACCCACTAAAATTCATGACTAAAAATGAAAAGGAGGTAAAACTCAAGGACAAAAACAAATTTTCCTATAATTTTATTTTACCGACTATGGTTGCACCCAGATAAGCAGAAATGAACTGAAAATTTCAACATTACAATAAGTTGATTTTTTTCTCGTCAAGAGAACTTCATACTGAAAGAAATAAGGTACAACAAACTAACTAAGCAAAAGCAGGATCAAGGGGGGATTGATTATAGTAAGTTGATTGATTTAGGGTGCGTTTGCATGAAAAATTTTACAAAAATTTTCACCCTCTCACAATAAAATACTACAATATAATCTCTCTCACTCTCCCCATCAAATTATAACTTTCACTACAAAAAATATAAAAAATTACCTCTCTCTTCAAATTTTCACTAAACCCAATACCAAAAATTTTAACAACACAAACCCACCTAGTTAAAATGAATTATTTGCACTTTTTCTGAAGCGAACTATTTGCATTTGTTGCTACTACCCGGCTCGTTAGGGTTGAGTAACGGCTTACCACAAGTGTTAGAGAGTTTGTTCTTCGTAAAAAATTGGTGGGAAAATGAAAGGAAAAATATTTTCGCAAGATGGCTTGGGATGCTACCATTAACTTTCATTTCCAAAGTATTTTTCTATTTTTTGAAAAACATTTATACACTTTTGTAACTAATTTAATAATTTTTTATATTTTCTCTATTGTTTTATTTTATTATTTTTGTAATAATTTTGATAATGATTATATTTGCTAATTATTTTTAAGTTTTTTCATGTTTTTAATTTGTAATCAATTTTTATAATTTATTGTTTTTTATTATTTTTTGTAATATTTTGTTTTATAAATTTTGCACGATTTTATATTTCTATTTTAATTTTTATGAATATATTTTATCTATTTTTATCATTTTTTATATTTATGAAACTATTTTCTACCTATTTTTTTAATTATATATTTTCTGATTTTTTAAAATAATTTATTTTATTATTTTTATTTTCTAAGGATAAATGCAAAATCAGTCCCTGTGATATACGCGAAAATCGAATTAGTCCTTGTGATAACGAAAACATAAAATTAGTCTTTATGATCTCACAAAAACATAAAATTAGTCCCTAGTGGAGGGATTAACAAGAAACGAAAGTGAAATCATATGGTCTAATTTTATGCTTTTGTTATCACATGGACTAATTCGATTTTCGCTTATATGACAGAGACCGATTTTGCATTTATCACTATTTTTAATATCATAATAACTATAAAATTAATATTATTTAATTTAATTTAAATATTAATCATTTCAAATCTTAAATAACAAACAAATCTTTACAACAAAACAATATTTAAATCAAAAAATTTGAAATTTGAAAGTTGAACCCAAAAGTTAAACCAAAACCAAAACCACGACCCTTTTTCCAAACAATCACTCAAACTTTCTCCCGGTTCTCGAAGACTTCTCTCTTGTATTTCGGTGACAGTACGTGCATGCAATGGCAGATCCATGATTAAAATTCATGTGGTCGAACTTTAAACGCGAAATGACAAGAAATTTTTTTCATTCGTAATGCAAAAAATTGTCTTAGAGTTACAATATCGAAAATTAAAGACTAAAAACATTAAAAATACTAGAATACATGTATCATACTATGTACTACGACTGAGAGGTGACAATTGCATCCTGCGTTTTTGCATCTTTTGAAAATGTTGCAAAATGGCTTCGTTCTCAACAATTTTAAAAACTTCTTGCTCGATGTACAGTACCATGCAATCATTCATTCAGTCTCTCTCATCCTATTACATAACGATTCAGAGCAAGTATCAGGAACTTGTTCCACACCAAGAAACATTTCAATCATCTGTCCACGTATGTTCACATATTTCAAAATTACTGTCATTCATACATTCGCTGAATTATCTCGAGACTCATCAACCATAAGAGAATAAAATTCATCTCCAATTTCTTTAATGATGGCAAGTGTGGTCCGAGCTGCACAAGCACTCGTCATATCCTTCTGAATATTTGGAGCAGCACTCGTCATTTCCTTCTGAATATTTGGAGCAATCATTTGGTTGTTTCTAGGAGCATTAGTGTTAAGTATCGTAGCAATCTTTTCATCACGTTGGCAAAACACATTCAGAAGCTCAAGAAATTTGTCCTTCCTTATTGAACTCTCAGACTCGTCATGACCACAAAAAGCTAATCTTTACCCCAAAAGATAACGAACGACATTTAAAATTGTTGTTAAACGAATACGATAAGCATTCTCTTGATCATGCCCGTGTGCGGATAACATGTGCGACACACTTTGTCGCTGATTTTCAAGTGTTTCAGATTGTCTTCTAGCTTCATTGTGAGCACTATCATGTGCACCAACATGTTCAACAAAAACTTCCACTCCCTTTTTCCAATTGTTAAATCTGGTAGATGTATACTTGTCTCCCCCGGATTTCCCTCCTCTAGGTCGCCTAAACAGATAACACCACAGGCAATATGCATAATCCTTTGATACACTATATTCCAACTAATTAAAATCTATAAATCATACCTCCCTAAAACCCCTCATTTCTTGCCCGTATTGCTTCTTGGAAAAATCATGGTAATGAGATTGAAAAAACCCTTTGATCAAGTACTTCTTACGAACTTGATCCTTAATCTCAACATCATATTCTTCAATGGGTTTACGTAACTCATTGTCAGCAATAATATCATCCGGGCTAAACATAATGCGGGGTCTTTTTGAACTAATATCCGTTCTAAAATTAGTAGCCACATTATGAGTATTAGACGATTCCACGCTGCGTGGTTTTCTTATCACAAACTTATCCATTATCTAAACAAAATAAAACAAACTGAAGACAATCAATCAATTGGATCACAACTCAAAAATCCAAATTTCAATATAATTAATTCAAATCCAAATTCAATCTAATTACATTGCATTCAATTGACATTACAATCAAATTAATTAAAATGAAACAACTAGAAAACCCCAATTTCACAATTTGTCAAAATCTCTAATTCAAATTCAAATTACAATCTAATTACATTGCTTTCAATTGATATTACAATCAAATTAATTAAAAATGATGCTACTAAAACAATTCACAATTTCACAAAATGTCAAAATCCCTAATTCAAATTCAAATTACAATCTAATTACATTGCATTCAATTGATATTACAATCAAATTAATTAAAAATGATACTACTAAAACAATTCACAATTTCACAAAATGTCAAAATCCCTAATTCAAATTAAAATTACAATCTAATTACATTGCATTCAATTGATATTACAATCAAATTAATTAAAAATGATACTACTAAAACAATCCTCAATTTCACAAAATGACAAAATCTCTAATTCAAATCCAAATTACAATGTAATTACATTGCATTCAATTGATATTACAATCAAATTATTCAAAAATGAAAACAACTTCACAAACCAATTCAAATAAACAATTTCACAAATCACATATATCCAAATTCCAAACCAATTCAATCTCATCCTCCAAGAATTTCACAAACCACAAAATATTCAAACCAATTCAATCACATCCTCCAACAATTTCACAAATCATTAATATCCAAACCAATTCAATCTCATCCTCCAACTTTCCAACAATTTCATAAATAACACAATTCCAAACCTTAAAGCATGTTTAGTATACTAAATAAATGAATTTGTCTACTGAATTGTAGAGACAGAATCTTGGATAGAGAGACATACAAAGGCTTGGAGGTCAAGCAATTTTCAAGTGTAAAATCTCGAGGATCCTGCAAAAAATTGAAACCGTAAAAAATCAAAATAATGAGATTGAGAGAGAGAGGCAGAGACCGAGAGTTGAGAGTTGAGAGAGAGAGAGAGGCAAAAAGCAAAAGAGAGACTGAGAGGGAAAGAGAGGCTTACACCAGCAGGCATCACGCAACAGCCGTGTGGACTATGGACAATGGCGGATTACTGGGTGTGGTGTGGACCGTCGACCGTGGTAGAGAGAGAGACTGAGAGAGGTGAGAGCACTGAGCACGCATGTGCAACTACAAGTTACAGAAGTTGGCTGTTGGCAACGGCTGGACGTTGGTGCAACAGTAATGGTGTGGCAGTGGGAGGTCAGCGGTGGACCAAGGTGCAGTGGGCATGGTGGTGCGACGGTGGGAGAGAAAGAGAGAGGGAAAGAAAATTCGAAGAGAAAGAGAGAGAGGGAGAGGGATAACGTGACTGTGAGAAGAAAGAGAGGGTAGAGAGAAGGGACCTGTATTTTCACATTTTGAATTTTTTTAAGTCAAATAGTGAAACAACGTCGTTTCACCCTCTACATATTAAAAATAAAGGGTCTGGCCTATCGGGTCCAAGCCCTGCAGGCTGCAAAACCAGGGTTGGCATGGGCCTATGGGCATAGGGCTCTCATATGCCCAGACCAGCCGCCACCCCTTGGATCTGCCACCGTTTGCATGGCGAGCAACTCGGGTCCATGTCTTTTGTTAGCGTTTCTCAAGGTATCCGATAATACCAAGTGGCCCTTGTAACACAAGGATCTCACTTTACTCTCATTTTTTAGGGTTAGCCGAGTATGATGGATATGTCCGGTTATTCATTCCCAAATATAATAAATAGTGATTATCCTTTTATGCGTATTTTAATTTGTAAATTATAAAAATTCCCACAACCAAATATTTGAAGCGCCTACCTAAATTTATTAAAGAGTCACTTAGGAAGGGAAAATGCATTTAGACGAAAAACACGGGGGCAATCCACCCAGACGCGGCCATCATAAATGGTTCGTGCGACGGCGGCGGAGGCAGGTTCGGGATATTTGAAGAAAGAGCGGACGTCACTCGTCTGTATCAAATTGATAAACATCCTATATAAGTAAGAAAATAAAAATAGAGAAAAAATTTTCTTAAAGAGAATATAAAAACGATTGAACAAAGATACCGGCAGGGGCGGCTCAAGCTATACGCAGGGTAGGTAGTTGCCTAAGGCCCCCAATTAAATTTTTTATGTAATAGATATATTTAAAAAATATTTAATGATAAGGTCTAAAAAATTTAACGTTATACTATTTGTATACAATTTTAGTTAATTAATTTTTATTTTATAAAGAATGCCTATTAAATCTCCTTGATAAATGACACTATTAACTCTTTATCAGTTTATAAAGTCTCCTTTATTAGAGCCTCATAAATCTTGTAGTCTTGTTAATTATATTTTATGGGGAAAAATCATAGTTTGCCCAATATTTATAGGGTAAAATCAGTCTAGTGCCCCCTATGTTGAAAATTGTGATTTGAGACCTTTAAGTTTCAAATCTCTTCAATCCACACACCCATTTAAAAGTACCATTGAATCAAATGGAATTAACCTCCAAGTGCGTCCCATGTTCCAATTGCCCATAACGAATGACCTAAATGTCCTTGATATGTGAGTGTCCAATTACGCTGATTGCCCTTGTTAAGTTCAACCAATTTAGGGCAGCTCGAATGAGGGCTTTTTTGTTTTTTTTTTCGACATTCTTCCATTCCCTTGTCCAAAATAAGGGGGAAGAAGACAATGACCCCCCATTATGTTGCCCAAACTCCAGTAACCCCCCATCTGTACCAAACCCCAATTCCTTTTACGCGGACTCCCAACGAACAACAAACGAAAATCTTCTGGGCCGAAACAAAAGATACGATAAGGAGATAACCTTCAACTTTAATTTCCTCTGTCATATGCTTCTGGAATGGTTGGGTCGAATATTTCTCAAGTGATTTTGTGGGTTATTGTTGGGGTTGCTATTTATATGTGTTTAAGGTTGTCCAGAACGTACAATATATAGTATATTATTGCAAATTGAAAGTGTTGGCTGACAACATGTGGTCCCGGGGTGTTGTTTTTAATGTGTAATCTTGGTTTGTCTACCTGTGGTACCTACAATTTATAGTTATTATTGCATATTGCACCTGTCTCTTTCTTCATCTTGCTCGACACTTTGAGGGCCCTGTTTTTAATTCAAATATTGTTATGTTTGTAATATACTTTATGGTCTGTGGCCTTGTTTTCTTTACTGATGGGGCATACATGTTGTATTGTTTTATGTGTGTCGATTGAAGGCCCTGTAAAGCATTCAATTCTTGTATTGTCTGTAGTATAAAGTGGTTTGCGGCTTGCTATTTTTTACTGATGGGCAGAGATGTCGAATTGCTTTACATGTGTGGATTGGTGGGGCTTTCAAGCACATGCTCTTTATTCACTCAACACTTTGAAAGCAGTTACAGAGTTATACTTTTATGGGTATTGTAGCTTGGTGTTTTGTAGTGATGTGGCACACAAAAGATGTTGGATAGGATTTTTTTCATTTACAGTATCTTTATGTGCATTTACAGTAACTATAGAGTAGTTAACGATCATTAGTCAGTTTTTAATTTCTTCTTGGGTATTGTATATAATTTAATCACTTAGTTTACATCTATGATCTCATTAAATTAATGCTCATTGTGGCAGGTTTTATTCACAAAGAAGTCAGCTTCCCTTGTCTTTAAGGTCCATTGCGGGAGAAAGTTTGACAGGTCAGCTAGGTGCGAATATGGAAGGTGGCGTTGCACAATGACCCTTATGACCTTGACTGCCTATCATTCATAGAGGTAGAAGGTGTTGTGAAGGAGTACAGGTATAGGTCCGACAACCTAGTATTCAAATTGGAGCCAGAGAAGACCCTCATCGACGACCTGTGAATTATCTCTGGTGACCTTGATATGCTTCAGATGGTGGTTGCACACAAGGGGAAGGGTATAATAATTATTTTCGTAGTTGGTTTTGAGACTGCACCCTAAGTTAACCTGATTAAAGAGGTTGTGAAGAAACTGAGAGGCGTCGTCTTGGAATCAATGCACAAAGTGGTAGGATAATGTATTGAGTTGTGATGATGAACTTTATGATGTTGATATCAATGGCAATGACAAGGTTGGAGTACGCGAATAAGCTGCTGACAATGGTGGGACTTTAGTTAATGAGTTTGGTGGGACTTCAGTTAATGAGGTTGGTGGGACTCCATTTGATGTCGGTGGTTCTTCTTTCCACATTGGTGGTCCTTCATTTGAGGTTAGTGGTCTGTCTTTCAAGGTTGGTGGTCCTTCATATGTTGTTGGTCCGTCATTTGATGTTGGTGAGCCTTCTGACGGGCCATTGGATGACATGGACAATGAACATGTTAATGGTGAATGTCCAACATGCTAGAAGGGTAAGGATAAAGGTAAGCATTTGAGGTTGGTGGTCCGTCTTTTTCGTGAAGAAGCTATGTTGTTTTGTGAGTGCCACATTTTTGTAACTGTAAGGTGGCACTTTATTATCAGTTTGACATATGTAAACTTGGTTTTTGACATGAATGCAGTAAACTGGTTGAAAGTTTTACATAAATTAGATCAAAGTTGTGAATGTTAATCAGATATATGTTATTGTTCCAAATTAGTGTTGTACATTATCTTTAGCTTAATTCAGAATTTGAGAAGTCTTGGTGTACACATTTGGATAGTATAATAACAGAGTTAATGATCAATAAAATATCTAACAAGAGAATTACAGCTCATGAAGCTAACATAAGCTTTGAAGAAGTAAACAGTTTGGTGCTAATTAAGTGAGCAACTAAAATTCCAACAACAAGACACCAGTTGAAGACCAATGCAGCCCTATAACCACTCATCCGGACATCTAATACCTTTCTCACCACCTCAATCTGTAGACGAATCTGCGACCATATCATCGATTTTGGCTCGATTTTACAGTTTCAAATCCTTGATCTCTACTCAATGTTGCGCAACTAAATCCTTAATTTCTAAACGATGTTGTGCAGTCATATTTACCATATCTTCTCTATGCTATTTTGTCATTTCAATCAAAGACTTATTCTATCCTCGGACCTCTCTCTGAATTGACTCCAAAAAAAGATTGTTCGCCAAGCATCTACTCATGCATTGCTCGCAGTTGCCGAATTACCCTTCATCCATACGGGCACATCTTAGGATCCATCCATGCAAAATAATTGCAATGACCTCCATCCTGCCATGCAATTAAACATATTCTTTATAACCTAATTAAACTAACTAACTGTCAACTTAATTTAAATATAGTCAATGGGTTTCAACAATGTCGTCCACATTGCAAACCAACTTAATTAAAATATACTTAACCAATTAAACAGAACATAATCAACATTGACCCTAATAAATACAATACCCATTCAACAGTACATACAACAGTTAACCTTGTACTTCACACAACTCTAAAAACGTATGCCGAAATTCTCATATGTATAGGTAATAATAGATATTGCTCTCAGAATGATAAAACACCTTGGACACTCTGTAGAGTCTCCACTTTGTTCACTTCTGGAGCTATCACTATTGTATGATTTAGACATTCATTAGTTGGAAAGAGACTACACTTAGCAAGGAATAAGGAAAACAAACAATGGCAATTGGGTCTTTCTTAAATGTCTTCGGCAACAAAAAACAAGAAATAAAACTTACTCGGGTTTCACCTTCACCTCTCAAGTAACTATGGTAAAAGAGGCTATCGAAGACTGGATGTGGGAAGCAACCAGATTTGGGCGACGGGAACAAAGCGAGCTCCGGCGACAAAAGGGAAAGAGAACGGAACACACTCTCGATTGAAATATGAAATACAACATAAGGGGCATTTAGATCATTCGTTATCGTCAACTGGCACGTGGGACGCACATGGGGGCAAATTCCGTCTGATATAACGATAGATTTAACTAGGGGCATGAATTGAAGAGCTTTAAAACTTAAAAGTCTCAAATCGTCGTTTTCAAAATAGTGGGTACCAGAGTGATGTTGCCTTACAAATAAGAGGCTAACTATGATTTTTCTCGAATTTTTATTCTATAAAGAGGTCTATTAAATCTTCTTTATGGAAATAACCATTAACTCTTCACCCGTTTATAAAGTGTCTTACATCGATCAACCCTATAACGTCTCTTTATTTAAAAGATATTAATTGCAAACTTATTCAAAAATTTAATAAAATCAATCTTTTGAAATCTCCATAAAATTAGTTGGTAATTGATTCGAGAAATCATATAAAATCTCAAAATCCTATAAAATCTCTTTAATAAAGTATCCTTTATTAAAGCATTGATCAACCCTATAAAATCTAGGTAATTAATTTTTATTTTATATAGAGGCCTATTGAAAATATTGTAACTGTTGTTTTTGCAGAAAGAAGTTTTTCAAAACTAAAACTAATAAAATCTTATTTAAGATCAACAATGATATATGAAAGATTAAATGGATTAGTCATATTATCAATTGAAAATGATATATTAACAAATTTAGAATATAAAACTTTGATAAGTAATTCTGCATCTCAAAAAGCTAGAAGAATATGTTTTAATTAATTTTTTCTTAATAGTTTATGTGAGTCTAAATAACAACCCAAGAGGGGGGGTGAATTGAGTTCTTCAAAAACTTTTGAATTCTTTTGCAAACAAACCCAAAACGTTCAGATCTATTTCTAAGCAGACAATGATATTAACAATAATGGATAAGCAAGTTCAATCAAGCAATATCAGCAGAAATGAAATATGAGAGTTAGGAAGATGACACCAGTATTTTTAGGTGGTTCGGCCAACTCTTGCCTACGTCCACCCCCAAGGCTATTGACTTCCTTGGGCTTCCTTCACTATTCTCCAAGCAAATACACACCTTAGCTTCCGGGGTGCTAAGGAACCGTTACAAAGCGTTTTCCGAGCTCACGCTTCAACTCTTTTCACAAATCCCAAAACCTAGGGATTTCTTCTACTCTCACAAGTAGGAATACAGTGTTCACTCAACACTTGAGGGTTTTATGAGGTTTGGATACAATGATTGAATGTTCTCTAAGCCAGATATACAAGTGGGTAGCTCAAGAAATGAAACGGCTCTCTAAGCCAAATCTACAAGTTTAAGAACCTGAGGTGAACTAGAAGAATACGATCTTCAAGGAAAGCTTCTGGATTTGCAAGATTGAATGCAAGCCTTCTTGGATGGAAGAGCTTCTCTCTTTCTTCTTTGAGCTTTGTCTCTCAAGAAAAGCGTTGATACCAAAATGAAAAGCTCCCCCTGAGATTAGGCTGGAGTTTTTCATGAGTTTTTAGCAAAAAGAACTTTAAGATTCTACGAAAATTTTGCAAGAGTTCCCTTTGTAAATAGAGGTTTTCCAAATTTTCAAAACCTGTAAAAACACTTCTATAACATCCTCCAAACTCCCCCAAACTTCATCATTCAATTTCAGATCACAAGACTTCATATAGAGGAGAGTTTCAAGGAGATTACCGGAAGTACAATTCAAATATCCACAACGTTTCAAAACCTTATAACCAACATCAATGATATACCAATAAATGCTCATAAGAAACAATGCTCATAATACCAAGAATAAACCATACATTCATCCAACAATTGTCCGAAATACAAATTCATCCAAATGTTCAAAAGATAAGTACAGAAGATAAGTACAGAGGAATGTCCTATCAAAAATTACATCCAAACGAAACTACTATTTCTCCCCCTTTGGCATCATCAAAATCAGACCAAGGAAGAGGCAAGGATAGAGGAATGGGAAGACAAGTAGGGGACTATTGGCCAAGTGGAGGAGGATCGTAGTCGACATCCCATTTCTTCAGCCAGTTAGTCCAGGTGGTGTAGAACCAGTACGTCCAGTTGATCACACGGGGACGAAGATTACGATCAGCATCCAAATGACGCTCAGTAGCCGAGATCACTTCTCGAGAAGTGCTGGCCAGGGATTCCTTGAGGGCCTGAGAGGCCGAGGCGAACTCGTCCACCGTTGTCTGAATGACGTCACTGGCCAGTTGGATGCTTTTGTTGACTTGTTGCTGAACACCCCGTACATCCTCGGAGACGGTGTCAATGCGCTGTTGATGCTCCCCGAGCAACTTCTTGATATCCTCAAGACCCGTCTTCACGTCAGAGGAGAGACCGTCCATTTTCATGCTCAGTTGGTCCTGGGCCTCTTTAATTTCCTCAACAGAGGCTGCCAAGGAGTTAAGACGTGAATCCTGAGACCCACCAACCTCTCTTCGGGAAGAATACACAGCAGGTGAAGTAGTGGCATGCACTGGAGTCCGTTCTCTCGAAGGAGTTCCAGCGGTCATGGGTACCCTATGAGTGGCTTCAACCTCTGCCTCATCAGCAGGTTCGTCCTCAGACTCCGAACCCCGTTCTTCTACCATTTGAGGTGCCCCCGCACCTTTCTTAATCCACACACCCTCATCATTCTTCATATACCCCATTAACTTCAGGGTTTTCTCATTGTACTCTTGGAAGATTTTGGGTTTCTCCTTAACCTCCCCAACTATGCTAACCTCGAAAGCATGAAACACATGGGTGAAATACATCCCATATGGCAGCCCTTGTTTCTTTTTCTCCATGGCCGCTTTCATGTGGTTTAGCATCAAATGGCCCAAATTCATTCGAGTATGAGTTATTAAACAATACATGATAAATAACTCTACGCATGTCACGTATTCGAATTTGCCCGTTCTAGGTAAAATGATATTGCATACCATGTGATGCAATATCCGTCTATGAACGCTAAGGGCATTGGCCATGGGTTTAAAAACCCGCTCTAGGGTTGAATCCTCCAACACAACCCTAAGTATCTCAATGGGTTCGACTTCAGACATCCCCGCCCAACTATAAGCATCATAGAAGCATTTTCCATCATTGGGGGCCGATATCACAGAATTCAACGATGTGACAGACAAATCTAAGTGCTTAGCATTTACATAACTTGTCACATTCTCAACGGATGTAATATCGAGATTCGAATAAACCAACTTCACAAGGTATGTGAAACAATCCAATTTCACAGTAACAAACTTATCCCATCCTTGGTACTCAAAAATCTCTTTAAAATCAAACCCATTTTGATTAAACCAATTGAAATCCATCCACCTACCACCAAGAAATTTCCTCCCTCTAAAATCTTGAAGAAATTTATTCTTACAGAGGCCTGACCTGTAAATGTAGGCTTCTGTCATTGGCATTGGTTCTTCCACCACCTTCCCCTTCTTCTTTGCCCTCGGATTTGCAGTCGAAGTCGCCTTGGAGGTTCTCTTTGGTAGCTTGAAGACATTGTGGCCGAATGGAGGAGAAATGGGGTTTTGACACGGGGGTTTTGAGAGAGAGTGATTGGGTGAGTGAGAGGAGAGATTGAGAGAAGGAATCGCGTGGATTTAGGGAGAAAAAGAGTTCTGAGGAGGAGAGAGAGATTTCGAGCCCTAATTTTTGAAAATGAAATGTGCAAACCATGAATCCCTATTTTAAAAACAGGAATCCCGATATATGTGTCGACACTTAGTCCGTATGTGTCGACACATTGGTCTTGCACGAAAGATGTGTCGACACTTAGTCCTTATGTGTCGACACATTGGTCATGCTCCCGAATGTGTTGAAAAACACTCTCTCGGGTACAAGGCTAATGTGTCGACACTATGCATATATGTGTCGACACAAGCTTCTCTAGTGAAGAAAAAGGTCATTAAAACCAGATGTGTGACACTTGGTTCTTGAAGTGTCGACACATAGCATGAAAACATGATTTTTCACAAAGTTTCACTAGAGAAAACATGAGATATGATACAAAAATCATTGAACAAACATCAACCAACATTTAAAGCATGATCAATGCAATCAACCAATATTAATTAAGAGATAAAACACAAATATATTCAAAAATTCATTCCAATGGAAAACTCATTCCTATCTCTTGGCGAATAAAACAGAATCTATCCTCATTAAGGGGTTTGTGAAAATGTCCGCCAATTGAAGGTCGGTATTTACGAATTCAAGAACAATATCCCCTTTTTGAGCATGATCTCTAATAAAATGATGTTTTATCTCAATGTGTTTAGTCCTAGAGTGCTGAATAGGATTTTTAGTGAGATTTATAGCACTAGTGTTGTCACATTTTATTAGGATGAGAGAATAATGAAGATTAAAATCTTCCAATTGTTGTTTCATCCACAATACTTGTGCACAACAATTGCCTATAGCAATATACTCGGCTTCCGTGGTTGATAGAGCCACGTAATTTTATTTTTTACAACACCAAGAGACTAGTGAGGGTCTAAGAAATTGACATGCACCACTAGTACTCTTTCTATCAATTTTGCATCCAGCATAATCCGCATCCGAGTATCCTTGTAAATTAAATTCAACACTCTTAGGATAAAACAAACCTAGATTTTGAGTGCCAACAAGATATCTAAAATTCTTTTAACTGCAAGGAGATGAGATTCCTTTTGAAGCTTTTGGGGTTCTACCTCTTTCAAAATTGATTCTTCTTTGTCCATGTTGATAGTGAGTTGATCGACTTCTTTGGTGAGATCTATAACATCCTCGTCATCATTCCTCACAAGATTGTTAGATTCATAAAAAACAACATGAACAGATTCTTCAACAACTAGAGTACGTTTATTGAATACACGATATGCTTTACTAGAAGTTGAGTAGCCAAGAAATATACCTTCGTCGGCTTTTGCATCAAACTTACTCAAATTGTCCTTGTTGTTGTTTAGGACAAAGCATTTACATCCAAATACATGAAAGTATCCAATGTTGGGTTTTCTATAATTCCATAGCACAAAAGTTGCATAACATAAATGATGGAGATGATTTTGTGATCATGTAAGAGTAAGATTTTTTATCTTTAAAAAAATCATATCCAATACCACTTTTATTGAAGCAACACCTTTGAGACCCAAGAAGAATGTCAAGGTTTTTCTTTCCTTGAGTAAACCTCGCAAGATCTTTTGTGAGAGAGTCAACCTTCATTTTCAAAGCTTCATTTTCAACAATCAAGGTATTTGACTCTCTTTGTAAAGGTTTTTCATTTTCTTGAGTAGTTCTTGCGAGATCATCTCTAAAAGATATAACTTGACTTTTCAAAATATCGTTCTCTTTAGCAATACTTTCAAAATTCTTTTTAAGAGAACTATATTTTGAAACCATTCTTTTAAATTCAATATATTGCTCATCAAAGGCATCTTGCAGTTCATCAAGTGTAAAGGAATAAAGTAAATCTTGTACCTCATCTTCATCTCCCTTTGCCATGAGACACAAGTTTGCAGCTTCTTCATCACTTTCGCTGCTGCTTTCATCAGATTCTCCCCATGCAGCCAAGAATGTTTTCTTCTTGTTTTTGAAGTCTTTTGACTTCTTGTGTATCTCGAGATTGGGGAAATCCGACTTTATATGCCCAGGCTTCTTGCATCCAAAGCATATGATCTCATTCTTCTTGCTGCTATCACCCTTGAAGTGAGTTTTCCTTGGGAATCTTTTATCTCCTTGTTTCTTCCAGAAGAACTTCTTGAACTTCTTGGTGAATAGGGCGAATTCTTCATCCTCATCCTCAGAAGATTAATCTTCACTGGAGCATGTTGCTTTTAATGCTATGCCCATTTTTCTTCTACCTTCGTCCTCATCCTCCTTTACTTGGTTCATCTCATGTGTCATGAGAGATCCCATGAGTTCGTCAAGTGAGAGCTTTGTCAAATCCTTAGCTTCTTGAATTGTTGTCACTTTAGGCTCCCAAGTCTTAGGAAGACACCTGAGGATCTTTCTCACCATTTCAACATTAGTATACTCTTTACCGAGAGATTTTAATCCATTTATAATATCAGTAAAACGAGTAAACATAGAAGAAATAGATTCATCAGATTTCATCTTGAACAGCTCATAATTATGCACAAGCATACTAATCTTGTTTTCTTTAACTTGATTAGTACCTTCATGGGATACTTCTAGCTTATCCCAAATTTCTTTCGCGCTATCGCATCCGGAAATTCGATTGAACTCATTTGCATCGAGTGCACAGTATAACACATTCATGGCTTTAGAATTCAAGGACATAAGTTTAAGATCGGCATCATCCCAATCTTTTTCGTCCTTCAGCTTACCTCCTTGTCTCTAGGAAATCTAGGACCGCTGGAGATAACTCTCCACAGTTCATAGTCTACGGCTTGGATGTCAATTCTCATCCTTGCCTTCCAATAGTTATAAGCATTTCCATTGAACAAGGGAGGTCGATTCGTCGACTGCCCTTCAGCCAAAGAGGTGCCAACTGGGGTTGTCATTCTAATGAGCTAGTAACCTCAGCTCTGATACCAATTGTGAGTCTAAATAACAACCCAAGAGGAGGGGTGAATTGGGTTCTTCAAAAACTTTTGAATTCTTTTGCAAACAAACCCAAAACGTTCAGATCTATTTCTAAGTAGACAATGATGTTAACAATAATGGATAAGCAAGTTCAATCAAGCAATATCAGCAGAAATGAAAGATGAGAGTTAGGAAGATGACACCAAAATTTTTAGGTGGTTCGGCCAACTCTTGCCTACGTCCACCCCCAAGGCTATTGACTTCCTTGGGCCTCCTTCACTATTCTCCAAGCGAATACACACCTTAGCTTCCGGGGTGCTAAGGAACCGTTACAAAGCGTTTTCCGAGCTCATGCTTCAACTCTTTTTACAAATCCCAAAACCTAGGGATTTCTTCTACTCTCACAAGTAGGATACAGTGTTCACTCAACACTTGAGGGTTTTATGAGGTTTGGATACAATGATTGAAGACTCTCTAAGCCAGATATACAAGTGGGTAGCTCAAAGAAATAAAACGGCTTGTCTAAGCCAAATCTACAAGTTTAAGAACCTGAGGTGAACTAGAAGAATACGATCTTCAAGGAAAGCTTCTGGATTTGCAAGATTGAATGCAAGCCTTCTTGGATGGAAGAGCTTCTCTCTTTCTTCTTTGAGCTTTGTCTCTCAAGAAATTAGGGCAAGATTGAATATGCGTGTAAGAGCTGCAAGAGTTGTTGTTTCTCTTTCAAACTTCTTCTATTTATAGTCTCTAGGGCACCAAGGGCTTTCTTGTCATGTTTTGGAGCTGTTGGAGGGCATTTAGAGCCGTTGGAGGGCATTTAGAGCCGTTGGAGACACTTTTAGAATGAGTGACGTCGCTCCAGATCTGAGAAATCGAAGCATGTGTCGACACCATCCATGTATGTATCGACACTTAGGAGTTTTGCCTGAAAACTCACTCTCGGGTGTATGACCAATGTGTCGACACTTATGTCCAATGTGTCGACACGTTCCCTTAATATGTTGACCCTTCAAATTGCCTTGAAAACATGTCTTCGGGTGCATGTGCAATGTGTCGACACCATAAGCCTATGTGTCGACACCATCAGCTTGGCTTGGAAATCTGCTTTCTGTTGATAGTGCAATGTGTCGACACCTATTGGTCTATGTGTCGACACCTTCATCTTGGACTGGGAACTTGCTTTCTGTTGAATGACCGATGTGTCGACACCTCTCTACTATGTGTCGACACCTTCACTTTGGCTTGAAACATGCCTTCTGGTGTATGACCAATGTGTCGACACCATGATGAGATGTGTCGACACCTTCAACACTTAGGCTGAAAAGTGTTTCTCTTGGCACCTTTAAGCAATCCCAAAAACATCTACAATGTGAAGTTTAACAAGTAAGCTTATGTAGAGTGTTCGATTATATCTAAGGCCGATTTACAACTAGAAAACTCTTGATATCATTTTCTTAAAACGGATTTTCAAATGTAGAATCTAAAGGTTTAAAAACTCGTTGGAAAACTTTGTTATCATCAAAATCAAAATAGATTGCTTATAAAACAACCTTGGGCTAACAGTTTATTTTATAAATTATTATAAAAAGCCTCACTTTGGGTTTCATCTAAGGCTTCGATTACCTTAGAGTCACCCCTGGATACCGGAAAACCATTGCTTTGGTTGAACAATCAAAATTACTTTGTAAAGCTGAGGATTTAGCAATTTGGTCCCTATGTTTATCTCATTTTACATTTAAATCATTCAATTTCAAACTTCAAATTTAAAAAAAATGACATTTTAATCCTTAGGTTTTACCTACTTTTATTTTTAGTGTCTGGATTTAATTTTTTTTCAAATTTTCGTCCTTTGGTTTACATTTTTTGATAAAAAAAGTCCTTCTGTCAGGGCTAAATTGTTTTCTTAACGGAAGGGCCACATCAGCTGACAACTCAACAGCTAATGTAGACGATAACGTTCCTGAATGTTGCGCCCAGTATTGAAAAATGATTTATTTTCCCCCAAACTGACGTCGTTTAGTTAAATAAACGATGCACATCATTTAACAGTGGAGGTAAGTATTTGAATTGGATCAGATTGTTCTTCCCCCATTTTTTTAGAACCCTGAATCCCCGATATAACTTTAGGCATTGCAAATCTCGAGGACGATTCTCTGGTTCCACCGTTGCTGAGAGGTTCAAAGGTTTATCGGTTGGCTCGATAGCTTGGCTGAATTGATTCGTTTGCAACTCAGATCTAGAAATGGGTAACCCAGAAATGTCTGAAAGTAGGTAAATTCATGTCAGCTCTCTAGTTTTAACTGTTTGGTTTTTCTGTTCCATTAGAAATCATGGTAAAATAAGAGTGGGTGTAGCAGTTTGTATTGGTCTTTGTGGTAGTTCTAACAATCATAACATTCAGATAGATCGGTAGTATAGATCAAGTATGCAAATATGAGACCAAACAATAGTCTTGGTACAAAATTGCATTGCCTTCCATCTAAAAGAAAAAAGGTGGAAGTTGAGGTCAAGTTTTAATTATGCAGAGCCCAAAGAGTTTGTTTACCTTTTAACAGATAAATGAATGAGTACAATTGCTGGATCAAAAGTGATTATCTAAGAGATCTCATATTTTCTGGAAATATTGAAAAGCTTAGCTAACCATCAACTTTTGACATTTAAAAGTATTGTAAGGACTCTAAAAGTTGACTTATATAAAGTCATCCACCACTTTTGGAGAAAATCCTATCACTTGCTTACTACTCTTAAGTGTGAATCATAGATAATGAATGAAATGTGCATAGTGTTTGACAGTTGTTTAGTGTATTTTTTAAATCAGCAACCAATGCTTTAAGACTTCGATAAGACCAGCACCCAATACCACGCCACAATTTTAGATCAGCACCCAATACTTCAAATTAGTATGTTCCAATTCAATGCTCATTTGTATACAAGTTGAGGTAAATTCTATTGATAAGCTGATAATGCATATATGACATGAGAATGTTGCATTATAGGAAATTTGAATAAATTTGTTAGAAATATACATATTCTTATCTGATTAAGTTATTAGTTCTATTTGAATAAAGAATGATTTTGTTTGGTTTCTAAAAGATCAATATAGAAACATGTGTTAATTCATGAGTTTAATTGAATCCAAAATTGAGTTTTTGTAACATATAGAATTGTTGCATTGTGTAATTAAAAATGCTTCCTACATTTTAGCGCGGTTTCACCTTCTTTTGTCAAGTTGGGTGGGGTAGATCGTATAAAGCGATGTCATTGTCGATTAAGAACACGGATTAGAACATGGACGGACAATAATCCGATAAGGCGTTTTCTTTGGGTGTGCATCATACAACGACAAATCCTATGTTTATTGCAACATCATTTAGTATAAGTTATGTGGATTATTTGATTAGTTTGATCATCGCACCTACCCCTATGGTATGGAAGTAGGACCATATTTAATGAAGAAAATTAAGGACCTACAATTTGAGGTGAGTGTACTGAAGCAATCTATGATAAGACTCAAATGTAGGGGTGGGCAAACCGGGTTCGAGTTCGGGTTTGCACTGCCCCGAACCCGAAGGGTTCGGGTTCGAAAATTTTAACCCGAACCCAAAAATTCGGTTTTCCTCATGTATAAACCCGAAAATATCGGTTCGGAAAAGGGTCGGTCCAGTTTGGAACGTCGGGTCACGGGTTTTTTACTCTCCGGTCTCAGTTCGGGGCATTTATTTTAGGGTTCGGGTCGGGTTCGGGTTCGAAGTCGGGTTTGTTATTATACCCTAACCCAAACCCGAAAATCGGTTATCCTTAGCATACAAACCCGAACCCGCCTAAACCCGCCTGATCGGGTCGAAAACGGGTAGGGCCGGTTCGGGTCGTTGAGTCTCGGGTTTTTTGCCCACCCCTACTCAAATGTTTATTGGGATTTTCGTGGGCTGCATTACGATCATGAGAGTACTCCTGCTGAGGTCCTTGAATTGATGTTTTGAGATGACATTGTTGTGTAATGGGCACAATAGACACTTTGTAACTTTTGTGTGCTACCATTAAGTATATTTTTTTTTAACTTTGTACTGTAAGATCCTGTAATTGGTAGATTAGACAGATTGTAATGTACAAATGATATGAAATTGTTGAGTTTTTGTGTTGTAATTGGTGTGAATTGACATATTTGTTGGGCTGTTGGAAATGTTGGCTTTTTTGTGATTGTTGTACTTGGACACAGGTTAAGTTCCTGAAATTCAAAGCATAACACTGAAAACAACCAGGTTAATATATTATGTCTAATTGCCAAAATGTCAACATGTTAACTGGTTAACTAGAATTCAAAATGTTGCATCTGCTCAAACTAGTTAACATAATCTAGCTAATTGCAAATTCACATTGAAAGCCAATTCACAGCCTCTCACTTCTTTGGGTTTACACAGCAAACAAAAAATGTTTTTACTCAAGCAACACCCTTTTGGTTTTACAAATTGCATATGCACCATACCTTCCAATTCAAAACACCATTTCACAGCACCTCACAACATCATTTCACCTCAATACACATCATCATTTCACAACACCTCACAACACTATTTCAACTACACTACACATCATCTACACATTAAAAAAAAAAACATAACCAAACACATACATGACACCATTTCAACTTCTACATTCCATCAAAACTGAAGAAGATTCAAAAGCCATTAACCATTCACATTCATAAATTCAACTTTTCACTTCAAACTTTCAATATCCATATTTACATGTTTCACGTCAGTTCTAGGCATCCATAACCTTCAAAATTACAACAATTTCATCCATACACATCCAAAACCCTCAAAACATATCCTTCAAAATTACAACATGTCATGACACTCAAAAAATGCAAGACTATCTACTGCTACAATCACAGTTGTTGAGACACTTTAGAACCCATATATGCTCGATCTAGTGAAACTGACTCTTGTGTCCCCTGCAAATACAAAAAACAAATCAAAAGTTAGATTTGTTTACTCATAACTTCCACAGTGCATAAAATAAATGTTTTAATAGAAATATATTGAATTCTTACCAACTCATCGACCCTTCCACCACCTCCATTGCCCATCATACCGCCTTCCCTTCCAGCTCCTCTTCCCTTTCCCCTTCCGCAGACTCTTTCTCTACTACCACTCGCTGATGTAGGGTCCTGCACACGGTAAAATATAACTTTTTGTGAAAACTGACATGACAATCATAATATGAAAGAAAATAACTAAAACATATAATATTTCTAAGCTAAGTTGCCACACTTCACAACATAACCTCGACGACTAATTGTGTATGCAACAACTGGCTCATCTGGTTCCCTCCGTCTAGCTTTTCTCGGCCTCCCGGGTTAAACCCTTACAAAATGAGGCAATATGATTTTCTCAACATCTTGAGGCCATTCCTCAAGTCTCAGCATAACTTCTACGCCCATCTCAAATGTCTTCAAGTATGTCACCAAGTGATAGCAGTCGGCAACGTATGCCTCGGGCCGATGTTGGAGGCATATTGCAGCGCAAGCGTGGATGCATGGAATTCCACAAAGTTGCTACTTTCCATAAAAACATGTTATGGCACTCAGATCCACAATGCGTCTACATCCATATGGGTGGTCTACTTCAAACTGAAGACCATTTTCTCATTGACGTACAGATATATGCTTAATCTTCTCCAACAGCTTGAATATCTTTGGACATATCGTGTTGGGTGTTTGTGCGACTGTCGCCTCAACTCGATGTCATTTCTTATGAAAACTCTGCACCAGTTGTCACTGGATCATTTCAAGCATTGTAATCACGGGCTTGTCACACGCATTTTTGATCCACACGTAAAAGGATTCGGCCAGGTCGTTTAAAAGCATGTCACTTTTGCAACCTAAACCGAATGCGTATCTCGGCCATAGTGCTTGGTCGATCTCCCCAAGGTACTTATGCATTGACGGGTTCACCATCTCAATAAACTTCTTTACAATGTCAAACTGGGTCCGATTTGTTGCAGTTGCAGTGGCCTATTGCACGTCTTGTCCTTAAATCCATTTGACTTGAAATTGGCGTGGATATGTTGCAGACAATAGCGATGAGGCATATCGGGATACTCACTCTCAAACATGAGTCCCAATCCCTACAAAATCAATCTGATTCTTAGTGCGTACTCAATAAAAATACATGTTAATCAAAAGAAAGTAAAAATAGGAAAAAAAAAACCTTGCAGATTGTTGGACTTTGACATGTACCTTCTGCCTATCACTCATAAAGGTCCAACCATTACCCTCAATAAACATGATGCCATCCAATAACAGGTGCAAGAACCAACTTCACAAATCTCGAGTCTCTACCTCAACTACTGCGTATGCAATTGAGACTTATAATTGTTCCCGTCTTTCCCAATAACACAAAGTAGTTGCCCTCCGAATTGGCCCTTCAAATGGAAACCTTCGACACATATAATCGGTCTGCAATACTTCAAACCCGCCTTGCACGCCGCAAGACATATGTAAAGTCTCTTGAAATGGTCCCCATTTTTGCAAAGATACACACTAGTACCCGGTTGCCACCTCTCCAATGCTCGACCATATGGTGCCATGTACTTGAATTGCTCATATTGATTCTCATGGACCAAAACACGTGCTAACTTCTTAGCTCTGTAGCAACGGACCTTCATTGCTTGAACATACCAATTAGGTTGATCTCTAAACATTGGAAGATACCGCATTGCCAAAAACTCCACATTGCACTTTCGGTTTTCATATTGGGCCCCACATGTGTGCTCAGGAATCCAAAACTTGATCTAAATCCCATCAGAGTCCCTTGTCTTTGAGGCGAAGATGTAGAACTCGCAATCATCCTCCATGCATCTTGCTTGCACTCTGAGCTTGTCATTTTTCAAATAGAGAAAATCAAAGTGGTTGTGGACTGAATACCTTAGCAAGGCCTCTGCACAACAAAAACTAGCTTGCCGAGGTAGTTGGAGTGTTGCGATATTCATACTATATATAAGCCATCCATGCAACCTTTTCCTCCTCTAGCTTCTTCTTCATATCTGCTTAGACTAGTGGAGTTCGCTTCTTTTGCTTGCAGTTGTTGAGTTGGCTGAGCAATTTGCGTTCTTTGGCTTGTAGGCCAACCTCATCACCTACCTCACGAATGAACTCCACGAGCCGATTCCCACGACAGCTAATTGTTTTCGTGTCGATCGGTCCAAGTCTCCGTTAGAACCTCAAGTTCTAAATCTTAATGTAATGTTATAGGGAATGGTTTTATTGATGCTATCTGTGTCAGTAATCCCTATGCATCGCCGTAAAACGGTGTTCTTCATAGCGCTTTACGTACTAATAGTAGGTGAAGGCAGGCATAAACGGTGTTCTTCATAGCGCTTCATGCAAACCTTTGTAGTGGACCAATCTGACAAGGATTCGTACGAGGATAAGAAGACCAATAGCTCATTCTTCAACTGGCGGTACTTAGGAATAATGGTTGGTTCTACTTCTGCCTTGCTTGAAGTGGCCCAGGAAGGAGTTGGCAATGAAGGCTCTAAGCATCGAGAAGAGCGTAGGTGTTGACATTTTTAACTGGAGTTGCCATGGGCTGATCGAGTTCTTTCCTGAGAGATACATGATGCGGTTGTCAGCCATACCATAGAAGGCAAATCGCTCTGCCACATCAAAGACTGCAAACAGACAAAGCTTATGGTTTTCCCGAAGCTTTACAAAACGGTGTGCTCAAGCGTTTTAACCAAAACAGTATGCTTCGAATTCAAAATAAAACGGTGTGCTTCAAATTCAAACCGAAACAATGTCATT
The DNA here is from genome assembly GCA_963930655.1 of Myrica gale. Classification (NCBI taxonomy): domain Eukaryota; kingdom Viridiplantae; phylum Streptophyta; class Magnoliopsida; order Fagales; family Myricaceae; genus Myrica; species Myrica gale. Next base: position 9,651,186 of record OZ005620.1, read on the forward strand.
TTCGACTAGAAAACTGAAGGCGCAATACGTTGACGTTTAAGGGGTCCACTTATTTGACTGATGACATGGAGCTTCCGTTAAGAGGATGGACATAAGGTTGATGGAAGGGTGTTTTTGTCAAACGTCAAAATTATAAGGGTCTTAAATTTGAAGTTTGAAATCGAAGGATCCAAATGCAAAAAGGGTATAATTCTATGGGCCAAAATTCCAAATTCCTTAAAAACTATGATGCATCTGCATATTTGGAGTGGGGGAAGAGTTGAAAAGGGGTTTAACACACCATGAAGTAATCCACCCTTCACATATCCCGACATTTCCTACTTAAAGAAGGAAATGAAGGACGGGATGCCAATATACGAATCTTTTGTTCTGTAAATCCGAACTAAGAAATTGAATAAGGGATGACATAATAGTGAGAGTTAAAAGAAGAAAGGAGAGTCATTCTTCTTTTGTTTTACCATTTGATAAAGAATGATTTCTCTCTATCTCTCCTCTCGACAATTCCAATAAAAGGAATTTAGTGAAGGGCGCTTTCAAGATTGATTCGGGCATTTATCCGTCCCACATTTCCAAAAAATAAAAATAAAAGTATTGAATCCTACCTTCTCTCGCTACAATAGACTCAAAAAAGAATTCAAACTCCAATAGGGCTTATGATGTCGTATGAAGTCATTGTCGCAGTACAACATATAGCATCAAACTCTATCTCGCACCATTTTGGCAATAAGACAGTATAGAGAGCCCACTCCAGTGTCGTAAGTCAACCCCGCAGGCTTAGCAACCTTCATCTTGAAGTAAGTCAACGATAGACTTCTTGTATTGTCACTACAAGTCCTCATAACATTGTCACAATTAGAGGTTTTTTTTATCACAACTCTAGAATTTAATTAAATCAAAGAGATTCAAATACCTCAGTTTCAGGCTCTAAAGGGCATGTCAGACCCTCTGAAGAGGTGACATTGTGTATATTTTTAAGTTAAATGGATAATTTTTATATTGGATATAAATCAAAGGTTTAAGTCATAGAGATGTGCAAGTTATATCCTATCAAATATTTTATGCTCATATTTTTTGTATGCATTTGCTAGGTCCGTTTAATACATAGAAGATACATATCATATATAGAAAGCAAGTTATATATTTAGGTATTTTGTATATAACACAGGTTAAATATTATTTAATGTCTACTATGTATTTTACAGTTTTTTTATACATACAAATTACAATCTATAGGAAAGCGTGCACTCACATAACACATGTAACATGTACATATTGTACAGGTTAGATATTGTTATATATATCTTAAATGCTTTTTCATATGAGCCTTTTTTTAAACATAAATAATTCATATGATGAGGTAGATTTTACTCGGCCTATTATCTCATAAAGCCAATCTGAATAGAGGAGGGGTCGAGACTTGCAAATCAATTGAGCCCACTCGGTCCAACACTCGATAGAGTACCCCCTCACCCCTCACCGAGGCAAGGCCCTCTCCCCGGGTAAAAGGGAGCCTCCTCTTGAATGCACGTCCAATCAGCTAAATGAATTGTTAAGCTAAAAGGAAGTCACGGCCCATAGGTAGCACACTGCAGTAAGCTGAAGAGATGGGCTTTCTTTGGGGAGGACGCAAAATGGATCCGTACTTGACCTTCACTTTGTCGACCCACCCCAAGATAAAGGATCATCCCCTTGGAGAAAGGGACGTAGGATGTCTCCTCAGGGAAAGGTTAAGGCTATCTCTCTCTCTAAGAAACCCATAGAGAAAAGCATAAAAGGGGAAGAAAGCACACGGGAAGAAGGTAAGTTTTTCAACCCAATATACTCCCTTTGCGATCAAGGAAAAAACAACTAACTTCACCATTGGAGGTTATCCATCGAGAGCTCACTCTTCTCATCTTATCTTTATGCATGCCTCCACGTCTTTGTGGGCTTTTCCAGCGGCCCTTTGCCAACCAAGCAGGCTGGGATTTCTCGACATCATTATCACATATTATAGTTATTGTAATTTGTACATATGTATCACAAAAAATATTATTAATGTGGCAGAACTGAGACGAATTTCTTACAATTGCTTGACCCAATAACAGAAAAGGAAATATTGACTACAAAGGCTAGTTTGGAGGAATGACTTCGTTGTGAGGAAATTTTGTAGCATAAAAAGCAAAGGTTCGACGTTGGCTCAAGGAGGGGGATGAAAAGTCGAGATACTTTGATGGTGTTCTAGTAAATAGAAGAAGAAAAAAATGAATGAGTGACAAATAGGGGTGCTCATTTTCACTGACGGTTATTGTGCGGTGCGGTGACGTTATCAAATATACGATTTCATTAATTGCGGTGACGGTGACGGTTTTTGCCAAACCGTCATCTACACCTTTAACTACCCTAAGTTGAGACTTGAGATGATTATTGATAATGTGACATACTTTTGTTGGAATATGTTAGTTGGTTTATGTCACATTTAGACACTTTTATTAGACTTTAGATTTATGTTTGAATATGATATTATGTTGGACTTTTGGACAGCTTATTATATTTGTTATGAGTATTAATGATTATAGTATTATGTTTGAATATGTTATGATATTTTTCCATTTGATATGATTATTGATTATGATATTATGTTGAAAATATAGATATTTGAATGATTATATTTGTTGGAAAACAGTAAAAAAATGAAAAGCCCCAAAAAAGTCCAATTTTTGGGCCCCAATAGTTACACTGTTTAAGCGGTTATCGTATAACGGTTACTGCTAATACCGTCACGGACAATGACGGTTATTGCACCTTAGCGAGGCGATGATGGTTTCAAAATGTGATTTCGTCAATTGCGATGACGATGATGATTTTCGCCAAACCATCACCTACACTACAGTTAACCACCCCTAGTGACAAAGATGACTTTACTAGATGGAATAAGTTCATGAGGACGCATTGGGTTCGTTGACAATGTGGAAAAGGAGTATTTATCAAAGGAAGAATCATTTTTGAAAATGTACAAAAGCAATAGCTCAGGAGATCATTAGTAATTTAGTAATCTGGATGCTAAAAGGAGATGCCGGAATCTGATGGTGAATTTGGATATGATGAAATTGCTCATTACTGTGTGGAACTTTCTTTTTGCAGATAATCGATGCTTTTGAATTTGGTATTTATTTTTTTCCAAAACATTGATACATATGGCTTTTTTTTTTTCTAAGTAGTACCAGGAGTTGAAACTTTAGAGCATGTGTGCTTCAGTCGAGAAATTTTGCTGCTGGGATTTGGCGGCATTTTTCAAATCTAGTGGCCAACTTTCGAAAGCAAGAATTTTACTTTGGTTGGGGAAGCTAAAAAGGATTCCCAACTTGGTTGTTTACTTGGTCTTTTACCTTATGTTATAATATGATAATTATGGATTAGACATTGCAAAAATTCAATGGAAGTGGTCGAGATTTCTTTTATTTATTTTTTCTTTGTGATCAAAATAGCCTCTTGTAACCTTGTTATTGAATAAAAAGATCAAGTACAATTAATGGTATCAGGGATGAAGCTAGGATTTGTCCTTAAGGGAGGACAAATATAATTTGTGCTTGAAATTTTGTTTTCTAACCAGGTGTCGAGACCATCTTACTTGTACGACTGAAAGCATTCAAAAGTTTAAAATCTTCAGAATAAGGGCTCATAAGTTATTGAAAAAAATTAGCACAAAACAATGTTAAAATCTAGCCAAAATAACATAGACACACACAAATAATAAAGCAATAATATTTTAATTAGAAAATAATAACGAAATGAGTATGTTTTCAGAAAAAGACAAATAATAATTAAATGTAATGACATTTAGAATTATAATTTTGAAGATGAATTTTTTTTTTGTGTAAAGCAAAAAGTTTATTGTATTCCAAGCATTGAATATGAATTTTGATATTTTATGTATATGAGGTAAAATAGTAGGAGATAAAGAAAAGAGAGTGGCCACTGAGAGAAAATTTGAACAATAAGAGTGTAAAAAGTGACAGACATGAAGTGATAGAGAGAAGAGAAAATTTTAGAAAGGAGATAAAGAAAAGTCAAAAGACAATCTAGGAAAGAGAGAGGGATGGAGAGGAGAATTTTAGAAAAATAAAGAAAGAGAAAAGTAAAAAAGTATTTTGTTTAAAAATAAAATTAGAGGGTTTACTTATAAAGTAGCTATTCTCTCTCTCCCGCTTTTTCTTTCTCTAACGTTTATTTCTAAAAAAAAAACTTTGGGAGAGGGGCCATTTCAAAGACTACTACTACTTTTACCATTATATTAACATAAAAATTTAAAATTTTGCCTTGTATAAAAAAATTTGCTGAAGTTTGGGAGGGGGGGCATTGACCCGCATAGCTTCGTCCGTGAATGACATCGAATCCTACGTATAACCACATAAGATCTTCTAGTTGCTCAGGTACAAAGAGGTAGTCTCCACAAAGAACTCTAAAGGCAGCCGAACTAGCCAATTGATGTGAAACAGAATTCGCACCTCTCCTGAAATACTTGACTTTACTTGGAGCTACTTTGCAAATAATAAGTTATTTACCCTTGAAGCTCCTCTGCGGATTTGAACACCTCTCACTCAGCCTTCCCTTTCTTCTCTTAGTAACAACTACGAGAGGATCTCCGAGCATAGTATAATTAAGGCTGGAGACAAGAGGTCGGCCTTAATTGTCATCCATCCACCTTTCCCTCGCTTGTGGTTCATTCCATGAAAGAGCTCCGCCACCACACTATATAATTATCCTGGAATTTGCACCCTGGAATAAAAGCCATCTGATACGTCGAGATTAGCTTTAGAAGAATTTGTTTTAACCCTTCAGCCATAATCTTTGAAATCAATTTACATACCACATTGCATTAAGATATAGGCTGAAATGGTCGAGATTTTCTTTTCAAGCGTGCCTCAACAACTTCAATTTTTGGACGAAGAAGATTTCGAATCGCTAGTCAATAATGGAGAAGCTAATTCTAGGGGATGAATCATGAATGTATATTTAGAAGATTGAATATCCACATATTGACCATTAGAGAGAGAAAAAAAAACACTTTTGAGTTGCACGGACGCCTCCAACGTGGGACATATGGAGGCTGAATGTGGACGGTTGCAGTTTTGGCAACCCGGTCTCTAGTAGGGGAAGGAGGCGTAGTTCGTAATGCTAAAGGGGGCTTTTTGCTTGCCTTCTCAGTTCTCACAGAATTATGGGGTAGGATCAAATACGAGACCGCAAGTTTGTCAACTTTATGGAGTTTTCAATCTCAATCTGCACCTATGGGATTACTGGGAGGACATTCAAACTCTGCTATCTAAGTTTAACATATCTTACTCGCATCTTCCGCGAGAAGGAAATATAAGATGCGAGAAGGTTTTATCTAGATTTGGCACTAAAAGGCCAGCAAAAGCATTACATGTTTTATTATCTGTTTTTTTTCCTAAGCAAAGGGAGAGTCAGAAAGCATCACTACCTTACTCTAACTTGAGTGACAAGGGACACGTGGAATCTCGTGTGAATCAGCAAGGACCACCTTGCAAGGCTAAATAATCATGAGTGACCAATAGTAAAGTAGTATAGAGCGGTAAGGGTGAAAAGAATCCCCATCAAGGAGTAAAATAGAACATGAAACAGTAGGTTCCTAAGCAGTGAAAGGAATCCGAGGCTCTAACCGCATGCCTGTTGAAGAATTCGAAGGGGACAACCAACATAACAACCCTTCCTAAGCATAACTACTGTCTATTGGGCGAGCCCGATCCATAGCATGAGCCTGACCACTAGGCCCAAGGTTAGACTTTTACTTTCACCAGCAATTTCAAATTATATCCACTCAAACTCCTGACGTGAGAGCCAGTAAATATTGGGCGGTACCAAATGGACTACAATCCTACTTGCTATTATCTAGTCTTTCTTTAGATAAGGAAATCCGACTTCATCTGCGACGGAACAAGAAAAAGAGAAACAAAGAAAATGATCTCATTTGTGTGTATCTTGATCACCCTGTTTAGGCTAGTTTTCAGCATGATGACCCCGACCAGATGTTTGATCCATTACTAGCCACTAGTCATTAGCTTCGCGTGTGGGCTATGTATCTAGACCTCCCGTGTATAGTGTCCTTATCAATCTACTTGCTTAACCAAAAAAAAACGATTAAAAGCATCATTTACTGAGGTCGAAGTCACCACATTGGGCAAAGATTCAACCTAAAGCGTTGGATCCAAAGCTCATATAAAGAGATAAAAGAGCGGCGTAGATTTGTTTTCCTATATCTAAGGGATTGAAATACAGCACCCGACCTTCTATCCGCCTATGTTTACTTTTCCAAAATATGTCTACCAAATGACGGAGTCGATTACCAATCTCTCACATGACTTTTTTTCTCCGTTCTCTCTCTTCCTCGCTCTTCTCCCTGTTCGTTTCTCAAGTTGGGTTAGGGTCCTGAGCTAGTGGTTTGAGATGGTTTTTTTTCGTAGTTTAGTGATTGAGGAGAAGACGTTTCATTTCTCGGTCAACAAGTTGGGTCTCGTTACGTTATCGGAGTCAAGTCAGAAATCGCAGAGCTTCGTTAGTATTGGCAGATATGGGGTGGTTTGGCTTGCCAACCTCTTTGGTAAACTGGGGGAGGGGAACGATGACATGGTTTTTCCGGTGAAATTCACTGAAACTTCACGGGCGTTTCATGCCCAGAAATGCTCAAATGAGCATGGAAGATTCGTGGTGTTAATGGAGTTGGGGGACAGTCGGCGGAGGGGGGCAGTAAGGATTCCAGAGGGGAGGTTTGGCGTAGGCTGGCAAGCTTTTGCTCAGTCCTGTGAGGAGTTGATTCCTGTGTTTGGGGAGATGCGTCGTTCAAGCGTGGGGCATGCAGTGCCAGTGGTTAGGAAGGGTGTCTCCTTTGCCCAGCTGGTGAGGGGCGGCTTGCCGGAGATGAAGGAGGAGGGAGGGGGGGAGTTTCGTGAGCCGAGCGTTTGTAACGGCAACCTGACAAAGCCTGTACATTACATTCGAAATCTTGGCGTTGGGGAGTCTGCAGAGTCGGCTGAGACTGATGGGAAGCTTTGGGCGCATTTAATGCGCATGCGTGATGAGCTGGAAAGCCCCATCAGTCTGGTTGAGAAACAACGGAACTCGTCAGTTTGTTTCTCATGTGATTCTCTGAAGGTGGGCCGTGGGGCTGGACTTTGTGCACCAGGTCCATCGAACACGTTGGCTCTCGAAAATGAGCCTCTCGCTGGTGTGGAGCAAGAGAGGGCGATGGGGGGGCTGGATGGGGTGAACGAGCTGGGTTCTCTAGCATTGGGCCGTGGGTCTGGGTGCTTTGAGTTGGGCCGTGGGATGGGTGGGGAGAAAGCGCTGGGTTCTCTGGCATTGGGCCATGGGTCTGGGTGCTCTGAGTTGGGCCGTGGGCTGGGCGGGTATGGGTGCTGTGAATCCGACCCATCACCCAAGTTGGGTGTCGGGAACCCATCGACCAAACAGGCGGAGGTGGCTGTGAGGCTCTCGGATGCTGACCGGACCTCCACGACGGTGGCAGCCCTGCCTCCGGCGACCCTGTCTGTGGTGACAGGGTTGGGTTCCGGCGAACCTCCGGAGCCGGAACAGTCCCTTGCAGTTGGAGCAGAATTAACCCGTTCCTCTCTTGGCTTGCCGGAGACGACGGGGGGCTCCTTTTCGGTGCCAGATCTGGCCGATCTCCAGGCTGGGAAGTTCAGGTGTGGGATCCCATTGGAGGAGTTGCACGATCCGGGGAGTTGTGTTGCCAAGAAGGACCGGGTGATGCTGGATTCTTCTGAGGGGGTTATTCTCGGTGGGTTGGAGGAGGGGGAATGTTCTCGGGCAGTGTTGGAAGTTGGAGTTCCTGAGGAGGGCGAAGCAGAGGGCACTTTTGGAGGGGAGTTGTCTTTGTTGGAGGTGGTGGAACCAGCTCCCGAATCTCAACCCTTGTCGGTAAGCTTCCCTGGTAAAGCTGTGGGGGGGGGGAATCTCCGGCGTGGGTATTGGACATGGTTTCCTCGGTGGGTCAGATGGTTGGGGTGTCGTGTGGTGGTCAAGAGGAAAAACTGAGGGATCTCTTTTCTGCGTTGGAACAAAATCGGGTGCTGCTAATTCCGCAAAAATCCAGAAAGTCAGGGAGGAGGATGCTCAGGGAGTTGAAGTGGTTGAAGTCTTCGATTAATTATGAAGGGTCTTTTGCTCTCGCTAAAATGACGTAAATGTTGCGGGCTGTCTGCTAGGGGTCTTTTGTGGTTTCTTGTTGGCTTTGTGGGCGGTGGGGTTTCTTGGGTGTGTCTAGTTGGATAGTGGGATGAGGGTTTTGTTGGATTGTGGGTTGAGAGTCTTGTTGACTTCTCTAGTTTGCTTCTTGGGAGCGTCCTCAGTATTTTCTCTTGTACTGTTGACTCCTTTGTCGCGTGTATTTTGTCTTTTCTTCTTTTTAATAAAATTGGCTTAATTATCAAAAAAATGTTTACTTTTCCAAATCTAAAGAATAGAAACACTCCACGAGCTCTTATTTTCTTAATTAAATAAGGTTGTACATTTCTATTCCTCCAAATTTGAAAAAGAAAATCTAAGTCATCCCTTAAAAAAGCTTGGGACCCAATGCTTTGGTCGAAATATTTTCCCATTACCACACGGCAGAACTTTTCACTAACAACGAGCACCTAAAAATTGAGGACTAGTACTACGTTTTCCCAACCCCGTCAACAGTTCGATACTTGTATGATGCGTTGAATCATGTAACATCAATACCCGAGAAATATGTAGCATATGAATGCGGCAGTTATAAGTCGTCCTACTTCTCATTCTCCCCCTTCACTGCCACTGGCCAGCAAACATCGATCTAGCATCGGTGTTCGTCTCTCCTGCCAGCAGGTCTTCACGACGCACATCTGCTTCTAGCATTGTGACGGGGCTAGCTAGAAAAGTGTGGGCTACACAAAACTCTAAAACAACCGATTAAAGCTGTCAAATGCCTAGAAGAAAAGTGTAAAGCCATCACGCGGAAAATCATCCGACTAGAAGAGCGGCCATATGAGTCCTTATAATAGTACAAAGCAGCAAGCTTTTCATTAATTCATTCACTACAAGAATCTGTTTTCCTTTCACATTTGTATAAAAAGGCGTAAAAGGGAGGAGAATCATCACTACCTTGATGCCCGAACAAGTCTCATGCAGCTCATGAGGCACTCGTCCTAGCTTGAGACTCAGCTAGCTAAACAGCAATGGCCAGCACCATCTGTTTGAGCACGACTATCACTAGTAGCATGTAAAACTACAGCCAGGAAACTCCAGTTCCACTAGCCACAGCTTGAGCTTGAGCTTGAGCTTGAGCTTGAGCCAGAGACACTGCCATAGCCAGCATCATCTGTTCCTCGAAACTCTCAGGAACAATGGGTTCACTGATATTTTGAGGGCCATCCTCAATTTCATCTGGCAGTGGCAGTGCAGAAGCATCTTCTGTTGCATCAGAGCTTGCATAGCTGGTGCCTGCTACAGCAATATCTGATCCACGGTCCCCGTAACATTCTCCATCATCCCTCGCCAATGTCATCCTCCCATCAGTTGACACTTCAGTAGCACTCTCTGAAGGTGGGTAATTCTCTATATCTCTGTCCAAACTGTCGTAAAATCTCCCAGCTTGTGGAAGCATATTGCCCACTGACATGTTTCTCTCAGGATCAACAGAAGATTCTCCACCTATTTGCTGACGCTCAGCAAGGGCAGCTATGGCACAAGCAAGACCCCCTGAGGGAGAGGATGATGATCCAGCCAGTGGACCCATGGCAGGTGCGACATAGCGATCCATGGTATATTGCTCAGAATGAACATTGCCATAAACTGTATTTCTCTGTTTACTATTCTCCTGTGAAAATAATTTCAGTACAGTTCAAAAGAATAGTGGATCAGCAGGAGCAGAACAGGAAAAAAAAAAACTAGACATTAAAAGACCAACCTGAAATTAGATAGAAATATCAATTCGAAAGTGGTTACAATGGCTTCGTCCTATGATGAAAGAAATACTAGTTTCCGTTCAACTCTATTCAAAAACTAAAAGCAAAATGCAGGTAATATTCAGTCAAAATCTTCATCTTTGTAGGCCAAACATACCACTGGACACATACACGGTCTCACCCCAAAAGAAACAGTCAAAGCTACAATTGGAATATCATGGAATAACTTATAAGACCCACATTCATCTAGGAAATATTCCATGTGGGATTTGGCACCCATACAGCTTAACACTTCATTCATCCAATGTGGGACCTCACATAAATTGGAGCTATCCTCAATGTCAAATTGTTACTAAATCTGCTCTTATATTGTTTTGTCATGATCTAGGGAATACCTATAGTTTCATATGTTCGACACCTAAAAAGATTAGTTAGAATTACAATGAAATACCCTTGAATTGCTTATAAAACGCAGTTCCACCTAGAAACATCCACGTGAGACTTGGTAGCCAAGCAACTCAACTTAACACATCTCATAATTCTGGTTGATAAGAAGATTACAGGAAAGAATCAACAAGACTTGAAGAAAATAAAACATAAACACCAGTCTAAATAATTTTATAAACTCAAAGGCAAATTGGACAACAAAGAGTAGAAAGAAAAAACATGAAATATATGCATGGCTCACATGCAGAAACTAGTGTGGAAGAATGATTCAACTCCTTCAAATTTTAACTCACAAAAAATTCTTGAATTCTTAACATTGAGTTTTGGATCCTTATAATTATATATGTTCAAAGAATCTCTTCCCTTGTATGGGTGCTAGATAAGCAGAAAAAACTTGTTAGATTATCCTGTGAAGTGTTGACATCCTGTATGTGAACTTCAAGTTTTGGATTATGTCAGAGCTACAAATTGGAACAATTCAAGTTCAATAATTCTAAAAGATTTTTTCTCCGTTCTCTCTCCTCTCCCCTCTCTCCCCTGTGAGATGCCTGGGCTGGGAGTTTGATTGCTGGTTTAGTTTTTTCCGTCTTGTTGTAGTCTGGTGGTCCGATGTCTTTCTCTCGTAGATTCTGTGTTGAAGCAAAGGAGTTTCAAGTTACAGTATTAGGTAACGGTGTCGTGAAATTGTCAGAATTGAGCCGGCAGGCTTTAAGTTCCATTTTCATCGGGCAGTTTGGAGCTGTTTGGATGGTGAACATGGCCCGTAGACTGCAGTGGATATCAATAAGGAATTTGTAGTAAAATATAATGAAGCTTCCCGGGCTTTTTTGGCGCAGAGGTGTAGCAACATGGCTGGGCGTTATGTAGCCATAGCAGAGTTTGGAGGGGGACGAAGAAAAGGGGTGGTGATGATTCCGGAAGGGAAAGGGGGGTCTGGCTGGTATTTCAGGAGGTGGTGTCTCACTTGGGTCAGCTCAAAAGTGGAAGAGGAGGCTCTTTTGACTCTAGAGTCTGAAAGGAGGTCTCTTTCGCAGAGGTTGCAAAGAGAATGTCGACGGGGGAGAGGTCTGGAGGTAGGGGCATGGTCGTGAAGGGAGTAGAGGAGGCTGGGGGTGGCGTGGAGACGAAGGCAATGTCGCATGCAATTTTAGAGGGCGACGCTTCTCTTTCCAAGGAGAAGGCAATTAATGCAAAGTCGGCTGGAGGAAAAGTTTTCGACATGACTTTCTGGAGTGGCAGGAGAAATCTTATACGAGTCGAAGTAGACACTTTATTAGAGCTTTTGGGGTTGAATGATGGGCCGGGTCTTGTTTCTTCAGGCCCTAAACCTAAATCTAGTTGGGAGTGGCAGGAGAAATCTCACATGCAAGATCCGGAGAAAGAAGATGGGCTGGGCACAGTTCTTACAGAATTAAATCAGTTAGCTGTCTCGGGCTCGCACTCTTCGGCTGGGCTGGAGAATATGGGCCAGCCGCATGTCACTCTCCATTCGCGGGTTCCTTGTGAGGGGGGTGGGTCGAATCTACCTGGGTGTGTAATGGGGCTCCTTCGCGACGAGAGTGGCCTTGCCGACGTACAGGTTAGAGTCGAGGCAGGGGTTGCTGTCCCGCTCGTGTCGGTGGCAAGACCCTTGTCGTCGCCTTCTAGGGCGAGGGGTGAATGCCCGGTGGCCTTTCCGGTGCCGGTGCTGTCGCCGACCACCGGTCCTAGGTCTGCCGATGAGCCTGTTTCTTCCCAGGAGGTGTCTTTTGCGCCGAATATTCTTGCGGTGGGCTCAGATGGGGTCGCCGACCCTTCCTTAGTACTTTCTGAGCAGGCTCAGTGGGTGGAAATGGATAAGAGGGAGTTTGAGGCTCTGGTAGTGGGGCAGGGGTGGATCGGGTTGGCCTCGAGGAAATGGGTGAGGTTTGCAGGGGTGGAGCTTTTGGAGTGCGCTGCTGATGGGGGTTCAAAGGGAGTGCTAGATGGTGCGGGTGAGGTAGGGGGGAGTTGTCATTGGTGGAAGTTGCAGACTCTGCTCTATGTGTGAATCCGTTGGTTGTTTGTAGCCCTGTTAGGGGGGAGTTTCAAGGCCAGAGGAGTGGAGGGGCTTCGGGGTGGGTGTTAGATATGGTGTCGTCTTTCAGATTATGGTAGGAGTCTCTTGTGAAGGTTATGAGGAAGAATTGATGAGTCTTTTTGCTGCATTGGAAGGTGAAAGGGCGCAGAGTTGTTTTAAGACTCCTAGAAGGCAGGGAGGCAAGTTAGTAAGAGAGATGAAGGGTTTGGCGTCTTCTATTAATTATGACAAGAAGTCTGATTCTTCGAGGAGGAGAAAGTGTGAGGGGAGGGCGTTGATGGTGATTAGATGATGCCAAAAATAATTAGTTGGAATGTTAGGGGGCTCAATAATAGAGTGAAGTGTAGAGGAGTTGGGAATTTGTTGAGGGGGTGGAAACCGGATTTGGTCTGTCTTCAGGAGACCAAAGTGGCTGTTATTACTGGAGATGTGATTAGACGTTTGTAGGGCGGTCCTTTTGTGAAATGGTGTAGTTTGGAGGCGGATGGTGCCTCGGGAGGTATTTTGTTGTTGCGGAATTCTAGGGTGATTGAGTTGGTGGACTATGGCATTGGTTCTTTCACTATCTCGGCGATCTTTAGGAATCTTGGGGATGGGGTGGAGTGGATGTTTTCTGGAGTCTATGGTCCTAATGATGATAGCAGTAGGAGTTTGTTGTGGGATGAGCTGGTAGGGGTGAGATCTATGTGGGATTTTCCGTGGTGCATTGGGGGAGACTTTAATGTCACTCGATTTCCTAGTGAGCGGTTGGGGGGTGGAGGGGTGGGACCAACTATGGAGGAGTTCTCTGATTTTATATCGGAGATGGGTTTATTGGACATTCCATTATCGGGGGGTGCCTTCACTTGATCCAACAATAGAGACATTCAGTCTTGGTCCAGGCTTGATCGATTTTTGTTTTGCCCCAGGTGGGAGTCATTATTCCCGAAGGTGTCTCAGAAAAGGTTGTCTTGCTTGTATTTGGACCATTTTCCCATTCTTTTGGTGGATGAGAGGGTTAGAGGAGGGAAGAGGCCCTTTCGTTTTGAGAATATGTGGTTGAAGGAGGATGGATTCTTGGATAGGTTAAGGAGTGGTGGGAGTCTTTTGAGTTCCTGGGATCTCCTAGTTTTGTGCTTGACTCTAAGTTGAAGGCTTTGAAGAATAAGTTGAAAGTGTGGAACTAAGAATGCTTTGGGGATATTAAAACTCGAAAGTCTTCCTTGTAAAGTGAGTTGGCATCGCTTGATTCTTTGGATGAGGGGGATCTCCTAGATGAGTGGGGGAAAGCACGAAAGTTAGAGGTCTTGGGAGACTTGGATCTTTTGATTGAGTTGGAAGAGATTAGTTGGAGGCAAAAATCGAGGGCCCTGTGGCTCAAGGAAGGGGATAGATGCACTCACTTTTTCCACTGTATGGCCAATTCGAATAGACAGGGTAACTCAATCTCTAGTTTGGAAGTGGAGGGGGAAACTGTGGAGGACCAGTCGTTGATCTCAGATAGTATTGTTGATTTCTATTGTTCCTTGTACGAGGAGCCGTTTTTGTGGAGACCGGCATTGGATGGTTTGGAGTTTGATTCAATTTCTGAGGAGGAAGCATGTTGGATCGAGAGACCTTTTGAGGAGGATGAAGTCACCGGGGTGGTTCGTAGCCTTAATGGTGACAAGGCTCCGGGGCCGGATGGATTCTCTTTAGCTTTCTTCCAGTTTTGTTGGGAGGTGGTCAAGGGAGATGTTATGACTATGTTTAATGAATTTGCCCAGAGGGGTAAATTTGTTAAATGCGTGAATGCCACTTTCATTGTGCTTATTCCTAAGAAAGCTAGAGCAGTGGAATTGACAGACTTCCGCCCTATAAGTTTGGTTGGAGGGGTGTACAAAATTCTTGCCAAGGTGTTGGCAAATAGGTTGAAGATGGTTCTTGAAAAACTCATTTCGCCTTCTTAGAATGCCTTTGTAAGGGGAAGACAGATTCTGGATTCCGTCTTGATTGCTAATGAGTGTATTGATTCACGATTGAGGTCGAATGTTCCGGGAATCATGTGCAAGCTTGATATTCACAAGGCTTATGACCATGTGAATTGGACTTTCTTGTTGTATCTCTTGAGGAGATGTGGGTTTTGAGAGAAATGTGTCGTTGGATAAAATTTTGCATCTCTACGGTTAAGTTTTCCGTGATGGTGAATGACTCTCCTCAGGGCTTCTTTGGGAGTTCTCGAGGTTTGCGTCAGGGAGATCTTCTTTCACCCCTTCTGTTTGTGATTGTCATGGAAGCCTTTAGCAGGATGATGAATGTGGCGGTTGGAAGAGGTGCTATTACGGGTTTTGAAGTTGGGAGAGGTGGTAGTAATGGGGTGAGTATTTCGCATTTACTCTTTGCTGATGATACGCTGATTTTTTGCGAGGGGGAGGCAAATCAAATGCGAAACCTGAGATGCTTGGTTTTGTGCTTCGAGGCGGTGTCTGGTCTTAGGATTAACCTTGGCAAGTCTGAGGTTATTCCCATTGGCAGAGTGGATGGAGTTCAGGGGTTGGCGGATATTTTGGGATGTAGGGTGTTGTCCCTCCCAATGACCTACCTTAGGCTTCCCCTTGGTGCTAAGTATAAATGTGTTAGCATTTGGGATGACATTGTCGAAAGATTTGAAAGAAGGTTGGCGAGTTGGAAGCGCATTTATCTTTCAAAAGGAGGCAGACTAACATTGATTCGATCAACTCTTTCTAGCCTTCCTACATATTTTTTGTCTCTTTTTCCTATTCCTATGTCGGTGACTAATAGGTTGGAGAAGCTTCAAAGGGATTTTCTGTGGGGAAGTGGTGGTGCGGAGCATAGATTTCACCTTGTTCAGTGGGCTCGAGTTTGCTCCCCTATTCGTGCTGGTGGGTTGGGGCTTAGAAGGCTACCCTTGTTCAATCGCACTCTTCTTGGTAAGTGGCTCTGGCGATTCAATTCTGATAGAGACAGCTTATGGAAGACAGTCATTTCGGCGAAGTATGGGCGTGAGGCGGGTGGTTGGAGCACTTTGGTGGTTCAGGGCTCTTATGGGGTGAGTTTGTGGAAAAAAATTAGTAGAGGGTGGAACTTCTACAGAGAGCACGTAAGGTTTGTGGTTGGGAGCGGCACTAGAATTCGGTTTTGGCATGACAAGTGGTGTGGGGATAGATTGTTGAGTGAAGAATTCCCTCTTTTATATTCTATTGCCCGCAGGAAGGACGCTTGGGTGGCTGATTGTATGGTGGTGGGGTCCGGAGTGGTGGTGTGGGATGTTCATTTTGACAGGTTGGTTAATGATTGGGAGTTGGATGTTTTTTCGAAGTTTTATTCTTTACTGTATTCGTGGAGTAGGAAGAGTGAGAATGAGGATAAAATGTTGTGGAGGGGTTCTACGAACGGTGTATTCTCTATTAAATCGATGTATGATTTGCTTTTGAAAGGATCCAATGCGGATTTTCCTTGGCGTCTATGTTGGAAGAATAGGGTTCCCCCTAGAGTAGCTTTCTTTGTTTGGGAGGCCACTCATGGGAAAATTTTAACCATTGACAACTTAAGAAGGAGGGTGTCTATGTGACTAAGTGGTGCTACTTATGTAAGAGTGACGGCGAAACGGTTGATCATATCCTTCTTCATTGCTCGATGGCTAGAGGAGTGTGGGGGCATATGCTGAGTATCCTTAACTATGATTGGGTTATGCCGAGGAGGGTGGTGGATGTGTTGCGATGTTGGAGGAGGAAGTTTGAAGATCCAAATGCGTTGACCATTTGGAAGATGATCCCAGCTTGCATCTGGTGGTGTTTATGGAGGGAGAGAAATGAGAGATGTTTCGAAGATAGGGTGGAGTCTTTGGTTAGGTTGGGGGGTTTTGTATTGCACTCTCTTTTTCTGTGGGCTAATTCGGTTTTAGGCTGTACTTTTGTGGATTTTCCAGATTTTATTAGTTTTCTAGCATGTTTGCTTTAGTTGTTGTCAGTATAGCCCCTTGTACTGTCATCTTTCTTTTTCTCTACTGACTTAATTATATAAAAAAAAAAAAGAATCTCTTCCCTTGTAAAACAAAGAAAATATCCTTTATTTAACCTATTTAAATCCAGCTTTTATTATCTGCTCTCACCCAGCCAATTATTAAACAAAGAAAACAATGCAACAACTGGATGGCGGTGCCACAGAAAAAGGTCAAAATAGCCAAATTATTTACGACACTATTCATATTTCCCAATTTGGTACTGTCTGCAATGAGTAGTCACCTGTCAAATTTGAGATTCCCCACTCTAGATCAAGATGACTAACAAAAGTCATGGGAGTTCGGGGGGGAGGGGGGGGGGGTGAGAGGCATGTGTTGTCCAGTTCATGTAGTACATATGTCACCGATTACAGTTATTTATCATTGGTGCTTGCACCATCCATTACAGAACGATGGCCACAAGGTACTTCAGAGGATTTCCACAAATAATCACCAATATCAAACACACCAATCTATAAAAATAAATGTTAGTAGGGAAAGATTCCAAATAATTTCAGTAACTAGACTACTAAACTTAGTTCCACCTTAAAAAGAAGACCATACAAAACTATCTATTGACACGTACAACTTCAAACACTCATGCATCCTCACATGCAACACAATGGGGAACACCATATAAAGAGAGGTATATCCATGCCAGAGATCATTCAAGAATTGAATTTAGCATATGTAACAAGATCAAAACCTTCAAGCGGTATAACTTAAGCAACATCTTTAGCTCATGTAGATGAATGTCCCACCAAAAATCCTCTGCTGGAGGATAGTCTTTGAATAAAACCAACAGCTTTGGGTTCAAACACCTCATAAATGGCTTTCATCTATCTAGCTGTGTATTTCTTCTTCATAGCAGACCCTAAATTTCTTAATCATAGAATAAGTCCAAAGCCTTATGCTTGACCGGTAACCTCAACAATTTACCAAAGCAACAATAAGAACTGCACCCCATGTAATGCAAAATTGCATAAGCCCATACTGGTTCTGCATAGAACATTCTGAGCTAATGCACTTCACCGAATAAATAGGTGATAGCTCATTATCACAACCTATACGAGTACAAGTAATATCAACACATTCATCCACAAGGACCACATAGCTCAAAATCATAAATGTTTCTTGAATATGAATATCTACAGGGTATCACATTCAACCATCAGTTCTCCTAGCCAATCAGTAATTGCAGCAGTTATTTGGTCCTATGGAAGGTTAATAAGCAAAAACTAGGGTAGTTCAAAGTGAAAATGCTTTATAGCATTTCAATTTGTAGACTAGTTATAGGAAATGAGAATTCCATCTCTGAAGAGAGCTTATTGGAACAGTTTTGAGATTAAATTTGACTGGATGACTGCTTTAGGCAATGTCCATCTTCCTTCATTTCCCTGGTTCCCCTGACTTCCTGGTTTCCAATTCTACTCCTTAAAGAATCCTCTTTTCCATCAAATTTCTTATTTATTAAAAAGTAAATTTTCGTCAAAGATAAATCACAGCTTAATTAATCTACCTGAATGGAAAGCCAAATTGCTTCCATGACCATTATGTCCTCAAGATCCAGGTCAAAATCATCATCCCTGCAATGCCAAAGGTGCCATGAAAATTACCTCCAATATTAAAGGACACGAATATGAGCTCCAACTCATGACATCTAAATATCAGTTATACTGAGCGCAGATCTAGAAGTTTGGAAATATACGAGCTAAAGGTCATATAATCATGCTCAAAATCCATCTGTCCGTATTCAAAAAGAAAAGCTAAAACATTGTAGCACCCAAACAAACCATGCATGCAAACACATTCATGCACCCACAGACTAGTGTGCTGGAAGTGCCAACCAGTATACAAAAGCACAATCATTCCACAAAACAATGCTCTTTACAGAATTAGACTGATGTGCGTAAAGGAGCCAACTTTCTTTGACTCAAGCCTATTTAATTTTAGAAGTCAAGAATGTTCCTGTAATTTCAATATTCCTGGACATGAATTGATTTTTTGTCTATTTGGTCTTATTTTGCATTATACCATGTATTTAAGATTTTATGTTTCGGATTTATTAATTATTTAGTTTAAGCTTTGCAGTCCATGCCCACAAAGTGTAATGTTTTATTAGGGTCAGGTTTGGTCTTCTATGATACCGTACTCTCAACTAAATAGCACTCATGCTTCTGAGGTGCGGATGAGACCCTTCTCCAAAATTTGATACTTGTTTGTGGTGCTTAGGAAAGCTACGTGTAATGTCTAGATATGTTTCTTCTTTCTTCATCAATTTGAATTTCATCTTTTAAAAACAATTTCACCCAAATAATTCCTACGCACCTAAATATTCATTCTCGGGCTACTGTTCATAGACTAGAACAGCAACCTAGAACTTGAGTTTTCCTTTTGTTTTTCCTTTAAAACAGATCTCTTTCCTTACAAAAATTGGAACCCTTAGTTCCTAAAATTGTCTAGCCTTTTTCTTATATAAAAAAAAAATTGTCTAACTTTTCCCCACCAAAACACTAACACAGAATTCTAGCCAGAAAGTGCAGGATTCCACATTATGCTTCTCTTTTGTGGTAGATTCTACCCAAGTGGATAGTCTTGAGAAATGGATGGAACACTTAACCAGGTAATTTTTATGTGATTGATTATGCACAAAATATAAGGAACTATTTTGTTAACTGAAACTTAACACATCAATATTGCTTGATTCAGAAGTGGACTAATACATGGAACTAAAAGAGAGATGTCTCATTTCTTATCTTGAGCAGCCAATTAAAGGGTATTCAATTTGAGACCTTCATCCATTAATGAAAAGATATTAACTTTTCAATCCTACGAATAATTTTGCATTACCAAACCTGCGTACAAGAAGGCCTGAGCAACATGAACAGCGAGCAGAAAAGCTTAAACAGAAAGCAAAAAGACCAAAAAAGGAGAGTAGATTTGGACAAGTGAGCCAAAACCACATGCAAGAAAGCCCAATAAATAAGAAGATCCAGCAGAAGAGGTAAAACATCTAGTTTAGTGGCCTAAATAGTTCATGGAGTAGTCGATAGAGCTTTCTGGAAAACTAAAGATAGAAGCTTTGTGTGAGAAGGAAGCTTCTAAATTTCTTGGCAATGAGAAGATCCTGGAGGGGGGTAAACGAGAGGTTGAAGATTCTATTGCATATATAGAAGCTACTGAACCAGATGCCGATCAGCCTATGGAAATGCCTAGAGTACCAGCTAAGTAGCCCAAGGATTGCAACAAATGATTAATATCTAGATTGGGTGCAATTAGTACAGACGCTTGAATTCCAAAAACAGCATCGACTAGCATTCTCAATGAAGTTAAAGTTAAAACATAAGAAGCTTGCAAAAAAAAAAAAAGACTCTAATATTATATAGGAACATAGTGTACATAGAAAGTGAACAAAGCTGAAAAGATGCCTGCCATGTTAAGCTCTCCTGGTGCAACACTTTCTTGATTACAGAATAAGTGATTTTTGGGAAGCAAAAATTTTAAGAATTTTGAGTTCGTAGTGGAAAATTTTGAGAGTTTGAATTTTATGGGGGTTTCTAAAAAGTTGGTGAAAAATTTTAAGAATGTTTTATTGTAAAATAATTTTTATTGGATTTTGTTAAAAAGTAAGGAGAGAGAAGATTTGATGTACTTTTTTTATTTATGAAAAAATATTGAAGTTCGTGTGAAAAAGTGTTGGAATTTGTATGAAAATTTTGAGATTTTGATGTTTGGTTGTAAAAAAATCTGACTTTTTTAAAAAAATTCTTAAAAAGTTGAAATTTTTTCCTAAACAAACATCACCTATGTTTATGCAATTCTTGAGCATTTATGCTTTTGAGGGTTGTAAGAGGCAACCTTTATCTGAAGAGTGATGCTTATTTATTTTTCAGCAATTTTGAATCAAATTACAGCCAACACTATATCTGATCTTAAAGAACCCCAAAGCACATCATCAAATAGATTCCAGATACCCACTAAATACCAAAATAGTATTATTGGGTATTCATAGCCTTGAATGGAAACCTAGAACTTGAGTTCTTCCCTTTGCCTGTGCCTTCAAACCAGATCCCTTTCCTCACCCTAACTGAAACCCTTAATCCCTATTAAATTTGTGAAGGGTTATCATTGGATCAATTTTTCTGCCTTTTTACCACTAAAATCCTTACCTCAGATTGTCCTAAGCATCGATCAAGTTGCTGTTCCGACATCATAACAGATTACAACATATATGACAAAGAAGTAGGAATGGCTTTCTCCTCGAATCTCTCTCCTCTCCTTTCCCTTCCCCGTCCCTTCACCCAGTTGTTCAGAATCCTTAGTTAGTGGTTTGCGATGGTTTTTTTCCGTAGTTTAGTGATTGAGGCGAAGACGTTCCATTTTTCGGTTAGTAAGTTGGGTCTCGTTTCGATTTCGGAGCTGAGTCGGAAGTCCCAGAGCTCCGTGCGTATAGGCAGATATGGGATGGTTTGGCTTGCCAATCTCTTTGGCAAACTGGTGGAGGGGCACGACGACAAAGATTTATCGGTGAAGTTCAACGAATCCTCACGGGCGTTTCTCGCCCAGAAATGTTCGAATGAGCATGGTAGATACGTTGTGATGGTGGAATATGGGGACAACCGGCAGAGGGGGGCGTTAAGGATCCCAGAGGGACGCTCGGGTTTTGGCTGGCAGGCCTTCGCTCAGACTTGTGAGGAGGTGCTTTCTGTCATTGGTGAGTGGCGTCGTTCAGGATGGGGGCATGCTGGGTCAGAGGTTAGGAAGGGCGTTTCTTTTGCCCAGCTGGTGAAGGGTGGCTCGCCAGAGTTGCAGAAGGCGGGTGTGGGGGAGTTTCGAAAGTTACCCGCTGGCAACGGTCACCTCGCAAGTCACGTGCATCCAATTCGAAATGAGGCTTTTGGGGGGACTGCAGCGACGGCTGGGTCAGCTGGACTCTGGGCGCATTTAATGCGTCTACGTGATGAGCTGGAAAACATTGTCACTCTCGTCGAGGAATCACGGAAGGCACCAAGGAGTTGTTTGGTATGTGGGTCTCGTGAGATGGGCTGGGGGCTTCCTTCAATTTCCTGTGAGCCAGGCCCTTCGATTTCAGTGCTTAAGCCTGCTGGAGTGAAGTGGGCTTCGGCCCAGGAACCAGATGGGCATGCTGGTGTGGAGCGGCCTGATGGGTGTGCAGCGTCGGGTGCTGGGCTGGCTGACCCGAGACCCATTCTTGAGGCTGCGTGTACCGCTAGCCCCGATTCCTTAGAGCCGTTCTCGGGTGCTGACCGGACCTCTTCGCCGGTGGACGACTTGCCTCCGGCGACGTCGTCTGTGGTGGTTGGGGTGGATTCCGGCCTCTCGCCGGCGCCGGAACAGTCAGAAGTAATTGAAGAGGTTTTTACCCGATTCTCTCCGGCCTTCCCATCGGAGCCATCAGCACGCCCAAGGCTTGTTACCGGCGACTTCGCCTGCGCCGGAATGGCCGACAATGGTCCTACCTCCGGCTCGAGCTGGTCAACACAGCCTGCCACTGCATCAGCCAAGCCATCGTCGAATCCACTCACCAGGATCGGGTCGCGAGGAGAAAGGCCCCCAAAGGGCTACTGCCTTCCAACGGGCCGGGAAACTCCAGCCCAAATGCAGGGTTCAAGCCCGAAACGGAAGGAACAGAGCCCAACCCACCTGCCTGCAACATAGCCTGCTGGGCTGAATTCACTGGCCCAACCATCACCCCAGGGCCTGGTGAAGCAGCACACATAGAGGTGGAGGCGAGTGTCAGGGGGTTGTCTAAGACCGGGTCTGGTGAGACTGTTTTAGAAATGGTGGTTGTGGAGCCCGGGGACATGGAGAAGATCGGTGAGTGCTCTGGGATCATTCAAGGGGCTGTCGTTTGTGTTGACGATAGTGTTCCTGAGGCTTCAGAGACGGAGGATTTGCCGCATAAAGCTTTGGGGGGAGAATCTCCGGCGTGGGTCTTGGACATGGTTTCCTCTGTGGGTGAGATGGTTGGGTTGTCTTGTGGAGGTCAAGAGGAAAAGATGAGGGAGCTATTTGCAGCATTGGAACGCGATCGGGCGCCGATACGGTCGAAATCATCGAGAAAATCAGGGGGGAGGATGATTAGGGAGTTGAAGGGTTTGAAATCTTCGGTTAATTATGAAGGGTCTTCTTCGACCGCTAGGAAGACTGTGACCTTTGGAATGGATTGTTAGGGGTCTCGTTGGGGATATGGGTGGGTCTTGTGGGCTATTGGGAAAGTTTGTAGGCTCGTGGGTTTTGTGGGTGGGTTTTGGTCTTGTGGGCTGTTGGGAAAGTTTATATGGGTGGGTCTTGTGGGTTATTGTTTTCTGGGAAAGTTTGTAGGCCCGTGGATTGGTTTCTTCAGTATTTTCTCTTGTACTGTTGATTCCGTTGTGTTTTGTTTTTTCCTCTTTCTAATAAAACTTGTCTTATTTATCAAAAAAAAACATATATGACAAAGAAGTGATATTCCTGGGGTCAGATATACATCCACTCTAGCATACTTCCGTATTATTCAATCAAAGAAAATAAGATAAATTTCCTTTTACCCCCATTCAGTCTATCTTAATACTTCTATTGTCCATGACCTCTTCCCTCACTCAAATGATGTATTCAAGAGCGCTGCAATACCTAAACATCACTCTTAACACTAATCATGTATAGCATTGAATTTGTACCCGTATTTTAATTATCAAAGCTAAAAGGGATATTCATATGTTAGACCAATATGAGGGAAGGGACACTGGGTAGCATAGAAAAAGTGATTTAGAGTTTTACATTCTCCTCCAAAAATAGGTCAATACACATATCCGACAAGAAAAAATACACGAAAAATTGGGAGATGCATGCAGCTCCTTGTTTTAAATATAAATCATTCACTAAAAAGAAATGTATTGGCCAATGGGAGAAAAACAGAAATCGGTACTGATTCATTCTTCTTCTAACTTACAAGCTTTGCAGCAAAAACATTTTGTAATATCTGGACTATGAATCAGTTAGACATCACGGCCTTCCACAATGCCGATAATAATATAGGCTAAACATCCAAAAACAGAAAGGATATGAAGTTGAGCCTGAATGCAGTAGTGTTGTTTTACAAAGCATCGCTAGAAGAAGAGGGAGGTGGGGGGGATGGTGTATTGAGAATTTCAAAGGGAAGACTTAAGAGACAGACAGTGGGAAACTAAGAGAGTTATCCGGCGATAATACTCATGTACTAATTTAAATAACAACAAAGATGGATAAGAAGGACACGAATGTGATCAAATGATGGGGTGTAAACAAGAAAGCAAGTGCATTTTCTTCTCTTTTTGGGGTTTTTCGTCAAAATGATATGAAGGGGGCGGTGGTTTTCCACTATCATATATGTTTTATCTACTTTTTTAATTTGAAGAATGGCGTACAAAAAAAGAAAATAAGAATGTTCCAATCAAGAACACCCCCTACCGGTTCCTACGAGGTGGAGCTGGTCTAAGTATCGGGGAAGGAGGTGAGTCGACAGAAGCAACAATTTCCCCTACCTCAACGGGAGTCCTAGACAACGGAGCTGCACAGATGCAAAAGAAAATAACAAAGATGAATAATAAACTCTATGCATGTTGAGCATTGACATACCTGGAGTAAATAGAAGTGAAAGAATACCTGCTACTGCACTATATTCAACCTCAGTGGGTGCTAGATTTCCACTTGATAAGCTGAGTTCTTGCTTTTTCAGCATTCTCACTTCTTCATCCTGAAGTTCTTGCTGTCGCATCCTAATCTTCGCTTCTATAACACGTTGCTCTTCCTGCATAATTTAAAATCATTCAAATGACATTCAAGACCATTCTGAGCAAACAAAAGATGGACTCAATCAAATCTTACTATCTGCTCTATCCCCTTCTCTTCCTTCGTTTTAACACCTCGATACTCCACAGCATAATTTGCAGTTTTGCAAAAAGGACACCTCCAAATTGTTAAGCACGACAATAGAAGATAGAAGAGGATTGAAAAAAGAAACTCATAGCATTAAATATGAAGGATACTGTGTAGGACGAGTTGAGTTGGGAACTTTCATCTGTAGAAAACACTCTGGAGCAGAGAAGAGAAGTCAACTTGCTTGCATACACCACTAACTGCATTATTATCAATTCAAGAATAATTACCTGTGCAGATGCTTTTCATGCAACATCTTGACCGGTTGAGACTTGGATAATACTAAATGAGTAAAACAAGTGCTATTAGGAATTAACACATAAAACTCGAATGCATAAAAAACTGAAACAACACTGAATTAAAGAACAAAAAGCTAATTAATAAATTTTCCTGTGATGGAATTTAGAGGCATCACTTCTAATAATTAGATGAATAAGTAGTGACATTGTCAGTTCTCTGTTTCCTTGCTCCCAAAACATCTCAAAACCATCCAATACATGTTGCGCAAAACTAGAGGGTTTAATAGGTGTACTTCAAATTTCTTACCAGAAAGCAAATTGGACACTCTTCAAGATCACAAGCACTTTCTTCATCTCCAGGATAGCATGGAGCAAGCTTAGATTCAAGTATTAGCTTCCGAAGCTTCTTATGATCTACATCCTTATGATTATACAGCCCCTGGGGTCTGGTGTACTTCTCATCTATCACTTGTCTCCTCCTCCCAAGTTTATTACCCATGCCCTGCAGTTCTATAAATGATGAAACCAAAGCAACAACCTCAAAAGTTGAACAAATTATCCAAAGAGACCAAAACAACTGTAACACCCAACCCGAATACAGGGGTATTTATGACTTTTTATTTTATTTTTTATTTCTAAATTTTAATTTTGATGCTTAAAAATATGTTAAGTGAGTATATTTGAATTTAAATATAGGATTAGATCTAAGTATAATTTAAAAGGAAAAGATAGAAATATAATCTTTTGAATTTAAAAGTTAAGAATAGAGATCTAATCCTATGTTTGAATTCAAAAGCTAAGATAGAGATCTACTCTTATGTTTGAATTTAAAAGATAAGGATAAAGATCTAATTCTATGTTTGAAATTAAAAATGAAAGAATAGAGATAAAATCATGTGCTTGAATTTAAAAGTTGAGGAGATAGAGGCATAATTATGTGTTGGCCACTAAAAGGCTGAAGATAACAGTTTTCAAGTTTTGTTTACTATTTGCATGTGAATGTAATCCCAACTATATTTTTACTACTTGAAGTATTGATTACTGAGTATTCGACTCATTTTTGTTTTTATGTTTTAAATGTCCAGATTTGGAGGGAAATGTCTACCAGCCATGGAATTAGATGATGGAATAAACCTAGAGGACTATAGAATAAGTGCATTCGTGCACCAAAGTGTCGTTTTGGGATGATATAACTCCTAAGTTTTATTTTCGAAGTTATTTTAAACTACCATTAAGTTAAGATTGTTTAAGTTTTAAGTTCTGCAATATTTCCTGAATTTGAGATTCTACTACTTTATTTTGCTTATGTACTTGTGGTGACATTCCTAACCCTTTCCAGAATGGGGGTGTTACAGAACATTCAATTTCAATACGCTAATATAAAACATTGACACTTCTAATTTATCCAACTTTCGCTCAATTTCCTTCTGCATAATAGTGAAAACTTTATACTTTTTTTTTGATAAGTTAAACTTTATTAATTGAGAAAGAAGTTTACAGTACAAGAGATTCTACTGCAAACACTAGAGCATACAAGCTAAAAAACTCAAAAATTCCGGAAAACCCTCGAAAGGAGAACCTAAGACCGAAGTAGCCAACAAGAAAAGAGAATGCAACATTGAACTCCACAAGTGATCCAAAGACAAGGCCTTATCCTCAAAACATCTCCCGTTCCTTTCCCTCCACAAACTCCACCAAATGCACATCGGGATCATCTTCCAAATGGTCGAGGCGATAGGACTCTCAAACTTCCGCCTCCAGCAATACAAAACATCCACCACCCTCTTAGGCATGACCCAATCGTAGTTGAGAATACTCAGCACATGCGCCCATAATCCTCTTGCCAGCGTGCAGTGAATAAGAATATGATCAACTGTTTATCCGTCATTCTTGCATAAATAACACCACTCCGTCAAGCACACTCCCCTCCTCCTCAAGTTTTCAATGGTCAAAATTATCTTGTGCATGGCTTCCCAAACAAATAAAGTAACTCTCGAGGGAGCCAAAAGCCTCCTCCAACATTGACGCCATGGAAAAACCTCACGGGGACCCTCCAAAAGCAAAGAATACACGGACTTAACAGAGAAGACTCCACCCTTGGCCCCCATCCAAAGCAATTTGTCCGCTCCCCCTCTTCGCTTACTTATCGAATAAAGTAAGGAATGCAATGCTGAAAAAACCTCCACCTCCCAATCATTGAGCAATCTCTCAAAATGAACATCCCACACCACAATTCCGGATCCCAACTCCATACAATCAGCCACCTAAGCATCGAGCTAGAGAGAATAACTGAGGAAACTTCAACCTCAAAGGTCTCTTCCCACACCACCTACCATGCCAAAACAAAATTCTGAAGCCAGTGCCAACCACAAACTTAATATTCGCTCTAGAAAATTGTCACCCTTTGCTAATGTGTTTCCACGAGCTAACTCCATAAGAGCCCTGCCCCGCCAAAGTGCACCAACCACTCGCCTCACACCCATACTTCGTCGAAATACTGTCTTCCACAATCTATCTCCCTCAGAAGATAATCGCCAAAGCCATTTCCCAAGAAGAGCTTTATTGAATAAAAGAAGTCTCTAAGTCCCAGCCCTCCATCTATAATAGGGGAACAAACTCTTGACCACCGAACAAGGTGAAACCTGTGCTCCCCACCACCACTTCCCCACAAGAAATCCTTTTGCATCTTCTCCAACTTATTAGCCACAGACACCGGAAAAGGGAATAGCGACAAAAAGTATGGAGGAAGGCTAGAAAGAGTAGATCTAATCAACGCTAACCTTCCCCCCTTTGAAAGGTAAATGCGCTTCCAACCCGCCAACCTTCTTTCAAATCTCTCAACGATACCATCCCAGATATGCACACTGTTAAACTTAGCACCAAGAGGAAGACCCAAGTATGTCATCGGGAGAGACGAAACCTTACAACCCAAAATCTCCGCCAACACCTGAACATCATTAACCCTTCCAATAGGGACAACCTCAGACTTGCCAAGGTTAATCCTCAAACCCGACACCGCCTCAAAGCAAAAAAGTAAGCATCTGAGATTGCGCACTTGATTCTCATCACCTCCACAAAAGATTAATGTATCATCAGCAAAGAGCAAATGGGAAATGCACACCCCATTATAACCACCACTCCCCACCTCAAACCCCTTAATAGCACCTCTCCCTACCGCCTCTTTCATCATCCTACTAAAAGCTTCCATGACAATCACAAACAAAAGGGGTGAAAGAGGATCACCCTGACGCAAATCTGAGGTTGTCCCTATTGGAAGGGTTAGTGATGTCCAGGTGTTGGCAGAGATTTTGGGTTGTAAGGTTTCGTCTCTCCCGATGACATACTTGGGCCTTCCTTTTGGTGCTAAGTTTAATAGTGTGCATATCTTTTTTTTTTTATAAGTTGAATAGTGTGCATATCTGAGATGGTATCGTTGAGAGATTTGAAAGAAGGTTGACAGGTTGGAAGTGCATTTACCTTTCAAAGGGTGGAAGGTTAACGTTTATTAGATCTACTCTTTCTAGCCTTCCTACAGCTCTTCTTGGGAAATGGCTTTGGCAATTCTCTTCTGAGGGAGATAGATTGTGGAAGACAATTATTTCAGCGAAGTATGGGTGTGCACTAAAAACAAAAAGAAAGCACGGGTACAAAAAAATGCAGCGTACAGATTAAACTTATAACACCACTTTCCAATTGCCTTTTTCTGATAAAGTAGTAATTATCTAAGGCAAGTCAAAAAGGGAAAAAAACCTAGTACTTATTCAAGGGAACGCCAAAAGCCACTGAGAAAAAGTAAAGCCTACCTTCGAAAATTCACGACATCTACAAAGTTGATCAAATATCGCAATATTAAACATCCGGGTACAGCTACCCAGTTGTATATAGATGTCAGAAAACATCAGGTTAAACCCAACACAGAGATCTCCAGACATGAGCATTCCACTCTCTCCATAAACACAACATCACATGGAAGGGTACTACCATACACATCATACAAGGTTCTGTGCCTGTTGAACCTCTCATTTAAGCAAGCCAATAGCTCAACCATGTTCTCAGGTATAAGCCATATCAGTCCAACGAGAGACGTTGACTAACCATAATTCTCTAGCAACTGAAAATGAAGAAAAAGAGGATTTACTGATTTAAATACTTTTACACATACAACACCAGTCCACAAGCACTCTATACTTCTTCGTATGACTGTCTGCAGTTAGAAATTACCCTAAGCCGCAGTCTACATATAAAACAAAACATACAGCATTATCAAAAACCAAATCTCAGAATTACAACACTGTTAGGTCCAATTGGCTATCATTTCTATACTACAACCTGCAATTCTCTACAATTAGCTACCGAAAAGACATTTCTTAGCATCACAGAAACACAAACAAGAGCAACGAAATTGAGCGAAAGCACAACTGCTTCGCGGTATCCTTGGACAACGAAAATGGAAAGCGCGAATAAATAAGCGATAGGAGACGAATTATTCTAAAAAAAACCAACCTCGGGGAACCCTAATTTCCGACGAACAAACACCCGCGTAGAATTCACTGCTATTTCTACGCTACAAACGCTCTCTGAACTGCAACCGCCACAATTCGGTGCCGAAATGCATTGCTGGAATAAAAAACACGGACACCGTAGGAACAAAACCAAGCAAAACACACACAAATGACGCACAAAAAGCAAAGAACTCCATTCCAGTAAAGGATGCTTCGATGTCGAAAACGAAAAACAACGAGCACCGCAATCGAAAGAGGAATTCAGATTGGAAAACAAACCTCGAGAAATTGTGAATTCAGATTTCAGATAGCGCGCCTCTGAGGTTAGAGATAATGCCAACAGGAGCAGGAACCAAACCTTCCTAGGCAATTTCAACACGTAGAGAGAGAGAGAATGATTACTTTATAATCGTCCTTTCCATTTATTTTTACAATTCCATGTATATTTCGTGTGTTCGTTTCTTCGCCGGTCTCTGTGCGTTCTATTCTATCCGACGGGCACTTTGTACATATGTGGTGATGCGAAGGAAGCAAGGCACGGATGGTGGAGTAGTAGACGAGGAAAGAGTCATCCGTCAACATAAAGGAGCCGAAGCCGACCGCTTGCTCTCTCCACGCGCTGTTCGCCCGCGTCCGCTGCATACCCGATTAATTTGCAGGCATTTGCGGCACTTTTAAATGCTTTTCCCCATTTTGTGCTTTTACAGCTAAAACATTATTAACCTGACTCCTGACTGAAATTGTCTGTGCTCTGTATTTTCGTTTCTGGAACCAGTAAAACGCAAGAGGATATTTGTTGGAAATTTTTTTTTTCAAGATTCAAATATATTTACAAAATTATTTATTAACATTTTAAGAATTCAAACGCAAATACTAATATATTTTACACAATCTTTAATAATTTTTTATTTTTTTATTCAACACAAATTTTCTCTAGGATATTTTAGAGAAGTTGTGAAAATTTGTGTTGAATAAAAAAGTAAAAAATTGTTAGAGATTGTGTAAAATATATTAATGTTTGTGTTTGAATTCTTAATATGTTCGGTTGTAATTTTGTGAATATATTTGAATCTTGATTTTTTTTTTAAAACGAACATAACCCTATATTTTTATCCAACCCGAACATATCTAAGCTATTCGGTATAAGTTTGCCTTTGTTTCTTTCATTTTATTTAAAAAAAGTATGAACTATTTTAAAGGCTGTTATTTTGTACATATATGTTCTGTTTCATTTTTTGAATAATTAGAAAAAATCTAATCCGACCTGTACATCAGAATGGATTCACCTAACGTTAAATTGCTGACAAGTACAGTCTCCAAGATAATACAGGTTAAAGGTTGACCACCCAGATAGCTTTCAAAACCAGACAAACTAACCGCTAGACCAAATCCGACAAGATATTCCAACATCGAGTAGGGAGTAGTGTATTTTACATTTTTCCTAAAAGCAAGTGGGGTGTGGCCCATGGAAATGTGGAGATTACATGAGTACTTGCACTACATATAAAATTATATATACTCTGACAAATTCGTTCGCCAAAGCTCTAGATAACAAGACTTATGTCGCGGGCTTTCTGGATGACTATATATATATATATACTATATGCACATTTTATTAAGCTTATTATATGTGACATCATGTACGCATCCTATTGGTGCAGCAGCCACATACGTTTGAGGACGACAACGTACGTAGTTTGTGTGGGGGCTTATTCGGTTGTTACCGAAAACAATTGTTAATCGGACGGCGTTGGGTTCAGCCGATTTGTTACGGAGGGTGTAACTATTAGTGTTTGTCCAAAACCCCGTAGGGACACTTCTTGCCTAATGGAACCTAATCTTATTCACAGAAGCAGGTTTTATATTTGGTTTTTTTTTTTTCCAATTTAGACTAATAAGGGTGCCGACCATCATTATAGAAATCATTAAATGTTTGGGGTCAGTTACACAAATCCTTGAATGTTAGGGGGCTAGAATATAAAAAATTAAAGAAGATCTTTAAAAAACATTTTTTTTATTAAAGGAAAAAAATTCTGAAGAAATTTTGTGGAGCTAAGGGGGCCGCCCCCGCCGACTGATAAGGGTGCCGACCATCATTATAGAAATCATTAAATGTTTGGGGTCAGTTACACAAATCCTTGAATGTTAGAGGGCTAGAATATAAAAAAATTAAACAAGATCTTTAAAAAACATTTTAATTGAAGGAAAAAGAAATTTTTTGGAGCTAAGGGGGCCGCCCCGCCGACTAATAAGGGTGCCGACCATCATTATACAAATCATTAAATGTTTGGGGTCAGTTACACAAATCCTTGAATGTTAGGGGCTAGAATATAAAAAATTAAAGAATTAAGATCTTTAAAAAAAATTTAAAATTAAAGGAAAAAATTCTGAAGAAATTTTGTGGAGCTAAGGGGACCACCCCTGGAGACGATGATCGTGTACATAGGTGCCGTTTGTTTGCTCGAAATTTTCGGCCCGGAAATTAAAAGCAAAACAAACGTCATTTTCATATCTCACAATTTTTGGCCGTACCAATCTTAGGACGGTTTTGTCCCTAAAGCAAGTCCTGACATTTCCATTTATACCCCTGAATGATCTACAGCGTAAATATATCATAAGGGCAGAGATGGAAAGCAGAAAACATATGACCCCACCTTTGCTCTGACCGAATTGACGCAAACTGACTGCATTTCTGCATGGCAGCAAAGGTGTTTGACATTTCCAACAGTATACATAACAAACCAAACAAAAAAAACCAATAAACTTACTTGAATGCGGCGCAATAAAAAAAACCAACAAAAAGTCAAACAAACAAACTCAATGACGGTCAATCATTAGTAATAATTATTATCCCAAAATTTTCAAACGTCTATCCAAACACACTTTAAAATTTTAACAACTTTTCTCAAACTTCAATAAATTTCAATTTTCACAAGATTTTCAAAATTTTGGGAATATTCTTTAAAATTTTGGGAATCAAACATCCCCATAATGAAGTGGGTTGTGACTACTAAGCGAGCATAGCAGGAGAAATGGTCAACCTATATTATAAGGAGAATTTAATTTTATAATTAAATACTGTGAAAATGTTATCACGTGCCACCTGATGTTTGATGATTAGGCCTCCTGTTGGAGGGTTGTAAGGCTATGCTTCGATCTAGCTTGCTTGAAGAAAAAACTACACTAGGGTTGCGGGTTTCTCGTGGCTCGTTGAGCCTTTTAAGAGGGGTGATTTGGAATCCATAAAAGGGTAAATTTTCATGCACTCTACAATTCTTGTTTTTTTTTGTTGACTCTACAATTCTTGTTCAGAAGAGAAAGTGTAACACCCCAACCCTAATAGAGTATTTTGAGGTTCAAATTTTTTTAGTATAATTGAATTTAAATGTAACACTAGATTTAAGGATAATTTAAAACTACAGATAGAGATCTAATCCTATGTTTAAACATAAAAATTAAGAATAGAGATAATCTTATGTTTAAATTTTAAAGTGAAGAGATAGAGATAAAATCTTGTATTTGAATTTCAAAATTGAGGAGACAAAGATTTGAACTCCTTTAACCAAAAGTTTAGTGGGTTATAATGATTTTTGTGCTTTGAACGCTTAGCTATTGGTTGAGGGAAATGTCTTTCTGATAATAATTAAATTAATTGTTTCTATTTCCTTTTTATGCAAATTTTAGTAACTCCATCAAATTATCTCTCTAATTTCAATTAACCCATAAACTTTTCTTCTTAGATTATTGGGGCGTAATGGTATTTTCACGCGAGTGGAAGGTCAAAATAAGATCCCAAATCGATTGGGGGATGGAACCATAATAATCATAAAGTTCAACAGGTGAGTTGAACGAGTTAACGTTTAGGGGTAATTCAGATTAGGGTGATAGTTTGTCGAGGGTTATTGTAATTTTTCCTAGATTATATATGAAGTGCGCAAATAGAGCTTTTATATGTAGGGGAAGGATTTCATAGAGACTTCAACTGTGGGGTTAACACTTTTTTCAAGGGGATAAGACAAGTTGACCTTTATATAGAGGAGAGGTAGATTACGATCCTCTACAATTTTCTGTCCGAATGTAATTCGAAAAGAGATAGATATAACAGGTGGACCCTACATCATTTAATCCAGTCATGTAAAGTTTCAGGCAGCATGGACCCTACAATAAGGTCTATTTGTTGTGTCTATCACTCTTCGAATTGCATCAGACAAGAAATTGTAGAAGATCTTGATCTGAGGAGAGCAGTCTAGAAGAACACTTAGATTGAGTCAAAATGTACTTCCCATTAGGAAATCTTCCTCCACACATGCGAGTGACGACAATAAGTCGTATACATATGGGGATTAGACACATACGGCCTATAGGACATGGATTGCCATTATTTCAACATGCAAGACATGAAAGTCAAATCACATATACGAATTTCAAAATTTTGACTACAAAAAATTAGATTTGAGAAGACAATTTATATTCTTATGAAGAATGGATAAATTGTACAAAAATAGAATGCTTAATTACTTCATTGGTCCTTCGGGTATCGCGAAGTCCTAACTTGGGTCCCAGGGTATTTTTTTGTCCTGGTTAGTCCTTGAGAAATTTAACATTCTGTATTTGATCCCGTCATCTGAGGATAGCAGCTGGACTAAAATGTCCTACGTGAGTAACAGGGCCCGTCACCTTTAGTTCGTATTCGCGACGTTTCTTTGCCTCTTAGATGGTGAGGCTAGGGCTCCAATAGATGGTCCCGTAGAGAAAGCTAGAGAGGGGTTAAGCAAGAACAAGAGCCCGAGTAAAGGTTAAACCTGGTAGCCCAAAGAAAGTAAAGAAGCGAGTTGTGGATGAAGCTCAACGGGGTAAGTTGAAGTGGAATAAAAAAATCTAGATGCATGAGAGGTAGGGATACGTGGTGAATACAATTAGCGGTGATGTGACATCTGTAGGGCTGCACAACCCCGGTGTAGGTGCTGGTTTTGGCCAAAACCGGCACCTACACCGGGTAGGCCGGTTTTGAAAAAATTGCCACCTACACCTACACCGTTAAGGGCAAAAACCGGCCGGTGTAGGTGGCGGTTTCCGGTTATCCTACATTAATATTGAGGCATTTTTTTAGCATTTTTTATTTTACGCACTTGGCCCAAATGTATTTTTTTCTTTTTTCCTTTTGGTACATTAATCACATATCAATAAAATCTAATAGAGAATTAGAGACGTAACTAAAGATAATGAAATCCAAATTCCAAATACAATAATATTAAAGATCATCTTAAAAGATAAGATGAAAATTTAAAGTCCAAAGTAATAGAGAATTAGAGACGTAACTGTAAGATTATCATAAAGAATCAAAGATGGGTAACTCCTTCAAAACCCCTACTCCTCAATCTGCGTCGCCAAGATGGGTAACTCTACACAACATATTTAAATACACCAAGTTATAATTTATAAAAATAAAAATATTATTGAAACTAATAAACTACCAAAAGCAAAAATAAAATTACCCGAGTCAATTGTATAAGTTTGTGGATCTTCTGTCATATCAGAAGTCATGTCCTTCCCATCCACAATAGGGTCGCATCTCATCCAATTTTGAGCACAAATGAGACCTTCTGCAGTTTTTGGGGCCAATAAACTCCGAAAGGGATCCAATACCCGACCTCCAGTGCTAAATACTGACTCAGAAGGTACAGTGGTAATGGGAATTGCCAACACGTCCCGAGCTATGCGGGCAAGGATAGAATACTTATGAGAGTTAAGGTTCCACCAAAGCAAAATTTTAAATGAAGGATTCTTTGATTCAACTGACTCTGATAAATATCTCTCAACCTCAGATTTGGAGTCTGACATTTGGCTAGCAGCCCTTACAAGATCAAACTCATCTCAATTCTCATTATCCCCCAAAGTCACACTCTCACTGTCACCCACCTCCCCGACGCTGCCATGGTTGCCATTGTTATACTTATATTCAGTAAACAACCGTTCTAAAGTAGTCTTCACATTCAATGACATAACTTCGCCTTCTGCTTCTCCCAATACTTTCTTAAACCAATAATTCAGTACAATCATCTTGTTTCTTGGATCAAGCAACACTGCAACAAATAAAAGTCTATTCACTATCATCAAATCACCCCAATACTTGTCATACTTCGTTTTCATGCGAGATGTCATCTCTTTAAGCAAAGTATCATTACTAGAACAATACTTGTCCAAATGGCTATGTATCTTAGCCAACTCCTCCAAGTATACATTAGCTGTAGACACACTTGATCCCGACATTCTTAATGTTACTTCGTAAAATAACTTCAAGAACTTTACAAAGTGGCGAATGTGCTCCCAATCCTCGTCCGTGGCCGCGCCTAATCCTCTCCTCCCATGCCCCTCTTCGCCCAAATACAACATAAAGTGTCCATCCTCATCCAACATCAACTCAAATGCCTCTCGATACTTCAAAGCCACATCCAACATCAAATAAGTTGAGTTCCAACGAGTGGTAACATCAAGAGTCAAAAATTGAGTAAATGTAACCTCTTTAATATACACACATTCTTTAAACTTGTCTAACCTTTGGGGTGATGACTTAACATATTTGACCATATTCCGAACCTTAGCAATTGACTTATCAACCTCTTTCAACCCCTCAGACACAATCAAATTCAAAATATGTGCACAACATCTCAAGTGTAGGAATTCATGGCCACAAACAATCCTCCCTCCATCCAGAGTTTCTTTTTGCAATTGCCTCCTCTTTAAATGGTCAATGGCAGTGTCATTAGAGGAG
This sequence comes from Myrica gale, assembly GCA_963930655.1. Taxonomy (NCBI): domain Eukaryota; kingdom Viridiplantae; phylum Streptophyta; class Magnoliopsida; order Fagales; family Myricaceae; genus Myrica; species Myrica gale. The sequence goes on from OZ005620.1 coordinate 9,687,045, forward strand.
GCATTGTCAACTGTTATTGTAAGGATTTTTTGTATCCCCCAATCATTCATACAGTCTTCTATTTCCTTAGCAATACTAGACCCCTTATGATCTTGCACCCTCCTAAAAGGCATGGCATCTCGCATGAAAAGAAAGAATAGAGAGCTGGATCTAGCCGCTGGTGCTGGAGAGTGGAGAGAAAAGAAAGAAAATTGAGGCGTGGAGTGAAATGGGTCTGAACTGGGTCGGGGGAAAAGAAAGAAAATTTGGCGTTTTTTTTTAATTTTTAAGAAAGCGCTCGAGCGCCTGTCGAGCGGCGCTCGAGCGAGAACTCTCTGTATGGATGCTAGGGGAGAAAACGGGTCGTTTTGTTTTTAAAAAAAAAATTAAAACCCGGTTCCCGGTACCCGGGAACCCGGTGCCGGGTAACCTGGGAACCGGGAAAACCACCGGGTTTTGTAAAAAACCCCAAACCGGCACCGGCACCGGTGAAGCCGGGTACCGGGAACCCGGTGCCGGTGTCACCGGATTTTTCCGGTGTGCTTGTGCAGCCCTAGACATCTGTTACTCACATAAGACATTTTCGTCCAGTTGCTGCCCTTAGATGACGGAAAGGACCAAATACATAATGTTAAATTCTCCAGGGACTAATTCAGGACGAAAAATACCATGGACACCAAGTTGGAATTTCACGATACCCTAGAGACCAATAGAATAATTAAACTAAAATAGAATGCTAGTTTGGGGGAAGGGTTTAACACATAATGTCCTCCACTTAAAAAATCTCATGTCCTTATGTAAACATGATCAATGCGATATCAGATTATTATTTATTTTTCTAAGCTATTGACTAGTTATATTGGATTATAAGGATGTAATGAAACATGTCAATGATATAAAAGGACAATTAATCATCCGTTCTACATGTTGTATGGTGTATTAATAAGCTATCATTTTCACTCATATTAGTGTCGTTATGACCTATTAGAAAATATAATTCAAATAATAAAATATATACTTATATTTTTGGGATAAGTGATAGTGCATTATGACTCCAAACCGTGATAGTCATATTTTTTTTATCATAACAACTCCGGAATTTCATTGAGTCAAGGAACTAGGTTCAAAGATCTTAGTTACATACTGTAAAAGGCTAACTAGACCCTCTCGGTCAAATAGTCATACAAACCCAACCGGGCAGAAAGTTGAAATGACTCGTAATGAGCGAAAGACTGAAAAATTCAACGTAAATAGAAGGGGAGGGAGGTGAGAGTGGCCGAAGCTCCTCTTGCTACCGAAGAGGCCGGTGAGGGAAGGGAGGAGGAGATCAGAGCAAGAGAGAGAGAACGAAAAGATCTTGTTTGTTCTACTTCTGCTGCTTCTTAAGCGATACGATATTATATTGTACTTGAAAATGTCTAGTAAAGCCTACAGTAGACCTTCTTAGAAATAATATATACGTATACCAATTTCACCTAATAAACCTACAAGGACTTGTTCCCTCTGCAAGACCTTTTATAAGTACCAATTTCACCGGCCTCTTCTCATGATGCATATATACCAAATACTATATATGTCAAATCGAATGTCATTTTCTTATCCAAATAGAAATTCATATCCTTAAGAAAATATTCCTAACATAACAAAATTATGTTCTTTTTTTTCTTTTCTAAGGAGGGAAAACCAAGTATTTATACACCAAGCAAAAAATTATGCTTTTAAAAAACTTTTTATATAAAATTTGAGTACTCAATCTTTTCTTGTGTTCGCAGTTAGGTATATTTCTCCGGTCCCACCTCCTATATTTTAATCCTTTTTTTTCCTGAACAAAATCGATTCTTTAAGGGAATTTTATTTAATGTGTCATTTGTCCCCTTTCCCTCAATAGTATCCTTCTTGATTTGAAACTCAACGAAAAGGAATATAATTTCCTAATAGATCGCATAGGATAAGGCATAAGAAAGGGTACAACATGTCGAAATAGTCTAAAATGGAAGAAAAAACTAGTAATATGGAATGGACACGGAGCTTTTTTGTCATGATTATTGTTCTCTTGGGCTTTATAACACTATAAAAAAACAGGTCTATAGCGGCGGTCGCTACAAACACCGTTAAAAGGTATTTTTTGTACCGCCGCTAGAAATCAGGTATCTACAACGGCGGTCATTATGACCGCCGCTGTAGAGTTTAGCTTTAGCAGCGATTTTTGAAAAAATCGCTGCTATAGGTATACTTTGAAAAAAAATAAAAAATTTAAAAATATATTTTATTTAATGTTAATAATTATTTTATAGACTATTTTATTCCTTTTAATACATATTTTTATTTTGTCATGTGTTTAAAATATATTTTAGGAGACCTACATAATAAAATATGGAATTAAAAGGAGTTTAATGAAAATTGTAGTTGTTATATGGAATCATAAATAATGTTATGAAAGTTATATTTATGATTGTTATGGTAATTATATTTTTATTACTTAAATCTAAGTAGTTTAGACATTTATTATCATATGCTTATAATGAGCATATATATTTGTAATAATTAGTAATATAATAATATTTAATTATGATATATTATTTAATTTCAAACAAAAAGATATTGTGAGATTAATTAGCTTATACAATTTAAATACATAACTTAATATCTGATCATAGTTGTTATAGTAGTTTATATTTTTAACTGAGGTTTTTACTTGTTTGACTGTACAAGATTTTCCCCTGACAAAATTGGTACACCTTCCGTTATTGTTATTCAGAAATACTCGCCAGGTTCTGTTTAAGTACTCTTCTAGTTGTTGTATTTCATTAAAGTCTGGCTGTTATGTCCAGTAGACTTTTTGTTCGTTCTAAAAAGATGTGAAAGCTGTTTACAGGATACTCAATTTTTGTTACTGAGCTTCAGCGATATAATATCCTATTTTTCTTCTTGAGAACCTATTACAGATGATGGAGCTCCTCTATTTTATTTATATGTTTCACAATTGTGGTTCAAAGTTGTTAACCGGTTGTTGATTGTGAATTAAAACTGTGCTGTTAAATTTTAAGAAACCTTGGGAACCACATTGTTGTTGATAGATGTAACTGCAATTAGTGTTTCAACTTTGTGGCTCTGGTCTGGTTGTGCTCGTGAACTGTTTGCATCCATAGTTAAGCACCTAGTATTAGTATTAAAAAAGATCATGAATGAAATTAGTGTAATTCCAAGTATAGGTACACTTTGATGATACGTACAGTTGGTATAATTGCGTGTGACCTATGTCCAAAATGCTTATATTCTATTGGAAATTTTATTTTAGTGCCATTTGATCCTGGACATAGTTAGGCACACAGGCGGAGGGAGGGGGGGCGAACCGGGGCCAGATACACGCCTACAACATTGAGCCTAAACACTCATCATTTAAGGTAAATGTGTAAACTCAATGCTGAATGTGTATCCGAAGGACAAAAGGAAAATTTGCATCGAAATTTCTAAACACATCTGTCACAATAGCAAATACAATTACACACATTACTCATATTGTAAACTCAAACTGTCCATAACGTGGACAATTCAAGAATTACATCCAGTTCGTTATCCGAACTTTGTGTAATTCTTAAACGGGGTCTAAGGCTACTAAATAAATGCATCGCATAACAACAACTACCGTTCGGACGTAACATAACGGTCCGAACCATACACACAGATGTTCGGACGCGTTTTGCAAAGAGTCCGAACCAACAAATAGAGTCCGAACGGTAAACACATCGTTCGGGCTGCGATTGTCGAACAAGACAATTATTCGACGCACAGACACTATTTTCACCCAAAAATCTTGTCAAAATCAACCCCAACCCCAATCACAAACACTTCAATATAAACACATCACAACCAACCCTAAACTCAATTGCAATCATTTTAGACCCTAAAATTTTGAAAAACACATGCTTTCATATATTAAAATACAAGTTTTTCATCCTAAAATAATTCAATTTAAAAACCACTAAGCTCAAATACAATCCAACTTCAAATTCTAAAAGATATGCTCTTTTCACACCCTCTTAAATGAGATTGAACGCCCAAAATCAGCTCTCCGCTTCTCCTCGTGCTCAAATCTCTCGTTTACATTTTTCCCATTTTTTCTCCCCTGTCTGCGATCTGTAAATTTCATACGCTTGAATAGCGTTCGGACACATCAAAGAAAGTTCGGACGCATGCGTCTGCACGATGATTTACACATCCGAACTCCCTCTTACAGTTCAACACACCGTTTTAGTAATTCTCAAATGACGGCGTATGCTCATTTACATAAATGTTTGAATAGTCATATACCATCCGAAACGTACCTTACAGCACACGAGACTGTCTAGGAAATACCAAGACGATAGCGTCTGATAATAAACAATCACGTCCGCACGCGTTCGGATGGTATTTTGCATTTCAGGAGTCCCGACCATATAAAAATGTGTTCGTACGATTTGTATTATATAATACGACACCGTTCAATTTTACATTAAACAGTCCGGATGGATAAATTAAGGTCCGAACGTTTTTGGACGATTTTGATTTTTTTTCACTTTTTAATTAACTTTATTAGCAAATTTTGAATAACCAAAGTTAGTTAATAATGTCAATAATCTTAAAGGGGATTAAGTTTTAATATCAATATTTTTTTGAATGAGTGTACTGAAATTATAAACATAATATTAATTAACATATTGTATTAAGTTCTAAAAAATACAAATAACATAACTGAAATGACTTAAAACATAATATGAACAGAAACATCAAATAAAATCTATACATGTCCACAAAACATAATATAAAAGTAAATGTCCTCAAAACATAATAAAAAAATAAACGTGATAGTAAAAGTAAATAAATGTAGACTACGAATCATCATCATCATCATCCATGAGTTTTAGGACGTGACGAACGTGACGAAGGTGCTCCTCTATCAGCACGACCCGCTCAGTCTGGGGAAAGAGCTCCTCACCAATTGCCACGCCCCTCAAACCCTCCTTAAGCGCAGCGACGTCCTTCTTCCACCCAGCGTCCATGTCGGCGACCTTCTGCTCCAAAGTCGTCAGACGACGACAAATATCACTGACCATGCAATGGGTGGGCTGCAAGACCGACTGTGTCCGCTGAGACAGCTCCGTCATCATATCGTCCATCCAACTCGGTCGTTGTGGCCCAAGTCCTTGGGTCGAGCTCGATTGCCTCTGGCCGCTGTTGTCGTCTTCCTCTAGCAACTCGAGCGGCTTGCAGCGCTCGGCGTGTCTGGGCCATCGATTTGTAGTTCGTGATCTTTTTGATCGACCCAAGTGGAAGCGCCCTCAGCTCGTCACCACCCTCGAGTACCAGCATGGCGTGCTGGAACTGGGTCAGAAGAATCCCATGCGGCAATGAGATCGTAGCATCAGTCTTCAAGGCCTCTGCACGAATGGACTGGTAGATTTATGATGCTATATCAACAGGTAGCCCTCATACAACTACCAGGTACAGGAACTCGGCCCAGTTATAAGAAAACGTTGTGGTGTGCTTCTTCGGGTCGATGGAGGAGCATAGGATCATATGCATGATCCGCCAAAAAGGAAGCAGTTGCCCGTGTACCATATAGGCTCCGACCAAAATCGTTGTATCATCTCCCAGCATGGTACGGAATACCTCGGCCTTAGTAGGCCGGCCCTCCTCGCTCATTGGCAGGTTTGGGAACGCTGCCAAATCTCTCTCATACCCCAAGAAATTCGCCAGCTCGTCGGGCGAGAATATGATTGGAACGTTACGGACAGTGACCTCCATACTAAGATCCTCGAGGTCCCTCGCCCGTAATACAAAGCAATAAAACTCATGTACCATTTTTTTTAAACATAGCCAGTCTTGTGGATCAATGGAAGCCAACCTAACCCATCCACCACCTCCGGAAGCGTCCGACCCTCAAAAGTAAGATCGTTAAAGTCGGCCAATTTGATGTCCAGCTCGACAACAATCGAGCGCGACATAATGATCATTCTATGCTACTCCACTGTCAAAGCTCGAATGCAAGATTGCTCATCATCATTTTTTTTAGAATCTGCACAAACAAGCGTTCGCAAGGTTAGACAAATGTTCGAACTAAAAAAAACCGTCCGAAAAGGAATATTTATGTTCAGAGATTATCAAAACGTCAACGTAACCATTTTGAAAGTCAAAACTGTGTCCCAACCGATTTGGATACCCGTCCTAACCCTAAGACGGTAAAAAAACTATTTAAATTTAACATTAAATCGGTCGGACTTCATTGAAAGAGCGTCCAAACACGATCAAAACAACAACGTATTGCACCGAAAGACAAAGACAAGAGTTCGAACGCCCAAACAATGTCCGGACGACTAAATAATGAGTCTGAACATTGTGTGGATGATGACCGAGTTAACTCAGACATGACAACGTCCCTCCACCTCCCCACTCGCCCAAAAATTTCACCAAAACACAAACTAATACACTTAAAACGAACCTAACACTTAACACAATCAATTTCTATGTACAAATCAATCAAAAAACACAATGTACTATACAAAAAATAGAATTGAAATTCTATACATAAAATTATAATAAAAAAAAAGAAATTTTTACCATTAAAATCTTGTTAAAAATAAGTTAAACATATCTGGATGTGATTAGATCCACGAAAGAGTGATATTACGTTCGGTGAAGAAAAAACTTGAGTTTTGAAAGATTTTTTAGGGAAAACGTTCGGTGTTCGTGAAAATGACGAACTGTTTGTCATTTCAAAATATGTCACTAACATCCGAACTCAGGGTAGGCCGTCCGGACTCTATTTTGCACACTTGGCCCAATCATCGTACTCCGTATTAAATGCCAAAATTTAAACGTGTAAAATTGTTCGACACAATAAACCCGTTCGGCTGTTTTATCAAGGCGTGCAAACGGCCAGCCCGAACGTTGTAATGAATTGACGCGACGTGGAAGCACACATTTGGCTGAATAAATGGCGACTCTCGTCTGGACGTCTATCACACTTGTACGTCATGCGACGGTTACGTGACTGTTCGGACGGTGTCCTAAACCGTTCCAACGCGTACCTCATTTACTCTCAATTAATTTATGTAAATAATTTACTTTATTTCATTCAATTAAATGTAATTTGGCACAAATATTTAGCTTACTATATTTATTTTAAATACATAAAAAATATATATATAGTTAGTCATATTTTTATATTAAATATCAATTATAACTAATCATCAATTTAATTGTAATTGCAAGCTAATTGATCTAACTTTTACAATCTAATTACACTAACTGTTCCTTTAGTGTAATCACTCATTTAATTTTAATAATTATCTGTTTAAATTGTAATAAATTTAATCTAGTGAAACAACATAATTAATATAAAATATCAAAAATAATCCAAATATCGAATGAACACCAGCTAGACAGCCTAATTTCATAAACACAAACAACACAACAAACTAAACAAGTGACGTTATTTAATAGAAATACATGAAATTTATGAATAAAGTTTTACCAGAAGTTTTTTGAGAGACCTCGAATGGACAGTGAAAACGTTTGAGAGAAGTGAGTGAGTTTGTGATTTTGACAAAGTCTGGCAGTTTAATGTGGCCAGTAACCATCCGAACATGTTATATTAGCGTTTGGACACTTCTCAGCGTTTATACTGACACGTGGCACTATCAAATTTAACGCAATTAAATATGCCCGATTCGAAAAGTTTCTAGAACTTATAAGGTCGGAACACTATTTCTTTGTCCGGACTGTATCGATGTCATGTGTCTGAAGTTTTGCAACGTGGAACCACACGATTCGAGGAAGAAACATTTATAATTGTGCGGACCTTTTTTTTACCGTCCGGACTGTGGTATTTTTGTCGTTGGAACGTGGTTTACAACGTGTGGACGGAATAGAGTGTTCATAAAGATTTTTAATTTGTCACTCTAGCCTGACGATTATTATTCATTAGGTAATGTCCGTTGGGACTGTGTATAAAAGGAGTAATTTTGTTTCTAATTGTTTTTAATTATTCATTAGATTTTTAAAAGGACGGTATTGTAAAAATTGTGACGATTCTAATTGTCACTCAGTTACGACGATGTGGAATTTGTCACCCTCCAGCGGGTCCGAACAGGTTTCTTGAGCGGTCGGACGTTATTTTGTTTTTTTGACGATTTTTATCTTCACTCATTCGCGATGCGTATATATCGTCACACTAGAAATACGTCTGAACGTCGTTGTGACCGGTCTAGACCGTTTTGGCATTTCTGGATGGTTTTGGGTGACGAAATTAATATTTTTTCATGGAAAGTTCACTTTAGGTGACAAAATTTGGTTTGACACCCAAAATTTTGTCACCTAAAGCATAAATTCTTGCAGTGGGTATGCCTCTTGCTCCAGGTATCCTTTCTCTTTATCTTCTAATTTTTCATACTAGGTCGCCCAGTGGTTATGTATTTGATCAATCTTGTCTGTCCACTTGGGGTTGTTCAACAAGACCCAGAGTTAGACAATCCTAGGAAGGCTCGGGTTGCTCATGCAATCAATACTAGGCCTTGGGACATAAACGAGTTGTTACCGACTTTGTCTCCTCCCTCTGGGGACAATACTGAGTTATTATCAAGAATCGACAATCTTCTATGGCTTCTTAAGTACTTTCTGATCAAGCATCCTGCATGTTTGTTGCAACAGGAATTAAGGTAAAGTGTTCTAAAAGCACTTTAAAGGCCAAACGATTGGCTGATGCACTGCCTGTGGTTAAATCTCAGCATGTTGCTGCTCAGGCTACCCACCACAAAACAAGGGAACGATTGTTGGCGAGGAGTGCATCATGTGGCCCCTCAAAACCTGTGGTTACTCCACTTTATAAGTCGGTGACAACTTTAACTAGTGGCCCTGTTTTCCCTCCTGAGGGGGAAAAAGTTATCTTTCTGGTTCAAGCAGCAATGACGTGCAGGTCGTTGAAGACACACAACAAATGACTATCTTGCCTAGCAGCGATCTTCCTCAAACCGTCTCAAGCCTAGCAGGAGGAGGAAACTGATCGACGAGGATGAAAAACACTTCTACACAGTTTGCAAGTGAGCGATTGTTGTCGTCCCTATTATTTGGGCCCCCTAAGGCTAACCTACAAGGTGTCCGCGACCATTGTCACGGTTGGAGCCTGACCCCATAAAGCGACTTCGTGACTTATTGCCTACCGTATTAGCCGAGGGGTCTCTATTGATAATGTCGGAGCAGGGATTGCCGAAGTTGTTTGTCATGATATAATGGTAAGGATTTTATATTTCCGAGTAGTCATTTGGATTTTTGTTTGTGCCCCTTTGGTGACTTGTGTTGTTTCTATCAGATGGTAGCGAGTTTACTACAGACTTGGGAGTAGGGCTGAACAGAACCGGACCGCAGACCGGACCGGACCGGATTTGCGGTCCAGTCCGGACCGGATTTAAAGACCGGATTTATCTGGTCCGGTCCGTTCTGTATATTTTTGAAATGCGGTCCGGACTGGACTGGACCGCATTTAATAATTTTTTAATTTTTAAAAAATTATTACCATTACTACGCCTACTGCACTGTCATAAATTTTTTTTAATTTTTTTAAAAAATATTACCGCACTGCGCAGTGCAAATAGCACTGCGCAGTGCGCCCAATAGCACTGCGCACACTGCACAATAGGCGCAGTGCTATCTGCAGTGCGCCTCATAGCACTGCGCCTACTGCGCAGAGCTCTACGCTCTGCGAAATTTTTTAAAAAAATAATATATTTTTTTAAAATAATTGAATTCCTGTCTTAAGTGGTCCAGACCGGACCGCATTTTTAAAACCCAGACCGGACCGGACCACATATAAGTGGTCCGGTCTGATCTTTTAATATTAGAGGACCGAAAATGCGGTCCGGACCGCATTGCGGTCCGAAAACCGGACCGCATTTCCGGTTTTCACCCCTACTTGGGAGAGCTCGAGGGCTATTGAAGTATTCATGGATAAGCTGAAGATTGAGCTATCTGATTTGCATGGCAAGCAATCTAAAGATGAAATTTCTATTAAGGTAGTTAGGGAAACTCAGATTGAGGTGCGTGACCTACGTGCTACGATGAAGGAATTGATTGCCTCTGTGGGCGATTGGGAGGGTCAAGCAACGTTCGATGGGTCAATTCAAAAAAAATTATGGGCAGACCTAATATCTTGATCCATTGACTTTTTACGCCTTACCACTGCACGATAGGAAGCTGAAGTCAAATTGGGTGAAAAATGTCATATACATGTTGAGCTGAAAGAAAGCACTACTAGGAAGGAGGATCACCTGGAACGGGAGTTCTCTGCTAGTGATTCAAGTCAAGGTGTTAGAAAGCCTAGTGCATTTGGGCGAATCCAACTTGGTATCTCTTCAAAGCAAATTGGAGGGCGAGAAGAAATCGGGAGCAGAAGTAATGAAAACTTTGGAGTCTCACTGCCATGAGGTGGAGCGCAACCTGTTGCAGGTTCAAATAGCCCTGAGCTCTGAATCTTCAATGGGTTTTAATGAGGGGTTAGAAGCGGCGACTAAGGCGCTGAAGGACAAGTATCCTTAGATCAACCAAGTTGATCTGAGCCCTAAAGACTTTTGGGGTGGTCCTGAGGCGGAGCCAGAGACTCCTTACCTTGAGGAATCTACAATGGAGGGCAGCCCCGTTGAGGTGGGCATTCAGCCTTCAAGCCCTATTGCTGCTGATCCAAGGCCTTCACAGGTAGTAACATCTGACCAGTGGAAACAACATCCGACCAACCAAGTGGAACCTATTAGGCAGCCTAATTCTGATTAAGGGGATATTTGACACAGTGATAGTTTGCTAGGATAATTTTGTATGGGTCACGCATGTGAGGCCTACTTTTTTTTGCTAAACAATCTTGGGTCGTGCTAAACATTCTGGCCCTCGCTGTCCATTGTCTTATTTTGTATAATTTTCTTTCTTGTTCGTGGCATATCAACGTCAATCCATTTTAATTTCGTACTAACAGCCTCCCTCTTCATGCGCGCCTTTTTGGAAAACTGGTATTATGTGCAAAGCACCCAACTAAGTTTTGTCAGCGCCTTAAATGGTATCAACTGACGGTGTTGTAACCATGATGGCGTTGTGTCATATGAAGAGACACACGGATAGACCAGGGGTTTTTTTTGTAGGGTTATATATAAGATTCTATTTGCTTGCTTTCCTTCCTATGCACCTTAGAGTTTCGTAACTATTTTTTGTTTCATATCTTGCTTCTTATTCTTTCTTTACTTCTTTCTGTCAAATATTGCAATGGCTCCATGGCGCCATGTTGATCAGAGACGTCGTGTGGATCATCTCACTACCCTGCCCGAAGACCTGCTATAAGACATAATGCGGCGCGTAATAGGGAAATCTGTGGACGAGCAGATCAACCTGCAGCAAGTCTAACATCTTCTAAAAGAGGTGGCCAGTTTTGAAGAGGTTTGTCGTTCTGTAACCATCCAAAGGTTGCTCCTGCTCAGTGAAACTCTGCCTAGTTCTTGGAGATACTGATGGGGTATGGGAACCCTAATGCCTTGTTCCTGGGAGGTATCAAGAAGATGTTCTCAGGTTGGAACCGGGAAGCGAGAGAACAATTGGTGGTGGACGCTGTAGATAGGGGGAGTCTTCCCGGGGCTTACTTGCACTGCATGCCTCGTCTAGCAACTGGCAATGTAAATGGAGACCAAGGAATGAAGGTCTTTTCCCATCGTCAATCATTGAAGGATGCCTTCCACCTTATTGACCTGCGCCTGCCAACCCGCACCCTATTCCGTGAGGAATGGGGGCATCGCACCCATATCATTATAAGTGTGTGGCCAACTTGTTTGGGGGATCCTGAGGTGTTGGTTCCCGACGAAGCTCTGGTGGGTTTTCCTCACGACTGGATAGTGAATGCCTTTGACCCGTGCCTCTGTTTAACCTGTAGGGCTGGTAGAGAGAGTTAAGTTTTTCAAAATTTTTATGACTGGGCACTATGGCTTGCCCTTCTCATTGATTTTATCAGTTTAAGATGTTATATACCAACTTTTTGCATTATATAAAATTTAAATATATGTAATCTTGCTTTGAATTTCATGGCATTTGTTTTAGTAATATGCTCCCAATGAGTTTTTCCTATATGGTTTCGAGGAGGTAGGGATAGAATCGAGGTTGATCAGATCGTTGATCCAATCGATCTTAATTATTGACTAAGTCTTTGGTAGTCATGTTAGTCAGGTTGAAACATGAGGTTCTATAGGGACTTGGCCAGGCAATTGGGCATGGCGACCAAGCCCTATCCTGGGACTTTTTAGAGGCGCACCAAATCTTTGACTATGGCGATCAAGTTCCAACCTGGTGTACATTTTGCAGAGGTACACCTGACCTTTGGCTAGGGTGACCAAGTTCCTTCCTGGAGTTTTGTAGAGGTGCACCAAGCCTTTGGCTATGGCGACCAGGTTCCAACCTGGGGTTTTGTAGAAGCTCGCCATGCCTTTGGCACCAACCTAGTGTTTTGCAAAGGCACACCTGACCTTTGGCTAGGTTGACCAAGTTCCAAGTTGGGGTTTTGTAGACGTGCACCAGCCTTTGGCTATGGCGACTAGGTTCCAACCTGGGGTTTTTTAGAAGCACACCAAGCCTTTGGCTCCAACCTGAGATTTTGTAGAGGCACACCAAGCCTTTGGCTATGGCAACTAGGTTCCACCTTGGGCTTTTGTAGAGGCACACCAAGCCTTTGGCTATAGCAACTAGGTTCTGACCTGGAGTTTTGTAGAAGCACACCAAGCCTTTGGCTGTGGCGACCAAGTTCCAACCTAGGTTTTTGTTGTTCCAACCTAGGGTTTTGTAGAGGCATACCAAGCCTTTGGCTATGGCTACTCAGTTATAACCTGAAGTTTTAAAGAGGCACACATGACCTTTGGCTAGGGTGACCAAATTCCAACCTGGGGTTTTCAAGTTCTAACCAAAAATTTTGTAAAGGCACACGTGACCTTTGGCTATGGCAACCAGGTTTTAACCTGAGGTTTTGTAAAAGCACACAAAGCCTTTGGCTATGGTGACCAGGCTCTGATCTGGAGTTTTATAGAGGGACACCAAGCCTTTGGCTATGGCGACCAGCTTCCAACCTGGGGTTTTGTAGAGGCACATGAAGCCTTTGGCTATGGAGACCAGGTTCCCACCTGGGGTTTTGTAGATGAATTCGAACAAGTGATAAATTGAGAAAGCATGCTTTATTCTTTTATTTATTAAAAAGAAACTAATTGTTGTGCTACGACTGTACATCCGAAGGCAATTACTCTATTGGTAGAATTTCCTCAAATCAGCTATATTCCATGGGTGGGGAAGTGCTTTCCCTTCAAGATCTTCTAAGTAGTATATCCCTAGTCGAGAGTTTTGGGTAACCCTGTAGGGGCCTTCCCACATGGGATGGAGCTTTCCATATGCTGGATTAACTGGGGCCGACATTATCTCTCACAACACCAACTCTCTAACTTTGAGCTTCTGTTCCCAAACTCGGGCGTTATAGTATTGTTCTACTTTATTCTGATAATTATGATTTCTCATTCCGACTTCCATTCGCTTTTCTTCCAGAAGATTAAAAGCTGATCGAAGTTCTTTTTCATTTTCTTGAGGTTCATGGCTCGTTACCATGTACTTATGAATATCCATCTTCATCGGGATCATTGCCTCTGATCCATACATTAAGTTTAATGGAGTTTCTCCAGTGGGTGTTCAAGTTGTAGTTCTTTAAGCCCAAAGTACCATAGGGAGTTCCTCTACCCTGTTCCCCTTACAGCTATCAAGCTTCACCTTAATCATGCTCACAAGAATGCAGTTGGTGACCTATACTTGCCCCTTGACCGGTGGATATGCTAGCGAGTATAAACATTATTGGATGCCAAGATCTATGCAAAAATGTTTGAACCGTCTATTTTTAAACAGCCTGCCATTGTCAAAGATGATAACCTGAGAAATTTCAAATCGACAAACAATGGTTGTCCATACAAATTTCCGAATTTTCTCTTTTGTAATTGTTGCCAATGGCTTGGCCTTCACCCATTTAGTAAAATAGTCAATTGCTACCAACAAGAACTTCACTTGCCCCTTACCCCGTTGAGAAAATGGCCAAGGCACACTGATGGGGTTCATACATTCTGCTACTTGCCGCAATATGTTAGCATTCCCTTTGACACCCTTCACATCTCTTAACCACGACGAATGAGTATTTTTAAAATGGTCGACCAATAGTATTTGTTAGCCCAAGGTTGTTTTGCAAACAATCCATAATTGATTTTGATGATAACAAAAATTCTAAGTGCTTTGAAGACTTTAGATTTTATATTGTCAATCCACAATTTCCAAGCTATAATTCAAAATGATTGAGGTTATCTCTCTAAAATATTTTTAAGTGCACTTGAACACCATTACACAAGTTGATAAGATCAATTTTTCATATTGTAGGTGTTTAAAGAAGTGTTGGAATGGTTTGGATGCTTTGAAGTTAAAATTGGAGTGTTGCTGGCAAAGAACAAATTTTTCAGACTAAGTGTTGGAAGTGTCGATACATTGGACCATGGTGTCGACACATTGCACTACTACCCGAGAGTTTGCATTTTCTAGGATTCAAAGTGATTTTTTGGCTAAGTGTTGGAAGTGTCGACACATTGGAGCATGGTGTCGACACATTGAAGCATGGTGTCGACACATTGGAGCATAGTGTCGACACATTGAACTAACACCTGAGAGTTTGCATTTTCTGGCCTTCAAAATGATTTTTTTACTAAGTGTTGAAGGTGTCGACACATTGGAACATGGTGTCGACACATTGAACTAACACCCGAGACTTTACATTTCAGGACCAAGTTCAATGTGTCAACACATACAATCAATGTGTCGACACATTATGCTATTGTGCAGAAAATCTGGAAACGACGTCAACTCATTCCAAACTTCTTCAAATGGTCTCAAATGACCTCCAACGATTCTCTAACATTACAAGAAGACCCTTAATAACCGTTGAAGACCTTAGGGTTATAAAAAGAAGAAGATGGAGAGAGAGAAGAGTGAGCTCGACCAATATTGCACATCTAGAGAGAGAAAGTCCAAAATCCAAATATTTCAATTGCTGAATCATTCAAGATCAAAGCTCCATTGTCAAATCTTCTTCTCCAGCTCATCATTGACGACCTAGCTTCCAAAGAGAGAGAGATTTCTTGAAGAAGGGACAACACGCTTGCAATCACTCCTTGCCCTAGCTTCTAGAGAGAGAAAGTGCATTGTAGAAGAGGGAAAATCACATCTACCAAAAAGGCTTGTGCTCATATCTTCCAAACTCTAGATTTCCTTTTAGAATCTAATCCTCTTGTACTCTATTGAGCTTTCCATTTGATAATTTGGCTTAGAGAGTCATTCCACATATTGTGAGATTTCCATTTGCTTATTTGGCTTAGAGAGTCATTCCATATTTGTATGCCTCATTTGCTCATTCGGCTTAGAGAGCCTTCCTTGTAGCCATCATTTGTAAAACCTTTGAGTATTGGGAAAACATTTGGTCCTACTTGTGAGAGTAGAAGAAATCCTCTAGGTTGTGAGGATTTATGAGAGTTGAAGCGTGAGCTCGCAAAACGCTTTGTAAAGTTTCCTTAGCACCCGGGAAGCTAAGGTGTATTTGTTATTGGACAATAGTGAAGGAAGCCCAAGGAAGTCAATTGCCTTGGGGTGGACGTAGGCAAGTGTTGGCCGAACCACCTAAAAATACGGTGTTATCTCTTTAACTCTATCTCTCTTATTGTTTGTCTCATATCCATAATGTTTGTGCTTTAAGCTTTATCATTCATTGCTTATAGTTGTTTAGCCTTAAACACATTCAGACTTTCAGTTTTAATTGTTAAAAAGGAGTATCTCTTAGATCTGTGTTTTTGTCAAAAAGGGGTAAAGTTTTTGTAAACCCAATTCACCCCCTCTTGGGTTGTCATTTAGACTCACAGTATCCGACTCGGAAAACGTTGTTAGCTAAAGAATTTCCTCCCGAGTGGTTCTAGCATATGCCTCCGTGAATTTCGCTGAGGACATATTCCATTTCACCAGAGTCTAAACATCTAAACTGAGGTCTTGAAAATCCTTTCTTGTATAATACTTCCATTTGTATTCTATACCGAGTTACTCTTGCCTTGACTTTTTATACTTCTGCTTTGTCAGCTGGTAGCTCCCATGTCTTCAGGTAGTGAAAAATGGTTGCACCCCACCAATGTTCTTGAGTGATCTGCCAAACCCGCATTTCAAAATAGATTGATGTTTGCTGCAAAGTCTCTACTGGATTCCTTCTATCTCTTCGGCATCAAGTTATGATGCTTTCTGAGCAAGTTTGTCTACCCATGCATTCTAGGCCTTAGGTACTTGCTCTATAGTAAATTGTTCGAATATGTCAAGGAGCTCCCACACTCGTTGCAAAGATTCTTTCATTTTTTCTCGTTTGGCAATGAACTCACCTTTGACTTGTCCAACTACAAGCTATGAATCACTCCGAACTATAATTGACTCCACCCCTAGGAACCAAGCAATGCTAAGTCCAGCTAATAGAGCCTCGTATTTGGCTTCATTGTTGGTAGCTTTAAACTCCAATCTTAACGCGTACTTGATTTCTAAACCATTATGCGTTGAAAGGTGAGCCTCGTATTTGGTTTCTGGATTCCTTCTTCCTCCATAATTAGTACAGATCTGATGGCCTGGTCGGTCGTTGCTAAGTACAAGGATAGTGTTTCTCCTTGGTTAGGTCAACTAAGCAACGACGGGTGAGAGAGGTAATGCTTGAGTTCTTCGAATGCCCTGACACACTCGTCATTCCATTCGAATGATTTTCAAAGAGTCTTGAAGAAGGGGGCATTTTTCAGTTGCTCGACATATAAATCGATTGAGGGCAATAATCTTCCCTATCAATCGCTGCACGTCCTTCTTAGTGGGGGTGGTTTCAACTGCACTACTGCGTCAATTTGTTCTTGGTTGGCCTCAATACCACTGCTTGACATGAGGAAACCCAAGAACTTTCGCGATGATACCCCAAAGGCGCATTTGGCAGGGTTTAGTTTCATCTTGAACGTGTATAGAACTTCGAAGGTTTCTGCTAAATCTTTCAGGTGTTCGGCCGCCCGAGTGCTCTTCACCAACATGCCATCCAAATAAACCTTTATATTCTGTCAATCTATTCTTTGAACATTAGATTGACTAATCGTTGGAATGTTACCTAGCATTTTTTAGGCCAAAGGGCATGACCTTATAGCAATACAATCCTCTATCTGTGATAAACGATGTATTGTCTTGGTCAGACGAAGCCATACGTATCTGGTTATAACCAAAAAATGCATCAAGGAAGGACAAGAGTTCATGTTCTGCGTCGAGTAGACCAGTAAATCAATGCAAGGTAGCGAGAAACTGTCCTTTGGGCAACCTTTATTGAGGTCGTGTAATTGACGCACATCCTCCACTTTCCATTCGCCTTTGTAACCATGACTATATTTTCTAACCACTCAGGGTAGTATACCTTCTGGATAACTTGAGCTTTCAGCAATTTAGCCACTTCCTCCACGGCTGCCTTGCTACGCTCAGGGGCATAACTTATGCACTTCTGTCAGACCAGAATAGTGTCAGGGGCAATGCTCAGCCTATGGGTGATTACTTGAGGGCTCATTCCTTCCATGTCCGCATGAGACAAAGCAAAGGTGATCTTATGCTGTTGCAAGAAGTCGATCGTCTACTTTCTTCGTTCGACGCTTAGCTGAGCACTAATCTTCACCACTTTCACTTTTGCTACTTCGACCTCTTCTAACTCCTATGCTACTTAGGGTCGTCTGTCATCCTTTGTGTCTTCTTTCTCTATGAGGACAGGTATAGCCTCTACCCTATTATCTCCTGTGGCCAATACTTGGCATGCTTATGTGCATTGTGCACCACTCAAAGCCATGTAATAACAGCCACGTGCTACTTTCTGATCTCCTTTTAGTTCTCCAACACCGTGAGGGGTTGGAAATTTCAATTTCAAATGATAATAGATGAAACTGCTTGTATGGCTCCTAGTGTGGTTTTGTCGATTATGGCGTCGTAGGTCGATGGCTTGTCCACTACTAAGAAGTCTACCAGGGTAGTGGTTGAGGTCGGGTGATGTCCCATAGTAAGTGGGAGCAACATTGATCCTGTGGGTAGGACATGATCTCCTGTGAACCTGAATAAAGGAGTCGGGGAGGGTTGAAGTTAAGATTCAGGGATACAAATTTGTCCGTAAGTTTTAAGGAAAAGGATATCTGCCAAACTACCCTTGTATATAAGGACCCTGTGAACTGAAAAGTTTGCAATCATGATCGAGATAACTAGAGTGTCATTGTGGGTCTGGAGGACCCCTACTGCATCCTCTTCATCAAAGGATATAGAAACCCGATCTACTTTAGGCCACTTTCTGGGTTGCCCTACTAAACAGATTTGTTGATGTTACGCCTCTCGTATATAAGTCTTCTTCGCCCTCCTACACAGTGCCCTCCGGTAATGGTTTGCACTTCTCCCGCAGGAGTGGAGGGTGTAAGGTGTCGAAGGGTATATTGAAGGGTTATTTGTCTGGCTGGGGTTCCTCCTTTAAATTTTCATAGAGCTCTGTGTCTTTGGATTGGTCTCTCCTGGGAACACCATGTTCGAGGATAAACTTGCGCAATTTGCTCTGTTGTAGGAGGTATTCAATTTGCAGTCATAATTCCCAACAATCGTCTGCATCGTGCTCGTGATCTTCATGAAACTCACAGTACCTGTTACTGTCTCTCATGTTCATGGGCGCCCTCATCTTGGTCCGCCATCGTATTGTCGGATCTCTGCGTATCTGCAACAAAATGTCCAAGGGAGGTGTATTTAAGGCAGTGTAAACGAAAAGCTCGTCTTTTGGATAGCATCCTTATTTGGTTTGGGGGACTGATCCCTTTCCACCCGTTGTCGTCAGTCATGGGGGGTTAGAGTAGTCAGCCTCCCCGACCACACTTTTCATGTCTCTTTAGTCGGCCAGAAGTCAATACCACTCGTGCACAAAAGATATCTTTGCAATCCTTATGCTTTTGGGCTTTCTCCAACACTTCTCCAAAGCTGATAAGGGCTTTGCGGATTAGATACTTCAAGAAATCCCCAGGTTGAAAACTGTTGATGAGGGTCATGAATTTGGTTTCATCAACCGCGTGAGCCACGGTAACTACTTCCTGGTTGAAACACGCAATGTAATTGCGCAAGCTTTCTTTGGCTCTTGTTTGATGCAAAATAGGTACGAAGGGGGTCTCCTAATACGTCTGTTAGAAACAAAATTTCCTTTAAATAGGGACACGAGCTGCTCGAAGGTGTCAATGGATACTAAAGGAAGGCTAAAGAACCACTTATACGCCGGCATTTTGAGGGTGAGAGAGAAAGCTCTGCATAAAATGGCATATGGGTATGACTGCATGCGCATGTGGAGGCGAAATACCTCGAGGTGGTCACAAGGATCCTCTGATCCATCGAAAAGGTCAATCACGGGGATTAGAACCGAGGCGGTAGGGGACAAGCTAATATCGTCGCGGTAAAAGGGGAGTTGATGAAGGTAGTCATTGGGAGGCGACCGTATTTAATGTTTTAGAATCACTCCATTTGTTGTAACAGGAGTTGTATCTGTGAGGCTTGCCGATCCATCTCGAGGCTAAGAGGGTTTAGCATATCTTCAACCTAAGTTTCAAGGGGTGGTTGGGAACTGTCTAGGGTCATCACCTGGGCCTCCTCGTCATAGACCGGAAGGGGCTGAGATGGAGATCAGGGGGATGATTTGGTCAAACTTCTGGATCACCAGTATAGCGGATCCATCACCATTTCGGGCAAGGCTCACAGGTAGAATGAGGGTTTTGGGGTTATCAACTTCGTGTTCTTGAGGAGAGGTCATTTCTGGGAAAGGGGAGAGGGTTTCTAACGGATCGGAGATGTAAAAGAGAAATTCGAGCGAGAAAAATACTTTCCAACAGACAGCGCCAAATGATGATATCAAAAATAACCGAGAGAGAGGACGATACTTTGTGAGCAAGCAAAATCTGGATAGTACCGAAGAAGGGTCTTTGATGCTTAAGTTAGTAAGAGAGCTATAAAGAGATTAGAGCAGTGTATTAGAGTTAAAAAGATTGGAAGGGAGGGCTACCTAGTACTTATAGGTTGAGAAGAGAGTTTGGTTCCAGCTTGGCCGCAAACTAATGTCTCCCGCTCACCTTTTAGGCAGTGTGGAGTTTTCTTTGGTCTGGCAGGATTTCCTCTCAACCATAATTTAAGTAGCGGGTCGCGCAAGTGTCTTTAGTGGGAAATTAACATTATCGGGCTGAGGTGATATTCGTAGCCCACATGAAATTATCTTTGCTACTTAGTCAATCAATTGGGTCCTTCCTATCGTGTGGGCCGAGTACACACAGGTAGAGACAGGAGGGCGAACTTTTACAAAAAAAATTTACACCTAATTTTTTTTACCAGCCCGGATGCCTCAACCCGCCCCCTAGGCCCAAGCAGCCCAGCCCAAACCGTTAATCAACCCAGCCTGTTTGTTGTTTTTTTTTTAAAAAAAATTAACATCAGGGTTTCTCCCTCTGCTAAGATTTTTTTTTTCATCTCCCCCCATCCTTCTCCTCTTGCACGCACGATCCCCCCCTTTGACCTCTCCACCTCTTTCTCCTAGCTCCTCCCTATCCTTTGAGCTCCTCCAAACCAGACTGCCCACCGGCCACCGTAGAGCATCGCCTGACAGCCCCATCGTCAACTGCCTCGTCCTTAGATGCTCTATGCTCGTCCAACCTCCAGGTATGATGTATCTCTCTCTCCTCAGTCTCTCTCTCAGCTCAGCCTCCGTGAATAACAAATATGTGATGAATATTTTAATTGTGATTTTTGAAATTGATTGTGATGAATTTGTGATTTGAATTTTGATCATTAAGCAATGTTGATGTGAATTTGTAATTTTTGATTAGGATTTAGGGCTTTTTAATTGAATCTTTTGTCAAATAAGTAGATGTGCAACATAAAATAGGAACTAAGGTGCACTTTGCCCGTAAGAGATTGAATTGTGCTACCTAACAGAACTCGATAAAAACACTTATTCTTAAATGGATCTTCCTAGGCTCGCGTGGAGACGTTAAATTGAGCTTTTTGTTTCATTTCTTTTTCCATTTTCATATACCAAGGTTGCATTTTCTCATTCATTGGGGTTTATGCATGTAGCTTTTTCTATGTCTACTATCTTCTGCATTTTGAGACCTTTGCGCCATATTTCTTCTATTTGAGTCATATTTTGGTTTACTGTTTTCTTTTTGCTTTTTGTTTTCTAAGCCAAATATGTATTTCCCCTTGCAATTCCAGGTTATTTTGTTGTTAAAAGAAATTACACTCTTGAGAAGCTCGTGTTCAATAGAATTATCACACTAAAAGAAAGCTATAGCAAGGGTGGGAAATAGCTCTATGCCCTTGGATCCTTGTAATTTGAATGAGCTTGGGGAGCTGAAACAGAGTACTTGGAAATTATGTTTTCCAATATGCTTTGTTTTGCTCTTGTTGTCTTTCAAGAATAATAGAAACACAGTACTTGTTTTTTTGTTCTCATTTATGTGTTCCGTTTTTCTTTTTGCAGATCCCAACAAATTCAGCAGGACTTATTGAGCATAGGGCACATCCTTTCTGGCTGCAAAAGTAGTACTTCATTTATGGAATTGAAGAGTTATAGTGCTGAAAATGCTTGTGCAATATTATGTTTCATTTATGTGTTCTATTTTACTAAGAATATATATATATATATGCACTCTGTTTGTTTGATTAGTTGGTACTCCATTGGTGTCTTGAAGAACAAGAATTTAATCTTTAATGCAATTATCACTGATTGGTTGATGATTTTTGTTTTGTTTAGATAATGGATCCAATTGCCACCTCTCAGTATCAGTAAATAGAACGGTACGTGTATTTTCATATTTTTAGGATTTTTAGTCCTTAATTTTTGATATTTTATTCTTAAGACATTTTTTTGCATTACATAGTAAAAAAATCTGTCATTTTCCCTTAGAAATTTGCCCCCATTCAATTTAATTACTAATTCCGCCAAGTACATATTTAAATCTATATCGTGAGGGTTTTCTTGCCTGTTCATTTAGTGAATTTACACAGCCATGCACAACATTCAAAAACATAAAGGATCACTCATTTCCAGCAGGGAGAAACGGGGGGAAAAGGCAACTTGTAGTTCAATTTTCGATGTTTCACGGGCCTTCTAACTTTTATTGAGCTCGTTAATCGAATCTCCGTACATACACTAAACTCTTAAAAAAAGTACTTAATCAAACTATCAACGTATTTTATAATTTTTTACTGAAATTACACCGCTTAATTCACAAAGAATGAAACACATTATTTGTACCTTAAATTATTTATTGCGGTTGGTATAAAATTTCAGGGTATCGTGAATCCCATAATATTTTAATGTGTGATCTATCTTTCTTTTTTTTCAAATTACACAAAATGATGCCTCAATACAAACACTATTGAACAACTAAATGTAATTAATCTAAGAATTTTATACATATATTGAAGGCTATATATATACATAGATCAATAAAGATATGTCAACTGAATTTATAAACAAACTTGTCATTTTGTTTTAATTATTGAAATTAAGGTTTACCGACTGATGGAACGATAATGCTCAGGAAACACATTTTATAGCCAAAAAATTGAAAAACAAAAGAAGTTTCATAATGATCTTTATTTTGTTATATAACTTAGCATAAGAATCAACTTATTAATTTTTTTTAGTGCGAGAAAAATCCTTTACGAAAAAGCCCACCGACACCGGAGTGATAAATCCGATAAGCAAAAGTGGGATATCGACTTCAAGAACACGTGGAAGTTGTGAATTCTTTGATTAACAACCTTATCTACAATTACGAAAGCGTCCATTCTCTTTGTTCTGCTTACAACTTTTAGTTATTCAAACTCCTTCATTTCAGATGACAAACTTAAATTTGCACGAACTCTGCATGAGAACTATTATTTGACACGTTACGGAATAAAATAAGATATTGCGTATAGCTTCATGACTCATTTAAGAATTTCGGATCAAATACACGATTCCAAAAATTAAAAGTAAAATTAACCGTTTACTTGATTTAGTGGGGATTTAAATAATTCAAGTAGCACGTACCATTAAAAACAAAAAGTAGTACTTATCATTAAAGTACATGTGGTTAAAAAGATTTAAGAATATTCTCAAACCTAAAAACTTCAACATATAACATTTTATAAATGCTTATATCACAATCGTGGTATTATTTTATTTTATTTTTTGGTAACTGTACTCTTCAATTTCAGCATAATTACACCTGCAATTCTTCTGGTATTGAAAAGTTGCAAAAAAAAAAGGTCCTTGGGATAAGAAAATATGCAGCTATAGTCATGTTTGCGTTAAACTCTGTTCTCGCAGTCTATCTTCGTCTCTTTCAATAAGAGTAAATCGCTCACTTATTCAAGAGAAATTGGAGAACAAGGAATCTGCTCTTCCTGTGTATTTACAGTTACTGAAAGAGACAGATAGACGGAGGGACCAGATTTAACCGAAACATTACCACAGAAACTCAGATGGATCTCTTCTTACCTCAAGGATTTTTTTGCAACTTGTCAATACCACAGACTGCTGGTGCAATAAGGGCTTTAATTTACATTAATAAGAAAACTCAAAACATCCTGCAAGGTCAGAAACTCCAATATCTCTTGATCCAATAAAGTCGACCATAAAGAGTTATCTGATTCCCAACGAATTCAAATCTTTATATTTGCTTAGAAAAAAAAAATCTTTATATTTGAGATTTAACCCTTTCCTAATCAGAATTCTTTTTTCTTTTGCTAAACTAATCAGAATTCAAATAGGCATTCACAAGATAACCTTAGATACCTTACATTATGTAGCCTATAAATTAATTACACACGCACACAGGCACATATGTAACACATACTGACCACACAAGAAAAACAAGAAAATAAGACACGGGGAAAGCAGAGGCCATGAACAGAATTTACCATCTTACAAGTACGATGTTTTAAGCTCTCAACCACTTCGGATAGTTGGTGACGAACCGATGCTTGATTGTCTGCACTATAAGTTAACCAGCATGCAGAAACAGAGTAGAAACAAATGCAAATTGGGTACACTCTTCAGACTAGGTAAAATTTCTCCAATATTGTTCAGGAAGAAAGGCAAAGGATGGGATAGTTTGTAACCGCTTTCCTGTGTGGAGTATACTCAAAAGAATGGGAAAGCAAACATCTCGTAGTAAATGGATATACCCTCGGTAACTATACGCCAACATGTTTATGGGAAAAATGGTAATCCATTCTTAAAATGAGGATTGTGTGCCATAGACAGCGCCAAAAATGATATTGTTGAAACCGAATAAGACTCATCTTCTCTCTTCCTAATAAACTGCACAGCCTCGAGGGAGAAACACAATTTTTAGCAAGATCTGCAACCAGCCCTTTCATCTTGATTTGATTGATAATGCACCTACGCGATGTCATGATAGGCTAAGTAATGATAAAAAAATATACCAATCTCATGCTGTGGCCAGAACTTGCTGTAAAGGGCAATATACAACATACCCCACTTGCTGCTAGATGAATCCTCGAAACATCAATGAGTAATACAGATTAATACATGAAGCTGCATCTGCAGCAATGTCAGAAGACTTCAATTATTATCAAACAACAATAGTGAAGAAAAAAAAAACCTGCTGGAGTCCGATGTATGCATATAAAAACTTTCTGAGATTAAAGGTCAAGTTCATCACATACCTTGTTCAGTTTATCAACGTCCTGGAAAATGCCTTGTTCCCTTGACTAATTGATCGAAGACGTGCAATAAGGTCCTCTTTCAATGACTCCGGAATCTGGGAAATAAAGGTTGGTTTGGCATCTGCAATTAACTTCTTCCTGTAAAGGTGTCATGCAGATGAGAGTCTTGAACTTAGGCAAGGCAAGATAACATCAGAAAAGATGCAGAGAGTGTAACAGCCCCTTCCCGGATAGGGATAGGAATGTCACCACACGTACATAAGCAAAATAAAATAATAGAATATCAAAATCAGGAAAGAAATTTGGAGAGATTAAGAAATTTTTTTTAGATATGTTTTTTTTTTGGTGTTTGTGAGAATGGTGGGGCCCATAGGAAATATGTATTGAGAGATAAAAATTTTGAAATTTATTCTCTTGGAGAATGTGAGAGTAAAAGGTCCTGGATTCACAGTCTGACAGACTGAAAATTTCTCTCGACAATGAATGAGTTTTGGAGAGTGCGAAACATTACTACTGGTTTCCCAGACCAATCAATGATATTGCAAAAATGTGCTTATCTATGAATAATTTTCCTTGAAAAAGAATTCCATTCAAAAGCAACAAAACACAATACAATAAAAGAACTCAATGAACCTATCAGCATGAGACAAACTTCACACGGTCACCTATCTATAGCTCGTGTTCTACAACAATCTAAAAAGCATGCACAGCAAATCTAAGAACAATATCTGCAAATAGAAGGATGAAGTAAGAAATCATTCCTTTGTCTCTAGAGGGGGAAGAACTGGGGGAGGAAACTTTTCCCCAAATTTATCATCTTACTTTTAAGATCCAGAAGTTCTTCCACTAAACTAACATGTAAAGGCCAAATCCAAAATTCTCTGTTAAAAATTTGTAAAATCGAAAGAAAATAAAATAAAGTTCACCACTACCAAGGATTTTTATTTCTTTTAACTCCTTTATCTTTCTTAGCATACATAAATTTAAAAACCGATCAAAACTCCTAACTTCTAACTTCTAAACCTAGAGTCACATTTTATCAATTCAAGCAACATCAAAACAAGTATCGGTCATCCAGTATACCCCTGCGATATTAATACATTAGCTATTAAGTTAAGAATATTGCTAATATTCATGCAGCATCCACCTGTTACCCTACAAATTGGGAAATGTAACTTCAACACCATGATTCTTAAAGTTCCATTTTGAAGGAACATTTCATTTGGTTAATGCATGAGATACTAAAGCAGCAAGCCTTGGGAAATGGGTTAGAGAAGCTTGGAGACACTTAAGAGAATAACAACTTGATTCTTATGAAGATTGTTAGTATAGCGGCTTGCTGCTACTAATTTTCCTTTTTTGACAATCTTTTTGTACATAATTTTCTCATTGCATTCTTTTGTTTAATAAATTTTGAACCAGAGGACATTAGTGACCCTTATGAGCTTCAATTTCATAAGGGTATTGTGATCTTTAGACCATACATTTTCAGACTGGTTACCACAAAAGGATACACTATTAGTTATAAAAAAAAGAAGGATACAGAATTAGTTTTAGAAAAGAAAAAAAAAAAGAGACAACACAACACAACCACACGTCAAGCATGAGCTCGCAAATGACAGATCTGACAGTGGACCTAGCATGGCAGTCATGATAAAACTGCATTGGCAAATGCTAACATTGTGCCTTGGCCTTGGTGAAGCTGCAAGGAGTTTTGCTTCTCTCTCTGTTTAGTTGGGCTAATGTGATGCTTGGCTGTCCTTTTGTTGATTTTCTTAGTTTTATGGCTTGTTTAGACTAAGTGATTTCGGTATAGTATTTTGTACTATTATTGCTTTTCAATGAGATCAGTTACTTATAAAAAAAAACATGTGAAAAAAAAAATAAAAAAGATTGCATCATCTTGCCAGAAATTTAGAAACCCCGCAAGCACTCACACTTTCCAATTAGAATCTTAAAACTAAACATTATGACATACACGAATAGAAAAGCATACTAGGATAAAACCTCTCATACTTATTTTTGTTAATGAACAATAAACAAGCTGTTTACGCAGAAACAAATCTCTGTGATACTATTGAAGTAATTTATACCATAAAAGATTTTCACACTAGAAAGGTAATCAGCCCATAAGCTTGCTGAATCATTCATCAATTGCCATTACTAAAGAATATAAATGCAAAAGCCTCAGCAATAAGTCTCAAATTCAAATTCTTAAAATTCTAACAGACAATTCAAGGACCACTCTCTGTCCTCGGGACTTTTTTCATTGACTTTAATCGTTAACATCAGATAGAAGCATGAAACCTTAAGTTCAGCACCAGAGATTTCCAGAACATTGGATAACTATTTAGCAGTTTTAATGAGTTTTCGGAAAAGCTAGGAAGTTTCAACTTTGTGTGTAAGAAGTAACAATGTCGAGAAGCTTCCCTGATAAAGAAGATGTTTAGTGCTTTAGAAAATGAAATGGATTAGCCACAAATAAATTCAGAAAACTAAACACAGGAAATTGCATGGATTAGAAGTTTGATTATTCTATTTGACTCCATGACTACACATCTAACATGCAAAAGCTGAAGGAAACTTACTTTAATTCACTCCCACCAGATGGACCCTTTCCAGCTTCTTGACATAGCCTCTTTCTTGAACTCATGAAACTATAAACCTTTTCTGACCAACCACATGATTGCAAAACTGAAGAAGCTTCTTTCTTGAGACTACGAGAGAATAAAAAAAAAAAGAAACTGTCAAGCAAGGTAAACACGAGTAACCTAACAATCGAAAAGACCCTAAAATTGAGACTAGCACAGAAGAACCAGAAAAGAACACATCCTTCACTTAAAACATGTCACATGAATTCTTAAACAATAAAATGATAAGTCCTTATATGATATCAATGCAGGACATCTGGGACTGCTCACAAAATGCTCCAGCAGAATTAAAAGGAAAAAAGAGACATCACATAGAGCATGAGAAAAAGAAAAGAACAATCAAAAAGACAAAATACAACTTCCACAAGATAAAAGTAAAGTGGATTGCGAGGTCATGGATCCAATCCATCCAAAGTGCTACAAGAGTATCTACCTAGAAGGTGAGAATCAAAGATAACATTACAAAACTATATTATGTAAACCATCTTGACCAGACAAGTATTTTACAAGCAATGGAGTAAGAGCATAACGTACACTTCTTTCAGCTCTTCAACTTTTGCCTGTGATTGAGCATCCTGTGCAAACAAAATACAAGATTTTTTCTTCGATTTTCTCTTAGACCCTGAGATCTCAGAGTGGCCATTCACACCAGAACTCACCAATTCATGGTGGTCAGGCTCGCACCTTGTCACCTTGGTCTTTGTTCCATTACCTTCACCGAGATCCGGTTTCACTAAATTAATATCACCACTCTGATTGTGGCTATTTTCATTTATTAAACTGAATTCTTTGCTGTTCATAGAACCATCCGAATCAAATTTCTTGATCCTGTTAAAACCATTCATGTTTACGGGTGATGCCGCATCTTTTTCCCTTTTCTCTGTGTGAATTGAGTCTTTCACATCCCCATTTGTTACTGGGATTTTACCGTTACAAATGTCAACTTTTATATCACCATTTGCAGGAGCTCTTTTTTTGGAATTGGAGTTTCCTATGTTAAACCGCATCTGTGGGCTAGAAGGCACTTTAACAACCTTAGATATTTTCGAGATATCCATCTCAGAAGACTTCTCGAGAGATGCTTTTGCATGGACTGCTTTCGGTGGGAGAGCAGACTTTTTTACTGCCTCACTGCCATTGCAAGCACTAGCCTTTCTTCCATTCGAAGCAAGAGCAATGCTGGCAGGTGCTGGCCTTTGGTTAGTACGAGAGAAGAAAAGAATATAAACCTTTTCTGATAAGACCTCCTGCAGAGTCGAAAGTGAGACAAACGAATCATTGCAGCAATACCACCGACCCATTGCATCCTGCATACACATGGGAAAGAAAGCTCAGTAAACTATTATTTTAGCTGCTTTCTTGAAGCTCATAACATTCAAAGATACCAGTACGGCATATGCAACCTTTATATAGGCGTAATAATGTCCAGACTCTTGTGAGTAGCCTGAATGCACAATAGTACCAAATAGCTTATATTCTGGCCGTGCATCCTGAATTAGATAAAACCCAAAACAATGAAACAAATTAACTTCACTAGAAAGGAAACACATAGTAATGTATCAAGCATGTAAAACCAATATAAACACAAAGCAACCCCATGGGACAATAGTATCGATGAAGCATCCATACTAGCAACCAGTTATATATTTCTACCAAGTTGTTTACATCAGTATCACATAAGGAATAAATCTGCTTTAAATTATGAACCATAAAATGAAGTGGCTAACATGCAAACATGAGGTCAAAAGAACTACAAACTACAGAAATTGGAAATAGTATAATCAAAGGAAGTAACCACGCTGACCATCCCATCTTTGTTGAGTACTTAACTAGACACAGTAAAGTCCCAGGATGCATCTCTATGTTACCTTAAAAACTTTGGATCCAAATTCAGCATTGAAACAAGCCGAGGAATCATTTACTTTCTTCCAATACAATGATATAGCATATTACTGAAAAAAAAAATATAGGGGACTGAACCATCCCAAGCTAATTCTCTTGCAAAAACTAATCAATCGCTAATTTGCAGTATAATAATAACTATTTGATCTCCTGCTCTCCCCATCTCCCTTCTTTTCTCACCATTCGATCCTCAAACACAACTTAGCCCTCCAACTATTCAATTTCATCAAATTTCTTCCTTCTTTTTTGGTTGTACAAGAAAAAATCGAGTCACAAACACCGTGTAGTTACTCCATTTATTCCAAGATTTGGTACATACAAAAAGAAAAAGAAAAGTATGAACTCCATCTCTCAAAAACAGACACACAGACACATAAAAGGCTTTTGGTGGCAATACTACTTGGTTGTCAATAAAAATAGAAACTGATACCTTATTTTGAATTTTGTTACTGTCCTGGTGCATCAAAGAACTATTTTCTATTTGCAGATAGAGACTAGCATTCAGTTGTTATGACAAAGGAAGCCAGTTGTTCGTTTTCAGAGTTTCATTTCCCTAGAGGCAAGCTCTCAGGCAATTGCAAAGGGAGAGATAATGATTAGTATGCAACAGTGATCGGGGACAAAGCATGCAGACCATCATAGGAAGATTTCTGCCCATAAGGTCACCTTGCTGAGCAAATTATCTACTCAACCAGTGAAGACCATGCTCACTTCTGCATCATTGATGCTAGTTAGAATGGTCAACAACATAAATCAAACAAGGCATGAAAGATGACAATGCTACTAATAAACTTTCACATATTGTCTTGCGTAAGCTCTACAAGGAAGACCATTCAGACTATCTCCATCTTTGTGAAGAGCAAAAGGACATAGGAAATTGTTCACCAACTGTATAGCATTGCCTGGTTGGAGCAGAATTATCCATTTTAGAAACCTAATATTAGATTTATGGAGCTTATTGAATATAAGAAGTCTCTTTGGTCCAACAAGGAATCGCATTTGAAATGAGACAACTTGCATCTACTGTACAGAAGCTGTCGACTGTTTTACTGGGCTGAAAGGCTGTCGAAAAGGCTACAAGTATTTTTTTTTTTTAATAAGTCAATCTTATTAGAGAAAAGAAAAAAAAACAATACAAGAGACTATACTGACAACTACTAAAGCATACAAGCTAAAAAACTGAGAAAATCTGGAAAATCCACAAAAGGATTGCCTAAACCCGAATTAACCCATAGAAACAGAGAATGCAACCCAAAACCCCTCAGACTAGCCAAAGACACAGCCATATCCTCAAAACAATGCCCATTCCTTTCCCTCCACAAACACCACCAAATGCAAGCTGGAATCATCTTCCAAATAGGATAGGGATTCTGCAAATTCAGGGCACATTCAGCCCTATGTTTCCATCAGCCATTTCCCCAACAAGATTATCAGGAAACAGCCAAGCATCTTCACCTACCACATGAGCTACAACTTGAAATCAGTTCCATGAAACAACCTGTTGACCCAAAAGGTAATTTTCTGCCTATCCTCCGTTACAACAAGTTCCCAACAAAGATGGCAGAGAAACAGATTGCTTCGTAGGCAAGCTAGAGGTGCCTAAACAAAAAATTTCAACATTGGGTGCATGGATTGGAAAGTTAGTTCCATAGGTTTAGGTGAATGAAGTTTTTTTTATGAGGCAATTATATCGAAAGGAAAATGAATAGAAGGAACAGTACAAAGGACTATACTGAGACCTATAGACCAAACAACCTAGAAAACTAATGAAATCTAAAAACTCCGAAAAGGGAGAACCCAAGATGGCATTCACCCACAAGAACAAAGTGCAAAAAATTGCCCCTCAAACCCTCCATGGACAAAGCCACACCCTCAAAACATCTCTCATTTCTCTCTCTCTATAAATTCCACCAAATACAAGTAGGGATCATTCTCCAAATAGCTAAGGCCCGAGGGCCTTTAAAATCCCTTTTCCAGCACAACAAAACACCAGCTACCCTCCTAGGCATCACCCAATCATAGTCCATAATAGAGAGCACTAAGGACCACAATTTCCTAGCAACCACACAGTGCAGCAAAATGTGCTCAACGGACTCCCCATCACATTTGCAAAGATAGCACCAATCTAGCATGTACACTCCCCTCCTCCTCAAGTTGTCAGTGGTAAGGATTCTTCCTTGGGTGGCTTCCCAAACAAAGAAGGACACCCTAGGCGGGGCTAAAGACCTCCAGATCTGTCTCCAAGGGAAGCTCTCATCGAAATTCCCAACAAGAATCGAATACCAAGAATTCACCGACAAAACACCATTCTTAGATCTCACCCATCTCATCTTGTCTTCAACATGAAAACTCAAAACTTTAAAGTAAAGAGAAGAGTGCAGAAAACTCCTCTACCTCCCAATCATTAGCCCCCCTAACAAACTGAATATTCCACGAACCACGCCCGGAAACCCTCTCCAAGCAGTCCGCAACCATAGCATTCTTATTGCATGCTATAGAAAACAAAAAATGAAACATATCCTTAAAGGATCTCTCACAGCACCAACAATCCATCCAGAAACGGACTCTCATGCCATTTCCCACCTCAAAATGGATGTTCTCAGCAAAGGAATCCCATCATTTGCTAATGTTCTTCTAGAGACCAACGCCATAAGAGCCATTGAAAATAAGAGTGTTCCACCCACCCAAAGCACAACCATTGGTGGATGAAGTTTGAAAGCAATACTTGCTATAAGTTTGAATGAGGTTTGGGTGAATGAAGTTTGAAAGCAATACTTGCTATGGCCAAGAAAAAGGGACATCCATTGGTGGATTGCGACAGGAACCTTAGAAGAGGAATCAATGTGCAGAAGTTAGAACATGAGAAGATGAAAACAAACCATGAACCAACATTTTGTTCCTCCAAGCTACACCAGCAGCAAGAACAGATCTAGTTGGTAGTAGAAACAGCTCGGACAAATATTAGACATAAAGAGAGTACAATTGGGATCAAAACCACCACAAAAGGGCTGGTTTTTAAGGCAGGGGCGGGGGAATGGGAAGGGAAAAACTTCGCTGGCTGACAGTTTATCAAACCACGATAATAGTATCATTACAACCTAGAGGACACTCTCTTCTGCAAACACCATAGTTACACGAAACCATCTGACATAATAAATTTCAACCATCCAAAGTGGCCAAAATGAAATGACTCCAAATACATAAAATTTCCCAAATAACTGCTCCAAGGTGCACGAAAAAAAAAAGAAACAGTACCTCTTCAATGTCCACTTGATTTGAAATTACAAATTCTAGTTTCCTTGAATCTCCTTCAGGTGAAAAACCTCTTGAATCAGATCTCAATCCTTTTCAATAACTATTCACTCCAATCTTATGACTTTTGATGGCCTTTACCACAATCACGACCATAAACTCAATAGATCCACCACATTTTAGATTCATCTGACACTTACACCACATAATAATTTTAACTTCTCTTCTTTAATATCTTGCAAGGACAAATCTTCCTTGATATCAACCTATGATAAGCCCATTTAACTTCCACAAGCTTGTGCGGGATTAGTCTTAGGCTATGGTGTCAAACTGCCATTGCAGAGCAACCAAGATGCTGATAGAGAGGCAAGATATTTAGGGGCTTGCCAATATGCAAACAGAATACATAAACAACAGACTTATACACCTTTATCAGCTGTTGCTTCTCTGAGTGCACTTGAGCATGGTTTGTTATTGAACTCCCAAAAATACCAGGGGGACACATTTCCATATTTGTTGTTGCAGACCACATCTCTAGGATCGCAGAGTTGATGCCTACATTAAATCTAATCGTAGTCACATGTCTTAAGCTTGCTAGCTTACTGCAGGTTAGATATCATGATTTATTTGCATTGGGAGGGTTTGAAACTATACAGCTTTTGCATTGGCTACTCTGTTTTTTTTCACTTTTTGATTTTTGGGATTAGCCTTTTTTTTATAAACAAGCCAGTCTTATTAGAAAAAGCGAAGACAGTACAAGGGACTAGCTACTTGCCAAATAAAAGAGCCCCTGATTTTCCGTGGACTTTAGCCGACAAAAGTCAGGCGAATTGTGGAAATTTTCTTGTTTTCCTACTAATTTATCAAGCTCTTTGACAGTGCAAGGAAATACAAACTCCACTCCTAAAGGAAAGAAATGTTGTCTTTACTTTGCCAATCAGGAAAACGCATCCCACTACGGCATAATAAATTGCTCTCTTTTCAATGTTATGAAGATTGAACTTCAAGATGCTAATTGTACAAAGTAGTTATCTTTGAAGCAGAGGAAGAAACATCCATCATAAAGATGAGAATCTTGGTCAAGAGATCGCTTGTTTCATTCTCTCCCTTAACATTCAGGTTGGAATTATACTACTTGTTTGAGTGCTGCCACCCCCTCAAAAACAAATAAAAAGAATTAAAAAAAACATACGGTGGGTGGTGCAGGAGAAACTTCTCAAAATTTTAAGCAACTATTTGCAGGGCAAAAAATAGTAAAAAAACTAACTAAGATGACTTGATGCTTCAACCGACACCATTTGCCAATTAAGCAACTTCAGTGCAACTGCAAAACACACTACCTCATAGGCTAAATTCCCTAATACGTTGATTTTTTCCCGTCATACATCCTCCTTGAAAGTAATTATACATTATGCTCAAGAAAATGTGCATTTTACTTCAATAAGGCATGCGCTTATGCTTTGTACCAGGCAGCTGGTGAGCTCTAGGAAAGAGGTTCAAATAGTCAGTTACAATCAACCCACCAACAGACTAGGTTAGCACCAGTCTTGTCAAAAGGTGCTTTGTGCCAGGCTCCAGAGATCACCAGCTGCTTGAATCCATATTATACTCATGGAAGATGGCCCATCTGCTTCTTATGAAATCAATGTAACTCCTTTTGAAATCACTGATTCATCAAATACATCTTGTAGAATTTTATCAAGTCAACAGGTGCCTCAGTTTGTACAGGAATTATTACACCTTGAATATAATTATGAACAAATTATGTATGAGGTGCCTCGTATGACCTTTGTACAAGCTACACTAAGCACAAACTAAAAATCATACCTGGCTTGCTTTACACATGAAACTTGAAAGCACCAAAACCTCTTCGAATGCAATGGCCTTATCAATCTTCCCACCGAATATGCCCTCAAATCTCTGCCAAAATCCAAAGATATCAATTTCATTAGAAAGAAATGAAATGCACTGTTACTAAGCTGCTAACTTAATCCATTGTTGCAAACAAAACCCACCTTGAGCTGAATAACAAGCACATTGGGGGCTTGCAGTATTGACATTTGCTTCGTTGCTGCCACCAGTTTCTTACAGCTACACGTGCATAAGTTTATCAATCAAAATATTGCAATAACAGTATAAAACTCAATCAGATGACAACGAGAGTGAGTGACTTACTTGTCACACTTGTACTTATTGTTGTCATCCAAAACCTCGGGCTGGAAGAACTTTTGTAATGCCTCTTTAAGCGAATTACTAAGCAAAACATCAAGACTAACATCCATTATCTCATCGACCTTATTCGACTCGTTGCCACACGAAAGACACTTCACCTGGCTCTGCAACGCACCCCCAAAAATCTCCTTCACCACTGTAGTACTACTACCAGCAGTTTGATCACCTCCCTTAGAGTTGCAGCGCCGCTGCTGCAACTTCTTGAGGCGGAGGCATTTGTTGTGGCAGGCATCGATAACGTAGCGCAGAAACTCGTGCGCGTCCTCCTGGCGACCAAACCGGAAGTGCTGGGCGAAGATCCTGAGGCAGCTCTGGATCTTCGAGGGCGCATCCAGGGTGAGTTCCACGCTGAGAGACCGTGCAATCCACTTCTCGAGTATGCAGAACGGACAGTCCCGCACCGAATCGCCTGCGCCAAAAATTCAACCAAATCAACAACAAGAAAAAAGAACTGAAAATTAGGGCAAAGAAAAGGAAAGCAGGTATACATACATAGAGATGAGTGCTGGCATTTGAGGCAGAAATTGGCGAGGGGAGGTGTGTAGGTGAGGCACTGGAGGACGCTGTTGAGGTAGCAGGAGTTGCCAAGGTTCTTGAGCCCTAGAGGGGGGCCAGTCTTGCGCTTCTGACTGAGAAGACTCGGCTGCCAACTCATTTGCAATTGCAAGGCCATCAAAGAGAACGACCTCCTGCCTCACCTTTCTTTGACGCATCGGACAGCGTCGTCTCCGAAGTGCAAGTCCCCGAACGCCACCACAATCGCATCGCTCTCCCAGTCGTCCTCTTTCTGGAGACTTCTCAGAAAAAAATTAAATGGACTCTGTTGTGTACAGAATTATTTTTATAATGAGAAGCACGAAAAATTGGAGGGAAAGGCTCTCTCAGAAGAAGAAGAAGCGCCACCGTGTTTCCAAAACCCAAATACCTCCCCTCGAGTCAGATGGTGAAAGGGTTCATAATTCCCTCTCCCTACGGCCTTTTCCCTCCCCTGACCTTTTTGGGTTCGCAGTGGATTGTCGGTAGCATTTCGTATTAAACGAGTCAAACTCGACTTAATTCAATTTAGACTCGCAAACAAAATTCTGGTAAGTTTGACTTGTCTCATTTAAACTTGTTCAAAGCTGATAATATATAAA
Source organism: Myrica gale (assembly GCA_963930655.1). Classification (NCBI taxonomy): domain Eukaryota; kingdom Viridiplantae; phylum Streptophyta; class Magnoliopsida; order Fagales; family Myricaceae; genus Myrica; species Myrica gale. The sequence continues at coordinate 9,723,043 of OZ005620.1, forward strand.
GACACGTAGACTATTACTTTTATGTTTAGTATCTTTTAGATATCTACATATCATATTTTCTTATGTTATATATACTATCTATGTTAGGTGTATATTCAGTATTTTTATAATATTATCATGCCTTTAAAGTAACTTATATAACTTAATATATTTCATTCTTTTATCATTTTATGTTATTAGTATATGTTTAATAAAACTCGTATTCATATAATATGTTAAGTTACACTACTATTAAGTTATACACCAGACATATTTTGTCATGCACTTTAGTTTAACCTTCATACAATATATTTGGTTATAACAAGTGTAATTAAATATTTATTTATATAAAATAATATATTTTTAATTGTTTGTCAGTTTATAGGGTATTAATGTATGTATATCTAGTCTTATTTCTTATGAGTTTTGGTTTAAGGTCAAAAGCAATGTGCCTTTTCTAAACTTAATGTCCAATTGACTTAATTGATGTATGTATACCATTGTTGAAAATATGCCCTTAAAACTAGTTATTTATAATAATTATTATATAATAATTTGTTTTATTGTCACATGTATTTAATACTTATTAGGTATATTATGTTGTAACATAAAATGTTACATAGTTATATTGTTAAGTGACATTGCAGAAAAGTTATGTCAATGATTAATGAATCAAAGGTGGGGAAGTATGTTTTTTTTGTTCTTTATTCATTTGATAGTTGTTCTAGACTGAGATACATATTTATGCATAAATAGTTATACACTCGTTGTGACTCTATTAAATATGATGATAGACTACATTATTGAGGTGATGACATTAAGCAGACGAATGAGTGCACTGTAAGAGTACATGTACTGAACATGATCAAATGTGAATACCTTCTGGAAATGATCACTTATGACAAGAATGATATTCAACACAATTAGCTTATGATATCCTTAGACATGAGAGGTTTTATGCCGAAATGTTTGTTATGTATTTGTGTTTTAACCGAATCATTTGGTGATAATCTTTTGAAGTTTAAGGGGGAGAAAAAATTCAGACCAAAATCAGAATTCCGCATATTGGAACCGAAACCGAAATGTATGCTTTATATTTTTTGGAATCGAAATCGAAATCGAAAATTCAGGCGGAATTTTCAATTCCAATTTTTTTTAATTATTTTAAAAGCATACGGCTCAAAATCTTGTAATTTTACTTAGGATTTTGGGTGAAAGTTTATTTTATTTTAGATAGGGTTTAAAACATTGTAATTTTAAAATCAATATATATATATGATCACAATTTGTAGAAGCCCGTAAATTCGGATATAGAATATAAGGGTGTTAATGAAAAAAAGTTTTTCATAATAATTCTATGGTCGAGATTTGAGATCCCTAAGGATCTCACGCACAAGCTCAATTGATTTGGAGTGAACAATTATATAAACTTGAAACTTCATTTGAAAGAGAGAGTAACATAACGCGAGAAAGAGTTTATCTTTCTAGAATTATCTCTCAAACGATTGTGAATGTGCATATGAAGGAAGCAGCACGCTGCTTGATGTCAACGATCACATTCCATTGTAATTATGAAGATCTTTGAATCTTTCACCAATTTTGGTTCGAACAGTTATTACTCTTCTCGTTTACAGCCCTAGCAGTGACTATGTCACCTAGGTTATGTTCGTTTTGAGAAATTTTGTAGGATTTTGAGTGTGTTTGTGAATTTTTATTTGGTGTTATAGTTGTATTGGTGTTTTGTGTAGAGATTGATGATGTGTAAAAAAATTAATGATGATGTTTAAAGTTATTTTTTTTCGAATTTATTAATTTTTTTTCTTAAAATTTAAATATTTTATATATATTTAAAAAACAAAAAAAATAAAACGACAAAATTTGAATAAAGGCAGATTGAATTTGTCAAACTACTATCCCACGAATTCGACGACCATGAGCCACTGACGCAGGGGACACGACAGAGACAGAACAACTTTTGCTGCAGGGCGATGCATGGTTATTTTGAAAATACCCATTTTACCCTTTATTTTTTCTGGTCTGTATGTTGTGCTGGAGGGGTTTTTAAGTCATTGAACATATATTTTTGCAGGACATAATTGGAAAGGAGATTGTCGAATCCTTAAATTCAGTTGAAACTCACCGAACATGATAAAATTAGGATTCGAATCCTACGAAAAATTACAAATACGCCCTATTTGGTTATTTTTCTTCTTTATTTTGTTTTGTATTTTTTTTTTCATCTTTATTCTGTTAATGTCCTCCTTTAAGTTTTTTCGTCTTTTTATAAATCATCTTATATTTTGGAACTTGATTTGAATTTTTTTTAATGACATGACTTTCTATTTGATTCTATTTTTTTAATTCATTGTAAGTCCACGTGGGCATGACATGTAAGTAATGTGTCATTGAGAAAAAATACGTGTCAAATTATTATTCATCATGACGTGTCAAACATTAACTTTTGGATAGAGAATTGTCAAACCAAATTAATATTCAAAGAAACCCTCAAAGTTGCATAGCGTGAAAACCTAATAGGAATTTCTTTTTAGCAAAACCAAAGGACTAAAAGGTTTTTCTCCTCGTCATTGGTGTATTGTATTATTTTGGACCAATCTGGTCGGGTTTGGGCGGGCTTAGTAAGCAGTTGTAATTGGGTCGGTCTGACAGGTTGGATTGGTCTAATTGTATCCGAACGGACCGAACTGGAGCTGACAAATGTACCACCCTAATTTTTGGTTATGTTTCAAAAGATCTACTAGTAGCCCTAAAATAATTTGCAATAAGGAAAACATTTTTCATTTCTCGTCATCTTACATATTCTATATCAGCACAAATAAAATACAAAATATTATGTTTGGTATTCTTTGAACAATTTTACCCTTTTTGAATGGAGAGTTCAGAAGAGAGTTTTATTTAAAAAGTAAAAGACTAACGCCTATTTAATGGAAGAATTTGATAGTTAAAAAAAGTGACTTTTGGTGGGTAAATATTTTTGTCAAAATTAGAAAACATGATGTATTTTTGGCATTTTTCGGAACAGGATGTTTTTTTTTTTAAATAGGGCTCAATTTTTTTCTTTTGCTTTGTTTTGTGTTTTGTAGAGATGGAGAACTTGAGGATATCCTAAACATATGGTTGAAGGCAAGGAATGCCATGTATTAGAGGTGGGAATTTTGGCTTCGGGTTCGGTTTTTCAACAACCCGAACCCGACCTGAAATGCGTGTAAACCCGAGTCAGACCCGAATTTCGAGTTCGGCTCGGGTTCGGGGTTTTGGGCCTAAAATTTTTGGCCCATAACGCTTTTGGGCTTCTAAGCCCAAAAGGGCCAATACCACTCTGGATCCAAAGTTCTCAAAATCTTGTAATGGATAAACATTCAATCTACAAACTCTTTGAACTCTCCTATACAACACAGTAACCTCTGCTTTCCTTTGAGAATACTCGAAGAACTTTCCTTCCCCAAATATTTCCAAAAAACACGCAGAGGTTAAATGTTTTGGGGGCAGGTAAACAATTTGGCCACAGCAAATTAAGGACACTCTTTTGTCAAACAAGTAGCGGATATGTCAAAGAAACAAAGATAACAAAATCCGAACTTGAAAATGCAGCATTTAACATTTGAAAAATGAAAAAAAGAAACGATCCAGTTCCAGTATATAGGTAACAGAACACTAAGGCAGCATTTACTGGACATTAGTGACAAAAAAACACTCATAATATTCACAAAATGACCCATCGACAGCAAGTCATAGTCGAACCATGCTCAATTGTTAAACATTTATGTACATCACCAACCAGATTTAAAAAACCCTAAATCCGCCATGAATGAAGCAGTCACAGCACAGAACAACATGTCCCAAAATTTCACAGTCAAACCATGCTTTACTCAGATTCAGACAAAGCAAGAAATGACACTAATCACCTAGATCCGATCAATAATATTCACAAAATGGCATCCAAACCAAATGTATCACCAAGAAACGCAGGTGACAACATTCAAAACTGAGATTACCGAGAGAGGCCAGAGACGGAGAGAGGCCAAAGATGGAGACGAAGACGGAGACAGAGAGATGCCAGAGACACGGCGGCAGGAGGGAGAGCACTGTGCGTTTTGATTAAAGGGACACTGCGGCCAGGTGGGGTGGGGGCGAAATGAGAAAGTGCGAACTGAGTCTCGATTTCGAAGACTCGAATGAAGTCTGAAAATTGAAAACCTAAAGAGTCAGTAAAGGGAGAAAATACCCTCAGCGCTGAGGGTATCAAACGCAGGTTATTTTCTTTTTCGGGTTGGGTCGGGTCATTTTTCGGGTTTATCTCTATACCCGAACCTGATATTCGGGTTTTTACAGCATTAAACCCGAACCCGAACCCGAGAAAACCCGACCCGATCGGGTCGGAAACGGGTCGGTATTCGGGTGCCGGGTTTTTGCCCAGCCCTACCATGTATCATAGATGATGGAGAAATGATTTTGTTTTTCAATGCCAATAATTTTAGAATGTTGTAATTTTATTTTAGATTTTGAATTAATTTATAGGTTACATTTTATTTATTTTCTAATGTATAATGTATAACAACAAATTTTGGCCAAAATTCCGACCCAAAATGCCTAGAAATCATTTTGGGCACTTGGGCTCATGCAAAATTGACTAAAAAAGGCCACATATTATAATCGGAATTTCCAAAAAATCAGGAATATAGCCATAACCAAATATTTGACTATCCGAAATTGGAACCCTTCCATTCGTTCTAGTGCCAACCCTTAGGTTTTATTTTGTATTTTATTTTGTAAAAAAATCGTTTTTTCGAAAGTGTTTGGACAAAATTTCTTAGGTTGTATTTGAGTGATAAAATTTTGGGGAGGTTAAAATTTTAAAGTATTGGATTTGGTGAAAAAATGAAGAGAGATGATTTTTAATATTTATTATAGTGAAAAGTATTGATGTGATGGGGAGAGAGTGATTATATTTTAATTTTTTATTTTATTAAAATGTTAGAAAGTGTAAAATTTTGTGTAACAAACACAGCCTTAGAACCAACCCCAAACCCCCCTTTTTAACTTTTTATCTTGATTATTAACAAAAGTGAGTGAAATTGACACTTTTTTTTTTAAAACCTCGAGGCCTTGTTTTTTCTTGTTGGGTTACCAGGACTTTTAACAAAGCTCTTAGGATCTGAACATTAAGCTCTAAAATTAATTTCGAGCTTCGTTTCTTGCTTGAATGGGAACGATATTAATTCAGCACAGGTATTGATCTGCCATCAGGAAGTTTGTGTTGTTTTCTTCCTTGTAGCCACTTTCCTCCACCTTTCCCACCAACCATGCACAAATTTTGGAATGTGTCGTAGGGCACATAACTACCCTCCAGTACCAAATTAGCCATGGCTGATGGTTGGTTGTGATTGTCCGCAAAGAAACAGTAGCTCGTCTATTGAGCTGAAAGGCAGCTAGCTAGCTAAGTTCTGAGAATTCTAAACTGAAACTATAAACCAACACCAAGGGCTAGTGACTTTGCTGCTACTAACTCAAGAGTCTTATTCTATTTGGAAGTCTAATATATTATTTTAGTTTTTAATTAATACAGAAGATGCACATTTGTTTTACTGTCTATGACCAACATTTCAGGTAAACTAATTAACTTACAAATTGCTTCTCCAATATATATAATTGACTTTGAGTTCCAGCAACTGTTTAGCCCACAGATAACCACTCTATGATCAACACTACAACTTTGAAATCCTTCATTAAAGGCCTCCTTCCCCGATGGCATGATTGTGCGATTGCGCATCTTTACACATTCCTGTGAATTCTGCTCGACACCATCACAAATAATGAAAAGTACCTCAACGTTGGAGCAGCTGCAAAGAAAAGAGATGGAACATCCTGTATAGTGATGGAAAAGAGATGGAAAATCCAAAATGTAAAATGAGCATCATGGGATATGAATACCACAGTATCTCATAAACAAGGGGGATGGGGGCTTGGATTATTGGAACCAAAACAAAAAAAAACCATAAATTTCTAATAAGAAAGCATGTAATATGGAGCAAATGGCTAAAATATGCATGAACATACCTTAAAAAAATAACTGTGTCGACTGCTGTTAAAAATTTTCTACTTGCTGGAAGCTGACGATGTGGTTAGAGGTACCGATTGACCCTGTTCAGAATCATCGGAGCTGCTCCGAGAAGCTTCTTTTTTCAATTTTTGATTATTATAAGCTGCTACCCCCATAATGGCTGCACATATTAAAGCTTTCACTCTATTATATTTCTAAAAAATTCCACATATTGTTTGCTAAGAATTTCTTGAACAAAAGGTCAATGCTCAAACTACAGAGAAGAAAGACTCAGAGCAATTTTCTTCAACTTTTCTTTTTTAACAAAAAAGACTATAGAGAAGGATCTGCTGTCTGACTGGATGAACATCAAACTCCCTGGTGAACTCAAACCCTTAGAATATATGCTATTAAACAAAACATTTCCTAATTATACAGGGATAAACAAACAAACAAACAAGAGGGTTCAAAGAACGTGACTTGAAGGGAACCCAAAAGAACACAAAATCTCACATTATGGGTACAATTTAATGATACGAGCCTAACTGGTGACCCTCACTATTGGGGAAAGAAACCACCATGAAATGACCAAGGCAATGAAGAGAGGAGGAGCGGGTGGGACACTAACTTTTAGTGCCAAATGCACTTGGCAATATCAAGTCTCCCTGGAGTTGGCCTACTGCTTAAGCGCATTGGCATAAAGATGAGCAGGTTTAACAAATCTATGACATGTCCCTGAAACTAATAATGAGCTTATCTGAAAATAGTTGGGTTCCAGCATACAATACAAAATGGTAAATATGATAAGATACTGACCAATGCCATAACCAAACAGATTTATTACTGTCAGCTTTGTATCTGCAAATAGAAGGGCAGACAGCAAGACAACCACCCAGTCCTTAACAACTCCAGCAACGCGAATGGTTAAAGCACTTGTATGTGTAATTACAAGGAAAACGGATAAGTTGAGGGCAAAAGTGCAGAGACAGTTGAGTGCTAGCACAAGGGGTGGAAAGTTCCAAGACCCATGTGCTTCCATCTTTGGTCTCTCCAGAAAGATCCAGGGAATGAATAGACAGAGAGCACTGCACAGAATTGGACACTTTCATCACACTGGCATTATCTTCTGTATAACAAATCATAGAGTACAAGAAACCAGAGTCAGTATACCTGCAGGGACTAACATAGTACATAACGGATATAGGGTTCAGTTTGAGACCCTTCCGTTTAACCAGGATCTCCATGAAAATAAGTCTTAAAGCTTCCCCAACAACACCACCCATTTGATAAACAACTCCAACCCAATTGATATCCATTTCTCCATAAGAAGCCACAAGAACGCCAACGCTTATCACTGACATAATTAATAGCATTCTGCAGCTCATTATCTCAAGTCCTGCTCCTACTCCAAGAATGAAAACAGCTACAGGCACTGCAAAAGTCCTTTAAGAAATTAGGGTGACATTCAATTTGTAATGACGATAAATAATGATACGCATAACATTTAGTAATTGCTGATGAACCCAAATATCTTACTAGTAGGCAAACAGAGATATATTGAAGAGGTCCAATAATTATATAAAGCATCTGACATTGATCTGTAACGCCAAAACATTCAGATTGAAGTTGAATGTAGCTTTAGAGTCCGAAAATATGGGTCTAGATATTTAGCTAGACTGAGATAGTCCACAAAATCACCAAGAACTTACTAATTGCCTTCAACATTTGTGCAAATGCAACAGAAATATACAGGTATGCTGTATTTCCCAGCCACAGCGTCATTGCAAACATTGCACCAATTGGCACGACAGATGTAGAATATCTGAAAATTGGAACTTCATTAGACTTGTGTTTGAAATCACTGAACATGAAATAGCTGATAAGGAATTTATGCAAAATTACTTGCACAAGTTTTGCTAAATAATCTTACGTAAACAATTCACAACAAAGTTTCTGGAGCAGGTAGCAAGGATGTCCACATACTAAATTTCCGCACATCCACATTTTCTTGTGAATGAAAATGTGTCCGTGTTTCTTCTTCTATTTTCATTTCACCCTAATGGTTGTTTATGCTCTTTCTTGCTGTTAGTTTACAGTAAGTTTTGTAAGTAGTTTGAGGTTAAGCAGGCTTGTTAATACATAATTATGGCGTTTTTGAACTACCCAATGGCATTCCTAAAAGTAACCACTAGCTTACTTATGAACCTGGCAGCACTTCTCTAATATGGAAACTCCATTGTAAGAGAGCAGACAACAAAATCTTGAAGTTTGTTTTGAAGTGTGAGAACCGTGAATCTGCCACTTATCCCAAAAACTTAAGCTGATAGAAAGAGATATATTTTATTATTAAATTATATTTTCTAACGTTTCCCTTCATGTGTGAGCCGGACTCTCCTTTAATTGAGAGGTCCAACAAGTGCAATATTTAATTAAAATTGGGGTGAAGTGTAGAGTCAGGTCTCAAACTCAAGACCTTGGCTCTGATGCCATGAGAATCTATCATTAATCCCAAAAGCTAAAGCTGATAGGAAGAGATAGATTTTATTATTTGAATTATATTCTCTAACAAGAACATCATACGAGTTGCCTAGAATGTCAGAATTGCCTCTCCTTTCCCTTCTCCCTTTCACAGCAAACCCCCCCTCCCCCCCCCAAAGACCCTCTCTCTCTTTCCATCTCTTTCTTCTAAATTTTTTTCCCTAGTCCTGACCTAAAACTATGTCTACCCCTTTCCACTTCATCTTACTGTGTTCATAATAAGACAACCCATACTTTATTGTTGTGTCAAGCATGTGATGCGTGAAAGTTTCATTCAGCTCAGCAAGACCGTAGCTGCTTCAGCTACAGCTTTCCCTACATGTGCTATAATTTTTACCTTTTTACTGTAGCTGTAGCTCCATAACTGTTTATGAGGTACTACCATACCTTCCACATACTACCATGTATAAAAGGTCATGACAAAGGGAGAGGTACACAGTAACTTTCCTCATAAAGTTCCAAATCAGAGCAGTGTGCATGTCATCATAACTCTATGGACAGCTCTTTTCTCTCTGTATTGTGCATTGAAACCCAAAAATGTAAAGGGAAGAGAGGTGCATTCCTTAAATTGATATTGAAGATTAAATAACAAGTAAACGGGGAGTCTTGGAGAAGTTAGCAGCCTAGATTTAGATGAGGCCTGTGTATGCCGAATTGGTGTGGTCAGGCACGTGAGACCCAACCGCCAAGTTTGCAACTCCCGAAAAATCTGAATTGTGGCTTTTTAGTGCAAGGCACAAATGTCTAGATGTAGAGAAGGACGGATTTTGGAACTTTGGTGAAAGTATGTCCTCTTTGTTCTCAAGGGCTCAGTTTCAATTCTGTTGTGTCATTAATTTCTTCTTTCAGTTTCTGTCTTCTGATAATTTATCCCATATACCACTTTCTCACAAAGCCCTTAGTTTTACTAACATATAAATAGCATTTGTATGGTGATTTTTTGGTATACATTTTATCACAAAATTATTCTATTGACAGGCAAGACTTGACAAAACCTTTAAGATTCAGATGTCAGATTAAAGAACTTTATCTGTCTCTTTGCTTACATTTCTGCAGTCATTCCTTCCTCAACCCTCAAAATCTGTAAGAAGAAGAAACAAAAAACAGTAAAAAAATTGCAGTAAAAGATATGATTCCCCAATTTCATCATGTTGAATTGTATATAAGAAACAACATACCTTGAGAACCTTGGTGAGCATAAAACATACTACAGATGAGAAGACCATGTGAAGAAGAGTCAATCCGAGAGGATATGGGAAGTTTATTTCCTTAGACGACAAAACCCACTGCATTTTACAGTTTCAATTCTTAAGTCAGCCAATGCTGAGCACCTTTTATCAAACAGGTTGATCTGCTGTCAAATGCTCTACACTGAGCTATTACCCAATTATAAATTGCTTACTTGTAAAAAAAAACTTTTGTCAAACAGGTTGGTTTAGCAATAAACTTCACATATCCCATATCACTGTGCAATATCAAATAACCATACCACTGTAATGGTAAGTATTTGCAAGAATTCCACAAAGGAATAGGTTAGTACAGCAATGATTTTTTTTTTGATAAGTTGGTTAGTACAGCAATGATGGTAGCAATGGAGCTATATATTCAAAAAGAAATTTATTTCGCCTAGCTATTCCTTTTTATTCTTTTGCACTTACCAAGAATTTACCATACATTTCCCTTCATCATGTTCTTGCAATAAACTAACTAATTAGTTTTCGCATATAGTATTGATCATGTGTCGCTTGAGATTGCTGCACCATATGATGCATGAATAATTAACAAGCAAGCACCTGAGCTGCATCACCACTAAATTAACTAGCTTATCAACTGCACTTAATATACGCCTTCCAAAAAACTTCAACTCTGGGAAGCACAGATTATACAAAACACCTAAATAATAGTATCGGGAACTAATATATGTCCATCATGTCATGGGACTAATGCCAAGTGTTTTCTAAAATGTAAAAGGATGGAGATCTAATATAAAATTAAAATATTTGGTGAATCAATTTTGGAACAGCAAGGTTAGCAAGTGTTTTTTTTTTTTAAATTGGCACTTACGAAAGAAATCTGATATCTTTAGACAATTGGGATACTCCCAAATCAAACATCATTAACTGTTTATGAACTCTATCTTGTTTCCTGTTATAGGGCTTTTTTCTTTCTTTTCAATCCCCCACTTCTCATTGGATTCTGGATTATCCATTCACCGGACTCAAATAGCAATGTGAAGACCCGAAGCCCTCATTGAAGCTGAGAAATAAGGATCCAAAAGCCTCTCATTGTCTGTATTAACAGAAGCAAATAAATAATTTAAGTTCTGCACAAGTTCTTTCTCCATTCTCTCTCTTCATCCTCCCATTGTTCCTCACCCTTTATCTCTGTAGTTCATATTTTTCTTATAGCAAACATATCCTCATGAATATAACGGCTACAACTTGTTAATAGGTAGCAAAACTACCCAAAGCTTTTCTTGTTTGGGAGGGATGTGGTAAACGTCCTTTTCATCCTGCTTCATTCTGGTCATTTAGTCATTTTTGTTCCTGATCTTGTCGTCATTCATGGTGGAGTGGTACCAGAGTAGATCAACCAACAACTGCTTCAAGGTGTTATCTACATGTTGCAACTGTTCGGTTGTGGCTTGGGCTTCCACCCTTATTGCTTCACTACACTACCCATGAGACATGAGTCCATTAAACAACTACCCACTTGACGACACTAACTACAACCACTCACTACACACAAGCTACACTAAAAGCAACTCTATCTCCAATCCTATAACTGAAATACACCACCCCACTAGCCCTACCAAACCAATTCCATTTTCCACTCAACTTAAATCACCTCCCACAGTCCAGTGCACTTGTCCACTTTTCAAGTTCCGCCTCCTGACACAAATGGTATCGTGGAAGACAAGAAAGTAATCCCATTAAAGTCCACACCTAGCAGTTTAATTACCATTGCCCCTCAAGAATTAGCAAAAGTGAGGTAATTCGACAACCTTAATCCACCCAACCCTTAAATCATAATACCCTCGTTCGAAAAGTTCAAATGGTTCTTCAAATAGGAAGTCAGCAAACACAATACCAATTGCTTTAAAGCAGCTTTCTCTTTGAAACATTTCCTTTCCTTCTCTCTAATGTCATCCAACAAATATATGTGAAATCACTCGTAAAACAAGTGATTCCCGAAATGCAAATGCAAGAAACATCATGAACTATGCGTCAAGAAAGCGATTGCAGAAAAAGAAAACGGACCGACCTTGTTGAAGAAGATCTGGCCGCTGGAGAGGGCGATGTAGAGAAGAAGGTAAGCATAGGTTAGGACCTCATCTTTGCAGAGGGTCCTCAACCGATCCGCCATTGCCGAGTATTCCCCAAAAGTCCGAATGAAGAAGAAGAAAGAAAGTAGCAATCTCTTTCTGCCAAGTACGAGCTAAGTTACGTTCGCTTTGTGCAGTGAAAGGCACAAAGAGTCAGCCGGCCCCGAAGCATCAAAAGAAAAGAGAAAACTTGGTAGTTGGTACCCAGGTCCCAGTCGCTTTCTGCTGCGAGCAACGGATCGAGCGTAGTTTCGGCGTCAAAACTTACAAATAGGTCCGGATGTATTTGCATAGGAAAAAACAAATAAATAGAAAAACATAAAAAATTTACGTTGTTCGGCCAATTCGGCCAGAAACATAAAAAAAAAATTACGTGATTATGCCAATTCGGCCTACATTCACTCCATAATAATTTTATTAAGAATGCTTAAGAAAATTATTCTACCCGCCCAATACAATAATCATACCACCCCTTTCTCTTCCTCTCTCTCTACCCAATGTTCATGCTTTCACGTGCTTTTTCTCCTATAAAATAAGCCTCTATTTATGACAAAAAATACAAAGAGAAAAACTAGATAAACTTGAAGTAGTGAGGAAGTAGACTTCCACTACAAGTCTAATTCTATTCCGGTACAAAAATTAAAAGAAAGGAACATAAAAAATTTACGTGGTTCGGCCAATTCGGTCTACATCCATTTCAGAGCAATTTTATTAAGAATGCTTAAGAAAATCACTCTACCCGCCCAATACAATAGTCATACCTCCCTCTTTCTCTTCCTCTCTCTCTACCCAATGCTCACGCTCTCACGTACTTTTTCTCCTATAAAATAAGCCTCTATTTATGGGGAAAAATACAAAGAGAAAAACCAGATAAACTTGAAGTAGTGAGGAAGTAGACTTCCACTACAAGTCTACTTTCATTCCAAGTCTATCTCATATGGGTGTGGACCCCAACAATTCTCCCCTTCCATACCCATAAGAGAAGAATTTGTTCTTGACATATTTCGGTTGAGTGCTTCCCAAGCTTCCATCAGTAGAATCTTCCTGCAACTTTGGTATCTATTGCTCACTCTTGCTCACCACCTCTTGCATCCTTCTTATACTGGCACTCCAACATCGTCCTTGTCACCAGACGAGCAACCACACTCTCATCCGAGTGTCCTGCACCCCCGCCTAGGGTGCCCTCATCCCCTGCTTGTACCGTCAGACCCATGTACAACAATATCTCCCTCTACTCTTGCATCTCTACCTGCAAGTAACAAGCACCTCCGTGTGCTGCATGACGTCGGAGTCATCAATAATCAGTAAGGCTTCTGATGATTTCCCTTTCTCTGCTTCGTACTTTGGACAATTCCGCTTGATATGTCATTCTTGGTTACAATAGAAGCAGATAATCTTGAGACCATTTACTTTGGATTTATCCCGACCTCCTGTATTTCTGCCCTATAGTTCAAAAACGCTTGTCTCTTTGGCTACATGATAGAATACATCTGGCCCAATCCACTGACAAACCAACTATATAGCCTTCCGGTTGATCTTCTTCCACTTTGTCTTGTCAATTCCCTCCGGTTTCTTGCCCTCGTTCTCCAATTGATCATACATATCATTTGCATAAAGGATATCCTCCATCCGTGGCTTCCAGGTCATGTAATTCGCAGCAGTCAACATCATCACACTGGTAACCATACTCTCTGCCATGTCATTTCACATTGATCGAGGCCAAATTTCACAATTCTGACTCCATTAATGGATCCGGGATGACAAAAAACCTTAGAAATCAATCCGACTTGCTCAAAAACCGGCCTAAAAGCTCCTGAACCGGCCGAAAAACAAAATTGAAACAAAAAAATCGGAATCTTCTGGAATATTTTGATTCCCTGCTTACGTGGCACGCTGACGTGGATGTTAGCGTGGCAGGACACGTGGCAGTTCACTGGTCCGGGTGCGTGGGGAGAGTGAAGTCCACTAGCCCTATCTTTCTTTGGCGTGTGTGACGCGTAGCGGTGCCCGACCCGAATAACATCCATACCGACCCTTTTTATAACCCACCCGCAAATTGAACTCAAACGAATTTTTTCCCAGTTTTCTTCTTCCTCGCCAATGGTTGTTGGCATATATCTTATATTTTCTAGGTGGATGGTCATTAGAGATGTCGTCCTCGCCTGCTTCACTGTAAAATCTGCATTAGAACGATGATTTTCTTGTATAACTGTTCATCTTCTTAAAACCAGTGTGTAGAATCTGGCATATTGGACGACCAAGTTTTTGATGGAGTTCATTTAGAGAGATCATTCTTTTCGTGGGGACTGAAGGTTTCAAATGAGAGTTTGGAGATGGAAGCTTTTGTTCAAGATAAGTGAATCCGTTTTTTGGTGCACAAGGACTTTTGAGTGAGGGTATATCTTGGTTGGTTTAACTGAGATGATTCTAATGGTCCAGTACAATTTGAGAAATTCCCTGGAGATACTTTTCACTTTATCTTCTAACAGTCTGAGACCTTACTTATGTGACTACTACACTTTTGCCAATCCTTATCTAGACAAAATATCTTTAAAATATCTTCTAATCTCAAACTCTATTATCAAAAAAGAAAGGCTTAATTAGCCCATTAGTCGTGAGGTATGGTTGAACTATATTGCCAAATCTCTAATCTTCTTGTATAACTCATCATAACTGTTCATCTTCTTAAAACCAGTGTGGAGAGAGATCTACTTAGTCAATATAGTGGCATTTAACTGTTCATTTCTTATTTTTCATTAGAACAATGATCTTCTCTTCCACCCACCTCCTGCTTCAGTTAGTATATATCTTATTTTTCGCTGATTCGTCATTTACAAAACAAAATGAAGAAAATAGGACATGTATGTGATGCTTCAGAGGAAGACAAGATTACAACCTCAAATGAGAGGATGAAGGCAAGAGAGAAGGGAACAGAGGGAGAGGAAGACAGAGGTGAGTGGCCGTGAAAGGATCCCCAGTGACGAGTTGGGCTGCAAAAGCCATGTGTTGGAGGATAGGTGCCGAGATGAGGCACCAAGGACACACATGGGCACTCATGGCACGCCCACAGAGCGCACGGCGACAGCACCACAGCCATGCCATGATATCATCACGCGCGCGCGCAAGCTAAGCGCCCCAGCGCCCCTGACAAGGCATGACGCCTCACCAACGCCCATGCCTGACATGCCAGCCAGCCGGCCACAGACATGCCATGACAGCCCATGGCCTCGCCCATAGCCTTGCAATGACACGGCGCAGCAGCAAGTCCTTGGCCACCAGCCAAGCCAAGCAGCAGCAGCGAGCAAGCAGACAAAGGAGTGCCATGACACAAGATGACCACCACCAGCAGCCACCACCAGTGGCGGAGCACCACCACCCCTACCGGTACTTGGTGGGGAATGGAAGAGGAAGGTCCCAGGACCCGGAGGAGCATCACCACCCATGGTGGTGATGCTCCTCCGGGTCATGGTGGTGCAAGCGGCGGCGGCGCCACCGTGGACGACGGCGAGATCCCAACAATCAGGGAGGTATCTTAGAGATTAGTTTCCTTTTGTGTTATGATTGAATAAATCATATCTTCTAGATTTAGGGATCCTTTCCTAAACTCGAGAAGATTCCTTTCCTTTATGTTCTTGTTATATTAGGCATGTAATATCAAATCTGCTTGATTCAAGGGATTTGATTTAGAGTTGATTATGATTTGATTTGATTTGATTGAGTCCATTAGGGTTTGTAAGCTCCTAAGGATGTCTATATAAACATCCTTAGGAGCATTAGAGTTAGACATTCAGAGAATAGAGAGAATAGTAGAGCCTTAGTGCTTTTGGGGTGGGATTTGGCCGAGCATAGGCAAGTATATGCTAAGTCGGTTTCAAGGCTAATAACCTTGTTACTTGGGATTCATTCTAGGCTAATAACCTAGATTGGGTACCCGTTCTTGGGCTAATTAACCATTGATCGAGATTGTTCTTTGTTCTTGTGGTCTTTGGGATAATTAACCTTTAGCCACGTTCTTCGTGTTCTTCAATAAAGATCTCGAGTATTCTCCTTTTGAGTGTTAGATCCTATATAAACAGCTTGTGTGTTACAAATAACGGTTTAGGAGGATCGATTAAGGTGATCGTGTTCGAATCGCTTGGCGGGGATTGACGTTGTTATGGTGGCCTAGACCGGGGTCCCTAACAAAATGGTGCTTTCATTGAGAGGTGCTTGAAGATTTTGTCGAGGAGTTGCTTGAAACGTGAAGATCTTCAAGGGAGGTAAACACGAGCCTTAATAGTTTGATTCAGTTTTGTTGGATTTATTCGGTTGCAAAGTTGTTTTTTGGGTTGGAATTTTTTACTCGAGAAAGGGTTCGATCTTCTTTTGGAGAGAACCCAAGGTCGGACTTATTGTTGCAGCGAAGTATTGCAATGGAGGCAGTTTCAAGCTCACTCACTTCCAACAGAGACCGGTTCGAAGCCTTGGAATCATCAACTCTATGGCTTAAAGACAAGATGGTGGAGACATCCACAACCATGGCTGAAATGTAAGGAGCCATAGCTAGAGTCACCATGACCACCGAAGAGAATAGAAGAGCGGTGGAAGGCATGAGACAAGACTTGCAAGCTGCATTGGCGAGACTTGGTGGAGAGCCATGTGGAGGCAACCATGTAGAAGCCGCAAGAAGGGAGGATGCTCAACACATGGATGGAAGAGAAACTCAGCTATCTGAGTCCACAAGAGGGGAGCCTAGACCAAGACAACAACTTAGAGTGGGCGACAGTGTGGAGAATGAACATGGAGTAGTCGAGAGGTGGCTACGTGAGGAGTCCAACCATGACAATGATGACCATGGAAGATCGGAAGATAGAGCTGGAGGAAGTCGGTACGGGGAGGAGAGATCCTATGGCCGAGCCTATGAAGATGTTAGATGGCGTGAAGGACTGCGGAGTGATCGTGATGGCTATGATCGTGATGGTGGTGATAGTGAGGGAAATCGGTTTCACAACCGAGGACCTAGGAGGCCAAAGATCGAGTTTCCGAAGTTTGGTGGAGGTGACCCCCATGAGTGGTTTGACAAGGCAGATCACTACTTCCATTTGTATGAAGTGCCGAGAGAAGAAAGAGTTTCCACCGCGTGTTTCTACCTTGAAGGCAAAGCAAACAAGTGGTGGAGGTGGATCCGAGCCCAATATGAGAATGAGAGAAGAAGGCTCGGGTGGACAGCTTTTGAAAGGTAGCTGCTAATGCAATTTGGGCCCTCGCCCATTGTCAATCACCATGGCCAACTAGCCAAGCTCAAGCAAGAAGGCAAGGTGCATGCATATGTGGAGGAGTTTCGGCAACTCCAAACCTTAGTAAGGGGTTGGTCGGAGGAGGCACTCATTGGCACCTTTGTGGATGGGCTAAAGCCGTGGATAGCTAAAGAATTGAAGTTGAAGCAGCCCACCAGATTGCAAGAAGCAATGAGGATGACTGAGATCCTTGAAGAGAGCCATCGGTTTGAGAAGAGGCATGACAAAGAAGAAGATGCTAGCGAGGAAGATGAGCCCTTGCAATCCGAGATACCTTCGAAGGGAAAGGAGGTGGTTGAAAAGACATGCAGGAAGAAGAATGACTTATTTTAGCTTAGTCGGGAGGAGCTTGCTGAGTACCTTAGAAAGCGGATGTGCTTCAAGTGTGGAGATAAGTGGAGTCCTGACCACCAATGCAAGAAGGGAAAGCTCATGCTCATGATTGATGAAGAAGAGTCGAGTGAGGAGCATGACTATGCGAAGCACTCAAGTGATAGTGATTTCAGTCTTAGTGCCATGACCGGCATTGGGAGCAACTCAACCTTGACTTTCAGGGCTTCGATGGGCAAGCATGAGATCACCGTGTTGGTTGATAGTGGGTCTACCCACAACTTCATCAGCAAACAACTTGTTACTAAGGCGGGCTTGCATAGAGAGGAGATCGAGGCCTTGGAGGTGAAGCTTGCCAACGGGGAGAAAATGAGGAGCAATCAGATAATGAAGGCAGTCCCCATTGATGTCCAAGGTATGAATATAGTTGCTGATTTACATGTACTTGCCTTGGAGGAGTTAGACGTGGTTTTGGGCAATGCTTGGCTAAAAGGCATTGGCAAGATCACACTTGATTACGGTGGGAGGAGAATGGAGTTCACCCTTGGGGGTAGAATTGTTACTTGGAGCATGGGTGGACTACCTAGAGAGGAGTTATTGTGGGAGGACTATGATGAGGAGGCCTCTAGAGTTACAAAGGTTACCCTTGGGGTCAAGGGTACTTTTTATGGAAGGGGGAATGAAAGGATCCCCAGTGACGAGTTGGGCGGCAAAAGCCATGTGTTGGAGGATAGGTGCCGAGATGAGGCACCAAGGACACACATGGGCACTTATGGCACGCCCACAGCGCGCGCGGCGACAGCACCACAGCCATGCCATGACATCATCACGCGCGCGCGCAAGCTAGGCGCCCCAGAGCCCCTGACAAGGCATGACTCCTCACCAACGCCCATGCCTGGCATGCCAGCCAGCCGGCCACAGACATGCCATGACAGCCCATGGCCTCGCCCATGGCCTTGCCATGACACGGCGCAGCAGCAAGTCCTTGGCCACCAGCCAAGCCAAGCAGCAGCAGCGAGCAAGCAGACAAAGGAGTGCCATGATACAGGATGACCACCACCAGTGGCGGAGCACCACCACCCCTACCGGTACTTGGTGGGGAATGGAAGAGGAAGGTCCCAGGACCCACCGTGGACGACGGCGAGATCCCAACAATCAGGGAGGTATCTTAGAGATTAGTTTCCTTTTGTGTTATGATTGAATAAATCATATCTTCTAGATTTAAGGATCATTTCCTAAACTCGAGAAGATTCATTTCCTTTATGTTCTTGTTATATTAGGCATGTAATATCAAATCTGTTTGATTCAAGGGATTTGATTTAGAGTTGATTGTGATTTGATTTGATTTGATTGAGTCCATTAGGGTTTGTAAGCTCTTAAGGATGTCTATATAAACACCCTTAGGAGCATTAGAGTTAGACATTCAGAGAATAGAGAGAATAGTAGAGTCTTAGTGCTTTTGGGGTGGGATTTGGCCGAGCATAGACAAGTATATGCTAAGTCGGTTTCAAGGCTAATAACCTTGTTACTTGGGATTCATTCTAGGCTAATAACCTAGATTGGGTACCCGTTCTTGGGCTAATTAACCCTTGATCGGGATTGTTCTTTGTTCTTGTGGTCTTTTGGCTAATTAACCCTTAGCCACGTTCTTCGTGTTCTTCAATAAAGATCTCGAGTATTCTCCATTTGAGTGTTAGATCCTATATAAACAACTCGTGTGTTATAGATAACGGTTTAGGAGGATCGATTGGGGTGATCGTGTTCGAATCGCTTGGCGAGGATTAGCGTTGTTATGGTGGCCTAGACCGGGGTCCCTAACAGGCCGGCTGCTGTGCGCTTGGGGGGCCTGCCGATCTGGCATGGAAGAAGAAGACTGCAGGAAACAATTCGTTTGATTTCAATTCGCGTGTGGGTTATAAAAATGGTCGGTTTGGGTGTTATTCGGGTTAGGGCCCGGGTCAAAATATTTTAATTGATGTGGCGAGATCTAAGCCCTTAGATTTTGAAGAAGGAATCCTGGTCATTGCTCTGCATGATAATGCTAAGCATAATAACCAAACCTCAGTCCTTAAACTCTATTAAGTTTTATTTCAATGAGACAAACATACTAGAAATTGACTTGACAGTGCCTAGAAGTTTTGAGTCCTCCAAATAAATTCTATGCTTTCAGAGCTCAATGAAAAAAATTTAGTCCTCATCCCCAAGGTTGAGTGTCTCCCTCCAACATGACTCAGTTTCGTCCCATCAGCTTGTGTAATGTTATATACAAGCTGATTTCAAAGATTATGGCCGAGAGATTAAAGTAGCACCTTCTAAAGCTCATTTCACATTTTCAGCTTGCATTTGTTCTTGGATGTCAAATCCAAGACAACTGCATAGTGGTAGCTAAGATCTGTCATGGTATGAATCATAAAAGGGGTCATGTGGGTTGGATGACAGTGAAAGCAGATATAGAAAAAGCATATGACCGTGTAGAATGAGAGTTTATCTTAAAGGTTTTGGAGAATTTAGGTTTTCATCCTCGCTGAATCAGATGGGTGGAACGATGTATTTCGACCTCAAGTTTTGCTATCATGATTATTGGTGGGCCTTATGGACGTTTCAAACCTTTAAGAGGTATCCGACAAGGAGATCCACTTTCTGTAGCCCTCTTTATTTTAGTTTCTGAGGTGCTACCTAGACTTCTTTTACGAGAAGAGAGGGAGTGGAGATTGAAGGACATTCGAGTTGGAAGAGGAGCACCTAAAGTAAATCATTTTCTTTTTTGTAGATGATTTGCTGATGTTCACAAAGGCTACTTCTAAGGAAGCGATCCATCTAAATAGGTGTCTTTGAGAAATACATGGCTTGGTTGGTCAAAAACTGAATCGAGAAAAATCCTCATACATTTTAGCAAAAACTTTAAGGGTATCCAAACTGGGCACATCATGGAGATTCTAAGTTTGAAGCGGTTGCCAACTAAAGCTAAGCACCTTGGGCTTCCTTTATGTGACTATGGAGAGAGAGCTTATGGTCCAGAATTTGATGGACTCATATACAAAAGCATGAGACTTGCAGAAACTGAACACTCTATTTTCAAGAGAAACAGTGGAGGCGGTCAAATTAGTTAAAATCTAGGGAGAGGAAAGGGAAGATGCTATTCTGTGGACTCTTGATAGTTCTGGAGATTTTTCTACAAAATCGGCATATCGTGCTCTAGTCCAAAGAAGAAGTCTAGCGAATACTATGCTGCAGCAACAACAATGGTTAGATTTATGGAAAATGCAAATCCATGAAAGACTCAAACTTCTCTTATGGAAGATAATTTGGGAGGTTCTACCCACAAAAGGTAAAATTGCTGAATGCATAGGTAATAGGGAAGCTGACAAGCTTGAGTGTAGACCATTCCAGGCCAGTATTGAATCTGTCCATCACTTAATTTTTTAGTGCCCTTTTTCAATAGTTTTGTGGTGAGAATCCCCTTGGCAATTGAATATTAGTGCCTTTCGGTTCACTGCGTGAGTGGATTAATGAAATCCTCCACCCGCACTCTATTGGTATTCCCTTGGAAGACCAACTCCATTTCCAATTGTATGCTTCTATTGCTATTGATATGGTCTACATGGGAAGAAAAAAAGGCTACGCATGACAAAGAGAGTCAAGACATGAAAAAGCTGGCTGATCAAGTGAAGAAGGTGAGTAATGAACACTAGACGGCATGGAAGAATAAGCATATGAAAGGAACTATATCAAGATGGAAGCCACCCCCGGAACACTTTATTACATCAATGTAGATGCATTGTTTAGGATAATTTTACACTTGCAGCTGCTGTTCTTAGAGACCACAAGGGGGGTTTCAAAGGAGCTGCAACAAAACTCCTGGTGCCTCTCCAACCTTCTGAAGCGGAAGCAGAGGCAGCTCACTTTGGTGTTCAAGAAGCATGGGAAAGAGGATTTCGACAAATTATTTTAGAAGGTGATGCAGCCATAGTGACGAGAGCCGTAAACAATTCATGATACAATTGGGGTCCTGGCTAAGTCTCTCCATCAGATGCAGCAATAGAAGGCGGTTCATATCCGTCGAGGTGCCAATATGTTCACGCACCAACTCGCTCGTTAGGCTGCTTCTAGAGTGTGTTCTGGACCCTACCCCTGTTCCTGAGCTTTTGGAAGATCTATCCTGGTTATATGCTGGTGTAGATTCCCACATAGTTGCCTCTGGTTTTTTAGTTTAGTTGCATGGCTTTCGTTTTCTGCTGTCTTTGTGACTGGTGTAGTGCGTCGTTTTCGTTTGTTTCTTTAATAAAGAGCTTAGTAGTTCTGATTAAAAAAAAAGATATTCCTTGATCATGCATCATAGGAACTAATTAAAGGCTGAGTACAGACTTTGAGAAAGAGCCTGTCTGTAAGAGTGTAAAATGATGACTCAAGATATACGTTCTATAGAGCTATTCCATTAATACATTGCTCCAAAGCATATATCCAAACTCCAAAGTATTGTAGTTCTTAATTATGCTTTATGTAGCAAGGAGCATTACAATACGTTACTGTCATGTTTGCAAACCACAAGTTTGTTCAAAATTTTGGTTTGCAAACATAACTCACTCAAAAAATTTTGGTAAAAAAAAAATTCAAAATAATCTATTTTTATTAAATAATTTGTTTTTTCATTATAATAAACATAAAATAATCACTCATATCATTTATCTTTAGCTTTTCTCCAACTATAAAATTCTAATTTTTAACTATTTTCTCTCGAAATCGAATAAAACTCTATTCCATCTTAATTTTTACAACATTCCCAAATTTTTATGAACATTTTGGTTTGCAAACATGACCGTACACGTTGAATTGTAGATGCTAGCAACTACACAAAGTATAACCACTGCCAGGAAGAGGCAACAACCTGTACCTGCTAAAGAATGGACAAAATAAAATGTATGTAAGCGTCAACCTGCCTCTACAATAGGGTGAAAACCAACTTCTAGTCCACAAATCATTCTTCATTGCATGGAAAATTATACCTTAATGTTCAATAATCCTGAAGCTACCTAACTAAACTATTGTGGAAGCAGCATCGGAAAGATCACTTGCTCAGCAAGAGCACGAGTTTTACTTGAGCTTACATCATAGGCCACTTTCATTGCTAAATCAAGAATATCATCAGCTTTGCTCTATAATGTCATCTCTTTTGGCATATTGTCATGCCATCTCCAATAGGTACCTAACACTCAAGAAAAAAGTTTAGGGTTATGGATCAATGCAAAGGTGTCTGAACAGCTAGACAAAATATTGGCTGAAATTCCAGACCTACCATACTAATGTTTACACGCTTGTCCTCCAGTAGACGTTCGTTGAAATTCCTAATGCTAACTGTCTTAGCATCATTTACCTGCTCAAAAGAAACTTTAAAAATCAATCCAACACATTTCCAATGGACAAACTTATAATGCAAGCCATTGATTCACCAGTGGGTCAGCAACTTTTCCATGCCAAAGGACATTATCAATCACGATGAGACCCCCACTCCTCACCTGCAAAAGGAAACTAACAACTGAATCCTTACCAACAGCGTGCAGGATAATCGATGAGAAAATATGTCAGCAGAATCAAACATGATGGACAAATGGATTTGGAACACATTAATTGGCCATATCATTTACTCTTACCAGCTGAAGAAGCAGCTCAAAGTATTCCTGATTCATCCTCTTTTCAGCATCAACAAATGCAAAATCATATCTGAGTGAAAAAGCAAATAAGTTAGGAGCAGTAATTTGTTATTTGTCGCCCTCATAAGCAATGAAACAAGTCAGAAACTTCTCACACCAGAAACAAGACTCATTTTTGGGTGAAAGGGGGTAGCAGGACTCCAAATGTATGGGTACAACATGTCCACATGATACTTGAACTTGATTTTTACTAGAAAATTGCTGTATTATTACTATGCAATAACTGCAGAAGAGTTTGGAAGTGGGTCGGAACTTTTATTGGCTTATACAAGCACCCACAAACCAAAAAAGAGCTATTGGGAAAAAAATGCGTCCCAGTTTTAACCATCTTACCACATTTACCTGCAACCTTCACCATTCAGAATCAGTGATTTTAGGGCATCAGCTGCAAGTCCATGTTTAACATCCACCTAATGAAATCAATTGTTTCAGTATATGCATAAGTAGTTAAAGAAATTGGACTATCTGACACATTAATGAGAGAAATGCAGAATGCATATAAAACCCACAAATCTCTGGGGCAAAATAATTGGGATAACTTGATCTAAAACAGGGGAGACATAATCGCTGTATAACTGCAACAAACACTCATGATACTAAATACTAGCAAAAAATTAGTAGAGACAAATAATACCTTGTGCAAAACACCAGCTTGCTCATAATACTTCTTTGCAATCTCAAGAGACTTGGCATCTCTTTCGCAAGCAACTAAATGACCTGATTCTGGTAGGACTAATGCAATAGCCAATGACGAGTACCCCTGAATATATTGTATACAATGCTAAGATTTAAGATCTTAAGTTGCTACCACAATAAACTGATAGAAAATAAATCTTTGATGAGACCACTAGTTCACACAAACAAAATCTAGTTTTCCTCTGGGTAGTCGAAAAACATGAAATTCAAAGATAGAACATAGCAAACTTGTCAAGAAAAATGTACAAGAGAGGATCTAGTAACAAGAATTAGAGTGCGTTCTTCACTAAAAAATAACATATAAAAGCCTGATAATATGAAAAAAGGAAACAAAAAAGAGGGGATAGGACCAATCAGATGGCAATTAATTTGTTGGGAGGTCATTTAACTTGGATGGCAAAGGTTCTTCAAATTACAATTTTGAAAATAGTTTTACGTTCAATGGGAAAAGGAGATGGAGAAAAAGAAAGAAAAATGTTTCACATTGATGATGAAGAAGACGATCATAATCATAAGAATTACAATAATACCAATGACAACAACAGAAGCAGCATTAATAACAGAAATTATAAAATTCCAATTGCCATTACAAGTGTAATGACTATACTCTTAATTAAAAATATTTCAACTAATATAACAACAAAAATCATAATGATGATACCAATACCATGTAATAATTACAAGGGAAAATATATATACAACACAGAAGGATAGGGAGCATGCAGAAAATATTGCTAGTTACTTCACCATAATATATCACCCCACTAAAATCCCTTATTGAGACTTTCTATGTCTAAATTTCCAGCCCTAAATATAAAAGAAGAGATCTGGCCTTATTCAACACGATTTCAATTAATAAAAATACGTTAAATATCCACCTTGACATGACGGAATTAGCTTGGATACCTCTAGTTATTGAAGACTCGTGAATTGTGACAATAAGTTTGATGAATAAAAGATTTTAGCAAGGTTTAACAGTTTAAAGCTGGGAATGGTGTTGCTATCAATAATGCATATTTTTCTCTATCTGAGAGTGCTGTAAATGTTGAGTGGAGCCAAGACAGTAAGCATTGATGCAATAACTGACTTTCAGGGTGTTAGGTGGGGGAGTAGCTTCTTTTACCAAAAATTGGAAACCCTCGGGTTTGGGGCGCTAATGGAGTAAGTCAAGACTTACTTTGAGGATATTTTGGCTCCTGATGAAAGCCTAGGATTTGGATGGAGGAAATAGCAGATTAGTTAATTTATTTGAGAGAGAAAGGTACCAACTTTGATGAATGTTTGCTCCCCTTCCAGGAGAACATGAGATCTTTTGGGTAGTACGTGTCCAACACAATAAAGCTCATGGTCAGTTGGCTTTTGGAAGTAAAAGCCGGTTTAGGAATGTCAACGGCACAAGGGCCAACGACTGAAAAAAGGGGAAAGGAAGAAAACCATTTTAGAAGTCAGTTTCCATGTATGCAAAAGAGGAGAAAAGTTACAGTGCTGGTTTTGACCTTGGTATGTGGAAGGTATTTATTGCGAGTAACCGAGAAGAAACAAGAGCCTTTTGCTTAGGAGAAAGCACAAGGTGGGAAAAAAGTTTTGTTAGGAAAGCAAGTCGCATTGTAACTTCTGAAGAGGTAGTTGCTTCTGTTGTCACAATTGTTGGCATAGATCTCAAGTGTATGGGGCTTCGGAGTTTTTGTGTCATTCATTTGCTTTGTGGTTGGATTGTGTTCTTAGTTGTTAGAATATTTTTTGAGATAGATAGAAAGTATTTGTTGAGTTTTCTTAATCTACAAAAGAATTTAGTGCAGCTATGCAGGCAGATTTGGGCTCAGGTCTGTTCCAAATACGGACATAATCAGTAGGTTGTGACAATATTATTTCCATCAGCGGCAAATGGAATTCAAATAGTAAATTTGATTCCAAAGCGTTCTCTGTTGGTCTATTGGGTCAGGTGCTATTTTTTTTTTTTTCTGGGGGTAACTGGTTTAGAATAACGGTATCTTGACCTATTTATATGAAGGGAACGTGACTTTTTTCTAATGCCTTCTCTGCCACCTTCTTCTGTGGGACAACTGATAATGTTTGCAGCACAGTCATTTGTGAGAAGTCTATTGTTCAGCATTTTTCTTTTGGTACGTATGAGCATCCTTGTGCAGTTCCAACAAGGAAGGTGCAATTCCCTACAAATATTGAGCATATACTGTCTTATGTAATTCTGTTCCAAATTCTTGAGCATGCATACTTCACATATTCCAGTTCATTCCACTACTTCACATTGAAGTACTTTTGGACTTTGGCTTACACAGGTACATGCAACAAAGTAGGGTAAAGATTTTTTTTTTTTTTAAAATGGCCTACTCTTATGTTGTTTGCTCGTCACAACATGATAAAGAGAGATGTCAGCCAATAACTTGCATAATTGGTAGAAAAACGGCGAGTGGTCTGTTGAAATAGAATCAGTTAAATAGAAATATGCATACATACAGTATAAACACCAACTTCAATACACCGCTCTGCCCCAAGAATCTGTACAAGCATTGAAAGGAGCTGTGCCTGATCAGGAGACACCTGTTAAGAGAACAATAAGATCTAAACACTCGTGTGCACATTGTGGGACTAAAATCAAATATGTGCATACAAGAATACATAAATTGGGAAGATCTTCTAGATATCAAAATGCATAGGTCAAGTCACCAGAAAGTAAGAATATTTGAAATAAGCATTAGAACATACAGAACACATGCAAACACACACAAGAAGCATACACATATATGCACATACACAAAGATGTGCCTCCTTCTGTGGGGAAAGTTTGCAGCTAACATGAAGGTATTTACCATTAAAGGAAACAGACTTTTCTGCATTCTAAAACAAGGGCTCCATTCCTTCATGTTCTAATCTTTTCAATTGTATAGGAATATATATATATATATATATATTATAAGTAAGAAGAACTTTATTGAAATAAAAAGAATACGGAGCAGTACAAAGGCTGTACTGAACAGACTACAACAAACAAGCTAGGAAACTAATAAAATCACTGAAGTCTACAAAAGGGGAACCCAACATTCCATTAGCCCACAGAAACAAAGTCTGCATCATTTTTTCCTTCAAACAGTCTAAGGGCAGCCCCAAATCTTCAAAGCATCTTCCGTTCCGTTCCGTTCCGTTCCTTCCATAAGCTCCACCAAATGCACAACGGAATCATGTTCCACACAGCCAACGCCAAAGGATTGTTGAACTTTCTCTTCCAACACTTCAGCACCTCACTCACCAGCTTAGGCATCACCCAAGGGTAGTTGACAATACTAAGCATATGCACCCACAACTTTCTAGCAACCAAACAATGGATAAGCACATGATCTACAGACTCTCCATCATTCTTGCAAAGAAAGCACCAATTGATCAAGCATAACCCCCTCCTTCTTAAATTGTCAATGGTTAAGACCTTCCCATGAACCACTTCCCACACAAAGAACGAAACTCGAGACGGGACAGCGGTCTGCCAGATCTGCCTCCATGGAAAGACCTCGCTTGAACCCCCAACAAAGAGCCCATACAACGACTTGACCGAAAAGACCCCATTCTTGGCTCCCTGCCAAAGCATTTTATCTTCGTCCCTTCTCCTAAGGACCAAAGAGTACAGCTGAGAGTAGAAAGCAGAAAAGTCATCAATCTCCCAATCATTGACGGTTCTAGCAAACTGGATATTCCACACCCCCGAACCAGGAACGTCCTCTAAGCAATCCGCAACCATCGCATCCTTGTGCCTAGCAAGAGAATACAAAAGTGGAAATGCAAACTTCAAAGGCCGTTCTCCACATCATAGATCATGCCAAAACCTAACTCGAAGACCACAACCCACCAAGTAATGAATGTTCCCACAAAAGAAGGTCCATCCGTTGCTAATGTGCTTCCACAGGCTCACACCATAGGACCCATGGATCTCATTGGTTCGCCAACCACCCGAAACACTACCATACTTCTCCTCAATAACAGCCCGCCACAAACTATCTCTCTCCAAGGCAAAACACCACAACCACTTTCCCAATAAAGCTCTATTGAACAAATGGAGTCTCCTTAGGCCCAACCATCCACTACTCATTGGAGAACAAACCCTCTCCCACCTAACAAGATGAAACTTGTGCTCGATACCATCACCTCCCCATAAAAATGTCCTTTGGATCTTCTCCAAACGGTTGGCAACCCCCAAAGGAATAGGTTGGGAGGCTAGAGAGAGTAGACTTGATCAACGTGAGTCTACCGCCCTTAGAAAGATAGCTACGTTTCCAACCTGCTAACCGTCTTTTAGTTCTCTACAATGCCATCCCAAATATGCTTGCTCTTAAAACGCGCTCCCAATGGTAACCCAAGATAGGTGGTAGGCAACGACGACACTCTGCAACCCAAAATAGCAGCCAACCCCTGAACAATGCCCACGCCCCCAACAGGAATGACTTCCATTTTAGAAAGGTTAACTCTCAACCCCGACACTGCCTCAAAGCAAAGCAATAAAAGCGTCTGAGATTTCGAAACTAACTCACCTCAGCCCCACAAAAGATTAAAGTATCATCAGCAAACAAGAGGTGAGAAATACTCATGCCTCCTCCCCCTACCATCAACCTCAAACCCCACAATGGATCCCCTAGCCACCACTTGAGTCATCATTCTACTGAAAGCTTCCATAATGAGCACAAACAAAAAGGGGGAGAGCGGATCACCTTGACACAAGCCCCTAGAGCCTCCGAAAAAACCTTCAGGGGAACCATTCACCATCACTGAAAAATCTAACCGTAGAAATGCAAAACTCAATCCACCTACACCACCTCTCCCCAAAACCACATCTCCTCAACAGATACATAAGGAACTTCCAATTGACATGGTTATAGGCTTTCTGAATATCCAATTTGCACAACATGCCCGACATATTGGACCTCAACCTCGAGTCAATACACTCGCTAGCAATTAATACAGGATCTAAAATTTGTCTACCTTTCACGAAAGCATTCTGGGACGGAGATATGATCTTATCCAAGACAAATTGCAAACGATTAGCGAGTACCTTCACCAAAATCTTGTAAACACCCCCCACTAAGCTAATGGGACGAAAGTCCTTCAGCTCGACCGCTCCCGGCTTCTTCGGGATAAGAACAATGAAAGTGGCGTTCATACTTCTTACAAATCTCCCCTCCATAGCAAACTCGTTGAACATAGATAAAAT
The DNA here is from genome assembly GCA_963930655.1 of Myrica gale. Classification (NCBI taxonomy): domain Eukaryota; kingdom Viridiplantae; phylum Streptophyta; class Magnoliopsida; order Fagales; family Myricaceae; genus Myrica; species Myrica gale. Next base: position 9,752,165 of record OZ005620.1, read on the forward strand.
GTCTCCCTTAACCACCTCCCAACAAGATTGGATGAACGCTAAGGAGAAATCGTCAGGGCCCGGAGCCTTATCCCCATTTAAACTCTTAACTGCCCCCGTAACTTCCTCCTCATTGAAAGGTCGCTCCATCCAATCCGCATCAGCCCCTGAAATAGAAGCAAACTCTAAATCCTCCAAGAGGGGTCTCCAAGAGTAAGGCTCCATATACAAGGAGCTATAGAAGCCAATGATCACCTCAGATTTCCTCTCGGGATCCTCCACCATCTCCCCCTCAACCTCCAATCTCGATATGGAGTTGTTCCTTCTATTGGAATTGACCACTCTGTGGAAGAACTTCGTACACCGATCCCCCCTCTTTCAACCAAAGAGCCCACAACTTTTGCCTCCAAATGGTCTCCTCCATCTCAATCAGAAGATACAGCTCCCTAGACACTTCTACTTTCCGCTCCTTCCCCGCCTCATCAAGGCTGCATTCCTCATCCAATCGCTCCAACGTAGATAAATCGCCCAACAACGCACGTTTACGAAAATTCATATCCCTAAAGACCTCCTGATTCCACAATTTCAGGTCCTTCTTCAAAGCTTTCAACTTAGAATCAAGCACATAACTCGACGACCCTGAGAAAACATAGGAATTCCACCACACCCTCACCTTATGGGCCACACCCACAGTATCCTTGGACATCATTTTAAATCCACACACCTGGCAACTTAAGTCCATCCGTGGCCCAACCGAAGGCGCAAAAGCCACCTGCTTATTCTTAACCAACCCAATCAAACTATCCACCTCAGCCTTTAATTGCATTAGATACTTCCACACGACACCTTCAGACCCAGCCACCAAATCAGAAGCCCCAGAACAATCATAACTCTCGGGAAGAACCAGCCCCCCAACGTGATATGCAGGCGGCTCCAAGGGAACATCAACATACGCGCGCTTATGAATGCCACCCATGTCAGCTACAGCTTTATGACACGCCTCCTTCCCCACCGTTGTCTTCTCCGACAAACTACTCTTTGCCATATCGGCAAAGGAAATCCCTTTTTTGACCATAGAAATCGCAGGCCTCTTCCTCCTCCGTCTAAGCTCGCCAATGGTCGAGAGAACTTCGCAAGTCATAACAAACGCCTTCCACCCTTCACTCGACCTCCCTTCAGGAATCATCACAGCCCCCTGGCGACACCTCTCTCCAAAAGCTGCAAGAGCGACGTAGCGGCCACACTTATTTGCACATCTCTGCGCTAAAAACGCACGCGGTGGTTCATTAAATCTCTCCGAAAAATCTCTAGCATCCTGAAGCTCCACAAGTTTACCAAATAGATTCGCCAGCCACACCACTCTATATCTATCGAAACGAATCGAATTCTGAGAATGCCTGTACTGTTCAGTTAACGTAACTACACCAGAAAAGCTAACAGAGAAATGTAATGACTTTGCCTCGATCACCAGACTATGGAAAAACGCCATGAAACTAAGAGGCTGAAACAACACTCTCCTTAAGGAATAATTCTTATCATGGAAAACCTCCCAACTTACACTTCGATACTCATCGTCATTGATGAAAGAGGAAAGCTCTCGTTCAGGAAGAGAGAGAAGTGCGAAGAGAAAAAATTAGGAATATTGCAGTCAATAGCAATTGTTTTTATGGATCTGGTATTGATAAATATGGTGGTTGCAGAGGAAATACTCACATCTAAACCCCAATAAAATTCCAAATGGAGAAGTAGAAGGAGCCAGAAACCTGTACATGCTTTAATAAGCTAGATGTATTCTATCACTGCCAACAACTATGCATCATGCATTCAGAAATACAATATGCAAAGTAAGCAGAAAATAGTACCTGCATCTGACTACCGTGCATAGAGGCAGTCTCCTCCCGAAGTTGCCTTAGAATCTGAAATGGGACCCATAGAGAATTACAACAGGCAGACACAGAGAAACTAATGTATATAACATACACCTAAACATATGGGTGCCCATATATGAATGGGTGTGTCCAAAGACAGATAATATATCTTATGAGTAACGATATGGATTAAATAGGAAATAAGTTTGCTACCTCTGGCTCTCGAACGTTGGCAAGAACATATTCATAAAGGCGTGGAGTAACACTAATAACCTGCTTATTGCCATACTTTGCATCTTTGACAACAACAAATGCATCGGTGGAGCCACTTCTTATCGGCTGGTTTGACCTGCTGCTGCATGTTCTTATAACAAAAGAACGACTATTACACCTCATGGAGGAGGCTTTGACTGCTGAAGTAGAAACACTAGCAGTTGCAGACACTGAGTGGAAGTCTAGCATTAGTTGCCGATATCTCCACGGGAAAGCTACATGTCGAGAGGCTAACATAGGCCAACAGCGATGACGCACCCAGCTTATGCTGCTACTTGCCATTCATGAACTAAAGGTGAGGTAATATGGTATCTAACGAAAACTCCACCGAAGACGAAGTATCTACAACAAGAGAAGTGGACAACACCGATAGTCTACGGTGAGTAGTCCGCACATATCTAATGTGTTATTAAATACTGAGAAGTTACATCTAGTACCTAAGCTAACTGGAAGTTTTGGAGTAAGCCTAGGACTTATCTTCTGTTTCTTCTAATCATCAAAAATAGATTAGAGTCCAAGTTAAGTGTTACCACAAAGTAGACATTAGCAACAATATTCTCATAGAAACCAATAATTTAGACTCCTCCGTCAAGAACATGTATTCACTCCAAACGCAAAGCAAGAAATACAGGACAAGATGATTGGCCTTTTTTTCCTCTTGGACTGACTAACCAGGACGAACTGGGAACTGCAGTATACGGTACAATATTTTCGTCTTTTCGCTTATGAAATTAATCAAGCACCTGGGAGATGCAACTCTAACTTCAGAATAATAATGAGAATTATTCCAAAGCCGAGATTACGTTCTGGCTATCTACTAAAGGATTGAAGAAACACGCAAATTGGAAGATTCCACCAGTTCTGAAGCATTTTATATTTCCCTAACATGAAGCAGAGCTCAGAAAACTAGAACATCCAAGTGCGTCATCAAATTCAGAAATTGTAGCCTTTTACTCCTTAGAACAGTCGCATCCGTAGTGATACTACATTCATCTTAAGCTTAAAAAGAAAGAACAAGAAAAGTCCAATGCAACATTACCTCGCGACAACAGGATAGAGTACGTACTCTATAAAGGATCGGAGTTTATAAATATATATTTTGGGAAATTCGACTGGGTTTTTGAACGGGTCAGTTTCAAGAGTTGGTCCAAGTCTTGATATTTGATCCTCTCATCTGCGAGTCGGATTTAGGACTTGAACCGAACCAACTATTCCTAAATGAATCGACCCAAGTATTCCCATATATTTTAATGAGTCTGAGAAGAAGGAAAAAAACTTTGCAAAAAGATTAAAAAGAATTACTGCTACCCGTCTCCCCACATCTTAACATCTCATAAGTTATTTTTGGGGAGAAATATTTTAAGAGTTTTTTTTTTCTTGTAATTTAAAGGGAGAGTTCGTATGAAGGAGGAAGAGGAGAATTAGAGGAAGTTGAAGAGTAGTAAGAGTCCACCACTATTGTAGAGACTAAGCTAAAGATTAGATAGTAGGAGCTGCCCGTTTCATCAAAACACTTTTGAGAGGTCAAAATGTATTAAAAAAAACTTAACAAAGTAACCTTTTTATTTTTATTTTTTTGGCGATTAGATAAATTCATTGCTATTGACATTAGTTTACAATCAAGGTTTTGATGATCACAAAAGTATGTAAGTGTTTTAATGGACATCTTCAAAAACTAAAGTGACAAACACAAAAAGATTCAACGGAAGAGTTCAAGGGTCTAAAATTTGAAGACCTTTAGGTTCATTTTTGTAATTCTTAAGCTTATTATTTAGCTAAGCTTGATCACACATCACTTAAAACAAATGGTTTATAGATAAACTCAAATACTTTAAAGAGTTTATTTTTAAAATGAGTTTTTGTCTATACCAAACGACCGATATGTTTAACTGGATGCGCAAAGTTTAATTGAGAAAACCTTTTAAGTATTCTGAGCTCTCTCTTTTAATCGGATTCACAACTGAACTACTAGCGGTCGACCAGTATGTTTATTTGCTCTTGATGAACATTTTTACTCAACTCTTTTTTAACTGGATTCATAAACCGACGATCAACGGTCAACTGATTTGTGCCTTATTTGCAAAAATATTCTTACCCTAAGTTTTTAACACTGTCAAAGTGTTGACAATAGTCACAAGTACTAGATCCACCAGTAAGTAGATGACAGTGGACTGGTATGTCAAATAAGGAAATATTTTTGAATTTTACAATTTAGCGAATCTCAGAAGAGCCAACAATCATAGGTACTAGATCCACTAGTAAGTGGATAACGGTTAACTGGTAGGCTAAAAATTTCTTATAGACCTAAAAACATCGAGGGTTCTTGAGGGTTCTATATAAAGGGAATTTCAAAGTTTGAAAAGGCTACCCATCTTATTATTTTTTAGCTACAGCTTTCTCTAAGCCTTATTCACATTTTCTAAAAGCTCTACACACTTATTTTACACTTTTAACCTTTGTCTTAGTGTGAGCTTTTGAGATATATTGAATTGTATCATCTACTCTTTTGAGAGAGCTACAAATTGTAATCAACTTCATTCAAGCAAGTGTAAAAGGAGAGTTTGAGCATTCTTATGGCTTTGGTGAGGGTATATCACTAAAGGAGTTTGAAGCTTAGGACTTGGGAGGGTGTGTCTTAAACTTTGTGTAAAAGCTAGTCCTTTGACTAGAGGAGTCAACAGTAAAAAGTCTCAAAACTCGATGAAAGAGTTTGAGGGGTGGATGTATGCAAGGTTGTCGAACCACTTAAAAAGTTCAAACATTTGTTATCTCTAATCCTATCTCCTTATTTATTATTTTGATTGGTTGAGATTGTGGATTTTTTTATAAGATTTTTGAAGGCCAATTAACCCTTCTCTTGAGTTGTGTAATACCCCTATCCTGATTTATTTGCATTAAGATCATATTATTAAGCCAAGTAAGGAGGTTTTAGTTGGATTATGGAAAATCTAGCTTTAAAATTGATATTTGATTCTTATTTCCTAAGTTTAGGTGTCTATATATATATATATAAGCTCTCTAAAAACAACCTTTCTTGCCCCTTTTTGTGATTAAAATTACTAATAAGTGAATTTGTGTTCTAATTAGTGATTTTAATTAGTAATGTTTTTTTTCTGTTTAAAATTAAATACCGAAAATTCTATATACTTCCTCTAAGAAATTTTATAGCTTTTCTTTTATACAAGTGCTCTAGTCATATCCATTTTAAATTTCTTTCTCCCAAAGATTAAATTATTATTGTTGGGGGTCGAGCCAAAAATTAATCTTTGGTAGGGCCACGTAATATAATTTTTGCAACTGGAAAAACTTTTTATAGTGAAAAGCTGAAAAAACTTCTCAAATTGGAAACTGGAAAAAAAACCTTTTATAGTGAAAGTCATATTTGAATGCATACAAAATTCTTAGATTTCAAAAAGATTTTCACTATAGTCAAATTTTCCATCCCTTTGCAACTCATTCTTTGAAGTTCCAGCTCCTGTCATTGATTTTAACATTCTAAAAACATTTTAACAATCTCTTTTAGATTTGAATTCATTCGTCAACCCATGAACTCCTGCATCTCAAGTTGCAGCCAGTGGCGGAGCCAGAAACCCAATCAATGGGGGGCAAACTCTTAAGGAAAAATGACAAAAAAAAAAAAATTTCTACGTAAGGCAAAAAAATGTCTTAACACTATAAATATAAAAAATTAAGGACTAAAATACTAAAAAAAATTGAAATACACGTACCGTATTATTTGCTGATACTGAAAGGTGATATTAAAGATTAAATTCTTGTTGTTCAAGATACCAATAAAGCACCAACTAATCACACAAACAAAGTATATATATATATATATATATTCTTTGTAAAACAAAACACATAAATGAAACAAAATATTTTCAGCAATATAACTCTTTACTTCCATAAATGAAGTACTTACTTTTGTTGCCAGAAAGGATGTGCCCTATGCTCAAAAAGTCCTGCTGAATTTGTTGGGATATGTAAAAAGAAAACATAACACATAAATGAGAAAAATAAACGATTACTGTGTTTCTATTATTCTTGAAAGAAACAATTGCAAAACGAAACATATTGGAAAAAGAAGCCAAAGGATCTAAAGTTCAAAAAGAATCCAAGTTCCAAGGGCATAAAAATACTTCTCACTCTTGCTATAACTGTTTTTTTAGTGTGACAGTACTATTGAACACGAGCTTCTCAGGAGTGGAATCTCTATCAACAATAAAATAACTCGAAATTGCAAGGTGGAATACATACTTGGTAAATGATAATAGAAAAAAATTTGGACAAAAAATTCAATTTTAACATCCAAATAACTATTCTACTCCCCTTACAAAATGAGAAAACAAAAAAATCGTAGTTCACAATGCCCATTACTTGACTAAATTAATGGCTAAAATTTTGAAGAAATATATCTATAACTTGATCCAAACGTCACAAATTACAATGGAAAAGAAGTTCCACCTTTAGAGAAAGACAATTAAAAACAAGTTAATCTCATGAGCTATGAAAAATCAGACCTAAACAAACAAAAGAGAGATGAAAATGAGACCTTAGCTTTGGATTTTCATAAAATGTGGAGAAGTCAGACATGTAAAATTAGATGATGATAATGACAATAAAATGATATAACCAATGATTCTCTAGTAGGTAAAGATAAACACGCAACACACTTGAATAATTGAATTATCACTTATCCAACAAGAGCACACCATCCCTTTTCTCAGCATTTGTGATATCCAAATTCTCAACCAAGTCCAACATAAAAGGCAAACGAACAAAAAGAAAAGCAACACTAGAATGGCGAAAACATCTATTTCAAGGATTACAACACACAACGATTATCAGGATTCAGGAGAAGTATAGGAAATATTCGTCGCAAAATTCACGACAACGTCAACAAGTTAAGGTAGGATTTCAAGTTTTGACACAAATAAATATTTCTTTGCTTATTCTTTTAGTTTGATTTTGAGGTACTAGTCTGCTTAGGCCTTAATTAAGGGGGGCCGGCTGATTCATCTAAGCAAGCAAGTGGGGCGAGTTTAATTTTTAGTTGGCCAAGGGGGCAGACCTAATAAAAAAATAAAAAAAATGCCATGTAAAATTTTTTGGGGGGAGCCAACCGGGGCAATGGCCCCGGTTCGCCCCCCCTCCCTCCGCCTGTGGTTGCAGCCCATGGCCCTATCTACGCCTTCAACTAGCTCATCCTTTGCAGCTTATTGCTTGATGTTTCCTCACTTTAGGTTGTTTTTATCATCTCAAGTTGCAGACTGCCAACAAATTCAACCAGCTTCTCATCAATCTTCCTTTGCCTTTCATTCATGGCATCAATTTTGTCATCCAAAGTGACAAACACTTTCTTATCCATGAAAGAAGTGGAAAATGGCACAAACACGAGTATGCCAGTTGATATATATGTAGAGATTGTTGGGTGCTCGTTCATACCTCTCTCTCCTTTTAAACCGTCTGAAATCAAATTCTGGAAATTATTTCGTCTGCACTCATCCCAAGCATTTCCCTTCATAATATTTTGAATTAATTTATCAAGCATAATTTGCAGCTTTTGATAATAGGATCTATTTTCTCAAGAAATATTGACATAATCCATTTTAGTTTCCAGTTTTAGAATGGTTTCCTCTTTCAACTGTAACATTTTTTTAGGTTAAATATATTTTTTATTCTTCGAACTTTGGGTAATTGAAATTTTGTATATCAAACAATCAATTTTGAATGGACGGGTCCTCGTGACGTTAGCTCACTAAGGACAACTGCATCGATATTGTACAAGGATTCATCTTGAACAAAAATACATGTAACAAAAACACTGGATTAGACTGTATAAAATGAATAAGATTGAAATTAGAATATTAATACTACACGTACGCTTGAGATTTATCTTGTTGGCAAGCTTTAGTGACCAGATATGGGAAAAGGGTTATGTTTTTTCTAAACAAATTGTTTGCTCTCGTGCAAAGTAAGAACAATAATATTTGATTGGTAGATTGCCCCCGACATGCTTAATGTCGAGACAACGGATTATGATAAGTTTTAGATGAAGGGAGAATAAGACCATACTATTCTCACAGGCTTTGTACTGATAACATCCTCCCCAACAGTACTTTATCATCGATCTTCTACTCGACTTGCCAACGTTAATTTTGTGAGGTAATTTAAAACATACAGACACAGGATGAAATTAAGTCGGACGGAACGCACAAAAAGTGGGCAGAACCGCAGAAGGCTTGGTGTTCGTGGATCGGGCAGTTGGAGGATTAGCTTAATCTACTTAACTCCACCCACTTGCCATCCCTCCCGGCCTCACATCTCATTCTCTGTGGACTTCCAACTGACAGAGAGAAGAACCAGCCTTGTCTTTTTCCTTTTCCATATACATACTTCCTGTCTTACACGTTCATTTAAATTTTTATGTATCAATTTGGTATCAGGCGAATGAGATTATTGATAGTGAAAGAGGGAGGCTGTGAAACACACACGGGGTTTGTGGATGAGAGGAACCCAATTTCCCTGGATCAGATATGGTTTCGAATGCTCACCTCAAAATGTTCATCCACTTCCAAACATTCAGACTCCCTCTTGCTCCCTACCTCCGTCTCTCTCTCACGTATATTATTTGTGAGGTATGTTATATGAACCCCACCCCACCCCGTTTTGTCTTCGTGCAATCCCATATTTATAAGCTCTTATTATTTTGCACATAATCCTCTTTCTCTCTCATTTTATCTATAACTCCTCTCCGCGAGTTCCTCTGCATGCACTCCATTGTGTGGTCTTGAAAATCAAGGTCTTCTTTCTCAACTCTGCTCTTCAATTATATTTTAGGCATGCAACTTTTTTGACACCTTTACTTTCATGGTTGGTCTTCGCTAAAACTTTTTGAGATTATATCTTGTACAATTCCAATTTTCATCCCTCATTAATACTCTTGTATTTCAAACAGTTGATTCGGGCATGTCAAGTGGTCTTTTCTTGCCATTTATTTGGACTCCCTTTCTTCTTTCGTGTACTCTTTTTGATTTCTCAGAAAACCGGGGAAGATGAGATATGAAAGAATTTCGTATTCTACTATTGTTCTATCTATGATATTTGTACTGTGATAATGTGATAAACCTACTTTAAACAAGCCATTAAGGGGAATTTGGCTTTTCTTAGTGTTGATTCGTTTCCTTGATTATTTACTGATTGGCTCTGGGAAAAAATATCCTTCTTTCTTAGAGGCCTGCGCCCACTTTGCACTTAGGTTGACCTTCTGAGTTTCCTCTTAGCTTGAGGGCTTGGTTATCGTATGGAAGAATTGTGTGATAGTTAAAAAGCATCCTCCTTGTGTCATCGCCCACATTAGTAGATTATGGTCTGATTCTCATTTTTTTCATGTTGGCTATAGATACCTGAAGGAAAGCGTTAAAGGACACTGAAAATGGAGATAACCAATGTCACTGAGTATGAGGCGATTGCAAAGCAAAAACTGCCCAAGATGGTGTATGACTACTACGCATCAGGAGCCGAGGACCAATGGACTCTAGCAGAAAACAGAAATGCATTCGCAAAAATTTTGTGAGATTTTGATCTTTGAATTCAATGGTCAATAAGGAATAGCACACCTAACTCTGTTCTATTTTCCTCCAAAATTCTTTTCTGTATCATGCTCATCGTGAATTTATGTATTTTAAAATTCTCTGAAAGAAGCCTGTTTTGTTAAATGTAGGTTTCGACCACGTATTCTCATTGATGTAAGCAACATAGATATGACTACTACTGTCTTGGGCTTCAAATTATCGATGCCAATAATGATTGCCCCAACAGCCATGCAGAAAATGGCTCATCCTGAAGGTACTCAGCTTCTTTTTGTTTAGGTTGTTTACTTGACAGATTTAACCAAGTAACGTAGTCAGCTTTCTGCTAGAACTAATGGATTTTAGTTAACTGTTTGTACTTGTTTCATTGCACTGAATAATTGATCTTTGTTAGTCAATTTCCTCTATTATTTTCGATTGATCTTAATTGGTTAATTGCATTAATGTTAGGATATAAGCTTTCACTTCTTCCCTGTTTCATTTCAGCAGCAACATGTTGTTCCATGTCAAATTTTTTCTATCAGAGTATTGTCAGAACAATTTCTTGATTTGCACTCAAATTTAGTGCTACTTAGGTTGATATGGGATCTGGTTAACTTGTTGAATGGAATTGCTCTAAGAACATTTGAGGGATACCACCTGATATTTACTGACTTTTGTTCACATGCAGGGGAGTATGCAACAGCGAGAGCTGCATCAGCAGCCGGAACAATTATGGTACCACTTTCCTCCTTTTATCTATGTTCCTTTCTAAGAGATACATTTACACTAATTTGTTCACTTTGTCATGGATTTTCACTTCGATCATGGAAAACTTCTAATCGGAAGAGATAATGTCGTAACCAAAAAGAGACAACGAAACAGAACTGTTGAAGTGCAATTTGCCTAGAAAGAAAGAAACAAAGAGTTAGTTAACTTTGAGGCAAACTCATGGTGTTTGTGCACTTGGCCTATGTGATCAATTGCCCTCTCTACAGATCTGCACATTTATTCGTCATGCGGTTGATAAGATCTTTTGTTATATGTGTTTCCTGTTAATATAATCAATAGAAGGTCACATATTCTTGAAAAAGGATTGAGGGCAAGAGTACTAGATGTCCCTTTTAGACGTCAAAAGTGACTCAGATGGTGAGACCCACGTGGGCAAAATGCGTGGAAGAAGAAAGTGTACCCTGAAGGCATATAAATGGCTCAGAAATGTCAGTGGATGTGGAAGTCTTTGATATTTCAAGAAATTGAGAGGGGAGTTTAATCTGGCATCTATGCCCAGGGTTTAGAACACTTTTCCAGCCTTTCATGAAAGATCAGATGCATTTAAGATCCCTAAAGTAATGGGCACATTTCCAAGCACGGCTACATGATCGACTGCACCAAAGATATCATGTCTTAATCACTCTCATTAAACCGCTTGTGGGTCTCAGCTTTTCTAGAAATTACTACGTATAAACTACGTATAAGAGTGAGATCATACTTGGAAGGAACAGAGAGGCACCAGCTAGATAATTAATCCAGAAAATATGAACACTTTGAGATTCATTTCTGGCTCTTTTCGGCTTTATTGGCTGAAAGATTACCGTGTGCTCTACTTATCTCTGAGTCACTTTTTGATCTTTTCAGACTCTATCCTCATGGGCAACTTCTAGTGTTGAGGAGGTTGCTTCAACTGGACCTGGCATTCGCTTCTTTCAGCTCTATGTAAGCTTAATTTGCGCCTTACATGCGATTTTATTGTTTTCTGACATTGACCTTGGGAGACAAATGTGCTTTTAGGCTTTATGTGGTCTTTGATTTTGTTGATTGGAATGTACAGGTCTATAAGGACAGACATGTAGTTGCTCAACTTGTTAGAAGAGCTGAAAGGGCTGGGTTCAAGGCTATTGCCCTTACAGTTGATACCCCAAGGCTTGGTCGCAGAGAAGCTGACATCAAGAACAGGTCTCATCAATGTTGTAATAAATAAGCATTGCTCTATAGATCTGGGATATCCTTGTCAACTAGCTGAAGCTTATTATTATTATTTTATCTGAATGAACTAGCTGAAACTTAGAATGCACAGAATTCTGTCATTCTGTTTAGAGCGCTTCTGAATCCAGATTGGTTCTCTTGCAGGTTTACTTTGCCACCATTTTTGACATTGAAGAACTTTGAAGGTTTGGACCTTGGAAAGATGGATGAAGTGAGTCGCAATATCTTGATTCATCTGTTTTTTTTTGTTTTAAATGGCGGGATTTATGCCTGCAGCATCCGCTCCTTGATGTTTATGCCTAATCACCAGTCTAAGACCCCTATTGGACTGTGGCAGTGGTGATATTTTTGTTTTATAGTAATATCTTTTTTCTTTTTCTTTTTGGAGCCTTGCAGGCTAATGACTCTGGACTTGCGTCATATGTTGCTGGTCAAATAGATCGCTCTCTGAGCTGGAAGGTATGCCAGATGGAATCAAGTAGTTGGGAATTGATGTACATTATTTTAAAGGTCTTCAGTATACTAGAATACTTGCAATTAGACATTTCTATGGTTTTTTCCCATGGATCTCTTTCAATTTGATGAAAATTTTGGACAAAATTGTTGTCCAGTAGTAAAATTATGAAAGAAAGTTTTCAAACCCCACTGCTCTGTGTCGGCTAGTTTTGGTCATTGCATTATAGGATACTGCCCCTGTAACAAATCTGTGGTGGGATTTGGACAGGACGTGAAGTGGCTGCAGACAATTACCCAACTGCCAATCCTAGTTAAGGGTGTACTCACTGCTGAGGATGGTGAGAACAACATAACTCCTAGTTGTGTTCTCCTACTATGATCAAATTCTTAAGAACACTCGAACAAATGTTCTATGGCTATAATGCAGCCAGGCTATCTATACAAGCTGGAGCTGCTGGGATCATTGTTTCCAATCATGGAGCTCGCCAACTTGATTATGTACCAGCTACTATCATGGCACTAGAAGAGGTAAATTGATTGTTGATTCCTTTATGGTGTAATTTTCTTAATTTGAAACACCATTAATATGAGCATATGGTTTCTCAACATTTTGAAATGAACTCACTGTTCCATGAATTAGGTCGTTAAAGCTGCACAAGGACGGGTGCCTGTGTTCTTGGATGGTGGTGTTCGTCGTGGAACAGATGTTTTCAAAGCGTTGGCACTGGGAGCTTCTGGCATATTTGTAAGCACGATGCCACACATACCTCTTACGTGCTAAAATATAATATATCTACTTACGGTAATTTTCCAAATGTTTCCCTTGGAACTACATTTTCATTTCTACGCCTTGTTTTATCTAGTTCTTCATTGGGTTGGAGGTTTGTTTACACGGCCATTTTAATACTCTGTGGAACACCTTCAGTTGGATGTGGGTATATTACTGATACCTTTGAGTTGTGGGCTCTATCTCAGATTGGACGCCCAGTTGTTTTCTCTTTGGCTGCTGAAGGGGAGGCTGGTGTGAGAAAAGTACTGCAGATGCTGCGTGAGGAGTTCGAGCTAAGCATGGCATTAAGCGGCTGCCGTTCGCTCAAGGAAATCACCCGTGACCACATCGTGACTGAGTGGGACCTTCCCCACCCACGCATATTTCCCAGGCTATAGAACCATGCCTCGGAACATCCAGCAAGTCATATGATAGCAAGTGCACAATCTGATGAAGAATACTGTTGTTCTGTTCAAGAGCATGCCTTTCCCTTTTAAGAACTCATTTCAGTTTCGATGAGTCTGCAAATATATTGGAAGTTTTAAGCCTTCTGTAATAATAATGATACGACTACTGCTGGCCTTCAATGTATGCCCTTTTCATGATTATATACTCAGATATATATGCACATAGATTTTGCTCGAGGATATAAATAAGGGGCTTCGTTACCGAACAATAAACCATTATCTTCTGTTGATTTGGAACTTGCTTTGTTTGTTAATTAAAATTTAAGTTAACACCCTTTTGATTTACTACGTATTCGCAGAAGGATACTCCACCACATTCAAAGTCACATGCATTTGGATTGGATTGTATTAGTTTGGAATTTGGATTGTATTACTTTTGGTTGGATTATTGATTTTGGATTGGATTGTATTAGTTTGGATTAGATTATTGATTTTAGATTGGATTGTATTAGTTTAGATTATATTCTTGATTTTGAATTGGATTGGATTGGATTAGTGTAGAGTTTATATTTTCTATGTGCAATATGATATGTTAAAAATTTGGCTAAATATGAATGTAAGATTACCGGAAACCGCCACCGTTAAGGGCCGGTTTTTACCCTTAACGGTGTAGGTGTAGGTGACATTTTTTAAAAAACTCGCATATCCGGTGTAGGAGCTCTAGACACCGTGCTGTACCGATTGATCGGTCACTCATCGATCAATCGATCGATGGTCCTAATTATTAAAAAATGATTTTTAAATAGACAAATGACTTAATTATGAAAAAAATACCTATGATGTCATCTTAATACATGTCTCATACTAATAATTTATAATCATGTGCTAAATAAAGATTATATCACTAGTTTATCCCATCTTAATACATGTCTCATACTAACTCTTACATACTTTGTTTATATATAATTTCTGTGTGCAAATATTTAAACACAAAATATTCAATCACTAATTCTCAAGCACAATTTGTCTGTCGATCGATCAATCGAAGACACCGATTGATCGTCGTTTGCAATTAAAATAACGAGGTTCTAGCAACTCGATTGTCTTATATTAACGATCAATTGTATCATATAACGGAAATGACGACACATTTAAACGATCGATCGGTTGAGCCAAACCAAAAAGATAGCATCTTTGACGATCGATCGACAGTTTAAACGTTCGAACAACGGGATAGATCTAAACGACACTGTGCTGTAAATTATGATTTTTTATTTATTTATGATGTCATATTAATACATATTTGTATTTAAAACATATTTATACTTATAGATATCTCGATTGTTATTTTATTTTATTTAACACATATATATATATATATACTTAAATTTGTACAAAACATTTTATTTAAATTCTTATATTACTTATTTGATCGATCACTATTAATTGCTTATGTATATATGTATGCACTTAGACTTTATTTAAATACATATTTTATTTAGCTTTTTAACTTTGCCATTTTTGTTAATTTTGTCATCAAAAGGGTATTTTGGTCAATCTACGTATCTAAATGTCGGGAAAAATTAAAAATAAAAAACTCATAAACTGTAATCAAAATCACTACATATCCAAAAATAAACATATATGTCCTAAATACGTAAATAAAAACACAAATCCAAATACATATATGTCCAAAATACATAGTAAAAACTAAAAATCTAAAGAGCATTACGAAAAGACGTCACATCCGCAGGAATACCCCCCGAAATCTTGTATGGATGTGGCTCTGCCATGAAATCATTGAGGGTCTCCTTGACATCTTCCAACTAACTCGTGACTTCCTGCATATGAGCAACAATCGCCTTGTTAAATAACATCGCAACAGTGCACTTCTCGTCGAAATCTTTTCGGACCGACTCAAACTCTTCCTGAAGCTCCTTAATCTCCCAGTCCAAATTCTCCACATACTCCTTAAGAGACTTTAGGGAGATCATGACAACAACGCTAACACGGCTGTCGAGGTCCCCAAAGAGTTGGGCCACCCAAAGAGAAGGCGTTGTAGGCCCTCCCGTGGCGAAAGGTGCCTCTAATCGAGACGCTCTGGCGTAAGTCGATGGTCGTGCTGTCATATCTGGGGCCGCTGCTGCTCTACAAGTGAATTTTTGAGTCAAAGCCCCCTCCTACCCCCTGTTGCTTGACATGGTGGCCTTGTTTAGTGTGCTCATGACATACTTGTGCGGCTCCCGATCACTGATCATGACACCCCAATAAATCAGAAACTGAGTCAGCAACATGCCGTATGGGAGGCCATGACTATGAGTCCACCAAGCCTCCTCCAGTATCAGCTCGTACATGTAGAGCAGGAAATCTATCCACGTCTGCTAGCCAAGCAAGAGCATGCACTGTGCTCTAGTGAACGGGCACTCCGTGGAATGAGATCTGCCATCAATGTTCGACGTCCATATGAGGTGCATCATCCGCCAAAACAGACTGAACTCACTATGTTTAATTATGCTGCCAACAACTATAGACGTCTTCCCCGTCATAATCGTCCAAAGGTCCTTCTCTGATGTCGTCTCCTTATCAGTCAGGGGTACCGCCGGGAAGCATGAGGTCTCAGGCCGCGGACAGCACAAAAAAACGACAATGACATATGACGAGTATATGATCTGCAAGTATCGGACTGTCAGTTGTATCTTAGCTCCTCTCCCTACAGAGATAACAACACAGTAGAAATCCTATACCAGGCTGTCCACAGAAAAACCCTCCGACCAAGTGAGCTGATGTAAGTATCTCTGGTACTAGAAAAGCTGGAAAATAGTGTGGCCCTCGTACATCAGGTCATCAAAATCCTAAAGCGTCACTAGAGGCTCTCTGGCCACCAACCACATCCTCAAGTACTCCTTCTGCCTCTCCACGGTATAGTTTGGCTCGGCCTCCTGCTCCTGGGACGACGATCCTGCCCTAGTCCTCGTAGTGCGTGCATGCTTAACTCTTGACATTTTAGGTATGTTGCAACAATTGTATATAATTATGTGTTAATAAATAATCACAATAATATAATTAAAATATTAAATAAGCTGCAACAAAATGGCGATCCATCGCCAATTCCGCGCGATCGATCCCACAATATAATGATTGATCATCTAAATAACCGATCGACCGCTTAATCAAAACTATGCGTTTAGAAAAACACTGATCAATTGGTGAAATGTGAGATCCATCACGCAATATAACGATCCATCAGTGAAGTAGGCCGATCGATCACTATGTGTAAACAATGTGTTTTATTGCACCGACGATTGGTCGTCGATGTAACAAAGCACACAATATTACCCAAGCGATCGCTCATACCTGAGACGATTGATCGCTACTTACAGTAAACACTACGTTTCAAATTACGCTTACCGATCGATCGCTTGTGACTGTAAAAACACATATTAGCAAGTATCGATCGATCCCATATATGCAATTGATCGCCTTATAATTGAAACACACAGTTTTTGGAAGAAGATCGATCTGTACATACTGGATAGATCGGTTACAAAATACCAACAAGATCGATCGACCATTGGTAGTTGATGGATCGTGATTCTCAACAACTACCTACAGATCGATCGACACAGGGACAATGGGAAAAAATTACACAGTTTCTATAATACCCCAAAACACGCCCAAAATCACCTCAAATTCACCCCTAAACAATCCTAAACTCCTAAAACATACATTAACACTAAAATAAATATATTTTACAGAGTTAAATGGATTATATAGCAACTTAAAAAAATTAAAATAAAAACCAATTTAAAATCCCTTAAAATGTAACATAACTACGTACCTTTGATGTAAATGACATTGGGAGAAGTTTACACTCACTTTTGATGACAATGCACAATGAAATGGCTCGTTGAAGGATGAGAGGATTTGTGAGATTGTAGAGAGATAACAGGTAAAAATAGCCTTCGATGGTTTCATATAATCCCTCGCGATGATCGATCTATTGTCACCGATCGATCGTTTCTTTTTTCTACATGTGGCAGTCTACCATTCGTTGACACACTGATTGATCGCTAATTCAACGATCGAAAGAAGATTCAAAAAAGTGACGGTTACGTCACAATCGATTAGCCATATGTGACGATCAATTATTCTTTTAACACGTGACACACTTCCATTCGTTGAGCAAACGATCGATCAGTAGTATAGCCCGATCAATCGACGCTTAGTAGTACTGATCGATCGATTGTGTGATACAATCAATCGCTTTACCAAGCCATGTGCCAACATGCCATGCATTCTGCGATCAGCGTCTGACACGTGTCCATTGGTAACTGATCGATCGTCAAACAACGACCGATCGATCAATAGTGGTGACGATATAATTTCGTCACCAAATCCTTTTGCGTTTCGTGACGGAGTGTTTCTTCACAAAATGTGTGATCCATCGTCTTGTGACGAAAATAATCGTCACAAAAAAAGACTTTTAGTGACACACATCATTCAGTTAGCCACCAGAGTCCAAAATTCTAGTAGTGGATCTACATCTATTCTATAAATAACATTTTACTTACTAGTGAGAAGATGCAATGGTTTATATATACTTGATTACTTAATAAAACTCTTGAGAATTCCACCCATCTTAGCGCCATTTCCAGCACTTCAAACTACGGGATTTTGGAGGAAATGCAACTGCATTAGTGCCTATATTATATATATACACACTCGAAGACATCAGAGGATTATTCCAAATCACACTGTTAATTCCTGTTATGCTTAGTCCAAAGGGTTATTATTCTTCTACTTTTCCTATTGTTCGCAACAGAGGAGGATAGACATGATGGGAAATAAAGTTTGGATGATGGGACGGAACAAAGACAAAAAAAAAAAACACAACGCAGAATGGGAATAACAAGTACCGAGTGGAATATTTATGATGATGCTTTTGGACTTTATTAGAAACTTAAATGGGCTTGAACTGGTTGGTGTTGGTCCATTCTGTTGTCGGCATTTTGTGAAAAAGGAGCGGGACCCCTTTGTTTGACCCACAGAGGTTGGATTGGGGTTGACTCCCATTGGACAGGCTAACCATAAAAGCCGAAGTTTCCGAGACTACACTTGACGACATGTTTGGCAGGTGTCAGATCAAGCTCTGTCTGCCTCTCCTAGCCCATTTACGAAAAACTGGCCACCCTCCTAACTTACAAAAGCTAGATCGATGGTTTCACCCTGAATTGTCGACTCCGCTTAATGAAATCTTTATTTAGGGAAAAAAAACGTAAATAATATATTAAAACTGCGACATTCAAAGGTGGGCTAGGAAACCCCACCCGCCTAGATAGGAAGAGGTGGAAGACTAATTCCTCTAGACTCAAGCTTGTTTGATCTCTTTTTTCTGTGCCAGATTAGGTTTTTATTCTTTTAAAAAATCTAATACTACTGTTTAAAAAGATCATAATATAACTGAAGAATGTTTATTAGCACAGGAAATCGAAAAGAAAGACGTGTGATTTGCATCCAATGAATAGTCCTTGGAGAAAAAATCAAACTCTATAATGTCAATAATATTCTTCTATTTATGTGGGAGTGATGGTCTGCTCCATCGTGACTAAAAAACAAATTTATAATACCAACAGAAAACGAAATTTTAAAAGCTCTTCCCAAGCTTTTCTTTGATTTATATTATCTGAGCTTGGAAGTTATGGCTGTACATTAAGTTCTATTAATTAGAATTTTAAACATTAACTGAGCCACCTACAATTTATTAAATTCACCTGCTAAAGTGCCTTCCTAGATTTCCATTTTTGTTTTATCCTCCTAATATGTAATTTTCCTCATTTCTCTTTCAATTGCCTCCTTGTATATATGCGAACAAACATAAAAGTGAGGGGAATTTAGTTAACAAAAGAGAGGGCAGCCGCCAGGCTGCTAAATTATGAGCCACAGAGTTATCTTCACGGGAGATCTTGAGGAGGGAGAAAAATGTTAGTCACTGTTGTTATATAGCTAGTTGCCTTAACTTCCTGTCAATCTTTCTCCTTACAAAAAACCACTTACGACAAAAGACATTCCTCCACTTGGAGGAACGTCTTGGAACTACCTGCGACTGAACTCTGTGGTGTTAAGCTTTACCCGAATGCCATAAAACATTGTTTTCCTGAGACAGAACTGTGTGGTTTTAAGCTTTACCCGAATACCATAAACATAGTTTTCCTGATCAAGTGAACCAACTGGACTGCTTGCATCTATACACTCCGACAAGCGATTGCCCGGCCACCTATTAGGCTGCCACAATTTAGTTAATAGGACAGAAATTGACAGCCGATTACCCACCCAAAGGCTGCCACGATTTTTTGAAACTTCATTTCACAGGAAACATTATAACAGTGATGAGTACAAATAAACCTCTAAAACCTGATATAATGAATAGGGGCATAAAATCCATAACAATATTAAAGGCTCGAATGACCATATATCCAACGACCTTAAAAGCCTGAATCCAGATAGTCATAAAGGCCTCATACAGATGGGCCAAAAGGCCCAAAGCAAACTCTGCAAGCAAAGGTAGCGATCGTCGGAGTCCCCATAAACTCATCCGTAACAGCACAGTCACAATGAAGGAAAGCATGAAAATATAAAAACTATTGATCAACCGTTGCAAAGAGGAACCAACAACCAACATGTTCATGTCTGTAAGAAGACTCCTCGACAATAAGGATGTCACGAGATCCTTCTCATAAAAGCAAAACACACGTCAAAAGAACCTCATAGACTGCCAGCCAAAACAAATAGCTGAAGAAAACCATAAACATCAACCCAAACAGAGCATAAAAAGGGTGTGCACGTGAACACGCGTGACTCTTCACCTGGAGCTAAGGATGCCATGTTAAGCGTGGTCGCCAAAAATCCTCCAAACCGGTAAGATCTAGCCATGAAAATAGACAACGAAGGAGCCCATAAGTGCGGTATTGGAGGGAAGAAGAGAAAGGACAACCAAGGGGGGACGGAAAGGGTAGAGAAGGAGAGGGAAGGGAGAGATGGGAGGAGCATGAGCCGGAATCTGCTGGAGAAAACTGTCAAAAGAGGCGAGGAAGGGTCTAGTTTTTTGAAAGGCTGCGCTACGATTTAATAGGACAGAAATTAACATCAGATGTTACACTTTTTTCTATTTTTTTCTTGAAATAAATGCTATTCCATGATAGTTTTTCTAATAAGATTGGGGGAGAGTTTTAGCAAAGGGGTTAAAGAGGCTCCCGGTGATTTCCTCTCAGCAAAACAAGAGAAAGAGAGAAAATAAGAAACAGAGACGCCATGTGATTTTGTTGACCAGAAATTAGAGCGAGGATCATCATATGTTATTTGGTTGGCCTCTTACTTCTCTCTTTTATAATTAGGTTGGTATCATAGTAAAAGACCTAACACAATCATCGGTGGACCATATTAGTGAAATCGTACGACCAAACTTATTTTAACATAAGTTGGAGCATTTGATCATCATAGACTAATTAAACGTAGCCTTTGGGAGGCATCATGCATGACACCTAGTTCAGTTCAATAAGGGGTTAACAATTCCGAGTTAGATTTTCGTTTATTTATCAAAAAAGAGCCTAAATTAAATCTCTCTCACATCAAGTAGGCCGAAAAGTTTGAAGTAGGTTGTTAATTAGCCCTACAAATAAGTACTCTCAATGTTAACAACCAATTATTGATGAGACCTTAATAGCTTATTGAGCTCGTGATAATCACTAATGATTAAACTAATCCAAATTATTTAGAACTTTAAGGCTGTTTTTACATTACATTATTTCTTTTATTAAGTTATACAATACAACGTTACCTAACTTATGACTTTCTCGGGTTCCATGGTCATAGATTCCATAACAGAGTTGCCCTCGCAATCTTGGTTTGATTCCTTAGCTTACTTTCGAAATAAAAAAAGGCAAAACTTTGAAAAGAACTAAATGGGTAGAACTAATCAAATCCAATTTAAGCTGAATCCAATCCCATCAATGGGCCCATGTTTTAATTAATAACCTAAAAGATATGGGTGATTCGTTGAAAGTCAGTGCAATTCCATTGTGTAGTGTAACTAAATAGCAAACCTACTCTGAAGCAACTAACACACTGGAATAGCCCCACTACACAGGATTAAAGGAAGTCATAAATTAGAGAAGATATTAATCCAACAACGTGTATTAGATAAAGATACATGTTACATGTTGTTGGATTAATATCTTCTCTAATGTATCAATCGTATTGTCATTTAGAGAAAGATAAATACATGTTGTTGAATGTTGTAAAGTCCAGACTAAACCTACAACTAACACAGGTATATTGAAAGTTGTAGTACTCTCACATTGTATTTACCTCAATTTCAAATTAGATTATCTAATTTTGACAGCAAATTGAAGAGAAACGGGTTCTAAACTGCTTGCAATTCTAAATGCATGCAAATTAATAAGCAAGAGAATAAAATAAAAAATAAAAGCCAAAAAGAAAATACTAAAGCTATAGCTACATACACCCAAATTCACTAAACTGTGGTCTTTTTATTTTGTTTTTCATTGGTTATGAAACGTATGAAGTATCTAGATGGATCTATTGGTATATATGAGTATGACCACTTATAGTCCGAGAGAAATTGTATTTATTTGTCTTTTGTTTTCCCCGTTCTGTTCCTTTTAGGCCAAAGAAGGTGTTGAAAAACAAAGCGGTAACACGTCCATGTCAATTTCTTGATTGAAACAAAGCCAACAGGTTCGGAAGCTGCTTAGAAAAAAAAAAAAAGGCTCGGAAGCGAAATCAAAATTGACAAGCTAACAGGAAATTAAAGGCGAACCAAGATATTCCTTGAGCATCGCACTCCGACCGCCCAAAATATGACAAGGACTTGGCCTTTGTTTTTGCGACACGTCGACTACACAGAATCTCCACCTCAAAAGAAAGCCTAAAACCGTGTTGGACTTAGGACACAGACGATCAGCACTTGGACACGTATACAAAGACCCAGTCTTTTGACCCCCGGCCGAGCGCCTCAGTCTGAATGTGAACCCTCTTTCGAACCGACCGCACTATGGCTTGCGTCTCCTAGAGGCCCCTTTTCTTGCACTCTTCTGTGTTGCGTTTTGAGATTCGACCCAAAACACGAACTACATTCTGTGTAGCAGAAATCCGACTGTCCGTAGAATACTCTTGCCTCCCTTGACTTTGTCAACTAGTGTCTTCCTGGTGTATAGCGGTGTCGTCGCCACCGTGGTTATTGAAGTTTCTTTAGATACATCGTCTTCTCCCATTACCTCGAGTCCCCTTGATTTACCTCTTATAATTTGTCATTTTCTTGAGCAAATATAGTAATTATGAGAGCGAATTTTACAAGAAAATAGAGATATGTAGTAACAGATATTACATTTCTCTTGTGTAAATATTTATTTATTTATTTTAATTTTTTAACATACACAACAGTGTAAGAATCAGCAGAAACCAGCTGAGCTCAAATTTCCACTACACACCAAAAGCTACAAGCTGGTCCCCACTACAAACCTCCCACTTAGAAAATATTTCGAACAAAGAAACAAAAAAATAAAGATCGAAAAGCGGCTGTCGTTGTAAACAGATGAGGAGATTCCGGGGACGTATCTGCAGGCATCCCTCTGGTAAAATCCCCTTATTTACAAACACGATAGGAGATGATCATCCCCCGACGCGAGTCTACTAGAAACAGCAGTCTGAAGTACTCAACTTAGGCCTGCTTCTCTAGATCCTTTGAATTTATGAACGTTCCATGGAAGCCGTATGGAACTCGAGACGGAAGCTTAACTGTGGCTTCTAACTTCATACTCATAGCGTTTACGATTTGTAGCTCTGATTTCCACTCCTTCTCGTCGTGGACAAAAGCTAGGATGTACCCATCGTCTTCTTTCTCCGAATTTGGGCCTCTGGGAAGGAACATAGGCTCGCCGCCAAACCTCTCGTCTCCGTACATGTACTTCCTTACCTCCCCTGTGAAGAGGTCAACTTTGGCAAAACCAGATACCTTCGGCCAGGGTTCGGCAAGGGCCAAATATGCGAACCGGCTTTTCCTCCCGAGCTTGTTCCGGTTCACCATACCGGCCTCTAAGTTCACTTGATCACACTCTGATATGATGGGGCGGCACGTGGACTTGCCAGTCTTCAGGTTGAGCCGCATTTCGGATAACACACTCTTCAAGCTCTCGTCGTATTCATTGAAAATGGAGTCAGGAGGAGTCATGCAAGAGCCGATCACTACTACCTCATCGCTCTCAGGCTCCTCCCAGGCATTCCAAAGGTGGAAACAAAAGCAATCCGGGACTTCAATCCATTTGATCCTTGAAGCATCAGTGGCATTCTTGTCTAAAATTCCAAACCTGGACATCTTGTTCTTGTCGTAAATGACCGGAGAGCCACCGCGAATCATCTCTGGGAGCTTGAACACCACCTGCTGGTCTGGGATCACCACGAACCTCTCTGTAATTGCAAAGTCATGCATCATAGTAGGCTGAGCGAGAGGAATTTCAACATCAGGGGATTTTGCCCCGTTTCCTGAGAAGCGAAAGTACTTGAGGTACGGTTTTTTGACAATATCGTAGCTTAGGGCAAAGAACTCGCCCGAGACAGGGTCAACTTTCGGGTGAGCGATCATTGTCGAGCGGAGCTGACCATTGAAATCATAGCGGCCAACAGTCTTGAGGTCACCCGTGGGAGTAACTCGAACTTGGTATGGTATATCGTCTTCGGACATGGCTAGAAGACGACCATTGAAGTAGACAAGTCCAGCGTTAGCGACTCCCATTCCGTGGCTGGGATCAATAAGGCCGAGTAGTCCTCGAGCATAGAAAAGGAGGAGTCGGGCAATGCCAGAGTGACCGTGAAGCTCACCTATGGCCTTAGGAAAGACAGGACGACCAAGAGCTCGCTCTTGAACTAGCCGGTGCGTCTCGGTGAACCTGCATGAATAGCTAACCGAGCCATCCTTGAATTGGACTGCATGGACCATGCCGTCTCCGTCAAAGAAGTGGTGGCCCGCAACGGGTTCGTAAAGTGGGTTTGCGCCGTTTCGAACGTAGACGCCCTGTATACAGTCAGGGATTTTGCCAGAAATCGGTAGCGAGTGTTGGACGGGTTGCTCTTCTACTGGACCAAAATTTCCGGCAATTTGAACTCTAGGATCGGCGGTTTTGGGAAGTGGGTGTTGGCGCTCATGGGAGACCAATGCAGCCTCCACGGCATCCAAGGCCATGGCTGCAGCTTTCTGTAGGAGGTTCCATTGTTCGGTCACAGGCTTATTGACGGTCGAAGAGGAAGAATTAGAAGTGTTAGCTTTGCCTTTTGGATGTGCAGTGGTGGGAGCTGAAACACTAGTAGCCGGTGGATACTGCTTGGGGAACTGGAGTGTTTGGAAAGTGCAACGTATGTTGGACTTTTTGGTGGGACTTTTCAATGAGACGGAGGTTGAACGAGTACCCAACTCCAAGAAAGATGAAGAGATAGACAAAGTAGAAGACGAAGAACCTCTAAGCTGAACCCATGTACTTGAAGACGTTGGTGCTAAAGATGAAGCCATGGTACGTTCCCTACTTCAGTAAAGTAGAAAAGACACTTGGACTTAGTAGCAGTGAACTGAATGGTATGTCGGTTGGGTTGGGTTGGCTTTTGCAGGGGCGCTTGGTGCGATTTGAGAGAGCGGCTTGTTTGCTTTTGGTTTACGTATGCAAGTAATAAAGAAAGTGAAGAGAGTGAGTGATTTTTGAGTTGAGAGGAGTGCGAGATTTGTGGAGAGTGGTGTGGGAAAGGAGAGGTTTATATAGGGATAGAGGGGAGGCATGGAGGTCCACCTCAAGACACGTAATAGAAGACCACGTGTTAGATTTTGGAAAGGGGGACTCAAAAAAGAAACATCCAATAAGTGATCAAAACAAGGTGGGCTAATCTTGTGGGGGTATAGCTGCATATTTCTTTGACACGACCACGCTCTTTGCCCCCTCTCTTTCTCTCTCTGCCTCCATCCTATATCAGCATATAAACTTCTGCTTTGATATTATAATGTAACATAATGTTGATATTATATTTGAGAAAAATCACACATGACATTGGTCACAACATTAATATGGGTGTCTAGAATTTGAAAAGGAAAGAAATTGAAGAAAGTGGCCGGTGTTTGACTTTACCCAATTGGCCCATTATAGAGAGTCTCAATGGGGTTGTGGGGGAATGGGTTTTCCTGGGTGGGGAGGATATTGGTCCCTTGAACAGGTCTCAACCCCGCGTTCTCCCCTCAAATAAGAGTAGCTCACTGCCCACGTAGCTCCTCCTCTTTTTTCTGCTTCGACCTGATATATATCTAGGTCACATCACTTGCCCCCACACGCTTCCCTCACTTCACGTGTCTCCTTATCTTTGGTTGGGTAAACAGTGAAGTCACTGTAACACTGCATCCTCTCCTAGCTACTCAAATTTGTTCTTGGTACAATCACTTAATATAATGGCAAAATTTCTTATTAAAATCGAAACACTTGGGTTAAATTATCTCCCCATAAGACAAGCAAAGTTTCCTAAACCACAAAACTACAGATACTTCTGTTATGTAGGACCTGGTTTCCATATCAAGTGTGAATCTTTAAAAAGAGTATTCTAACTTAACCTGATCTAATTGGGACGACTTCGTTGGAAGAAAAATGTGTATCATAGAAATCATATGGTTGCTGTAATAGGTGACCGATGATGCCACGTTTTGGCACTAAGATTGTCCATCTGGAACATGCCTGCCAAGCCCCAATGTCCCTACAACAGAGACACTAATTAATAATTATAACGTGGATGTTCCTATGTCTAGACAGGTCAAATAGTTAAAAGCCACTTGGAACTTCATGCACTGAGTTCTCCCACTAATGTCGCTTGTCCATTGGACTTAAAACGATTAATCGACCTTTGATGCTTCTACTTGATGAATGATTGATTCTGCTCTCAATTACAAAGAGACTCTATCTACTACGTATAATAGAAGGATAATTTTCAAAAACTTAGCTTAGTTTTTGATGGCCTCTTATATATGAATAAAAATTAGGGACTTTGTAATTTAAGATTTTTCAAAAAGTGAGACCCAGGCCCAAGTGGTGAGAAGAAGTTTTTGTTATTCTATATATATAATGATGTATTTACTTGTGAGAAGATGCAATGATTTATACATGATTACTTAATAAAAATCTTGAGAATTCCACCCATTTTAGCACCATTTCCAGCACTTCTAACTACCTGATTTTGGAGAAAATGCAACTGCAAAAGTGATATTATTCCAAATCGTACTGTTAATTCCTCTTATAATTAAGAGTCCGAATGGTTATTATTCTACTTTTCCTATTGTTCGCAACAGGGGAGGATAGAGACGACGGGAAATAAAGGTCGGATGCTGGGGGCGGAACAAAGGCAAAAACAAAAGCACCACGCAGAGTGGGATAACAAGTGTCCAGTGGGATATTTCTCATTTTCTGATGATGTTTTTGAACTTTTATTAGAAACTTAATAAATGGGCTTGAACTGGCTGGTCCATTATTTTGTCGGCATTTTGTGGAAAGGAGCGGGGCCCCTTTGTTTGACTCACGGTCCCACAAAGTTTTGTTGGGGTTGACTTCCATAAGACGGGCTAACGATTAACGATTAAAGCCGAAGTTTCCGAGACTACACGT
This sequence comes from Myrica gale, assembly GCA_963930655.1. Classification (NCBI taxonomy): domain Eukaryota; kingdom Viridiplantae; phylum Streptophyta; class Magnoliopsida; order Fagales; family Myricaceae; genus Myrica; species Myrica gale. The sequence goes on from OZ005620.1 coordinate 9,779,171, forward strand.
GACGACGTGTTTGGGATGCGTCAAATCAAACTCTGCCGCCTCGTTCGCCCATTTACCCAAAACTGGCCGCTCTCCTAGCTTACCAGTTAGACCAAACTACCTCTGACGCTGATAATGGTAACTTTTGTTGGTCAAAATTTGAGAAATATTTTTAAAATTTTAGAAATATTTACTTTATTCATATTTATTGAGTTCGTGTAAGATAAAATATCTATGTATAAAAGTTAAAAATGTTGGAATATATTTATTTTGTTATAAATTTTTATGTCCCAAAATGTTGGGAAACAAACATACCCAATATATAAAAACTACGAGATTCAGAGGTCGGTTAAGAAACCCACCAGGCTAGAAATTAGGAAGAGGAGGAAGACTAATTCCTCAAGTCAAGCTTGTTTGATCTCTTTTTTTCAGTACCAGATTAGGTTTTTGTCTTTTTAAAAATCTAATACTGTAGTTCAAAAAGATCACAATCTAACTGAAGAATTTTAGAAATATTTACTTTATTCAGATTTATTGAATTTGTGAAAGGTAAAATGTGTGTGTGTAAAAGTTTAAAAATGTTAGAGTCTGTTTATTTTGCTGAAAATTTCAAGTACCAAAATGTTGGGAAAACAAATATACCCAATATATAAAAATTACGAGATTCAGAGGTCGGTTAGGAAACCCACTCGGCTAGAAATTAGGAAGAGAAGGAAGACTAATTCCTCGAGTCAAGCTTGTTTGATCTCTTTTTTTCTGTACCATATTAGGTTTTTAGAGGCTGTTCGGTTTAAAAAAAATCCTCGTGACACATGAGATCAAACAAGTAAAGGGAGATGAGGAATTTTTTTGGTTGAAGATGTTCTATGGGATCAAACACGCGTTAGATTTTGTATTGAATTCTCACAATACAAAAAATTTAACAACCAGACATCATTTTTAACGCCACATAAAAATAACTACAACACGCATACCAATAAAGTTAACATCACCTAAAAATTCTCAAAACACAAATTTTTTTCAAAAAACTACACAACTGAACATCCTTAGTCTTTTTAAAAGTCTAATACTGTAGTTCAAAAATATCACAATCTAACTGAAGAATGTTTATTAGAACAAGAAATCCAATCATTGCTTTGATCAAACAAGTAATGATGTTCTATGGGATCTCTCGTGACACATGAGATGAACCAAGTAAAGGGAGATAAGGAAGAAGGTAAAGGAAAGAAAAGTATTGCCTTAAAAGCCTCATGCTCTAGCGATGACGAGTCTTCCAAAGATGATGAGGAAATGACATTGTTCACCAAGAGATTCAAGAAGTTCTTTTAGAAGAAACAAAGACATAAAATATTTCAAAGAAAGACAAGCTACAAATGAGATAACAACAACAAGAATGATATTATTTACTTTGGATGCAAAAATCTGGGACATATAAAGACGGACTGCCCCAACCTTGAATCTCATAAGAAACCCAAGAATTTCAAAGACAAAAAGAAAGCCTTCTTGGCTGCATGAGGAGAATCCGATGATAGTGATACTGATAGTGATGTTGAAGAGGTTGCAAATCTATGCTTCATGGCAAATGATGATGAAGAAGAGGTACAAGACTCCTCAACTCCTTTATTCTCCTTTGATGACTTACAAGATGCTTTTAATGAACAATACCTTAAATTAAAAAAACTATTCTCAAAGTATTGTCGTCTCAAAAAGAACCATGAAATACTCATTCAAGAAAGTGACTCCCTAAAATGTCAAGTTGTTTCTCTTAAAGAGAATCTTGCAAGAGTCACAAAGGAAAATGTAAATGTTACACAAGAAGAGTCAAAAGATTTGAAATCTGAAAACAATATTTTAAAAGGAAAAGTTGACTCTCTTACTCAAGATCTTGTAAGATTTGCTCAAGGAAAGAAAAACCTTGAAATTCTTCTTGGTTCACAAAGGTGTTGCTTCAACAAAAGTGGCATTGGATATGATTCTTTCAATGATAAAAAATATTACTCCTATATGATCACAAAATCATCTCTATCATTTATAATGTGCAACTTTTGTGGAAAGAATGAAAACATTTTACACACTTGTCCAACTAGAAAAAAATCCACTCAAGGAATCAAATTTGTATGGATTCAAAAAGACAAGGTGAAAGAATTTAATTCTAACACCAAAGGACCCAAAAAGATTGGGTATCAAAGATCAAAAGTTGATTCCTTTTACAGGCGTGCTTGAAGTCCAATGAAACAAAGGAACATTGGGTCCTTGATAGTGGATGCTCCAAGCACATGACTGGAGATAAGAGTTGGTTCAACTCTCTTTGTCTAAAAAGGAAAAGTTCGGTTACCTTTGGTGATAATGGAAAATGGAAGATACTCGGTGTTGGTAGCATTGATACGTATCCTAATCCCATAATTGAAAATGTACTTCTTGTTGATGGGTTAAAACATAATCTCTTGAGTGTTAGTCAATTATGTGACAAGGGAACCGAGTCATTTTTGAATCATCAATTTGTCTTGTTGAGAACATTGAAAACAAGAAAGTCTTGTTTGTTGGGCATAGATCTGAAAATGTGTACATTGTTCATTTAGAGAACATTTCCTCAGAAAATATAAAATATTTTTCGGCTTTAAATGACAAGGATAGTTGGTTGTGGCATAGAAGACTTGCTCATGCAATCATGAACTTGATTTCAAAGCTAGCCAAAAAGAATCTTGTTTCGGGTTTGCCTAATCTCACATTTGAAAAAGACAAAATTTATGCAGCTTGTCAAAAAGACAAACAAACCAAAAATTCTTTTAAACCCAAAAATGTTGTATCCACTTCTAGATCACTTCAACTTCTACACATGGACTTATTTGGTCCAACCGAAACTTCTACACATGGACTTATAGCTTTGTTGTTATTGATGATTTCAGTAGATTCAAATGAGTTCTATTCTTAGCTCATAAAGATGAAGATTTTCATGCTTTTGAAAAACTTAGCAAGAGAATTCAAAATGAAAATGGTTTTGCTATTTATAGCATAAGGAGTGACCATGACAAAGAATTTGAAAATTCTTCATTTGAAAAGTTTTGTGGAGAAAACGGTATTAACCATAACTTCTCGCCTCCTAGAACCTCTCAACAAAAATGCGTTGTAGAGAGGAAGAATAAGACTCTTGAAGAGATAGCTAGAACCTTGCTATGTGAAAGCAACTTGTCTGACTACTTATAGGCAGAAGCAGTTAGCACAAGCTGTCATGTTATGAACCGTTGCATGATTAGACCTATTCTTAAGAAAACTCCATATGAGCTATGGAAAGAAAGGAAACCCAACATTGGCTACTTTCATGTTTTCGGGTGCAAATGCTTTGTGCTCAACAACAACAAGGACAATTTGGATAAGTTCGATGCAAAAGCGGATGAAGGTATATTTCCTAGCTATTCAACTTCTAGCAAAGCTTATCATGTTTTTAATAAACACACCTTATTTGTTGAAGAATATGTTGATATTGTTTTTGATGAATCTAATGATCATGTAAGAAAAGATGATGAATATATTGTATATCTTAACAAAGAGGTTGATAAGCTTACAATCAACAAAGACATGGAAGAGACATTTGTACAAGAACAAGAACCTCGTGAGCCTCAAGGAGAGTCTCAACAAGATAATGATGACCTTGTTGGATTTTGTGCACAATCGAGATTTTGATGATTTCAATAAATGGATGAGTTTACAAAATGGACATCTTCAAAGACAAAAACAACTTGACGAAAAGAGCCAAACCTTGAAGAAAAAGGAACAAGAAGATGCAAGGAGCTTAAAGTGAAGATTCAAGACCTTAGGGTATAATCCTTGTAACTCTCTATTTCACATTTGACAAGCATTTGAATCACGCACTTGCATATCTTTTAAAATGTGCATAAACCGTTTTAAGTTTTGTTTGAAAGATTAAAATGTTTTTATAGGTTTCAAAACATCCCAATCAAACCTCTAAACCTTCATATACTTATGGGAAGTATGTCTTCCAAATTGGGTGTTTAAAAGTGGTCAAAAACCTTGTTTTTAAAAGAACCGGATCATGCTTAAGTTGAGGAGGTCGACCGGCTGTTCAAGCGGTCGACCGGTATTTCGACCGCCTCATGTAGCGATCGACCGGTTGGTTTGACAAAAGAGTCGTTGAAACTTTTGACAATATGACCGTTGGGTAACGGTAACTTGAAGCGGTCGACCGGTTCATGTAGCGGTCGACCGACTCGTTTTAACAAAAAACTCCCAACGGCTATAAACGGCTAGTTTTCATATGTGGCCTATAAATACACCTTCATTTCGTCTAAAATGAAAACCCAACGACCACATATCATTTCTACTACTTGAGAAATATTCTAAATCTTCCTATTCTATATTTCTCATAGCATTCACACAAAACACACTTTCATATCTTTGTCTTTGTGTGAATAAAGAGATAGAGCTTTCCATTTTTATATTCACTCTTTGAGAGAGTCTTGTTCCTAAATCTACCTATCAAAAGAGGTGTTTCCTTTAGTGAGGTTGTTCACTAAAGAAGAAGCTTTGAGAGTGTATATCTCAAGCTTGGTGAGGTTGTGAGTGGTGAGCCAGAAAAACCACTTGGGAGGGTTTGAGTGTTGATCCTGGGAAAACACTTGTACGGTTCACTAGCACCCGGAAGCTAGTGTGCAAAGCTATTGGAGAATAGTGAAAAACCTCAAGGCTCGGTGAAGGAGCTTGAGGGGTGGATGTAGGCGGGTTTGCCGAACCACCAAAAAAATCACGTGTTTGCTTTCTCTATCCCTACTCTTTACATTTAGTACTTACATACTTGTTATATCATTATACTTGTGCTAAATTAGTATTTACTTTGCAAACACGGTTTTGGGGGGTTTAACCGAAAAGTTTAGAAAACCAATTCACCCCCCTCTTGGGTTGCCTTAATCCTGAATCTAGGACTCACAATTGGTAACCAATTCACCCCCCTCTTGGGTTGCCTTAATCCTGAAACTTGGACTCTCAGACCTACCAAAGTCGTGGAAATATCTCAAGAGCCATCCTATCCAACAAATTATTGGTAATGTTGAAAAAGGGGTAAAGACTCGATCTTCTCTACATCAAGCTAATAATCTTGCTTTACTTTCTCAACTTGAGCCTAAGAACTTTTCTGAGGCTAAAGATGATGAAAGTTGGATCCACGCTATGGAAGAAGAATTAAGACAATTTGAGAAAAACTAAGTATGAGATCTAGTACCTAGACCCAAGGATTATTCAATTATTGACACAAAATGAGTTTTTAGAAACAAAATGGATGAATTCGGGGTTGTGGTGAGGAACAAAGCAAGATTAGTAGCCCAAGATTACATTCAAGAAGAAGGGATTGATTTTGATGAAACATTTGCTCCCGTTGCTCGTTTAGAATCCATTCGTATGTTACTTGCTTTCGCTTGCTATAAAGATTTTAAAATATTTCAAATGAATGTGAAAAACGCTTTCCTAAATGGATTCCTTACGGAAGAAGTATATGTTGAGCAATCATCAGGCTTTGAAGATGAAAAGTTTACTGATCATGTGTACAATCTCACAAAAGCGCTTTATGGTTTGAAACAAGCATCTCGGGCATGATATGAAAGGTTAAGCTTTTTTCTCATTGAAAATGATTTTTCATGAGGTAAATTTGATACTACTCTTTTCACTAAGGAAAAAGGCAATGAGTTGTTAATAGTTCAAATTTATGTTGATGACATGATTTTTGGATCTACTAATGAATCCTTGTGTCAAGAATTTTCTCAAGTTATGCAAGGTGAATTTGAGATGAGCCTCGTGGGAGAATTAAATTACTTTCTTGGTCTTCAAATCAAACAAAGCAATGAAAGGATCTTCATCAATCAAGCCAAGTACACTAAAGATCTTCTCAAGCGGTTTTGTATGGACAATTCAAAACAAATAAGCACACCTATGAGTCCATCCACAAAAAATAGAAAAAGATGAGAAAGGTAAAGATGTGGACCAAACCAAATACTGAGGTATGATTGGCTCCCTACTCTATCTTACCGCTAGTAGACTGGACATAATGTTTAGTGTTTGCATGTGTGCTATATATCAATCATGTCCTAAGGTATCTCATCTCCTTGCGGTTAAAAGAATTTTTAGATATATTGTCGGCACTCAAAATATTGGTTTGTTTTATCCTAAGAATGTTGAATTTAATTTGCAAGGATACTCGGATGCGGATTATGCCGGATGTAAATTGATAGAAAGAGTACTAATGGTACATGTCAATTTCTTGGCCCCTCACTAGTCTCTTGGTGTTGTAAGAAGCAAAACTCCATAGCTTTATCAACTACGGGAACCAAACAGCTGCAATCCCGTATAATACCAAAATGAAAATTTGGGTAGATTTTTGTATTTTCACTACTTTATCAGTACTTATCAATTATGAATGTTATTTACTTTTAATGACGATTGCATATTTGTAGACATTTTACTATATTATGAGTATTGAATATCTTTTTTATTTATATTATTTGTAAATAATTTTTGAATTTTTAAATAAATTAATTCAAATAGGTAAAAAACGGTTCTAACGTCAAAAGTCACGTTCGAACGGTTATTGTGTAATGATACGTGTGCACGCTTGGATAATATTTCGAACGTAGTTTCCTTCGTCCACACGATCTTTAATTTATGTACTGTCGGAATGGTAAAAAACTTTCGAATGATCTCAACTGAACAAGAGTCTGTGCCGTAGATGTTGGTGTTCGAACAGTGTTTGAAGGTGACAAAAACTATTTCACCATAAATGAAACAGCAATGCAGACGTCTTTATGTTGGTGTTCGGACTGGATATACAACCGTCATGTCGGTTTGATTCACCGTGCTCACTTATGATCCATGACGAAATGTATTTCGTCATATTGGATCAACCGTTCGCACCTCTCATGCGATTGTATAGAAGATAGTGGACGTGACGATTTTGTATTTCGTCAAAATAGGAGAAAACAGTCAGGACGGTTTATTGTTGCATCTAGAAGGTTGAGTGACAAAACTCTAAAATTGTCACCCAAAACTTTTGCTGACATGCTTTAGGTGGCAAACCGGGTGACAACTTTAATAGGACAGAAATTAACATCAGATGTTACAAATAAATGCTATTCTCCAGTCGTTTTTCTACAAAAGATTGGATGAGATGAGAGTTTGAGCAAAGGGGTTAAAGAGGATCACGATGATTTCCTCCTAACATAAGAAAAGAAGGGGAAAATACATGAAAATAGGTGATTTCCTCCTTGCAATTCTCAATGCATGCAAATAATAAAGAGAAGAAAATACAAAAAATAAAAAGCCGAAAAAAAACTAAAGTGTGGTTTTTTTCCATTGGTTATGAAACGTTTGAAGTATCTATTTGGATCTACTGGTATATATGAGTGGGTGAGTTTGTTTTGTAAAATTTTAGGTATTGGGTTTAGTGAAAAAGTGAAGAAAGAGGTAATTTTTTATATTTTTTGTTGTAAAAAGTAATGATTTGATGAGGAAGAGAGAGATCAAATTGTAATATTTTATTGTGTTAAAATTTTAGAAAATGCCGACGGTTTTATTGTCCGAGAAAAATGTATTTCTTTTGCCCCGTTCTGTTCCATTTAGGCCAAAGACAACCAAGGTGTTGAAAGATATCACGGGTGACACGTCCGTCCATGTCAATTTCTTGATTTAAGCAAAGCCAAGGCTCGGAAGCGAAAACACATGATGGAAAACGGAAAATTGACAGGCTAACAGGAATTTAAAGGCGAACCGATATTCCTTCGGCACTCCGACCGTCCAAAAAATGCTGAGGACTAGGCCTTTGTTTTTGCGACACGTCGACTACAGAAGCTCCACCTAAAAGCCCCATAGCCGTGTTGGACTTGGTACACCGATCATCAGCTCTTGGACACGTATACGAAGACCTACTCTTTTGACTCCTGCCGAGCACCTGGTCTGAAAGTGAACCTTCTTTCGAACCGACCGCACTTAAAGGCACGCCTCTCCTTGGGCCCCCTTTTCTTGCACGCTTCTGTGTGTACGTTTTGAGATTCCACACAAAACACGAATGTTAGTTCTAAGTTGTCTACCAGAAATCTGACTTTCCGTTGAAGACTCTTGCCTATTTCCTACCTTGACTTTGTCAACAAGTGTCTTCCGGCTGTACAGCGGTGTCGGTGCGACAGCGATTATAATTGAAGTTTCTTTTAGAGTGTTCAATGACCACCCTTTTGATTCACCAACTGTCACTTGACGAGCTTAAACTCTCGTGATACTATATTATATTTCCACTAGCTATAAGACTTCTTAGGACATAATTGCGGGAAAGTATGGATAAAACCTTTATGGCGTAGACAACCCTGTCACGGATAAATGCACTGCAGATAACATAAAGTGCAGAATGTAAATTACCTATTGCTAGTTTGGGTCAAATGTGTTAAGCTTGGTAGGTTGGGTACAAATAAAAAAAGGGTGACAGTTTGAGGATATGCAAGATGTGATTCTTTTAAAAAAAAGAAAAAAAGGAAAAAAGGAAAAGGTGTTAAGGTAATGTTTCTGGTAATCTCTTTCACTGAATAAAGACAATATTTAACGGCCTCCATGCTTGGATTTTCAAATTATCTTCATCAAAGGACCTTGAGGTGAGTAATGAATTTCTAGGATAAATATTCCGAACTCCCAGCTTATGATCCTTATAAACACTAGCCATTATTAGTATTGTCACATTTGAAAGGAAACAAAAAGTTCCTATTTGTAAAATTCTAGGATTTTGGGGACACATGGACATCTGAAGGACTGTCCAAGATGAGATATTGTGACTACACACATAGTAAGAGCAATTGATTTTTGCTTATCTAAACAAGTGGACTTGAGACGGAAAAATGAAAAGAAAGATAGATCAGTCATCAATTAGGGACAGCCAGCACGGGGAACCTTTTAAGGCCCAATGGATCTCCTTTGTTTTGTTAATTGGTCAAACGTCTGTCGGTACTTTTCAGCCACAATCAACATAAAAGAGGTAGTGGAGTTCCAGTGGATTAAAACATCGAGACTCAAAAATTGGTCATATTCAATATTTTTTTTTGCGAAACACAAAGTCTTCAAAGTTTCTACCTTTGGGGTGAAGACTTTACGTACTTAATCATGTTGTGGACTTTACCAATTGAGGTGTTGACATCTTTTAATCTCCATTACAATCAAGTTTAGAACATGTGCACAACACCTCAAATGTAAGAACTCATGGCCACACACAATCTTCAAACTACCTAAACTATCAAGTATTTGCCTCCTTCTAAATTGGTCAATCACCGAGTCATTAGAGGACACATTGTCAACCATAATAGTGAGGACCCTATCAATCCCTCATTCAAGACATACAATCTTCCAACTCCTTCAAAATACTTGCCCCCTTATGGTCTTGGATCCTTTGAAATGACATGATCGTCTTATGCAATGTCCAACTAGAATCAATAAAGTACTCGGTCACACACATATAATTATAGTTTTGAATCAACGTCTAAGTATCTGTAGTGAGGCACACCCTATACCTATTAACTCTAAACTCCTCCTTCAACTTCATCTTCTCCTTTAAATACATCGCCATACAGTCTCTCATCAACGTATACCTCGAAGGCATCTTAAACCTTTGTTCCAAATAATGCATCAATGCCCTACACTCGAGCTTCTGAACCATAATAAATGGAAACTCATCTATAATGATCATTCACGTAATTAACTCTCTAATTGTCTTCTCATCAAACATACGAGTCACCCGCATCACTCCAACATCGCTACCACTCGTCTTCGATGCATCATGGTTCAATAACATTTGTCCAACATCCACATTACTAGATATACTCCTTTTTTAATACACACAAGATTCCAAATGTTGTCCCATTTTTCTTGTGCTGGACAGGAAAATCTATATTACAATAGTGACACTTACCTTTAACATTTATTGGATCATTTTCATCAGTGACCTTAGTGTAGTGCTGTCAAACGAGAGACTCCCGTGAGTTATTCCTATTTTTAAGTGGAGGAAGTGGTGGTAACCTTCTAGGATCAGTGTTAGTGTTATCTCCAGTTGTTGTCTCCACAGAAGTGGTTGGACAAGATTGAGAAGTGGAAGTAGCTACACTACTACCTATAGGGTTGGAAGTGCTGTTGCTTTCAATTCCAGACCCAGAAATGGATATATGTGATTGTGTAGTATCTATTTGAAAGTAAAGAAAAAACAATGCAAGTGTAAAAGAATTAGAGAAAAAATAGTGATCAAATTTTGGCTTTCAAAAATATAAAAATGTTAGCTAACTAATAGTTTTAGATGTGATCATATTAAATTATATCCACGTCCACATTAGAATTCAGCATAAGTTGGTCATTTCTATATATGCTTTAGAGTTTAAAGGGATTGAAAATTTGAAAATAAAAAAATTTTTTGAAAGAAAAAAAAATTAAAACATAACCTGAAATTCAAAATAAATAATTTCACAAACCAATTAAAACAAAAATTTCAAAAATCACATATATCCAAATTCTAAACCAATTCAATCTAATCCTCCAACAATTTCACAAACCACAAAAATCCACTACAAGAAACTTAGCTTTAAGTGACAAAATTTTGGGTGTCAAACTAAATTTTCTCACCTAAAGTGGTTGTCTTTCCATGATAAAACATTAATTTCGTCACCTAAAATCATGTCCGGACATGTCCTAATACCGTTCAGACGTATTTCTAGTGGGACAACATAGACCTAGTCGCGAATGAGTGGCGATAAAAATAGTCAAAAACATTTAATATCCATTCGGACCAATAAACAAAATGTTCGGACGCTTTACTGGGTGACAAATTCCAAATCATCCGAATGTCATTTTTACAATACCATACGGACATTGCCTAACGAATAATAATCGTCAGCACATAGTGACAAATTAAAATCGTGTGAATGCTTCTTTCACGAATCATGTGGTTCCATGTTGTAAAACTTCATACACATGATATTGAAGCCGTCCGGACAGATGAAAGTTCTATTAGATTTTTGAATCGAGCATATTTAATGACGTTAAATTTGATTGGGCCACGCGTGAATCTGACCATTGAGACTTTTTCAAAATCACACTTTGTCATTAAACAGGCCAGACTTTGTTAAAATTACACTTTCACTCTCTTCTCTCAAAGTTTTCTCTCAACCCTCTTCTTTCAAGCTTTTCTCTCAAACGTTTTCACTACATGTTCGAGATTTATTTCGAGATCTCTCAAACAACTTCCTGGTAAAACCTTCTCGCGAGTTTGTTTTTAAATTTCATGCATTTCAATTTAATAATTTGATTTTTGTTTTGTTCGTTGTGTTCATCAAAGTACGCTATTTGGTTTGTGGTCATCAAAGAACCATTCAGATGATTGTATATAGTCGCTCAGACATGTTTCTTATCGTCCGGACGTTCTTGTCCACGTTCGGATGCCTTCTAAACGTAAACTAGCCATTTGAATTACGTGCGAACGATTTGTACTTATGTTCAGATGGTTTCTGCTAGGTTGACCTAGGATCGCTCCGAGAGAATTATCACCAGTGTCGGGCACAGACAGAACGACCAGCTTGGGCGGACGCTTTTTTAGTATAGCTAAGGGGGAGTATTCGGGCGATAGTGGAGCCAACACATTTCGTTATGTATGAAGCTCCAGTGCCGCTTGACCAGCTAGCTCATGATTAGGACTAGTCTCATGTTTATGTTTTATCACTATTATTTACTTATCCTTAGATGTACCGTCTCCATCTCCGTTCGGTAATTGGATTATATTTGATATTTGATATTAATTATATTTTTTCAATAGTTTAAGTTTATTACAATTTAAACGGATGAGTAGTACAATAAAATGAGACATTAGTACGAGTGCTATGTTACCAGAATGGTTAGTCTAATTAGATTGTAACGTAGTGAAATTACAATTAAATAGGTGATTAGTTATAACAGATGTTTAATATAAAAATATGTTTAACTATATTTATTTTATGTATTCAAAATAAATAATTTATGTTAAAATTTTGAAACAAATTACATTGTATTAGTTAAATGATTTAAATAAATTAAATTGAGTGAATTAAAGAGTAAAAGTAATGTCAAATAAATTTGCTAAGCGTTCAGACGTTGTTCTGTGCTGTCCGGACTTATCACATTAATTGATTATGAGGGAACAAACGAAAATGCAGTCCGGACGCCCTTATCACAGCAGCATGGAATACCCATATTTAATGAGGTAGGCGTTCGAACGGTAAAGTATTGTGTCTGGATGGGTATGATGAAACGACGTTGTTGGAACGGATGATAGCACCGTCTGAACGTTCGTGTAACCGTCACATGGCTTACATGATTTACGTTAAACAATAGTTAAAAATAGTTGTCACCGTTCGCACCAACTGGATACCGTCCGAACTACATGTGATGTATACTTAGCCAAACGTGTGCTTTCACGTAGCATGAAATCAAAGGAATACCGTCCGAACCACCTGAATATTGTTCGGACATTTTTAATGTTTCGAACCATTTTAAACTTGTAAATTTTGGCATTTAATGCGGATGACTCTCATTGGGCCACATGTGCTGAAAAACATTCGTCTAGACTGCGTCCACCGATAGTAAAAAAACTCGAACAGTTCAACATTTTCATTTATCCTCAAAAATCACTCAACCGTCACATGTTTTCTTCCCCAATCTTTACGTAAACTCATTTCTTCGAGGCTCTAATCACATCCAGCTATGTTTTGTTCATTTTTAGCATGATTTTAGAGGTAAAAAAATTGGTTTTTTTAATGCTTTATGTATAGAATTTTAATCCTCTTTTTTGTATAGTACATTGTTTTTTTATTGATTTTTATGTAGAAATTGATTGTGTTAAGTGTTATGATTGTTTTAAGTTTATTGGTTTGTGATTTGGTGGTGTTTTGGGGAGTGTGTGGGAGGTGGAGGGACGCTGCCATGATTGAGTTAACTCAGTCGTCTTCCCCATCATGTCCGAAAGTTGTATTCAAGGGTTTGGACTCCTAGTAGTATCCTAAAAAAGAAACGTTGTCATTTTGAGGGTAGCCCGACGCTCTATCAAAGCAATCTAGATGTATGTTATATTTAATTTAAATAGATTACTTTGCTGGTTCCAGTTCAGATGCTGATGTCACTGGGTCGGGACGTTATTAAGTGTCCCAAAAGGATTACGTTGTCATTTTGATTCTATTCGGATGCTATATGAAAGTAGTTCAAACATGTTTTATATTAAATTTAAATAGTTAACTTCTCTGTTGTCCGTTCGGACGTCTATCTAACGCTGTTTAGATGCTTGGTAGTATCCCAAAAGGGATACGTTGTCATTTTGCTTGTGTTCGGATGCCATTTTATATTAAATTTGCATATTTCTTTTTTTAATTAATCATTTGGACACGTGTCGTTATTTGTTAGGATGTCTATCTAACTGTGGTGACCTTTTTAATACCGTGCGAATGCTTTTATGCAGATTTCTAGAAATTAAGCAAGCGTTCGCATACCAACAGCTAGACTGATGTCGAGCAATCTTCCGCTCTAGCTCTATCGTTGGAGCAGCATATGACAATCACCATTCGTAACGTTCAGGTCACATTCTCGTCGAAAGAGCTAGCGAGATTTTTAGGGTACGAAAGAATTTGATAACGTTCCCAAACCTACTACAAAGCGACGAGTGCCGGCCTACTAAGGCAATGGTTTTTCGGACTTTGTTAGGCAAGGATACAACTATTCTGCTTGGAAGCAACATGCAACACGAGTAGCTATTTCCTTTTTGGCGGATCATACACCTGATGAAGTATGCGATGAAGCTGTCTTATGGTCGGGCCAAATTCATTTACTTGGTAGTTGTATGAGGGAGATCTTGTTAATTTGACATCATACATTTACCAGACTGTCCGTATAGAGGCCCTGAAGACCGATCTTCAGATTTCTTTATTGTACGGTATTCTTTTGACCCAATTCCTGCACTTTATGCTGGTACACGAGGGTGCTGACGACCAAAGGTGTTTTCACTTGAGCCGATCAATAAGGTGACACTCTCAAAATCAATTGCCTAGACACGTCGAGTGCTTAGTACCACTTGGGCAGCTAGAGGTAGATGATAGTAATAGATTGATGGGACAGAGGGCTAGGATCCTGCATAGAGCTCGACCTAGGGACACGACAGAGCGACTGCGTTAGGTGGCGAATATGATGACCGAGCTGACTGAGAGGATAAAATCGGTCATGTAGCCCACCCATCAGATGGTGAGTGATATGATGCTTGACTGATAGCTCTGGAGCATATGGTCGGCCACCAAGACTCTAAGTGGAGGAAAGAGGCAGCTGTGGTTCGTCCACACCAGTCGGGGGTGGCATCTGGAGCATTGTTGCATGCCCTGCCTGAGCGGGTCTTGCTGATAGAGGAGCACATGAGGCGTGTTAGTGAGGTTCTACAGCTCGCGGATGATGAGCAGTAGTAGACATTTATTTTGTTTTTTATGACATTTTTTTAATATCTTTTGAGGACATTTACTTTTATATTATGTTTTGAAGACATGTATTGGGATTTATTTGATATTATATTGTTTATATTACATTTTGAGGACATTTGATATATTTATATTATTTAAGTTATGTTATTTCTATTTATTCATCTTTAGTACAACATATTAATTAGTGTTATGTTTCTCATTTTGTTACACACCTTCAAACTTCGAAACTACTATCTGATACACTTAAGGTTATTTATATTATTAACACACTTCGGTTATTTAAAACTTGGTAATAAATTGAACGATATAAGCTTAAAAAATTAGATCATTAAAACCCGTTCAGATGGACAGAAAACCGTATGGACTATTTACTGTAAGGTTGAACGTTGTCGTATTGTTTACGAAAACCAACCTTGACGAAGCTGCACTACGTTCGGACGCGGTTGTTTATGATCGTTTCACTGAGATACCGTCTTTTGGGGATTCCTAAAACGATGTTGTGAACTATAAGTAACCGTGCGGATGTAAGGTGTCCCGTACGAACATGTTTGTTTATGATCAAACGCTGTCGTTTACGGATTTTTAAAACAGTTTCGTGAACTATATATCTGATACACTTAAGGTTATTTATATTATAACACACTTTGGTTATTTAAAACTTGGTAATATATTGAATGGTATAAGCTTAAAAAATTAGATCATCAAACCCTGTTTGGACGGAGAGTTAACCTTTTGGACTATTTACTGTAAGGTTGAACGTTGTCGTATTGTTTACGAAAACCGTCCTGGATGGAGCTGCACTATGTCTGGACACATTCGTTTATGATTGTTTCACTAAGATGTTGTCGTTTGAGAATTTTTAAAACGATGGCATGAATTATAAGTAACCGTGCGGACGTAAGGTGTCCCGTACGAAGGTGTTTGTTTATGATCAAACGCTGTCATTTGTGAATTTTTAAAACGGTGTCGTGAACTATAAGTTGGCGTCCGGGCGTAAAATACACCGTTTGGACGATGTGAAATTTTAGGCGGCAACGATTCCCTAAAAAACTTATACGCGTTGGAGTTTGAACTCTCTTTTGGGAGTCGGAACAGAGTTTATACGTGTGAAAGATGGGAAATCGCAAAAGCATAGCAAAAATAAAAAAATTTAGAAAACGAGATATTTGAGCAAGAGGAGAAGAGGGGAGTTGATTTTGGGCATCAAACTTCATTGAAAGGGGTGTGAAAGAAGCAACTCATTTGAGACTTTACATTTGAGTGCATTTGAGGTAAGTAAGTTTTATTTATTTTTTTTATTATAGGATGAAAAACATGGAATTTAGGATATCAAAGCATGTGTTTTTTGAACGTTGGGGTTTGTTGTGATGTGTTTATGTTGAAGTGTTTACGATTTGGGTTGATTTTGGCTTGTTTTTGCATGGATTTTGGCATCTGTTCGTCGAAGAACAATGTTGTTCAACAATGATTTGTGCGTAATTGTTTTCGTTATTGTGACAGATGTGTTTAGAAATTTCGATGCAAATCTCCTTTTTCCCTTCGGATACACATTCAGCATTGAGGTTACACACTTGCCTTCAATGATACATTGTGTTTATGCTTAATTTTGTAGGCATGTATCTGGAGACTGAGGTGAAATTTCCGAAGCATCCGTGACAATGGGTCGGGTCAATTACGTGCACTTCGTGATATTGTAAACTTGAATGAGATAGGACCTATCACCCGAAGAAATTGGAGTTGATTGTGAATGACATTATTGTTTGCATTATTGTTTGCATTATTGTTTGTATTTTTTGTTTACATTATTGTTTGTATTTTCGTGTTTAAAGGAACAATATGGATAAGAGCTGAATTTATGAGGCTGATAGACTAAAAAATGCGAAGTATAGTGATGATTTTCAGAATTTTATGAGTGTTTCTCGTACTTATGCAGATAGTTGTGGACTAATAAAATGTCCCTGTAAAGATGTAAGAATGTGTTGTTCATACATGTAGACGAGATGAATGATCATTTATTAATAATTGGGTTTGACTGGAGTTACACTAATTGAATGTTTCACTAAGAGTCAATTTCAGAAGTTTCTAACCTGGTAGTGACTTTATAACCAGAACCGAGTAGTGAGGATTCTGAGGGAGACATAAATTATGGTATAAGAGACATGTGAGAAGATTCGGAGGAGGGAGTAGGGGTTGATGGGGACTCTGGTCAAAATATGTTAGGTTCTGAAACAGTCGAGTTGGAGTCTGGAGAGGGGTTTTCAACGTATACCAAGTTGTGGGCGGATGCTGAGCGAGAGTTGTATCTCAGATGTAAGAAGTAATCGAAGTTGTCATTCATTGTTAGGTTACTTCATGTGAAGTTGTAAAATAATTTCACTGTAAAAGCCTTTGAAGATGTATTGGGCTTGATAAAAGATGTGCTGCCAATGAGGGGGACACCTCCTCTTATTATGAGTCGAAAAAGTTAAGAAAGAATTTAGAAACGATAACATATATGCGTGCTTAAATGACTGTGTACTGTTTTGGAAGGATCACACGAGTTACGAGAGTGTTCGTTGTGTGGGCCATCGAGGTGGAAGTACGGTCAGAATGACAAATCAAAGGTTCCTCAAAAAATGTTGCAGCATTTTCCCTTGAAACCGAGGTTGCAATGACTATTTCTATCAAGGCAAACAACAAAGCGCGGTGGCACCAAGACAAGTGTGTGTTTGAAGATGAGGTGATGAGGCATCATGCATACTCTGCGGTATGGAAGGACCTCGATAATAATTATGAATGTTTTGGTCAGAAATCTCGGAACGTCCAATTGAGTTTGACATCTAATGGGTTCAATCCGTTTGGCAACACGAGCTTATCGTATAGTATATGACCAGTGGTACTATTTCCATACAATATGTCACTATGGAAATGTATGAAGAATTCAAGTTTCATGCTCTCATTGCTTATTCCGGGTCCAAGAAGTCTCAAGAATGATATCCACGTCGAATTGCAGCCATTGATAGATGATTTGAAGGACTTGTGGGAAAATGGACTGTAGACGTACAATGCGGTTGTATCAATTTCATTCAAGTTACATGATGTTTTGATTTGGATAATAAATGACTTCTTGGCTTATGGTAATCTCTCGGGTTGGCATGTCCTAATTGCAATGCGAACACGTCATTTTGGTTGAAAAAGTTTAGAGCAGCACCTGAAGAAGTCACTGGATAAGAGCTACTTCAACAACTTGAATTGGTACCATTATGTTTGTTTGGAAAGACGCAGAAGAAGAGAAAACGTGCTGAAAATGAGTTAAGTTGGACGTAGCGCATCGTATTTTTTGAGTTGTCGTACTGGTCAGATTTGAAACTTTGACATAATTTGGACGTCATGCACATAGAGAAGAATATTTGTGACAATGTGTTGGGAACCTTAACGAACATTGATGGTAAGACGAAAGACAATACTAGTGCTCGGAGGGACTTGGCTTTAATGGGCTTTAAAAAGGAGTTGCATTTGCAGGTTCGACGTTAGCACGAGGTGATGCCTCAGCAGATTTTACTTTAATGAACGATAAATGTAAGAAGTGTTGCGAATGGCTGAAGGGTGTTAAGTTTCCTGATAGATACATGGTTTGTTAGAAAACGAAGTGTGTAAATTGTTGACTGAGTTGAGCTTATTCTTTAAAAACTTATGCTCTCGAACGATACATTGAGACTTTGTGGATCAGTTAGAGACGAACATCAGAATGATTCTTTGAAGTTGGATCATTTATTTATTCCTTCCATCATTTTTTACTATTATGGTTCATTTAGTTGTTCAATTACTTCGGGAAGTGAAACTTGGGGGTCCAGCTAAGAATAGGGCATGGTCTGAGGGCTCCATATCAATGAATTATGTGTTAAATGAATGTCTAACTTTTTATTCAATGTATCTTGGTACCGTTGAGACGAGATAAAAATAGAAAAGACCGGAATTATGCGGACACGGATGATCGAGGTTATCATTTTTCTGTATTTACACAAATTGTTCGCCCGCTGGGAGCTGGTAGGGTCAAGATTTGAATAGAAATTAATTTACAAAACAACAGTGATACATACTCAACAACTGTTCAGAATCAGCCAACATATAGAGTAAGCACATTTAAGAATATTTTTGCTCATTTAAGAACTTATCAGTTCATTATATTTAAATTTATTATAAAATATCTTATTTCTTTATGGCGAGCACTTGAAATAGATGAGGAGGCAATCACCAATAAATGTTGATAGGAAGCACGAATAGGGATTTTCGTTATAGTTTAGAAATCGGGTATTTATTTTGGGCTTATCTCTATTATATGTTAAATTTTATTGATCTTTTTATTTTTAATTAACATGTGTTTATAATTATGGATTCAAACTATGTGCAATGAAAATTCGGGCTTGGTGTCAGCTAATTTGTATGCATTAACATTCGGTCCGGATCACCGGGCACTTTGTTATTCTGGGTGTGTAATGAATGGAGTTAGGTTTCACTCGGTCTTTCGTGAACAGTTTCGTAATACTCAGAATAGTGGTGTGGTTGTGCCTGGGGATCGTACTTGGGATGATGTTGATTTTTATGGCCAGGTCGTAGATATTTACGCGTTGTGTTATTTGGGGGGAATTTTTGGTTTATTTACTCAAACGTGATTGTTTTG
Organism: Myrica gale; assembly: GCA_963930655.1. NCBI lineage: Eukaryota > Viridiplantae > Streptophyta > Magnoliopsida > Fagales > Myricaceae > Myrica > Myrica gale. The sequence goes on from OZ005620.1 coordinate 9,798,314, forward strand.
ACTTCAACACTCAAAAATTAGGTATGGATAAAAAAGGTCAGTTTGTTAGTATTATCACATCCCGAAAGTGGTACAAAGACAACCCGTTCGTGCTAGCATCTCATGGGAATAAAGTGTTTTATATCGATGATATGAAGTTGGGTAGTCACTGAAAGATTATTCAAAAGATTACCCCTAGAAACACGTATGATATTCCACCAATTGTGGAGGAAGCTAGTGAAGATGGAGAATGGTCGCTGAGGTGTTGGGGACGAAAGCGGGTTACGTGCGAGGTTTAGGATGTTCTGTACGGTCTATTGGATCATCTTCATCAACATCGTCCGTTGATTTGTCTCGGGATTAGAGTAGGGCAGATTACAGATTGTGGAGATGAGGGCTATACGGATGGAATATAAAGCACATTTGGTCAAGCGGTCAAATATGGTGCAGTTGATGCAAGAGCTTCAGCAGATGATGGCGGAGGAGCAGTGGAAGAAAGACGAAGAGCTGATGCAGATGACGATGGAGCAGTAACAGAAGAAAGACGAAGAGCATCAGAAGCACAATGCAGGAGTAGTAAAGGAACCTAGTGGAACAGCAAGAACGGAGGATGCAACTAATGGAATGATAGATGCATTAGCAGATGATGTAGCAGATCAGACAGCTTCAATCTCGTACCACACTGAAAAGAAACTTTGGATAGATTTATGTATTTTCACTACTTGATCAGTAGTTATTGATTATGTATTTTATTTACTTTTAATGAAAATTGCATATTTGTAGATATTTTATTATATTATAAGTATTTAATATCTTTCTATTTATATTATTTGCAAATTATTTTGAAAGTTTAATTAAATTAATTCAAAATCTTGACAAATGGTTTGAACGGTTTTTGTGTAATGATAATGTGCGCCTGCTTAACTATTCGTTCACACGCTTTACATTAAATACTTTCGTCCGCACAGTTTCTTGCGTGCACACTGTCTTTTAATTAGAACCGTTCGAATAGTAAGAAAACACGTTCCGACGTGTTCAATATAATAAGCGTCCGCATTGTCGGTGTAACTGTTCGAACGATTTTTGAAGGTGACAAAAAAAAAATTTCGTCATAATTGAAACAAAGGTGCAGACGACTTTATGTTAACATTCGAACGAAAATATATTACTGTCAGGACGATTTTTTTATGATCGTTCCCATGTATGATCCATGACAAAATGTATTTCGTCAAATTGGACCAAGCGTTCACGCTCCTCATTCAAACTTATGGAGAGTATGTTCGCACAACTCATTCGAACGGATGGAGTGTACTAGGCATTAGGCCTGTCCAAAAAACCGGCCGGACCGGCCCGGACCGGTTTTGACCCAAACCGGTTGACTTTTTTGAAACCGGGTTGACCGGACCGGTAAACCGGTGTAATCCGGTCCGGTTCCGGGTTACCCTCTTGAAAACCCGGGACCGGACCAGAGTATACCTCTCCAAACCGGCCCAAACCGGAAATTGGCCTAAAATGGCAAGACCCAACCCTAAAACCGGCCCAAAATGGCATGACCCAACCCAAAACTGGCCCAAAATGGCATGGCCCAAACCGACCCAAACTGGCCCAGATCGGACCGGATAAACCTTACCGGACCGGTCCGGTCTATATGCTTTAAAAAAGTTCCGGTTTGGCCGGCCAAACCGGACCGAACCGGACCGGATGTTGGACACCCCTACTAGGCATGACGATTTTAATTTTGTCAACTTGACATCAAACCGTGCGGACGGTACTATAACCCATCCGTTCGTATGAGTAACAAAACACGAAAATCGTCAGCTAAACTTTTGCTGAAAGTATTTAGGTAACTAATTTTATTACCCAAAACCTTTGTTGACGAAATTGACACTTTGGGTGACAAATTGTTTTGACACCCAAAGTGATTTTTCTTGTAGAGATCCAAATCAATTCAATCTCATCCTCCAATTGTGCAACAGTTTCACAAATTACAAAATTCCAAACCGAAAAGCATTTTTAGCATACTAAACAAATGAATTTTTCTAATTAAATTAAAGCGAGATAATCTTGGACAGACAGACATACTAGGGATCTAGCAATTTCCAATTTCGTTGCACAAATCTCAAGGATCCTGCAAAAATTGAAATTGTTAAAAATCAAAACAATGAGATTAAGAGAGATTTTAGAGTCAAGAGAGAGAGTGGCCGAGAGTTGAGAGTTAAGTGAGAGAGAGAGGAAGAGAGCAAAAGGGAGTCTTAGAGGGAGAGAGAGCCTTTTTGGTTACCAGCAGCGGTGTGGTAGCAGCAGGAGTAGCTATGACACGGCGGAGCAGCTGTGAGGGTGAGTGAGAGTCGAGAGGCTGAGAGATAGGAGGGCCAGAGTGAAAACGATCGGGGGGAGGGGGAAAAAACCTATGTGTTCATCAGTGAAATGACTCTGTTCGTGTCTTTAAAAAAATATTAAACACGGTGCTGGAGGTTTCACAGTCATCGTCATTTTCACTAGGGGTGAAAATGACAACCGATACCGCCCCCTCTACTAAGGGGGAATGGTGACCGGTACCAGTGAACTGTGCTTGTATCGGAGGTAGGATCCACTATTCCGTCATCCAGCGACACTCGACTAGTCACCACCAGTGAGGCCATTGGTGAAGGATGGGGAACTACCGGTTTTATGCATCTACCAGACCAAAGTCCTCAGGTCTGGGCAGAGGTGGATCCTTAAGATACTAGTAGTGCGTGTACTCCACTGATATTCAAAAGAATCCAAACCCACGCCTGGATGTGACGGATCACGATGTAACGGTCCAAGTCAATAACTTGTTCACTTTCAAAAAGCTTCATTTCCTGTAATCATAATTTAAGCACAAACAACAAGAAAATAAAGGAGTGAGTCATAAGGAGTCAGTAAGGTCGGGGAAGAGGGCATGGTATGCATAAACATAGTAAATAAGTAGCTATTGAAACTATAAATTAATAAAGCATGAGTTGAAATTCGAACAAATGCAAATGATCGTGCAATGATGATGTGCACCCAACACTATCCTTTTCCTTTAGTTTTGAGGTGTTTTCGGTGCTTTCTCTGTTCACCCTCAAAGTTTGGTTGTGCGTCTCTCCTCTCCTCATGGGACTATTCTGTGTCACTTACACTAGGACCCACCCACTCCTAGTAGTGGGGGTTGCACTCTCCCCAATGTGCCCGGTAGCATAACTCTTTTCTTGGGAACCACCTTGGTGGGTTTGGTTTCCAATTTTCCAGTCTTGGTTTTCTCTTATATGTCTTGTATGCATTCAGTGAATGTTCAATTATTGATGCAATGATTAAAAATAGCGATGCTCAAACATTGGTGTGATTATTCGATATGAATACGAGTAATTGAATTTATTTCCACAAATCATAAAATATATTAACTGATTAAAGGAAAATGACCTATATTGGCTATCTAGTGTCTCGTTCTTTTTCCTTGAATATATTTCATATTCAAAACAAAAAAAATTGATTGTTTCTTGTTTTACTCCTTTATGATTATTGAATTTTTAAAAGATTTATAACTCTTTATTTATCCCTATTACTCTTTTATAAGTTTTATTAATTCAAAAAATATAAAAAGTAACTTTATTATTTTAAAATAATCTTATTAATGTACTGTTCGAGCCTATTGGGCCCTACTGGACCCAAATGGGTCAATTTATCATCTCAAGTAATCCTAATTGGCTATTAGGACTGTTAGGCTCATAGGTCTATCTTGGACCTTAACGGGTCAGGTGCTTTGGGCCCTCTAGAAATGCAAGTTGCGGCTCACGGCTATAAGCCCAAATTTGTTGTTTGAACTCTTTTACCCCCAATTTTACAGAAATATCGAAACTGCCCTTAACAATAGAACATATTTTTACATGAATTGATCAACAGTGTATTCGGGTAACTTATAATATAGGGCAAATTTGCATGCATTTATTCTTTTGGTTTTTATCCTTATCATTATGTGCACTGACATACAAACTAAATATCAATAGCACCAAAATGCGTCCAGATATGATGATCCACGACAAAAAAATAATAGAATGTCTTTGATCCTCGTTTCCTTTTCTTTTCAAAACCATCAAAGCTCTTGCATGTGGCTAAATGCCACTTCTTATGCCATTTACCACCATCAAATGCACCAAAACATATGTAATGTATATCCAAACAACAAAAAAGAGAGGAAAATAACCAAAGCTACTTTTGCATGCATTTTGGTTCCCTTCTATGATCAACCCGTGGCCTTCTAAACTATCCTTAAAGCCATTTAAGCCACTGACTATGGCCTCCAAGCACAGTACTCATTTTTAGTACTCCCATGTTACACACATTTATCAGTTCTACCTTTTTCTCATACATAATACAACATTTCTCATGAATAATCATTTTCCTTTCCCATCATCAACATGCAACCAAAAAAAGTAAAAGAACTTAGCAAAATACAAGGGAAATGACTTTTATAGAGAAAACAAAAGTGGAAGCAAGCTATTTTTCATAAGTATAGCCATATCACACTTTTTTCCCACAAAATCTACAAGCAACTACTCCTTTACCTTGGCAGTTCGGTTTGGCTTCTTGGATGGCTTGGAAATCACCTATGGCAAAGGATCTAAGGTTAGAACTAGGATTTTTAGAAGAAGACGAAGAAAATGGCTCATGGGAGAGGTTTTCTCCCATGCCCGAATGCCTCAAGCACCCTTACCTCTCCTTCTCTTTTTTGTTCTTTTTCTTATTCTTCTCCGACCTCTCTCTCTCCTTTATCTCTTTTTCTTTCCTTTTCTTCTCTCTTTCTCTTCTCCTCTTTCTCTCTCTTGGTTCACGGCAATGGGAGCTCAATGTCGTCCCTCCCCTCTCTTATTTCTAATTCAATTTTTTTCTTATGCAATCTCATCATTACCTAGCTAATAGGGGCATGCTAATATTTTAAGGGAGACAATCATATAGTTGAGTTTAACACTCTAAATAAACTCAACAATTGGGTATCCATTTTTGGGTAAGAAGATCTTGGACACTAGGCAAAATTGGAGAATTTTATCTCCCAAGAGACATCATTGCACTAGACATGGCCGGCCATGTGTTCCACTAATGAGCTTGGGCTCTTGTGGGCCTCCAAGCCCAATTTCCTCTCCTAGGTCCAGCCCCTATAGTCCTCTAAGCCAATAGTGCAAGCCCATAATGCCTAGGCCAATTACTAAGCTATTTTAGCAATTTAATAAAAGGGTTAAATGCATGTCATGCCCCTGTGGTATGCGGTAATAGCAAATATGCCCCTGAGGTAAACAAAGTCATTTTCATACCCCCTGAGGTAAACATTCATAAGCAAATATGCTCTTCCGTTATGTTTACCTCAGAGGTATGAAAAGACATATTTGCTCTTGAAGATGATGAGGGAGGGATTTTGATAGGAGAATAAAAGAGGAAGAGGGAAGGAGAGATTTTGGTGCAGGCGCGCACGGGAAATGAAAATGAAAATGAAACGCAACGTTTTGCTTTTCATTTTTTTTATATTTTCTTTTCCTTTATATTTTTTATATATATTTTAATTTATATAATGTTCTTTTATTCTGGTAAAGTTACATGAGCGCTGACGTGTCATAATAGTGTCACAAAATCCAACACTAAAATTTTAACTTCCTCAAAATTTTAAAACTCAAACACAACTTTAGTCCTAAAAAGCATGTGTTTTAAGTATTTAGCGATAACAAATAATTGCCTTTTTTTTAGCTTACAAAAAAAAATTGCCTTTTTTATTTTTTCTTCGCTTAGAAAAACTCAAACTCAAGAGTGTCACATTGATAATCGCCGTCCTTCAATAAATTTTTAAGTATGATAATAGATTTACAACATAATTGAGATCAAATAAAAAATTGATAATGTTAGAAATATGATTCAATGGGGTTTTTTTTTAATAAAAATGACAAATTAATATTTTCTTTTGTTGAAAATAAATAATATGTCATATTTAAATAATATTACATTATAAGTATGATAATAGATGTTTTCCAAAATACTTAGATTTAGTCAATAAATATGCGATTTTCATAACAACCATAGATATAATTTAAAATATATCATATATATAACAACTTCATGCAGAAATATATATATATATATATATATATATATATATATATATATATATAATATTTTATGAAGTTGTTATATATATATATATATATATATAACAACTTCAATTTTCATAACACTCATTCTAATTTCATATTTTATTAAGTAGGTCCCTTAAAATAATTTTTTTCAAATACATGACAAAATAAAATATTATATTAAAAGAAATAAAATAATCTGTAATAAATTAAGTAGGTCCCTTATAATCCATTTTTTAAAAGTCTTGTTTTATTATATAATAAATTGAGTCACAATACATGTGGGTACACTTATATACTTATACATATTACATTGTAGTAAAAAAAAAATTCCATATAATATTGTTGTCACAATACATTATATATAGGGGTAAACTCATAGTTAGCCCCCCTATGTTTGGGCAAAAATCAAGTTAGCCCCCTATTTTTCAATCCAACAATTTGAGACCCATGACTTTCAAAACCTATCAATCTAAGCCCCCCGTCTAAATCAGGTGTTAAGTCCGACGGAAATTCATGCAAAATGACCGAAATGCCCCTCCAGAGCAAAATTTTTTAAAAATAAAAAAATATAAAATATAAATTTAAGAAATAAATTAAAATAAATAAATTATTGAAATAGAGTTTCAATATAGTTTTATTTAAAAATATCATTTTTATTTTAATGAATTTTTTAATATTTTTAGTAATTTTATTTTGGAGGGGCATTTTGGTCATTTTCATGCTTTCCGTATGATTTAACGTCTAATTTAGACGGGGGCGAAGACTGATTGGTTTTGAAAGTTATGAGTATCAAATTGTTGGATTGAAAAATACGGGGCTAACTATTATTTTTGCCCAAACATAGGGGGCTAACTATGAGTTTACCCCTTATATATATTATACTATATATATATACATGATATATATGTGCTAATTAACCTAAGTACTTTATATATATGTACCTACCTAATGACTAAATCATAGCCTCTAAGACCATATATTAAGTTATGTACTTTAATTTCATAAGCTAATCTCATAATATATTTTTGTTTGAAATTAAATAATATGTAATAGTTAAATAGTATTATATTACTAATTATTCAAAATATATATGCTCATTATAAGTATGATAATAGATGTTTTCTAAACTATACAATAATGACTTCATTGGTATTGAATTAACCAAGTAATTTTTTTTAGGTTGTGCTTTTATAAAAGGTTTATTCATTCTTTACATACTTTGTATATATACTGACATATAATATATAAGTATATACTAGTTATAACATCTTTTTTTTTACCGCTGTCATAGCAGGTGCCGCTTAAAGTCACCTATAGTGACTTTTTTTTACCGTTGTTAAATAATTTCATTGTCTTTTAACAACGGTCTTTTTAACAGCGGTCATTAAAAATGCTGCTGAAAGTCACATATAGCGGCACTTTTTAGATCGTTGTTAAAACGGTCGATGCTATAGGTGAGTGTTGGGGAAAATAATTGTAACTAACCTTGAGGTGACGGAAAACCTTGGTGAGGATAGTCTTGGTTTAGAACATGAGTACTACTTCTACTAAAAACACTTAGGTTGTGAGTGTTGCTTTTGTTAAAAGCACTTAGATTGTGAGTGTAGAGCCCGCAAAAACACTTGAGTGATTGAGCCCCAAAAATAATTTGTAAAGTTCTCTAGCATCCAAAAGCTAGAGTGTACTATTTCTGAGTAGTGGAAACCCCAAAAAATGATTTTTGGTAGTGGACATAGACTTGGGTTTCAGCCTAACCACCTAAAAAATTTGGTGTCGTATTTTTTGATCTTACTCTGTATTTAATTGAGATATTTGTTTTTGATAAGGTTGCTTTTATAATCGATGCTCTCTTTTTATCTTGAGAGAGATCAACTTTTACGTTTGGTTCATCTCTCTTTATTTTAATCAGCTTAGTTCTCATTCGATTAAATACGAGCTAAATTTTTTTGTTTGTTCTCATTCGTTGTAAAACTTTGTACTTTCTTTAACCTATTTATTCTCTTAAAAAACACTATTATATTGGGTTTTATTGTTCTATATTCGTTAGAATTTTTTAAAAAACTCAATTTACCCACCCTCTTAGGTTGTCTACATGGACTCACACCCTTAATTTCCAAATCAAATAGCGTGCCATGTAGGATTGATTCTCATTAATTATAATTTCACCTCAAATTCTCTACACCAAGTTGTACTTACTCTGTCTTAAAATAGGCACGTTTGACAAGGATAGATTCTGCTTGACAACTCTCCCTTAAACATTGAACTAGCCCAATCTGACATAGAGAATTTGAAGTTGAATTAAAATTGATGGAGACCGGTCCTATGTGCAATGTTGGCTGATTTGGCAACCGTTGGGGACACTTGGTTATTAGTAAATGGGTTACAAGTGTCTTTGATGGGTTACAAGTTTCTTCGTGAATCATGACCACCTCAGGCTATGAAAATTTTCACAAGGATCAGTGTTTGAATAAACTTACCCTAGGGATTAGTTTCAATTTAGATAATACATCAAGGACTAGTGGACTATTTAAGCAAACTTATGGTGATGCAGTATGAGACTACAAGGTTGGACAAGCCTTTTCTGTAAGTAAAGCAAATGGTAGTTTTGAAATTAGTGGGTAAGTTGCCGAAGGAGTTCAAATGGATCAGGTTGTTTAGTGGTGTTCTGAAATGCATATAGCTACTCAGTTAACTGATAATCTAAATTTACAATGACTAAAAGATGACTCTTTAAAGCATTTAAAAGATGATCGTCCAGTAGAAACAAAACTCATTTAAAAGATGACTCTTTAAAGCATTTGAGTTTGTCTAAAAATCATTTGCTTCAAGTGAATGTGTGATGAAGCTTATCTAAGTAATGAGCTTAAGAGTTACAAGGAATAACCAAATAGTCTTCAAATGTTGCATTCTTGAAGTCTTAAATCCTTAAAGCTTGATTCTTTTGCAATGGTCACTTTTTTCTTTAAAGATGTTCATTAAATAACATAATCACTATTTGTGATCATCAAAACCTTAATAGTGAACTAAAGTCAACAAGTGTCTCACGGATATTAAAGAGTATCATCATTTCACGAATCTAAGAGAATTGTGGAGGCTGACAAGTTGGTGTGTCTCCAGGATATTGGAGAGCATTAAAGTTGCACGACTTAAGGGAATTATAGAGGGTAAGATAGTGTGTATGACGAATATTGAAGAGTATCAATGTTCCACGAATTTATAGTCTATATTTTGTAGCTCAATACAAGAATTATAGGATAATAGATTCTCTTATGTGAGAGTGAGATTTCGGTGTGTTGGAGCTTGATTTATTTAGAGTGGTTTTCTTCAATCTTTGTTTGTGATTTTGGGATTATGGATTTTTTCTGTCATCTATGCACATGGTGTTCTCTGTTTTTTTTTTTTTGTGATTTACAGTGATTCTTTTGCGATTGTCACTTTGGTTTTTAAAGATGTTCATTAAATAATATAATCACTATTTGTGATCATCAAAACCTTAATTTTGAATTAAAGTCAACAAGTGTGTCTCACGGATATTAGAGAGCATCAACATTTTAGGAACCTAAGAGAATTGTGGAGGGATATTAGATAGCATCCAGGTTGCAAGAATCTAAGAAAATTGTGGGGGCCGACAAGTTGGTGTGTCTCTATGATATTGGAGAGCATCAAAGTTGCACGAATTGAGAGAATTATAGAGGGCAAGTAAGTGTGTTTGACGAATATTGAAGAATATCAATGTTCCATGAATTTCTAGTCTCTATTTTGTAGCTCAATACAAGAATTATAGGAGAATAGATTCTCTTATGTGAAAGAGTGAGATTTCGGTGTATTGGAGCTTGGTTTATTTAGAGTGGTTTTCTTTGATCTTTGTTTGTGATTTTGGGAATATGGATTTTTTATGTCACCTATGTACATGGTGTTCTCTGTTTCTTTTTTTGTGATTTACCATGATCGTGTGGTCAAATTCACAACACTTTTCTCCTACTAGACCTATAATAATGAAATGAAGACGGATAAATAAATATAGGAGCAAGTGAAGCTTAATTAAGTTTGGGTGACAAATAGAAAAGTACACCTAGCTTAGCAAAAAAATGCTGATGAAAAGGGGAGATGCTAAAAGCCTATGATCAAAGTTGATATGTTCCTCTAAAGTATTCGCAAGCATTGTCTAATTTTTAATTATTTTTTTTGTATTTTAGAATATATTTTTATGATTTTATTTTTTCATGTAATCGCTATAATTTATAGAAATTTTGTCCATTTGTTTAGATTTTCATTGATTGTTTCCTTACAATAATATTTCTTTTGATTAAAAACTTCAATACAAAATTGCCCTTAAAAAAAGGTTTTTTTTTTTTTTGTGCATTACCAACCCCTTCATTTTGTACCTACAGTAGTACTAGCAGGAACGCAAAATGGTGTGGTCACTAAAACTCTACCAAGCAGGACGTAGTAGCCGCGAACTATTTTTGGTTGCTAGAACTTCCAATTTATTAGTCACGAGTTTAACCTTAGGTATGTTATAAAACTACGGGAAAATAACCTTGAAATCGTAACAAGAGAAAAGGATACAAAAGAATAGAGATAAATAGTTGTTCAGCAACTATGTATATAACTCATCTTTAAATCCCTTTATATAAATATAGGGTTATAATGAAATACCTGGAATGCAAAAAGTAAATAAAAAGGTAGAAAAACAAAGAGGTATTATAGAAATCAAGAATTAGAAAACTCAAAAGGTTAGAAGTTTAATGCTGGTCTATAATGATAAGGTTTATAGCACAAATCCCAACCACTATTTATGGTCGCTACTTGCAAAATAAGGAGTAGCCACTAGTATGTTTCTAGGTCCCATTTGTTTTGGTCGCTTAAAACGTAATTTTTTGGAATGGGCCTTCAAATGTTTTTGCCCATCATATCCAGAATTGGTACACTCCCGTTTCTTCCTAATTTTCTTATTTAAGGGCTACCAAATAACATTATTCAATCTACAACATACAATGAGCACTGTAAAATAGCATCAAAGTCTAAGGAGCACCATTGTAAAAGGATCACATTTTAAAATATAATAAAAATTTGAAATTTAATAACAATGATATGTTATCATCAATAATATATGAAACTTCGGGATGTGACAAGAGTGTTGGCTCAATGGCTTTTAGAGCAGAAGATCCTTGAATTATATCCACTCAAGCTTCCTTGTATTCTGATAGGGTAGTGATGACAATCTAACCTTTCTTGGTTTACTGATTATAGTTCAATCAAAATATTCTGCAGCAGGTGAGAGCTTTTATAGTCACATCTAAAATTAGTTGGTCACATTGGTAACCCCTATCCACCTTTTTTCGGCTTATAAAAAAAACACCCTTCTTATTTGCTCAATAAAATACATTGATTTTGCAACTCAATTCCAAAATTCTCATTTGCAAAAATAATTAACTCAAAATGTTAGTTAAGAAAATTAAAAAAAAAACATCAAAATCATTTCCCTCTCCTATCAAATCGTCTCTTTCTATTACAATAAATATAAAAAAATTCAAATAATCTTCATCTTCACTTTTTCACCAACTCCCATAACACTTCAATTTTCATTGCTCTTTTACAAAATTCAATAAAAATCAGCATTTGTGTGCCAAGGTACCAAAATTTTGATCTAATAAAATAATTACAAAATAATTTTTTTCTCCTATCATTTCCACTATAATAAATATATATAAAAAAAATTTATTAAAATAATTTATTTCTTCATTTTTTATTAATTCTTATATTCTAAAATTTTGACCAACACACAAAATTTTGGCACACAAATACCACTTCATGTCAAATTTTTCACGATATTTCCAAAAAAAATCTTGGATTGTCATTATTTGACACAATTTAATATTAAAATTCGAGGCCCTCCAGACGAGGTGTTTCATGTAAACATTGTCCAACGCAACGCCTTCCCGCGGGGATAACCGAGACCCGTATTTGTTTACCCGTGGAAATAGGTAGCCCAGACCCGAACCGTCACTTCACAATTTTTGGGTTCGGGTTGACTCGTTAGACCGGAAAGGCCGAAATTTCCCGAATTTTGCCCTAGGCCTAAACCGTAAACGCGTGGTACCGTAGTGCAATGTTGAAGGACTTCTAGCATTCCCACAAAACACCGTAAGAAAGACAGGCAGGAAATAGAAGCTACTCCGAGACTTTGAGAAGATAGAAGAGGAAGAACAAGCCAAGAGGTTTCTCTCTCTCTCTCTCTCGTTGGTCTTCATCTTTTAAGGCATACCTAATACCTTAAATTCGAGAAACTTATTATCTGCTTATTGTTTCTAATTCGAATCCGATTTTCTTTATTTCTGATGTTACTTGAAGGAGAAGCAATTAACAAATTGATTTGATTTTCTTAAGCTTTTAGTAGGGAAAAATGGTTTCTGAATTAATAAATGCGAACCCCATCGTGTACGAGAGGAAAGAGCGCCGAGCTCGGAGCCCACCGAGTGGTGATGCCGATGAGTTCGCCTTGGAACCCATTGACCAGCAAGAAGTTTTTGATATCCTTTCCCTTGCGTTACAATCTTTTCTTCTTCTCTTTTTTTGTGCTTTTGTGGGTTTTAATTAGGCAGTCTGCTATTACTCTCTCTCTCATACATAGTTGAGGGATACTTGTAGAACGTCATACTGGTAACTCGTTCGTATTGAGTTTGTGATTTGGTTGCAGGGAATTGTATTTTAGGAACTGGGATTGGATGGAAACATTGTCAATTTTTTCTATCAATCTTTTATGCGAAACGACACTTATGCACCTAGATATGCGATTTGGTTCTGTCTCTCCCCCGCACATGCATTTTAGCCCCGTATATCTTTTTTTTTTAATATTATTATAGCTAGGCATGCAGCCATGTGGGTATGTACGGTGATACTTTATGAAAAAATGCAATAGCAGTTCAGCATCGCCTGAACATGTACTATTTAATTCTTAACGAATTACATAAGGATGTGTTGGTCCTTGGGTTAGTTGTTGACCTCAGGAATAAATGTTACATGCCATTCCCTTTCGATGTTACATTTTCTCTTATAATCCGGAAAGAAATATAAGGTTATTATGTATCCCTGTCCATGTATGGCAACTGCGCTGTGAACATTGGTTTTTTCTTTTTCTTTTTTCTTAACATTCTTAAATCATATAAGAGATGTGAAAGACCCGGAGCACCCATACTCATTGGAGGAGCTCAAAGTGATAACAGAAGATGCAATCGAAGTAGATGACAAGCGAAGTTATGTTAGGTAGACACGATTCTTCTATTTTATTCCTGCTCATGTTATGTGAATTCATTGTAATATGTTTTTTCTTCTCCTAATTTGAACAAAATATTAACGCTTTCTTTCAGGGTCACATTTACTCCCACAGTTGAACATTGTAGTATGGCAACGATTATTGGTCTTTGCTTGCGGGTGAAACTTTTGAGGAGCTTGCCCTCTCGTTATAAGGTGTCAGCCTTATTTCTTTCATTGACTTATTTTATCAACTGATGTTAATATTAGGACTTCTAAATTTTCACTTAAATTCGCAGCCCAGCTTGTTGTTTGGAAATATGTCGAGTTAAGAAAGCAACCTTTCAATAATGAATGATAGAGCGGTATTAGAGCCCCACTACAATAGCAATTTAAAGAGGCTTGATATGGGAATTTGTTTTGATTGGATAACACATCAATGGCTCTGCTACTTGTAGGGGACTCATGTTGGGCCAAAGAAGATTCAGTTTTGTGTAATTCCTTTTTCTGTTTCTTCTTTTTTGTGGGTGGGGGGGTTGGGTTAGCTTATTGATGCATTATATAGATTGACTTTTGCTATTATTGTTTGTTTCCTTTTATATTTGCTTGAATGGGTTCCTAATGTCACAATTACCTCAAGAGTTGGTATAAGGTAACTTGCTTTAATCAAGGGATATAAGCCTGAAAGATTGCTTAGACATGTATTTTTCAACCATAAAAGGCAGGTGATTTTGTTATGCTATTTTTATTCTCCTCTTTGGTTGGTGATAGAAATTTCTTTTCAGTGTCAAGGGAAGAACACAGAGCAGGAATTTACCTACAAGATGTTTTTCTAGTTAGAGCTACTACGAAAATTGGAAAAAAAACCAAAGAAAAGGAAAGCGAAGCTACAAAATATACATGGTCAACAATTATGATTCCCTTTCTTTCTTTTTTTTAATAAGGAAATTTTATTAAAATAAAAAGGAATAGAAGGAACAGGTCAAAGGACTATACTGAGACCTTAGACCAAACAAGCAAGAAAACTAATGAAATAAAAAAACTCCGAAAAGGGAGAACCCAACATAGCATTCACCCACAAGAACAAAGACTGCAAGAAATTGCCCCTGAGACCCTCCATGGACACAACCACACCTTCAAAACATCTCTCATTTCTCTTTCTCCATAAATTCCACCAAATACAAGTAGGGATCATTCTCCAAATATCTAATGCCCGAGGGTCTTTAAAATCCATTTTCCAGCCCAACAAAAAATCAGCTACCCTCCTAGGCGTCACCCAATCATAGTCCATAATAGAGAGCACAAATGACCACAACTCCCTAGCAACCCAACAGTGCAGCAAAATGTGCTCAACAGACTCTCCATCACATTTGCAAAGATAGCGCCAATCTAACACATTCACTCCCCTCCTCCTCAAGTTGTCAGTTGTAAGGATTCTTCCAAGGGTGGCCTCCTAAACAAAGAAAGACACCCTAGGCGGGGCTAAAGACCTCAAAATTTGTCTCCATGGGAATCTCTCGTCATAATCCCAAACAAGACACGAATACCAAGATTTCGCCAAGAAAACTTCATTCTTGAATCTCACCCATCTCAACTTGTCGTCACCATGACACCTCGAAACTTTAGAGTAAAGTAAAGAGAAGAGTGCCGAAAACTCCTCCAACTCCCAATCATTAGCTCTCCTAACAAACTGAAGATTCCATGAAGAACTCCCGGAACCTCTCTCCAAACAGTCCGCAACCATAGCATTTTTATTGCATGCTAGAGAAATCAAAAAAGGAAACAACTCCTTTGAGGATCTCTTACCGCACCAACGATCCTTCCAAAAACGGACTCTCAAGCCACTTCCTACCCCAAAATGGATGTTCTCAGCAAAGGAATCTCATCCTTTGTTAATATTCTTCCAAAGACCAACACCATAAGAGCCATTGCATACAAGAGTGTTCCATCCACCTAAAGCACAACCGTATTTCTCCATGATAACAGTCCTCCACATGCTTTCTCGCTCAACCTCGAACCGCCAAAGCCATTTCCCAAGAAGGGCCCTATTAAACAAGGCAAGCCTTCTCAAACCCAACCCACCACAACTAATAGAAGAACACACTTTCTCCTACTTCACAAGATGAAATTTTTGCACGCTAACATCACTTCCCCATAAAAAATTCCTCTGAATCTTCTCTAGTCTATTAGCCACCGTTGCAGGAATAGGAAAGAGTGACAAAAAATAAGTGGAGAGACAAGAAAGAGTTGACTTGATCAACGTGATTCTACCACCCTTGGAGAGATAACACCATTTCCAACTAGCCAACCTCCTCTCCGTCCTCTCGCCCTCTCAGAACGTGTTTGTACATGGTAGACGAATTTTGGATTCCGTTCTCATTGCAATGAATGCATTGACTCTAGGATGCGCTCCAACATCTCGGGCATGATCTGCAAATTGGATGTTCACAAGGCGTATTACCACGTGAATTGGAGATTCCTTTTATACCTCTTAAGGCGGTGTGGCTTTGGGGCTAGGTGATGCAGCTAGATTGAGTTCTGCATCTCTACCTTAAAATATTCGGTGGTTGTGAACGGATCTCCCGAAGGTTTTTTTGGTGGGTCTCGTGGGTTGCGTCAAGGAAATCCCCTTTCACCATTGTTGTTCGTTATTGTCATGGAAGCATTCAGTAGGATGATGAAGATGTTGGTTGGCAATGGTTACATTGAAGGGTTCGATGTTGGTGTTGGTGGTAGAGGTGGTGGGGTGAGCATATCTCATTTATTATATGTGGATGACACTCTCATTCTTTGTGGGGCTGATGAGGGTCACTTTCGCAATCTTCGCTGCCTCCTCGTTTGTTTTGAGGCGGTGTCGGGTTTGAAGATTAATCTCTCCAAGTCTGAAGCCATCCCTATTGATAACGTTGTTAATGTGCATGATTTGGCTACTATTTTGGGCTGTCGGGTTGCTTCTTTGCCTATCACCTATCTGGGCCTTCCATTAGGGGCTACCTTCAAATGTTCCCTTTCTGTGTCAGAACTAAACAATTGCCACTGTTAGTACCTGACTAAAATAGGCAACCTTGCATTTTCCTAGAAGTCAGTGTGCAGAAGTTCCATACCCTGCCTTTCCCATCTAAGAGTGACATTTATCACAATGACCAACATTGGAAGTGAGATTTATTTTTTATAAGATTATCAAACATTGGAAGTGAGATTATCAAAGGACAAGGGACTGCTGACTGCTCAAATGGGTCCCAATTAGAATCACAAACTATACAGTTCTACAATCTCAAAATTTTGCAATAAATTGTGCATTACCAAGTTGGTGATGCTTGTTGACAGGTCATGTGTTTTTTTTTTTGTTCGATGTTTCTACTTTCCATGTACCATCTGGTCGTACATGTCATTTTTTTTTCTCATCGTACATGTCATTTGGTTACATATATAACATTTCTGTAAAACCATGCTTCTGTTACAATTTTTTGTTATATCATATTGGAACTAGGCTTGCCCTCCTCCTATGCTACATAGAAGTTTTACGTTCTTTCTTATTTCTGTATTTTGGTTAGGTTGATATAAGGGTTGCCCCTGGATCTCATGCATCTGAAGTTGCAGGTACTCTCTCTCTCTCTCTCTCTCTTGTGTTTCTCTGTTAGACCCGGTTAGCATGTCAATGCTAGTCTACACGTGGTACCTGGATCTAGATCTTCAGAGCTCATGATTGTCTTGCTCTGCTTATTAAAGCAATCATGGTTGAACCTTATGCGAAGAAAAAATTCTCTCCTGACTTATCAAAAAAAAAATTATCTCCTGACATGCTAGTCTACATGTGGTACCTGGATCTAGATTTTCAGACCTCATGATTGTCTTGCTATGCTTATTAAAGCAATCATGGTTGAACCTTATGCGAAGATAAAATGCCATTGAGCTGATCTTGACCCTGGTGTTGTCTACTGACTTGAAGCAACCTAGTTTCTGGAGAAATTTATGAAGCCATTTGGTGGTTCACAAATTCTGTTGTGCCTCTGAATGACAAAAAGTGCAGATCTTCTGTTATTGGGACCTGCATTCTGTAGAGATGATGAAGTGATGTGCTTTCCGCTTGTTGCTAAACGTGTTAACATGTTCTTGGATGCTCACACAATGCAAAATTTCTCAATCTTGCAACCCGACCGTAATGCCTTTCTCATTTTTCTGTTCCCTTTGCAGTGAACAAACAACTGAATGATAAAGAGCGGGTGGCAGCAGCTCTGGAAAATCCAAATCTCTTGGATATGGTTGATGAATGCCTGGCTCCATCTTTTGGTTGAATATTCTGTACATCCATGCAAAGCAGTTAGATGAGTTGTCTGTCTGCCTTTCCCCTTGTATGGCTAGTATATAATTTCCTTTTATCTTGCCATTGATGCGTTTTAGGTCATTTCTGCTTTGTTGTCTGGGTTAGATGTAGTTAGAATGTCCCTTCTTTTCTGTGTTCTGATGGAGGAAGTATATTAATTCATGGTGGTCTCTGTTATCTTCGGTACGGACAACCATTGTATATTATAAGGGAGGATTTAATGCAACATCACGAGCGAAATTTTATAAATTCAAACTGCTGCTTCATTGGGGAATGCTTGCAATATATGTAGTTCTTAGGTTATAAGTTACAGGGGAGTAGTATAATGTAATGTACCCGCTGGAATCAACGGTGAAAGGATGGAAAAGCTGTTTGGATGGATGAAATGTGGAAAGGAAGAACTTGTAACAGACTCAATTCGAGAGAGTCAATCTCCAATAATCGTTTTGTATTAATTCATCCAATACCTTTGTCATTGATATTTTCATGAATTTTTTTTATAAGAAATTTCTATTTTGGCTTGGGAGGCTGACTATCGACCACTTGAGAAGGGGTCTTTTCTTTTCTTGATTGGTGTTTTCTATGCAAATGCGAGGGGAGTCTGTGCATAATATTTTTATGCATTGCCAAGTGGCTAGAGAGTTGTGAGCGTACTTGTTTTGCATTATGAACTTTTCTTGGGTTATGCCTAGGAGGGTGATCGTGGTGTTGCAGTACTGGAAAAAGAAGTTCGATAATCTCATTGCTTTGGCAGTGTGGAGAATGATTCCTCTTGTTGTTTGGTGGATCTTGTGGAAGGAGAGAAACAACAATGCTTTGAAGATTCTGAGCTGTCTTTGGATAGTTTAAGGGGTCTTGTTTTGCAATCGCTTTTTCTTTGGGCCAATGTGATGTTGGTTTATCCCTTTTTTGGTTTTCCGGATTTTCTTAGCTTTCTTGTACAGTCAACTCCGTCGCTTTTTTTTTCTTCTCTTTAATAAGATTGACTTAAAAAAAAAGATAAGTAAGAAATTTTATTAAAGAAAAAAGAAAAAATAGCAGTACAAAGATTGTATTGATAAATATTATGACATACAAACGAAAAAACTTAAGAAGTCTTGAAAATCTAGAAAAGGGTCACCCTACAACGCATTAGCCTAGAAAAAGAGATGAACCATCAAACCACCTTGCAAGCTCTCAGTAGACAAAGAAGAATCCTCAAAATAATGCTTATTCCTCTCCTTCCAAAGGCTCTACCAAATGCAAGAAGGAATCATCATCCAAATAACTTTAGCGATTGGATCTTTACTTTCTTCTCCAACAAATCAAAACATCTCACATCCGCTTTGGCATAACCCAATGAAGACTAACTATAGGGAAAACATGCTTCCACATACGTCTCGCCATCGGACAATGTAATAAGACAGTTAATTGACTCTTCATCACCCTTACATCAATAGCACGAATCAACCACATAAAGACCTCTATGCCTTAGATTATCAATAGTTAAAATCCTACCATGCGTAGCCTTCCAAACAAAGGAGACTCTTGTTGGGAATTTAGCTCTCCAAATCCGACGCCAAGGGAAAGACATTGAACTACCACCATCAAGCATAACATAGAACGACTTAACAGAAAAAATATCATCCTTATTATTCACCCAACACAGCTTATCCTCAACACCTCTATATAACTCCAACTCATAATGACCGGAATAAAATGACGAAAACTCTTCTAACTCTCAATCGTCCTCCATACAATGCACCACCAGCCCATTTGGATACATATATAGGGGAAAAATTGTAGGGAAAGAACACCTCAAAGGACGATCCTCGCACCATACATCATGCCAAAACCTCGTCCTTTGCCCATTTCCCACCACCACCTGAGTATGCTCCCTAAAAGACTCTCATCCCTTACATATATGCTTCCAGAGGCTGACCCCATAAGGCCCATGAGGAGGTAAAGTGCTCCACTCCCCCACAATGGTGTTGTATTTCTCCTTAATAATACTCCTCCACATATAATCTCTCCCACTAGTCAATAGGAGAAGAAACCGTCTTCCAATTAAGAAGATGAAATTTGTGATCCTCACCATCGCTTCCCTATAAGAAATCTCTTTGCAACTTTTCCATTCTAGAAGCAACCTTATGTGGAAGAAGGAAAAGAGAAAATACATAGGAAGAAACGAGAGAGTAGACTTTATCAAAGTAACACGACCTCCTTTTGATAAGTACATACGCTTCCACCTAGCCAACCTTCTTTCCATCCTTTCCAAGATCTCATCTAAAATATGAAACTCTTAAATTGAGCTCCCAACGAAAGACCCAAATACGTCATAGGCAAAACATACACCTTGCAACCCAAAATGGAAGCCAACTCCACCACATTACTAACATTACCAATAGGAATCACCTATGACTTAGACAAATTAACCTTCAATCCATAAACTACCTCGAAACAATAAAAGCATGCAACATAGACTACGAAACTGATACTTAACCCCACAGAATATCAATGTATCATCAGCAAACAACAAGTGGGAAACACAAAAATATTCCCTATTAACTCCAGAGGCTCTGAATCCCTTAAGAACATCAACCGAAACCATCTTAGACATCATATGAGAGAGTGCTTCCATAACAATGACAAATAATAGAGGAGATAAGGGATCTCACTGCCTCAAACCACGAGAACTGCCAAAAAATCCTCCAGGAGCTATTCACAAGCATTGAAAACTTAACCGAGGAGATACAAAAATAGATCCACCTACCCCACTTCGCTCCAAGCTCACATCTCCTAAGAAGGTACATAAAAAAAATCTCAATTCACATGGTCATACGCTTTGTGGATGTCTAGCATACACAACATACCCGGCTCACCTAAACTCAAACGAGAATCAATACACTTATTCGCAATCAACACCGAATCCAAAATCTGCCTACCACGAACAAAGGCATTCTGAGAATTTATACAGACTCTGAGTTGGCCAAAGAGGCCCCCGAATTGACTAAACAAGTAAAGAAATTAGCCCAAGCAATTGGGCAGCCCAAAGCTAATGCGATCTGACCAACACAATCTGACCCGACCCAGTCAAAAGACTGACACTACACAACTCGAATTAAAACAGTCTCTTGAAACTTCCTCAAGCTTCCCGAACTTCTTGCCCCTTTTGAACCCTAGACTCCACATTAGTAAAACACCCATGATCCTTGATGAAGATCATAACATTCTCCACCCCTTCGAAAAACCTTGCCCACAAGGTATGAGTACCTATTCTGCAGCTACCAGTAAGGAACCCAGCTAGCATCCTCTCGCGCGGCACCCCTCCACTACACAAGGGCTTCGGTAAGGGGTCGATCTCCCTGTTGGCGCAGGCGATGGTCCAGAATCAACTTTGGTTCTGGCTGAAGAGCACCTTCATCATCATCAACTGGAGGTAGTAGAGGCAGAGGAGTCACATGTGTACCTAGCTTCCGTTTCAAGCAAGAGAAATGGAACAATGAGTGAATGCGGGCTTCGATTGGTAAGGCAAAGAAAGTTTAAGACTTTTACAAAAGTCAGGGTCTTTTGGCGATAAGGCTGAAGCATCAGGTAAACCCAATCTCCTTCCTCAAAAGTGCGTTTTATATGCCTCTTATTGTAATGGTATTTAGCTCTTTCTTGTGCAGCTGTTAGATTGTGTTTAAGAATTTAAATAATCTGTTCTCTAGTCTTCAATTCGATCTCAACTGCTGCATTTTGTGTGTGTCTAAGAAACATAACTTAGAAGCTTAGGTGGGGGTAACCGTAGAGAGCCTCAAAAAGGGTTAGTTTGGTCGACGTGTCATAACTGATGTTATACCACCATTCAGCTAAGGGTAACCAGTCCACCCAAGATTTAGGTTTCTCGCCACAGTAGCACCTCAAATAGTGTCCCACCAAATAAGGCCTCCATTTTTGCACTGCACACTCTAATACATACAATTTCTTCTCATAAGTGGAAAGTTGTAAAAGTCTCCCCTTCAATGCTTGACTAAAGTAAGCAAACACAACCCCAACCCCCACTCCACATGCATCACGCTTAATGGTGAAAGGTTTTGAAAAATCAAGTAGAGTCAAAACTGGAGGTGTAGTTACGACTGCATTTAACTGTTGGAAAGCCATAGTTAACTCTGCTGACTAGCTGAATGATTTTTTCTTCAATAGCTGAGTTAGTGGAGTTGCAATTTGTCCATACCCCCTTATGAACTTCCGGTAATAACTACTTATAAAAAAAACTTCTGGTAATAACCCTTAAGTCCGAGGAAACCCCTCAAGGACTTGATATTCATTGGTATAGGCCACCTACGTATAGCTTCAATCTTAGTAGGGTCGGCCCTCACTCCTTGGGCAGATATTAAATGACCCAAGTAATTAATTTCTTCATACCCAAGTCGGCACTTAGATAATTTTGCCAAAAGCTTATGTGCCTTGAGCACCTCCAAGACCACTCTAAGGTGCTGAACATGCTCCTCCAATCCTGTACTATAAACAAGAATGTCATAAAAAAAACTAATACAAACTTCCTCAAATAATTCCTGAAGATGTCATTCATCAGCCCCTGAAAATTGGGTTAGATCCTTATGAGTTTACCTCAATAACAAAATTGGGTTAGATCGTCCCTTTCAGAACTTTCTTGCTATGCTTCATGGTTTGAACAGCTCGAGTGTCGTTACTGGTAAATGGGAAGAGCAATTGAAGTCCAGCTCATAAGGACCTCAGTATTGCTGATCATATACAAGTTAAATGGTTAGGGTTATTGTGAAGAAGCTTTCGTAACCACTTCGTCCCACTATTTTCTCCCAAATATGGTATTTGCATAAGAGTGAAGATATCTAAGATTTTTGACTAACGAGAAAATTCAACCTCTTCCAACCTTAGTCTGTTGTATATTGTAAGCGATTCTAAGTCCAGACTTAACTTGTTGCTAAAATGAGCTGAGAAAAAGAAATAACACGCTACAAGTCTAGGAAACAGAGGCATCTTTGTTGAAAGTACAATCATATTCCCTGACAGAGCTCAAGGTGTTTTGGCTTAAAAGCTCCCTCTAACATCCTTGAGTTTGAATTTGCAAAAGGGTTCGAGATATTACACACAAGATCCTTAATTTTTCAACAAGCTTTAAATTCAACACAACAGATAAGTCATGAAGCTACCAATTGACAAGACCCCAAAAAAAAACTGTTACAAACAACCCACGAGAAGTAACATTAACAAACTCTAACCGACCAGCAGCAACATGCAGCATTGCCCGATAATATATGACCCTTCTGAAAGGAACCAAGTGAGAGGGTTATACTGAGAATTTCACTCCTTCGTCATCGGCCGAAGTTCCCTTGAATATTGCGAGCTTCCCCTTTTGTTCTAGCAGTCTCAAGGCTCGCATTAGTATTGTACGGTCTACCCCATGAAGCTCTGAAGTATTTAACAGACGCAGTGTATAAAATCCCATGCAAAATTTTATACAAAATCAGAAGCCCAAAATGCATGTGCAAGTGTGCATACACAGAGGGGAAGAAGAATCCTCCACGTAATATTTCCTAGAGATAAACGTAGTTCTTAACTCAGGCAAAAAGCAAAACTTCAAGACCCACATCAATTGAGAAGGCACTCAATATATCCACAGGAATAAGGGGAACGGAAGCATTGTTAAGATTAAGCATCCAAAATGATCATGGATCATCTTGAACTAAATCAGAAATAAGAGGTGAAAAATATTAACTGATGAGTTCACTCCTTGCAAAGTTAGGTGGAAAGTTTCCATACAAAAGTGTTACTTTCTCACGTTATCTTTTGCGGGATCTCGCTGGGGTGTTGGAGGAAGGGAGGGGCCAGAAACATGGTGTTTGCGGGATCGAATCTTTGGGAGGGGGAAAGGGGGACACAAGCTGTGGAAATGAATTCACCGGTGAACGGAGATTCAAGGGAGAGCATGGGAAATGGA
Organism: Myrica gale; assembly: GCA_963930655.1. NCBI lineage: Eukaryota > Viridiplantae > Streptophyta > Magnoliopsida > Fagales > Myricaceae > Myrica > Myrica gale. The sequence continues at coordinate 9,821,937 of OZ005620.1, forward strand.
TGTGTTAAGACTTATGAGGTGATTCCAAATTTCGATAAGAGGAAATGAGCGGGTTCAGCATTCCGTGAAAGGGCACATGAGCTGCGGAAAATGGCTTAAAATGGTTACGAACACATGATATATTACCCCCCAGAAAACACGGCAGAATATATAAGTGAATTTGTATTAGCAAATTGATAACCCGAAGAAACCGCACAAAATGGTACAAAATTAGTTATGAGATGACCAATCACGTGAGCAGCAATTATCACTTCAGACCAAAGTTAAAAACAGAGCATTTGTAACCCCATAGAAATAAATGCACATCAAAGGGAAGAAAAAAGGGGCAACATCACTCTACAGCCCCAAAACTATGAGGGCAATGTCATTGGGGATTCAAACTACTAAGTCCATCATACTGAGTCCTCGAATTACCAAAATTCATCAATGAAGGCCTTCTAATGACAGTCAAATTGTATCAGAGGGTGTGCAGTGATGAACTTTGGTTTCAAGAGCTTAATGTGATGGACTTGGACATTGGTTCCGTGGCTTGGGAGAGCAAAAGTGATTTTCCCTAGAAGAAAGAAGTTAAATGGGAGATGAACAGAGAGGCGGAAATTGTCTTTTGACATGAACAAGAGTTTGGATGATCAAAAATGCTTTCAATTCGCTACAGGGACCATCCAAAGTAAAAGAAACAACTGCGCTTTGCGTCCCAAAATTATAACGTCTTTAGCAATTGTTTCCTCCAGACTATCAACTTCGTCACATTGCACCCACAAATTATCAAATTTTGCGGTGTTCATCCTCTGCTAAGATCAGGCATTGAAATTGTGCTTTGTGCCCTATTTTTTGTGCATCTTAACCACTAAAACATCAATCGCAGCTACCCATTGTAAAATTTGAAAGTTGGATGTTGTAATCACAAAGTTGGTATTTTGAAAGTAACATTGTAAAACATGATAGTTTAGGGTGTAAAATACAATTTTTCAAAGTAAAAAATTGTACCTTGCTTCCCCCCTCCCCCTTTGCACAAATCCCCAACAACAGACAAGAAGAAAAATAATGTCTCCGTCACAGTTGAGTTTCTGGTGTTTCAAAAATTACTGTCTAGGCACCATATTTTTTTGATAAGTAGTCTAGGCACCATACTTAATCGAAGTTTACCTGTTCCTCGAGATTCAATCCCTGAACGCATTTCCTCAACTGTCATAACACTGTCCTCCAACCCATTATCCTTTGCCTAATCAAATGCACAAAAATATTTAATTGAGATTGATAAGTAATACTAACTACTGGTGTGGAATTTCCTAATTCAAATCATATTTCGTAACTTACAAAGTGTAAAATAATGTCAGCCCACTCTTGGATCCGATGCCAGAGGATTAAACATTTCCTATGTCCTTTATCCAACCATTCGGCTCGTCCTGTTACCTCACAATGTTAATTAATCAAGAACCCTAGAAAATAAATGTTTAGCACTGGCCTCTCTATCAGAGCACCCAAAAGCAGGGGGAAAAGAAAAGACAAAACAAAAATGAAAAGAAAAGCATGAAGACCATATCATACCTTCTGATACTAATGCTGAGAGGAATGCTTCCCTGGCTTCATGACTAAGAGATCCTACACTAGCATGGCAGAGTAGTAAATATATATCTTAGGGGAAAAGCATTAAAACATACAGCAGAAAAGTATGAATAGAGATAACATTCGACTCAGGGATTTCCTTTTCTATCAGTTAAGGGTGTCCTGGGAAAAAGGAGAAAGGAGGAGGAAAGAGGGGGGAGCTTTGTCAATTCTGATCCAGCCAGTAGTCATAATTGCTGTATGCATCAGTTCAGAAACTTTTGCTTATAAAACCATATACACAGCACAATAAGCATTCAGGACCCTTCGTGTCCAAATGGGGACATGAAATTCCTCCAACTCGGACAAAATAGCCACAGATCAAGGATATACGTTTCCAATTTATATATGAATTCCATGTAATATCTCATTGACGCATTATTCCTGGCAAGATCTATTTGGCTGGTTTAGAATAAATTATTTTATTTGGTCTCCTCGATTGCTTCTAACAATTACCTTCGAAATCTCGTTAGTATTGTCAACTACCCTAGGGTGATGACTATGAGGGTGGGTGGGGTGCTGAAGTGTTGGAAGAGGAAGTTCAACAATCCTTTGGCATTGGCTGTGTGGAATAAGATTCCTTTGTGCAATTGGTGGAGGTTATGGAGGGAAAAGAACGGAAGATGCTTTGAAGATCAGGGGCTGTCCTTAGAATGTTTGAAGGGAAAGATGTTGCAGACCTTGTTTCTGTGGGGTAATGGGGTGCTGGATTCCCCTTTAGTGACTTCGCTGATTTTATTAGTTTCCTCGCTTGCTTGTTGTAGTCGGTTAAGTACAGCCTTCGTACTGCTCCATTTTCTTTTTCTTTCAATAAAGTCTCCCTTACTTATAAAAAAAAACAATTACCTTCAAACAAAAATCCATGCAAATCAAATGTAGATGATAAAATAAGATCAAGCATATTCTCCTCACCATACTCTTCAAAGAAACCAAGAAGATTTTAGTCTATCATTTAAAGTCCAACATAGTTAATGCAAACCAGCAATAATAAGTAAGATCAGCAAGCTTTCACTGAGCAATCAAAGCCTCATAAAAGATATCCTGAGCTGGGACAAATGTCTCGAATCTAAGAATATAAATAAAAGATAGACTAGAATTATGGTATGAGGAACACTGTTTTCAATGGCCGCTTATTATCTTTATGAGGTCATCTCCAATTTGGAAGACACTTAGTACTTTATCAGTTCACGCAGAGTGAGAACAAATTGAAAAAACAAACTAAAACAAAAAAAAGTAGAGAAGAAAGCTCCAAAATGGTAAGAGATGTATGCTCCAACCCCTAATACACCAGACACCATCAAAATGACTCTTTTTGCATTTGCACTTCTAGCGTAATTATGCAATGACACAATTGAAGCACATCCTACCACTACTGCTAACATGTCTCCCACAAACAAGGGCATTCTTGCCCTTATAATACCAAAATGAAACCCAACTCTGCCTCTACACAACTTACAAAGCCTATGTACAACAGCAAAGGTTATTAGCATGACACAAGTATGTCAAACAATTTAAGAACAACCCCAACCTTCGATGACCAAATTAAAATTACAAAGAACAAAGAACTTACTATCAATCACTGGATTTAAAAATAGTGGAAAATCTTCTTCTAGTCCAATCACAAATAGTTTTTGCGTCCTACAGTAATCGAGAATGAGGTCCTTCCAAAGTTGTACCTGCTTATCACGGGTGTCCCTTACTGGCTGCAAACTGCAAACATATACCAGGGTTATGCTCTAAATGAATCACAGTTTTCTAAATGAAAAACAAGAATCAACTGTACAGCTGTTTCCAAGATTCTTGGTCGTCCAGCAGTTAGGTACCAATTATTATTTTCCTTGTCATATGGTATGCTAGACATCATAAACATATTCATCATTCAAACTTTGTCCAAAGAAATGTGTTGAAGCTAAGGAGTTCCAGGTTTCAGTTTTGTTGGCTTTTGTGCACAATCAAGGTTTTGATGATTTCAATAAATGAATAAGTTTATAAAGTGGACATCTTCAAAGACAAAGACTACTTGATAAAAGAGCCAAAGACTTGAAGAAAGAAGAACAAGAAGATGCAAAGTGCTTAAAGTGAAGATTCAAAACCTTAGGGTATAATCCTTGTAACTCTTTATTTCACATTTGACAAGGATTTGAATCACGCACTTGCATATCTTTCAAAACGTGCATAAACCGTTTTACCTTTTGTTTGAAAGATTAAAATGTTTTTAAAGGTTTCAAAACACCCCAAATATATTCCTAAACCCTTCATATACTTATGAGAATTAAGTCTTTAAAATTGGGTGTTTAAAAGTGGTCAAAAACATGTTTTTAAATGAAGCGGTCGATGAACTTTTTGTAGCGGTCGACCTCTACATGAAGCGGTCGATCATTGACAGCATTCAAAATTATGACCGTTGGGCAACGGCTACTTGAACCGGTCGACCGGTACATGAAGCGGTCGACCGGTACATGAAGCGGTAAAATTGTCAAATCGACCCCCAACGGCTATAAACGGCTAGTTTTCATATGTGGCCTATAAATACACATCCAAAACGTCTAAAATAAAGAACCAACGACCACATATCATTTGTATAGCTTGAGAAATATTCTAAACCTTCTTATTTCATATTTCTCATATCATTCACACAAATTGCACTTTCACATCTTTGTCTTTGTGTGAATCAAGAGATAAAGCTTTCCACTTTTATATCCACTCTTTGAGAGAGTCTTGTTCCTAAATCTTCCTATCTAGAAAGTTGTTTTCTTTAGTGAGGTTGTTCACTAAAGAAGAAGCTTAGAGAGGGTATATCTCAAGCTTGGTTAGGTTGTGAGTGGTGAGCCCGAAAAACCACTTGGGTGAGTTTGAGTGTTGAGCCCGGGAGAAAACACTTGTACGGTTCACTAGCACCCGGAAGCTAGTGTGTAAAGCTATTGGTTGAAGATAGTGGAAAACCTCAAGGCTCGGTGAAGGAGCTTGAGGGGTGGATGTAGGCGGGTTTGCCGAACCACCTAAAAATCAAGTGTTTGCTTCTCGTATCCCTACTCCTTACTTTAGCACTTATTTACAGTTCCGCATATTATATACTTGTGCTAAAGTAGTATTTACTTGCAAACACAACTTTGGGGGTCAATACCGAAAAGTTTAGAAAACCAATTCACCCCCCCTCTTGGGTTGCCTTAATCCTGAAACTAGGACTCACAAGTTTTAGCTAATGGAGTTGTCAAAATGTCGGAGTAGAGTCGGAAAGCTATGAGCTCGATCTTCCTTGGGAGGTATGGAGCTGTTTGATTAGTGAACTTGGCTAATAGGTTGCAGATGGTTGACAATCAGGAGGTTGTTGTCAAATTTAATGAAGCTTCTAGGGGCTTCTTGGCGCAAAGGTGCAGTAACAAACCTGTGAGATATGTAGCTATATCAGAGTTTGGAGTGGGGCGTAGGAAAGGGGTGGTTATGATACCGGAAGGCAAGGAAGGAGCTGGTTCGAAGGAGTTAGCCGATGTGTTTCAAGAGGTAGTTTCTCACCTTAGTCAGCTTAAACTTGAGAAAGAGGGCTCATATGGGGCTGGAGTTCGAAAAGAGGTTTCCTTCGTTGAAGTTGTGAAGAAGAGACAATCGGGAGGGTGTTCAGAGGGTCAGTCTCTGGCTGTGGAGGGGGTCGGAGTGCATAGGGGTGGAGCGGGGAAGATGAAGGAGACACATGCTGCTTCGGGTGCAAATTTGGAAGTTGTCATTACATTTTCTAAGAGCCAGGCATTTAATGCAGAGGCGGTTGGTGGTAAGGCACTTTACGTGTCCTTTTGGAGAAACAAATTGTTGGGAATAAGAAAAGAGTTAAGACGATTTACTTGAGTTGATGGGATGTGAGACTGGGCTAGGCTTCTTGCAATTGGACACTAATAGCAATGCTGTTAAGAGACAGGGAGATGGGCTGGGCCCATTATCTTTTAGCCAAGATAGCCCAGATGATGCGGTATTGCCTCAGCTAAAGGTAGGCTTGCTTGGCTGGGCCTCCTCGTCTGAGCTAATTTTGTTGGCCCAGAGGCTTTAGCTGGCTATTCAGGGGCCTTGGTTGTGAAGGAGGGAGGGGATCTTCACAGGTCAGGGTCGGGTCTTGGTGGTGACCCAGCTCTCTCGCCTGTATTTGGAGTCCGGGAGCTTGGAGGCTCGGCTGGTGGTGCTACCCACCTTTCGTCGGCGATACTCCACTCGCCGGCGCCTTCTGTGGTGGCCAACGACTGCCAGAAGGCCTTTCCGGCGCCGGAGTTGTAGCCGGAAATTCCAACCTTGCTTGCCGAAAGGGAGATTTCTTCTTCTGGGTGTCGGAAGCTACTGTAGTGGGCACAGAGATGGTCGACGACTTTGCTATTGTGATTTTTTAAGGGGCTGAGTTAGCTGGTGTGGTGGGGGGGGGGGAGTCTAAGGCTATCGGCCTTGGGCTAGAACAAGAATTAGATGATGGGTTTTCTTGGGATGGCTCATCGAAGCTGAATTTCTTGGTTGTAAGTGATTTTGGGACCCCTAAGACTGATTTTATTAATGTTGATAGTGTTGACGGATCATCAATTGATGAGGACAAGATGGAAAGAGAGCTATCTTTAGTGGTTGTCGAGGAACCCAACTTGGGTGTGGATCCTTTGGCAGTGTGTAGCCCAGTTGGTGAGAGGCATGAGTGAAGGAGGAGTGGAGGGGCATCAGGGTGGGTGTTAGAGATTGTGTCTTCTTTTAGGCATATGGTGGGTTTGTCTTGTGAAGGTTATGAGGAAGATTTGATGAGTCTCTTTGATGCTTTGGAGAGAGATATGGAGCGAAGTAGCTTTAAAACGCCTTGTAAGAAGGGAGGAAAGTTATTGAGAGAGCTTAAGGGTTTATAGTCATCCATTAATTACGATGGGAAGACAGTGACCTCTAAGAGGGGTAAAAGTGAGGGGAGGGCACTGTTGGTGGTTAGATGATGCCTAAAATTATTTCTTGGAATGTTAGGGGCCTCAATGACCGAGCAAAGTGTAGGGGTGTGGGGAACTTATTAAGGAGTTGGAAACCAGACTTGGTCTATATTCAGGAAACCAAGGCGGTTGTTATGTCTAGGGATGTGATAAGGAGGTTATGGGGGGGTCCTCATGGGAAGTGGTGTAATTTGGAGGCAGATGGTGCCCCAGAGGGTATTTTGTTATTGTGGGACACGAGAGTGATGAAGATGATGGATTCTTGCATTGGATCTTTTTTTGTTACTGCGATCTTTAAGAACCTAGTGGATGTTTTCAGGTGTTTATGATCCTAACACTGATATTAGTAGGAGTTTATTGTGGGATGAGTTGGCGGGGGTTTGAGCTCTGTGGGATCTTCCTTGGTGCATTAGGGGAGACTGCAATGTCATTTGTTTCCCCAGTGAAAGGTTGGGGGGAGGAGGGGTGATTTCAGCTATGGAGGAGTTCTCAAATTTTATATCAGAGTTGGGATTATTGGATATCCCATTATTGGGGGCGCCTTTATGTGGTCCAACAATAGAGCCATTAAGTCTTGGTCGAGGATTGATCGCTTTCTGTTTAATTCTAGTTAGGAGTCTTTGTTTCCTGAGGCCTCGCAGAAAAGGTTAGTCTCGTTTGTATTCGGACCATTTTCTCATTCTTCTAGTGGATGGTAGGTAGGGTAAGAGGTCCTTTCGTTTTAAAAACATGTGGTTGAAGGAGGATGGTTTTTTGGATAGGATCAAGGGTTGGTGGGAGTCTTTTGAGTTCTTGGGTTCTCCTAGCTTTGTGCTAGACTCTAAACTGAAGGCTTTGAAGAATAAATTGAAGGTATGGAACCAAGAAAGTTTTGGGGATCTAAGCATCCGAAAGGCTTCCTTGTTAAGCGACTTGGCTTCTCTTGAGTCTTTGGATGAGGGGGAGCTCCTTGATGAGAAGGGGAAAGCTAGAAAAGTGGAGGTGTTAGGAGAATTGGATCATCTTATTGAGTTAGAGGAGATTATTTGGAGATAAAATCGAGGTTTTTGTGGCTAAAAGATGGGATAGATGCACTAACTTTTTCCACCGTATGGCCAATTCGAATAGGAGGGTTAATTCGATTTCTAGTTTGGTAGTGGAGGGGGAAACTGTGGAGGACCCGTCGATGATTTCAGATAGTATTGTGGATTTCTATAGCTCTTTGTATGAAGAGCAATGTTCTTGGAGGCCGACTCTGGATGGTTTGGTTTTTTTACTCTATTTCTGAGGAGGAGGCGAGTTGGCTTGAGCGGTCCTTTGAGGAGGATGAGGTCACAGGGGTAGTCTGTAGCCTCAATGGTGATAAGGCTCCGGGTCTAGATCCGTTCTCTTTAGCATTTTTCCAGTTTTGCTGGGAGGTGGTTAAGAGAGATGATATGGCTATGTTTAATGAATTTGCCCAGAGGGGTAAATTTGTTAAATACTTGAATGCGGCTTTCTTTGTTCTCATTCCTAAAAAAACAGGTCTCGTAGACTTGAAAGACTTTCGCCCTATCTGTTTGGTTGGAGGGGTTAACAAGATTCTTGCCAAGACAAGGTGTTGGCGAATAGGTTGAAACTGGTTCTTGAGAAAACCATTTCGCCTTCTCAGAATGCTTTTATGAGGGGACAGATTTTGGACTCCGTTTTGATTGCTAATGAGTGCATTGATTCGAGATTGAGGTCGAATGTTCCTGGATTAATGTGCAAGCTTGATATTCACAAGGCTTACGACCATGTGAATTAGAATTTCTTGTTGTATCTACTGAGAAGATGTGGGTTTCGGGAGAAGTGGTGTCGTTGGATTGCTTTTTGAATTTCTATTATTAAGTCCTCCGTGATGGTTAATGTCTCTCCTCATGGCTTCTTTGGGAGCTCTCGTGGCTTGCGTCAGGGAGATCTTCTTCCACCCATTTTATTCGTTATTTTCATGGAAGCTTTCAGTAGGATGATGAATGAGGTGGTTGGGAGGGGTGCTATTAAGAGGTTTGAGGTTGGGAGAGGTGGTAGTAATGGGGTATGTATTTCACATTTGCTTTTTGTTGATCATACGCTGATATTTTGTGGGGAGGAGATGCATATGCAGCACCTGAGATGCTTGCTTTTATGTTTTGAGGCGGTGTCTAGTCTTAGGATTAACCTTGGTAAGTCCGAAGTTATTCCTATTGGCAGAGTGGATGATGTTCAGGGGATGGCGGATATTTTAGGTTGTTGGGTGTCGTCCTTACCGATGACCTATCTTTGCTTTCCTCTTGGGGCTAAGTTTAAGTGTGTGAGCATTTGGGATGGCATTGTTGAGAGATTTGAAAGAAGGTTGGCGGGTTGGAAGCACATTTATCTAGCAAAAGGGGGAAGATTAACGATGATTAGATCCACTCTTGCTAGCCTTCTTACTTATTTTTTGTCGCTTTTTCCTATTCCGTTATCGGTAGCTACAAGATTGGAGAAGCTTCAAAGTGGTTTTTTGTGAGGAAGTGGTGGTGACAAGCGCAAATTTCTCCTTGTTAGATGGGCTAGAGTTTGTTCCCCTATTAGTGTTGGAGGATTGGGGCTTAGAAGGCTTCCCTTGTTCAATAGAGCTCTCCTTGGCAAATGGCTTTGGCGATTCAGTTATGAAAGAGACAACTTGTGGAAGATTGTTATTACGGAGAAGTATGGGTGTGAGGAGGGTGGGTGGAGCACTTTGGCGGCTCGGGGTTTTTATGGGGTGAGTTTGTGGAAATTTATTAGCAAATGGTGGAATTTTTTTAGAGAACATATCATGTTCGCAGTAGGGAGCGGTTCGAGAATTTGGTTCTGGCATGACAAGTGGTGTGGTGAAAGACCGTTAAGTGTGGAGTTTCCTCATTTATTTTCTATTGCCAGGTGTAAAGACGCGTGGGTGGCTGATTGCATGGTGATGGGATTTGGAGAGGTAGTGTGGGATGTTCACTTTGAAAGATTGTTTAATGATTGGGAGATGGAGGTGTTTTCAGAGTTTAATTCTTTACTCTATTTGTGCAGTAGGAGGAGAGGGGAGGAGGATAAAATGCTTTGGATGAGTTCTAAGAATGGTGTTTTCTCTGTGAGAACGATGTATGCTTTGCTGATGAAGGGCCCCAATGAGGATTTTCTTTGGCATCTATATTGGAAGAGCTTGGTTCCCCAAGAGTTGCTTTCTTTGTTTGGGAGGCCATTCATGGGAAGATTTTGAGCATTGACAACTTAAGGAGGAGGGAGTTTGCGTGACTGAGTGGTGCTATTTGTGTAAGGGGGATGGAGAAACGGTTGACCATCTTCTCCTTCATTGCTCGATGGCTAAAGGATTGTGGGGGCATGTGCTGAGCATTCTTAACTATGATTGGGTTATGCCTAGAAAGGTAGTGGATGTTATGTTTTGCTGGAAGAGGAAGTTTGAGGATCTAATTGCGTTGGCCATTTGGAAGATGATCCCCGCTTGCTTATGGTGGAGCTTGTGGAGGGAAATGAATGAGAGTTGTTTTGATGATAGGGTTGCGTCTTTGTCTAGTCTGGGGGGATCTATGTTGCACTCTCTTTTTTCTGTGGGCTAATGCGGTTTTAGGTTATCCTTTTGTGGGTTTGCCGGATTTTCTTAATTTTTTAGCTTGTATGCTTTAGAGGTTGTCAGTATAGTCTCTTGTACTGTCAACTCTCTTTTTTCTTTAATAAAATTGACTTACTTATAAAAAAAAAGTACCAATTATTATTGGCCTTTTTTCTTCAGTGTTCTATAAGAGAAAGAGAAGGAAAAATAAACAAACACCAAAGAACATAATCAGGATGGGATAAAACAATCAAGAGCTCAGCCAACTCTATAAGAGAAGACGAAACCCAGTATCTAGGAAGCAAATGTGTTGACGCATTCACAGCAATGCAGTCAGTTTGTTAGTCGAACGATTTACTTCGCAGATTTGGAAGCTAATGAGGGCCCCACTTCTTCATATAGATATTGTGCTTTTCTGGTGGACAGAACAAAGATGCTAGGATCCATATGAGATCTTCATTGTCTGATGCAAAAAAATGAATGCTATGATATTCAAACGCTGAAGAAGATAAACTCCCTCTCGTATTGCAGGAACTTTAGACTCCAGAGTTGGAGTAGAGCAGATTGTTTAGGCTGATCCTGTGACAAGGTTGCCCAAACGGTCTCCAACTCCAAATCGTAAACCTCTCACTCCAAACTCAGCAAGAAAACCACCATGTTTTAAATTTTACCCATCACCAAGAAGGAAATTAGCAAGCATCTTCAGATTTTGGTGGATTAGCTTTAGCAGCAGCCCACCCCGGGTGGGGATCCACCTAATCTAAAGCTTTCCATTTTTGCCTTCCATATTGCCCAACAGGTGCAAGCCAAACAAGTTGCCATTTCAATTCAGTCCGTTGTACCCCTTTCCTGACCTGACTTTTTGAAGCAACTACTTTTCACTTCAAGTTAGATCATGAACTGCAGAGACCAACACCAAAAAACTCTTGCCCACCACCACTCATAAAAAATAAATAAAAAAAACTCTAGCCCACCAACATAAATAATAGCCTGCATTGATTGTATTGCTTCTGTCTCTTGCTTGCAAACTGGGCATAAAAGTTCTTTACCAATCTTCTTCTTAAACAGACTGCTTTTACCTGGCAGAAGATTCTGACACAATTTCCATAAAAATAATTTCCAATTTTGGCGCCACTGTGATGTTACAATATCATCTACTAAAGCTTCATTGAATATGCGAAGATGAGAAGCTTTTACTTTGAACTTACCTTCGTAATTTAACCAGTGTGCTTCAATGTACACTTTCACTAAGTACTATAACCCAGTTAAACCCAGTTAATTCCAGCAGCAATTTAATCAAGAACACAGGTTCTTTGTAAACAAGATAAAACGAATAAAAGGAAAGAATATTACTTAAACCCCAACCCCGCTCCCCTTCCAATTTTCCCCAGATGCCGAGTTGCAGCTCATGGTCAAATTCTTTATCCCTTGGTTTGGTTACTTATATTTTTCTCATCTATTGGTACCTCTTCCCTCAACATGAGACAAATTTGAAAATCTGCCCCATCCAATCAAAAAGTCATGCTGCTTGAAAAGAGTGGTAACTCTTAAATTGGTACAACCTTCTAAAGGTTTAAACACTCCTTTTCATAATGCAAATTAGGCTAACAAAGTAGGTTGGGACAGTTGATACACCATTTAACACTAATATATAGATGGCAAAAACAAGTTGTCCAACGCTTCCACACAACATTGTAGTATCTATTGGTAAAGAAACTAGGCAAATCAATAACACAAGATAAATAGGAGATTGATATTCAAGAAGGGAAAGCAGAACATATATTGAGGAAAGGAGTAAAAAAAAGCACCTGATACTTAAATAAAAATCAAAAGAGAGCAAAAACCATATAAGTTGCAAAGGAAGTGAAAATTACGTGAAATACGGTGGGTAATTGAAGAATTGAGGTAGCTTGAAATCGCCCAATTTCTGCATCTCTATAGTGCTTCCTCTATAAGAAGAGAACTATTATAGCATCTCTGCAAATGGAAAAAGAAAATAAAAAAATAAAAATAAACAAGGCACCATAATTTTAGCATCAAGGTAACATAAATAATCTGTCCAGCAAATAAGACCAGTAGCCAGTTTTAATTTCTCAATCTCCCCTTCCTATTTTTCATACTTCAGATACATGGTTACATTGGGGAGGGACAATCAAAGTTCAAAAATACACGCATGATGCATCCTTTTTGGATGGGATACAATCACAACAGGAAAAATCAAACAGTGTATCTAATACTTTCTACCACTTAAACATTTAAGTAGGAAATGGTGGAGTCAGAAGACAAAGAACCTTTCCGTAAAAGATTTTGAAAAAAAAAAAGATTCACAAAAGGTAATAAAGAAGGAACTCCAATAAGTTCTTTTATTTATTGTTAGGCTTTTCTTGACCCATAATTCATCCCATTTACATGATCAACCGTTCCAATGTTTTAGCAGAAACTAAGATTGCAGTTTCCAAACAAATATGATCTTTTCTTGTTTGTTCCTTAATAATTGGCCCCTTGTATTAACAACAGTTAAATTTCACTTGCCAAAAACCAGCTAGTAGCCGCACCTCATGAGTGCAAGCAGGCGTTTCCATCATGGTCGATAACAGCACATAAACCAATGACCGCCAGATCAAATGACAAGGTGGGTGTGTTTTCTTATCAGAGCTTTGCAGACATTTGCGGATCATAATCCCATTAAACTGAACACGTGCTAATCAAGCAACTCTTAAACAATGAAGAAATGCCAATGTGCACAGACCCACTAAGGTACACAAACCAAAACCTTCTTCTCCAACGAGATCCACCAAAAAGGTAAGGACATCGCAGCATTTTATTTGAGCAGGAAAAAGTATGAAATCACAACTTCGAAAACACATTTCCTGTGGAAAACAAAACTCAATTATAAATTTTCACTCACCTGATCTTTGCGCAATCAATTCATTAACTTGAATTGTATCCAGGGGCTTAAAAAAACATAAAAAATAAAACTCAAACTTTCATTTATTCTCTTGCAATTTCCTTTCCATACTCTTTATTGAACGTTAATTGAATCAATTTAGTTATACAGAGAATCCGAGAGAGAGAGACAAAGACACAGAAATAGAGGGAGAATCGGACGAAGATGCATAATGATCGGTGAACATTAAAAATTTTGATTTTACCCGAGAATTCAACACCGCAAGAGATAGATAGAGAACGAGAATTTAGAAATTACCTGTGCAGGTGCCGGATTTTGACGTAGAAACTCCAAGAGGCGGATTCCGGCCGTGCAGCAAATATGGGGCAGAGGGACGAAACGGGAAGGAGCTTCCGGTGAGAGAGAAACAGTCGCAGACTCGCAGACATGGGGCCCGGCTCACTTCCAATATTAATAATTTCACCGGTGTGCACCACACGGACGAGCGACACCTCTAAAAAATTTAATCTAAAGGGCAACAGAATACCACTAGATTGTGTTTGTGTTGTAATATTTTTGGTATGAGAATATGTGTTGGTATTGAGTTTAGTGAAAAGGTGAAGAGAGAGGTAATTTTTTATATTTTTGTAATTTTTTATATTTTTTTATGGGAGAGAGAGATTATATTGGAGTATTTTATTAGGAGAGAGATAAAATTTTGGGGAAGATTTTGGTTGCAAACGCAGCCGTAGTTCGCCTATAAATAAAGCAAGTAATAACGCCGTTATTGACCAGCTTGATAGGATCCCGGCCTATGCCCTAATAAGGGACGAAGTTAGGATTTACCTTTAGAAAGTTAAATATAATTTTTGCTTCATTTTTTTTAACCAGGTGTCGAGCCCATCTTACGTGCACTTCGACTAATTTTAAAACTTTCAAAATTTTTATTATAATCAAAATAAGCATAATCAGAATGTAAAAAAGTATTCTAAAACTTTTTTAAAAAATGATAAAGTTTAACTTAAGTGTAAAAGTCAAATTTTCATCAATTATGCTAATTGAACCGGATGTTTCTTCAACGAGTAAAAATCATAAATTATTATATCACTATTAAAACCTTGTGCAGCTGAATATAATCAAAAGTTTAAAATCTTCGAAATAAAGGACTCATAAGTTAGTGACAAAGGCACAAAGCAATGTTAAAATCTAGCCAAAAGAACATATATATACACACAAATAATAGAGCAATAATAATGAAATTAGTATTTTTTAGAAAAAAAAAAAGAAATAAAATAATAATTAAATGTAATAACTTTTAGAATTCTAACTTTGAAGATGAATATTTTTGTGTGCAAAGCTGGACAATAAGAGTGTAAATAGTGAATATGGATTTTTCTAACTTTTAGTATGTTGAATATGGATTTTTCTATTTTCTGTATATGAGGTAAAGTATGAGGGAGAGGTCATTGGGAGAAAATTTGGACAATAAGAGTGTACATAGTGAAAGGTAGGAATGAGAAAGAAAGAATTGAGGAATTGTAGAAAAGATGTAGGGAGAAAGAAAAGTAGAAGATACATAGTCTAGAAGAGAGAGAGAGAGAGAGCGTCATTCTAGAAAAGATGGAAGGAGAGATGGAGGAATTTTAGAAAAAATGGAGGGAGAGAGAAAAGTACTATTTTTCTTTTAAAATTGGAGGGCCCACATATAAAGTAGTTATTTCCTCTCTCACGTTATATCTTCCTCTTAGGTTTATTTTTTCAAAAAATTTAAGGGGGTCATTACAAAGATTACTATCAATTTTGCCCTTATATTAAAAAAAAAATTGCAAAATTTTGAAATTTTACCCATATATAAATTTTTTTGAAAAACTTTGGGGGGCATGGCCACCCCTGGCCCCCTAGCTTCGTCCCTGCCATAACCAATGTCCAAACCCCTCACAAGTACAACTTGTGAGTACACACGGCAAGTCCACACCTCAAGATAAATACTCGATTTTGCTGTGCATCGAGGTACTAATCATCATACTCGAGCTCTTTTTATAGTTTTTTTTTTCTAGATTAGCTCTTTTTATGGTTTTGATATAACAAAAGAGAAATTAAAAGAAAGATAGATGATTTAAAAGGTAAAGGAATAGAACCACAAGCCTAAGCTAGAATGAGCTAACACCTGATACTAGCCGAGAACGTGAGGTTGTGTAAGCCTTAGGCTTGTAGAGCCGAACCTGAAACAAGCACATTACTTACAGATAAGCAAGTCTAATCCACCAAAGATGAGCCTAGACCCGATAGGCAGAACCTTGACAAGAAGAAGAACAAAGCTCGAGAGAACCACGCCCGAACTAAGTGCTCTTACTATTTACCAATGAACCCGGCACGATGTCACTTGAGAAGCCAAAGCTCAAGAGAACCAAGCCCAACCTAAATGTCTTCTCGCCTACAACCGTACTTTGGAATCTTGTCAAGGGAATGACCAAGGAACGAGAGAATCGCGCCAAATACCCTTTCCCATGCCAATGCACCTTTAGTGGAGGGACCACCGCTAACCCACTAGTTTTCCCTAGCCTTGACAGAACCACGGTCAAGCTAGAGTCTAACATGAAATAGCCATATCTATGTTAGGACAAAGGTGGTGACAAGGAGCTACTTGCACCAATAAAATGCACAGAGGCCAGAAACTCTTGCAGAGACTCTATTTGATAAATATTCAATTCAATTCCTTACAATGGTGCCATAGAGGGGTATTAATATTACCTCTATGGGCTTGGGTGATAATGGCCTTCCTTGTAAAGGAAATACTCGATTACCATTCAAAATCATATCCTTTAAGATCAAGCAAAAACCAAAAGGAAAGATCTTGAAATGATCCTTCCTTGGTGGGCAAAGCTTGCCTAAATAGGAGCCAATCAATCAAAGATTGATTTGCCCATAAATGCCTCTAATGTGGTCAATCATATGCTTTCATATTAAGAGCTAACCCTAATTTTCACATGTGCTAAAATCTCCTAACTTCAATCAAGGAGCAATCTTCCCAAAATAGAACCAAGATTGTTTCCTTAATTGACTTAAACCAACATGGTAAGTTATTTGAATAAAAAACAATAAACATAACTCCTATAATTCGGGGGCTTCGGCCATATAGGGATGGGTCACCCTATATGGTTTTTCATTGCCGCCCGTGGTGGTTGCCGCTGT
Source organism: Myrica gale (assembly GCA_963930655.1). Taxonomy (NCBI): domain Eukaryota; kingdom Viridiplantae; phylum Streptophyta; class Magnoliopsida; order Fagales; family Myricaceae; genus Myrica; species Myrica gale. The sequence continues at coordinate 9,838,117 of OZ005620.1, forward strand.
CGCTCTACCACCTTGTAAGGTGGTGATGTCAATCGACTCCTTGTGACTTCCCAGATCCTTTGGAATCAATCCTCCAAGTGCTCCACCATGTGCCGCCGCCTTCGGTGGCTTTAGGGTGGTGCTACCAATCTTCACCATTTGATCTTAGGAACCTTCCTGAATCAACTCATGGGATGGTGCGATCATTATGCTCCTCCAACCATCCTGATTCTCCTAGCATCAACCCTCCATAGGTGGATCCTATGTCATGCCACAGCTCGTTGCCTTGGTTGGTGATGTCTAAAGGCATTGACCATGCCAAGTTACCTCTAGGTACGCCATGAGCAAGCCTTTCCGCCCCTAAGGCCTTGTCAAGCATGCTTGCAAGCCTTCTCAGTTTGGGGTCTCTAGGTGGGTACTTTTCATTTCCCCTCTCTTGAAAATTACCCTTGCCCCCAAGGGTATCTTCGAAATCTTCCAAGCTAGTGGCTTTCTTTAGGCATCTCATAGCTTGTCCCAGCGTTGAGCTTCTCTTCGCCCCACACTTCTTCTTCCTCATCTGCTCTTATGCTTGGATCTGAGAACTCTTTCTTCGGCCTCTACCATGACTCTCGCAACGGGTCAAGTATTCATTGCTCCTACTTTCAGCCTCATCAAACCCACGATTGCTTCAATGTCTAATTGTCCTGGCATTCCTCCCATGGCCATCACGGGTTGAACTTGAAGGACTCCTTCGACATGAATCAAGCTAAGCAACTCCCTTGACTCCCTCACATCTTCCGTAGCCGGATTGGAAACACGCCAAAATTGTCGGCAACCTCCTCCTTGTGTACAGTTCACATAGATGGCAATCCTCTGTCCTTCAACCAAAGCTTTAACTCTTCAATCTGTCAAGTAGGACCATCTCCTTTTCTTGCCTTCATTGTCGTGGTTGCTGGTCATGCCTACTTCTTCCCATTGATTTGAAACTCCTTGGTCATAGTTTCATAATCAACGAGAGCCCTTCCAATGCTTCTCAACCAAGCATTGTCTAAGATCACCCCAAGATCGTCCATGTCTAGCACGAATAGGTCCACTACTATCTCCACTTCACGGACCTCCATCCTAACATCTCGCACTATCCATTGACACTTCATTTTATTCCCATTGGTGAGCTCAACTTCTAAGGGCCCAATTCCCCTCTTTCGCAAACAAAGAGCTACAACTAGGTTGAAATTAATAAAGTTGTGGGAAGCTCCACCGTCGCTTAGAAGCGATACCTCATAGTTGCGGATTCTTCCTCTTGTTTGCATGAGTGAAGGCTCTCCTAACCCATCAATGATGTTAAGGCTAAGTTCCTCCTCATTTTGTGCTTCACCTTTGCCCGTCTCCTCAAACTCTTCTCCTCCATTGGATTCTTCCATGGGCTTTCCATCTTCTAACAAGAGCACCTTGGCCGAGCCACAACTATGCTCTTACGTCCATTGGTCTCCACATCTAAAACATAGACCTTTTCGGATGTGGGCATCAACTTCATCGCGAGTGAGCTTTCGAATCTCTCTCATTCTCACTAAGGTAATCTCTCCACTTTTCTTCTTCTTCTACTTTCCCCCTTTGTGCCTTGTAGCTTGAATATATAAGCCCTCCAAGAGCCTTCAAATTTTGGAACCTCCATAGACTTCTAAAAATAAGCCATTCATTTGAAACCTTATCACAACACTTATAGAATTAAGTGTCAATCAAAGGATTTCTTCTCTATTGCCGAAATTCTCCATGAAGTCTTCTCCAAACTACTTCTATTAAAAAAGAATCTTGAAACAATCACCTTCGTTAGGGGTGCATTCTAAGACTTTCCCCTTAATTTCCGAAATCTTCAAGAAGTCCTCTTCAATCTCCGAATTACTTCAAAGAATCATTTCAATCAAGAGAAATCTTGAAACAACACTTAAGGTATTAGTGAAATTATAAGATCTCAATCAATCTCCAAAATCAATGGAAGTCTTCTCCATAATTTTTGCCCCACCTACTCCAATTAGAGCAATCTTATCTTGGATGGATTTACCCTTGGCCAAAACTAGCAAGCTTCCTATGCTTATCACCCATCTCATATGTGGAAAGAATTGGATTCCTTTCCATGTCTTCCACTTCAATAGTCTTCAAGGATTCACTCCATAAAATCAGCGATTAATCTTTAAGGACTCTCCAAGTAGACTCCAATAAATCACCAAAATTTGTTCAAAGATATCACCCAATTTATGAAGATCTTGAAACAATCATTCTTGGTAGGAATGCATTCTAAGAATTTTTTCCACCAGCTGAAATATTCAAATCACTTTAGGCAATTGCCTCCCCAATCTTCTTCACCAAATTCGGCCAGCCTTATGTCAACCGAGTCTCTAATCTTCAACTCCAATCCGATTGCTTCAATGGCCACTTCCGGATCTCCAAATCTCACCAAATCCGGATCTCCAATCAGCATCACTTAAGGAAGTAAGTCAAAACAATTCCAACAAGGAAAATAATTGTCTTGGCCGAACCCCTCAAGTCCAAGGAAGCCTTGAAACGCACATGGAAAGAAAATTACTTCCCCAAAGCTTTCAATTCTCTCTTTACCCGAGATCTTCAAGGATTCTTCTCCATAAAATTTGCAATCAATCTCCAAGAAGAATCTCCAATCCAATCTCCATGTAATCACCAAAAACATCCCAAAGATACCATCCAACAAAAAAGATCTTGAAACAATCAGATTTGGTGGAGGTGCATTCTAAGATTCTCTTTCACTAGCTAAAATCCCTTAGGAAATCCTTAAGTGATTTCCCCCAAAATTGAAACTCAAATTCGGCTACCTAATGACCCCAACTTGGATATCTACACACACTAAATTCGGCTAACCCTAAATTCACCAAGCCGAATTTAACACACACCAAACAAAAAACCCTAATAAGCTACCCAAGGATAACCAATCGGATTTGGACAACACACACACACACTCGAACCCTAGTTTAGCTACCCCCAAAGAATAACCAACTTGGTTCACACATACCCAACACAATGGACTCGGCCACCTAATGTACATCTAGCCAAACTCCATGACACACACAAACAAACCACCAACCCATTGGACTCTAAGACACAACCCAACAAATCAAGTTAAAACCTCAAAAACCCAAAACCACCAATACCAACCTAGTACCTCAAATCAATACTCCCCTCAAAAGACACTTGAGTGAAAAGTCTCTCAATGAAAACACCAAATTTGATAGGGTCCTCGGCTTAGGTCCCTAACCAATACCCAAACCCCTCACAAGTACAACGTGTGAGTACAAACGGCAAGTCCACGCCTCAAGATAAATGCTCAATTTGGCCGCCCATTGAGGTACTAATCATCATACTCGAGCTTTTTTTATGGTTTTTATATAACGGAAGAGAAATTAAAAGAAAGATGGATGGTTGAAAATGTGGAGGAATAGAACCACAAGCCTAAGCTTGGATGGGCTAAACACCTGATACTAGCCAAGAACTTGAAGATTTGTAAGCCTTAAGCTTGTAAAGCCGAACTCTAGAAGAAGCCCAGTGCTTACAGATAAGTAAGTCTAAGCGACCAAAGATGAACCTAGACCCGATAGGCGGATCCTTGACAAGAAACATAGGGATGGGTAACCCTATATGGTTTTTCATTGTTTCCTTAATTGAATTAAACCAATATGGTAAGTTATTTGACTAAAAAACAATAAACATAACTCCCATAATTTGGGGGCATCAGCCATATAGGGATGGGTAACCTCATATGGTTTTTCATTGCCGCCATGGTGGTTGCCACTACTACTCCACCACCTTATAGGATGGTGATGTTAATCGACTCCTTGTGGCTTGCCGAATCCTTTGGAGTCAACCCTACATGTGCTATACCATGCGTTGTCGCCTCTGGTGGTCTTAGGATGGTGCTACCAATCTTCACCATATGATCTTGGGAACCTTCTCGAATAAACTCCTCATGTGCTTTTGTTGGCCCCGCCATGGTCGTGGCCATGTGGGGGTGCCATCATTATGTTCTTCCAACCATCATGAGTCTCCTAGTATCAACCCTCCATAGGCCCATCGTATGTCATGTCATAGCTCATTGTCTTGGTTGGTGATGTTTGAAGGCAGTGGCCATACCAAATTCCCTCTAGGCACGCCATGAGCAAACCTCCATGCCCCTATCCGCCATTAAGGCCTTATCAAGCATGCTTGCAAGCCTTTTCACTTTCGGATCTCTAGGTGGGTCAAGGCGTTCTTATATAAAGTATGGACCCTTTTCTTCCCATAAGAGGTTTATGGTGAGTTTTGGCTTGGATTTGATTGCTTTGATTGTTATGTTCTTGAACTTTTTCCTATTTCTTGTAGGTATTTTGTAATGGTAATGAAAAATATCTTTTTGGTTTCTCATCTTCATTTTCGAAAGTGGTTCTACAATTGCTAGTTTTATGGATGTGGGCCTAGTCATTCTATTTTCTTAGTCTTAACACTGGAGTATTTTATGTGGGTTTTGTTGGCCATGGGTAATCTATTGTTTGAAGTTGTTTAAAGTAAATACGAGAATTTATTTTTGTTTTTAGTATAAATAGTAAATTATAAGGTTGCTTTTATTTGTTGGAGAAGGCAAGTGGGACATTCTACCTTGCATTAAGACACAAAATAGTGCTTGTTTATTTGGTTTGGAAGCATTGAAAATCATGAATTGCTCGATATTTAGAAGGCGGAAAGCATTAGTCAAGATCGCAATGTAAGCGAATCAGTATTGATCGTTGAAGTCAAACCAACGCAAATATGCTACCTCTTTTGAATTAATGTGCACAGTTGTTGGAGAAATGTTTTTTGTTGAAAGAGTTCCTCTCTTAGAAAGTTACGTTGATCTTTTTTAATGCACACCTTCTCAAGTGACACCTTTAAGCTCACATAACGGCTCATTCAAAGCTTCAATTGTACTAGTACGTCGGATCTTTAGGTATCTCAAATCTTGGCTGCAGGTTTATCATGAAAAACTATTTTTCATTAACTCTCTCATACATATGTCTACATATAGCCTATGATATTTGAGTTGCAATTCAAGGATTATCCTTGGATTACTAAATAAGTAATGAGATTTGTTCAAGGGCAAGATGAGAGTCTGTTCAATTGTTCATGTATATGAAAATTTTGTTATGGATGAATCAACAGAACAAGAATAATGTAATAGTAATAATGACTCATTTTAATCAAGTATAACAATGGTCTCAACTATATCTCATTGAGTGGACATTCAAAGGGAGAAGATGATCCTTTATTGCCTAACAATAAATAAAACCATCAACCAACAACTAACAACAACGAAAATACATTCCCAAAATGATAACAAAGTGCAATTATTCATTAACTGATGGGTTAATTATACTTTGTACCCACGTAGTTTGAGTGTCTTCACACTTTTCACTCCGTTCTTTTAATTTTGATATATTTCACCCACATGGTTTTGACTTATTTCGATTTGCATCCTTCTGTCAATTTATCCATTATTTCGAATTAAAAAATCAACTACGTGTAGAACATGTGTGTGCAAAGTGTCTCAAAAATAAAAGAACGGGGTGAAGTGTTTCAGATCCCCCAAAATCATATGGGTGTAAAGTGTAATTAATCCATGTTGAATATCCGTAGCAAAATGGGCAAATTAGCCACGTGCAGAAAACGTGATCAAGATTTTTAAATAACTACACGGCGGGATGCAAATCGAAGGAATCCAGAATCACGTGGGTGCCAAGTGAATTAACTCTTAACTAATACAAAGAGAAGTATCATACATGCAAGGACAAAGTTGGGAGAAAGGGATCGGCTGAGGGTGCCATGACCTCCACTCTGTCCTCAATACGTGGAATACTTTTCTCTTTCTAAGTATTTTTTTTGTTTAATATATACTAGTCTAGTAGATATTGGATAAATACACTTTTCACTCATTAACTATAGGAGTTTGACATATTACACCATAAGCTACCAACTTTGATGTATTGCACCCTACAACTATTAATATTATATACATTTTGCACTCTCCTTCAAATTGAATAGAATCGAATTGTTTTTCACCTGAAATGACAATAACGCTGTAAAGAATTAATGATTTGACAACAATACCCGCATCGAATATACACGAAATGGGGAAGGGGCATTATTGTCATTTCTATATAATTTAATGAAAAAAATTGATGAAGGGTGCAAACTGTATAAGATTGGTAGTTTGAGGGTGCAATGTGTTAAACCCTCTATAATTGATGGGTCAAAATTATATTTATCCCAATAGATTTTTTTGGATAAATACACTTTGTACAATCCAATTATAAGGATTTTAACATTTTGCAGCACAAATTAATATTTTTGTCACATTGCATCCACCAACTATAATTTTAGACACTTAGCACCTTTCGTTAGAATTGTTAGTCAATTTTGACAGAAATTAATTTTTGACCTATGAAATTATAATTTTACTCTCATATAAATGTCACTGTCAAGAAATTATGGGGATAAAATCGTCATTTCACATTCTAAAAAATCACTTTTGATGGGTGTAATGTGACAAAAATAATACTTTAGGATATGAAGTGTCAAGATCCTCATAGCTAAAGGATGCAACGTGTATTTATCTCTATCTTTTTAACGTACTTACTTATATAAATCGAACGACCTAAACAAAAACTTAACCTCATTTATAACAATCGACCATATACAACTTAAAACTATCTATCCCAAACTATATCAACTACCTATCCCAAACTATATCAACATATGACTTTAGGCACCATAACTCAATAAATAGAGTTTATGAAATATTTCTTTTTTTTAATAAAAACTTTCTTTATTCATCAACTGGAAACAAGTCACATTCAAGGGGTTGCAACCTCGCATACAACCATGAAATTCCATCTAAAAACTCTGAAACAAACCGGTAGTCATTAGAATTAATTTTGGAGCCCCCTTTCAAACAAGGTGGTGCGCCACTCCATTTGCACCTCTACGAATATGGTTAAAATTCCACGTTGAAGCTCTCTATAGGACACTTCTAATGTCAGCAATCATCTCATGATGTCACACCTCGTGCTCCTACTTACCCCCAAGACTCACTTATAGAGATAGTATGCACACAGGCGGGGCTTACGACTCGAATCATTCTTCTACAAGTACTAACTAATTTGCCCTTGAAAAGCTTATAGGAAGGTTTACTTGAAAATATTAATGTCATTTAATAGTTAGAAAAAAACGTACTAAGAGAATAATGCAATTTAAGGAAAAAGACAGGTAATCAACATAATTAAAATAATTTGGAAGCATCTCACAATATGAATGAAGTTATTTAATTTTGAAACCTCAAGTAATTATGGGTTCTTATTAAGGTTGACATAAGGTAGTAATAAGTATGAAAAGAAAGAAAACTCGAAGCAATAAATAAAAGGGAAGTTTCCATTACTAAACGTGGTTTTCAAAACATGCCCTTCGATAGGACTACAAAACAGGCCTAATAGATACAAAAGTGGGAGCACTCTAAGGCTCACCAAGCCTATATAAACTGTGTTTTAGGTTCTGAACCTATACAACAAAATGAAAGGAAATAAAAAGAAACTATATCTAATCTCGAATCCCCTAATCCTCCTCATCGGTATCGGAGGTGAGATCTATAATGTCGGTAGCCGGCAAAACTTGACTGCACTCGAAGTCTTTGGCCCTAGGTAGTGAGGGTCCTTGAGATACTAGTGAGGCTCATGCTCCACTGCTATCTCATAGGTATTCGATATTCAAGCTTGGATCTTCAGGATGACCACATAGGGGTCAAAGACAATAATATGCTCACTCTCAAACAACTTCTTGTAGCCATGAATTACACACATGAAACAAAAATAAACTGTGGCGAGTCATAAAGACTCAGTAAGGTAGGGGAGGAGATACACCACATATACAAGTAAAGCAGTAATGAATACAGTAAGAAAAAGAACTAATAATAGTAAAGGCAATTCAAAGTTATGCTCGATGCATCCTGATTCCCAAGTCATCTTTCTTTCTTTTTTTCGATCCGGTAGATGTGTCCCTACTGCGCTCTGTATAACCCTCAAAGTTAGGGTTGTGTATCATTCCTCTCCCCTGGGACTGCCCCGTGCATCACACACACCAGGACGCCGGTTAGGCAAGCCTTGTACATTTGCCTAGGAAACCACCCACTATTTCCATTAGTGGTGGCTTGCACGCTTCTCAATGTGAGTGGTACCGTCACCCGATCTCAGGATCACTTCTAAGTATGAGTTATGTTCGGTCTCAATTCATTTCATACCCATGAGATGATAAATGAAGTATGGCACACTATATACTTCAAAAATAAGGAATACAAATGTGTTCATATACTAACTTAGAAATGTTGGTTTAATCGCAAAGTAATATTTATTCCTTTTTTTATTCCATTTTCTTAACTTATCAACTATCTATATTTTCTTTCATAAATCAATACCCAAAGACTTTACTTAATTTTTTTCTTACTACAATGCTTTGTTTGTTGATGTTGATATAGTAATCTTATTACTCTTTTATTGATGTTTATTGAATAGTTTTATTCTTTAGTTAAGTAAATTTCATTTAACTATTTTAATTTCTTTATTTATTTCTCTTTATTAACCAAATGTTGTCGGGCCTATTGGGCCCCATGATAGAGTGCCCCAATCTGTACAGATCTGGGCTTCCTAATTAAAGTCACTACCTTTTTATTTTATTTTTCTTTCTATTTGCTTAATGGGCTGGCTTTGACCCTCAAAGAGGCCTTGTGATTTGGGTCTTGAATTTTCATGGGCTTGAACCCAAATGTTTACCCTAAGACTTCTAAACAGAGCCCAACACATGTATCCATGGTTCACGTTTGGACCTTTTTACCCCCATTTTTTACAATAATCCCGAAAATTGTCTCTATTGGTCTTAACACTAAACGTGCCCTATAGCACCATTTTCAATCCCTTTTAGCCACTGACCGTGGCTTGAAACTCACCAAGTTTCTCTTTTTACATCACAACACAACATTAAACGTGAGATGTAAAGAGATAGTGCATTATATGTACTTTTGCCATAAAAAATCACAAGCAACAAGAGAAGCCTTCAAATATCAATATGTTTTATGGATTTAACAATGAAAGCTTTGGTTTTGAAGGAAGAGGATAAGATTTAACAATGAAAGTTTTGGTCTTGAAGAAATCAGTAGTGAATTTCTTTGGATCTAGCTATTCTCTCTCTAGATGATTCAAATCTTGTCTTTCTCTCTCTATCTCTTTCTATTTGTAGCCTCTTTGACTTCAACGGTCTTCAAAGCCCTCAAAAGTGCCGTTGGAAGGGTACCCAAGTCATTTTAGAGCATTTTGGATGAGCTGACATCGTTCCAGAATTTCTACAAAATCGCAACATGTGTCGACACATAGTCTGCCTTTAAACTTGGTCTGGATTTGTGTTGTCTCGAGTGTCAGTGCAATGTGTCGACATTTATCTTCAATGTATAGACACATTTAATGCTGGAGAGAAAAATCAGTATCTTGAAAGTGTCCAATCTATTCCAAAACTTCTTTAAACGTCTACAATATGAAAAATTGATCTTATCAACTTGTGTTATAATGTTCAAGTATACTTAAAAATAAATAATTGAGATAACTTTAATCTTTTGAAACACTTTTAGAGAATTGTGGATTGACAAGGTAAAATCTAAAAGTCTTTAAAGCACTTAGAAATTTGTGTTATCATCAAAATCAAATATGGATTGTTTACAAAACAACCTTGGGCTAACATAACCTACCATTGGTCACAAAAGTCAAAGACATAAGGAGAAAATGGTAAATAATAAAAACAAATTGGCTAACATAGACAATTGTTGCAATTTAGGTACCACATATATAGGTAGCTATAAGAAGGCAAAATTTCTATAATTGAAGCGAGAATTAATTAAGTACTAAGTCAATTAATCAATTCAAAACAATGGAGGGCAAAATTAATAATAAATAATGATATTGGTAAAAGGAGAGTATTTTAAACTAGGGGCAAAGTCATAGTTAGCCCCGTAAGTATGAGTAAAAATTAAATCGGTACCCCTAATAATCAATTTGGCTATTTGAGATCCATACTTTTGAAAATCATCAATCCACACCCCGTTCAAATTAGGCGTTAAGTGTGACAAAAAAATCATGTAAAATGACCGAAATGTCCGTGCAAGACAAAATTTTAAAAAATTAAAATAAATATATTATTGAAATAGAGTTTCAATAGTTTTATTTAAAAAATATTATTTTTTATTTTTAATGATTTTTTAATATTTTTAGTAATTTTATCTTAGAGGGGTATTTTGGTTATTTTCATGATTTTCCTTCAGATTTAAAGCATGATTTATACGGGGGCGTGAATTGATGATTTTCAAAAGTTGTGGGTCTCAAATCGCCGAATTGATAATTAGGGGTACCAATTTGATTTTTGTTCATACTTATGGGGCCAACTATGACTCTACCCCCTTAAACTATCATTCAAAGCTAAATTCCAAATATATAACATGAATGCTAACTTAATAAAAAAAAATTATGAAAGAGAAAAAAAATTGATGCGTTTCTTAAAAGATAAACCTCAAATAGAAACTATACAAATATTCAACAAAGCAATGTTATTTTATCCAAGGAAATTCAATCCTAGTAAAGATGAGTAATTGAGGAAGTAGTCTTCATTTACTAATTTAAAAATGTTTTCAAAATGTCTCATAGAGGGAGGGGTATCACACATGAATACGCCAGTCAACTCGCTGAGGAAATGATTTAACTACAGACACCACAATAGATGAGTCCCCTTCAATGAAAATGTTTTTGAAGCCCTTTTTCTGCGCCTCTACCACTCCAAATGAGCAACTGTTGGCTCTGATTCCACTATACTCATTCTCATTGTCTTCGTGGCTGATGCTACTTTAAAGTTCTCATTGTTATCTCTTAGGACAGTAGCCGCTATGATAAAGGATTCACAGACAACGACATCAACATTCACTTTGCAGCTCCATACCTCACTGTGAGACAAACTCACCCTTCGAACTTGGGCAACTAGCTCCTATGGGTTTTTATGTGGTTTGCCATGAACAACCAAAATACGATTGAACCAAAGTAAGCCTATAGCATTTGTAGCATATAGCTGGAACCAATGGCACTTCTTTGGCGGGATGCCTAGTTTCATTGGGTGGAGAATGATATCAATCCAATCTACCATAGATAGATCAGCCAATGCCAAGGTATCAATCGGCCATGGAGATTCACGCCATAAAATTCTGGGAAAGCAACCAATGCAGTAAATGTCTTGTTGTTTCATAGGCTGCATTACAAAGACTACAAGTAATCTAATCATCCTTAAATTGGTGAATCGGCTCACCAACTCTACCACAGGAAGGAAGTATATTTTAGGCGACCTTCCATATAAGAAGTTAGAGTCGCTCGTGTATCTTCAATTTCAAAAAATATTTCCAGAAATTCTGGTCTATTGCGTCCTCCTAGTAGAATCTTTGTTTCACAATCTCTCAATACATGGACTTAAAAGTAAAGTTCCTTGAGGCTTCAAAGGTCCATAGAAAACCATCCTCCTTATCTACTACAGGTAATCCGATACGTTTAATAGCCTCTATTGATTCTCTATCAAATATGGTGGTAAGCTTTGTATTATCCCAAGCTTGAGAGTGTGGGATCATCAAATCACAGACTTTTAGTTCAGCTTCACATATCACATTCTGATCCATTGCCTTAGGAATGAACTGAGGCAAAAAGGGTACCCAAGGTTGGCTCCAGACCATAGTATTACAATCGTTACCCACATACTTGCAATACCCCTCTTTGACATATTCACGGGTTTTAACAATACTCGACCAAGTCCAAGAGGGGTGATGACCCATTGGTGCAATTTGCAAGTCTCATTCCTTGATGTATTTAACATTGATCAGTTTCACTCGTAGGATATCCAAATTATTGAGAAGCTTCCACAGAAGCTTCGTAAGCATAGTCTCATTACTTTATTGCATCAGCCTCAACCCTAGCCCTCCATTCAACTTTGGTATACATATGCACTACCGGGACTTCAATATTAAAATCCACTTCTTCTCTAAATTAAATCCCAACCAAAAATCCTTTAGAGATTTGTCCACTTGTTGGCACCAGTTTTAGGGGATTTCAATGACATCACTAGTCTTGAAGAGAAGTGTGGGGCAAAACTATGCGGGTGGGATCCTCTCGGGAGCTACCAAATTTTAGAAAACTTTTAGGTTTATTGACTTGGGATATTAGGTTCAAATTTACTTGGACGAACAAGAGACCGGGATTGGAGAATATCAAGGAAAGGCTAGACTTGGTCGCATTCGACATTATAACATTTCTCATTCTGATCATCACCCTATAATTCTCAATCTTTTTGGTTAAAGGGAATTGGTGCCTATAGGTTTTAAATTTCAATCGTTTTGGACAAGGGAGCAGAACTATTTTAGTGTAGTAGCACAAGCTTAGGGAAGGGAAGGGAGTTGTGATCCAACATGGAGTCTCTTCAAGAAAATTAGAGCTACCAGACATGCTTTGAAAAAAATGGAATAAACAAGTATTTGGCAACATTCAAGATAAAATTGGTCATCTTAAGCCAGAGCTAGCTCAGGTTCAAGACCTACATTCAACTGTTGGCAAAGCACCGGGGCTTGATGTTATGACCACACTATTTTTTTTTTGCATTTTTGGGAGACTGTAGGTGTGGTTGTTATTCGCACGGTCCAGAATTTTTTTGAGGTAGGCCGAATGCTCCCAAATCTAAATGAGACTTATTTAGTTCTCATCTTGAAGGTGGATCAACCTTCCCAAGTTACATAATTCTGACCTATTGCTATATTTAATGTGATTTATAAGCTTATCTCTAAAATTCTTGCAGAGCGTCTTAAACAGGTCAATCGTATTCTTCTGTTACCTATAAGAAACTATATGAACCACAACATTATGAGTTGATGAGTGTGACATTATATGTTACTTTTACTTGCATATGATACATAAACAATTCATTTGGACTTTATGATATATGCATAATGCATAGAGGAACGTAGTAAAGGGTAAGAGGGTGCACCGACCATTTTTGGTTGAGGGTCGACGATACTAAACACTCCTATGGTAGAAGTTGTTTGGCAAGCATCTCAACTAAACTGCCCGCTATTGGCTAGGGACTCCAAATAATCGGGTGACCTGGTTGATCCTTGCGGCATGGAGAGATTGAGGAAGAGCTCAAACTCCCATAGTATGATGGTGTAGTGAGGGTCGGAGAGGCTTGTACAACGGGACAATGAACCTTGGGGGCTACGACAGGTGGCTGAACAATGGGGTTGGGAAGGAGTATCAGGGGAGGGGATTTGAGGACCTTTGAAAAGGCAAGGGCGACTAATCCCAAAACCACTTTAGTTGGGTTTTTAAAAGCTGGGCCCAACTCCGAGCCCCTGCCAGGTTAGGGCAATCAATCTCAGTCTATTTCGATCGGGCTCAGACGGGCTGGTAGGTGTTAGACCCAGATTGAGCCCCTGCCAGGTTAGGGCAATCAACAAAATAGAAATTTTTATCCAATATAGTTGTGTGCAACTTTTTATCATAGCCCCTATTCGAAGGAGCTTCCCCTCAAATAAGAGAAAACTTGGCCATGTGAATGCAAGTCCCTCATTAACTTTCATATATTCAACTCTAGTGAAAAGACCTTTTTTTTAAAAAAAAAAATGCATCAGGTTATAAGTTCAATTTTGATGTTGCTATAAGCCACCAATATTAATTTTAGGGTTAATTACAAATTTTCCCTCAAACTATCACCTGATTCTCAAATACCCCTACCAACTTTAACTAGTTGCAACTCACCCCCATAAACTATACTTATTGTTGCGATTTTATCCCATAACCTGCTGAATTTGTTATATCGAACGGTTTTTGTCCTACGTGAAGGACACATGACTTTCTTCTTATTTGAAAATACAAATTTGACCAACTCGATTCTAGATGAGTCATCTTTTTTTTAATAAAAAAAGTCATCTAACCACAAGGAGATTCAAGCACCAATTTAAACATGATTATCTACATTAATATTTTGTTAATCACAATGACCGATTATTTTTTATGTGATATCCTCTTTCAAGGTATAACACCTATGTCTACATTAATTCTATGTCTACTTTCATGATCACATAAATTAATAAAGATTCATTATGCTCTGTGGAATTATTGGATATAGGTCACAAGGGTGTGAATTTATTTATAAATTACATTACCAAGGTTTGATGAATTCCTTAAGCATGCAATTCATGGCCAGTAAATTGCAAGAATGAAAACTGAATCATCAAATTGCAATTAACAAATTATATAATTCAAAAACTAGCAAATCATAACCAATAAACCAATCCAATTATTTTTCAAAGATAAAATTGAATTTAACATCCTTAATAATAATTCAAAAAATAAAAACTAGAGAAAGAATAAAAACTCTGAAAATGCAGAAATTCTTAGCTACGACGTTCTTCCTTTCAATATCTTCTTCTTTTCTTCTAAGTAAACTTCACTAAACTTGAGAAACTGAATCCACAAAAACCAGTATCAATAACAAATTTTTAGTGCGTACAAAAATATTGTTAATAGAAAATAAAGCCGAAGTGATCTGCAGAGCCCCCACGTCGTCTAAGTCTTCTGAAGATGCAGCACACAATTGAAAAAATCGCTCAAATAATGTCATACGTCTAGTTTTCAGGATTAAGGCAACTCAAGAAGGGGGTGAATTGGTTTTTTAAAACTTTTCGATACTAACCCCCAAAGACGTGTTTGCTAGTAGATACTACTTTAGCACAAATATATAATATGCAATAACTGTAAATAAGTGCTAAAGTAAAGAGTATGGATAAGAGAAGCAAACACTCGATTTTTAGGTGGTTCGGCAAACCCGTCTACTTCCACCCTCAAGCTCCTTCACCGAGCCTTGAGGTTTTCCAGTATCTTCAACCAATAGCTTACACACTAGCTTCTGGGTGCTAGTGAACCGTACAAGTGTTTTCCCGGGATTAACACTTAAACCAACCCAAGTGGT
The DNA here is from genome assembly GCA_963930655.1 of Myrica gale. Classification (NCBI taxonomy): domain Eukaryota; kingdom Viridiplantae; phylum Streptophyta; class Magnoliopsida; order Fagales; family Myricaceae; genus Myrica; species Myrica gale. Next base: position 9,853,192 of record OZ005620.1, read on the forward strand.
TTTTCTGGCTCACCACTCACAACCTCACCAAGCTTGAGATATACACTCTCAACGCTTCTTTTTTAGTGAATAACTTCACTAAAGGAAACACTTCTATTGGATAGGTAGATGGAAGAAAAAAAACTCTCTTGATAGAGTAGATATGAAAATGGAAGCTTTATCTCTTTTGTTTCACACAATGACAAAGATGTAAAAGTGTAATTTGTGTGAATGATATGAGAAATATGGAATAAGAAGGTTTAAAATATTTCTCAAGCTATACAAAAGATATGTGGTCGTTGGTTATTCATTTTAGACGAAATGAAGTTGTATTTATAGGCCACATATGAAAACTAGTCGTTTATAGCCGTTGGGAGTTTTTGCTAAAATGAGTCGGTCGACCGCTTCAAGTTACCGTTACCCAACGGTCATATTGTCAGAAGCTTCAACGGCTCTTTTGTCAAAACCAACCGGTCGACCGTTACATGAGGCGGTCGAAGTACCGGTCGACAGCTTGAACAGCCGGTCAACCTCCTCAACTTAAGCATGATCCGGTTCTTTTAAAAACAAGGTTTTTGACCACTTTAAAACACCCAATTTATAAGACTTACTTCCCATAAGTATATGAAAGGTGTGTGAGTTTGTTTGGGGTGTTTTGAAACATATAAAAACATTTTAATCTTTCAAACAAAACTTAAAACAATTTATGCACGTTTTTTAAAGATATGCAAGTGAGTGATTCAAGTCCTTGTCAAAAGTGAATTAAAGAGTTACAAGGATTATACCCTAAGGTCTTAAGTCTTCACTTTGAACTCCTTGAATCTTCTTGTTCTTCTTTCTTCAAGTCTTTGGCTCTTTTATCAAGTCGTCTTTGTCTTTGAAGATGTCCACTTTATAAACTTGATTCATTTATTGAAATCATCAAAATCTCGATTGTGCACAAAAGCCAACAATACCTACCAACAAGGAAAAGTTCAAACTCAAACATAGGTGGATGAGTTCTGATGCAGGAGGATCCGAGTCAAAATTAGTTTTTGTGCACGTGTCGGTATTTTGGCCATAACTTTGGCTACAGGTGTCCGATTCGCGCCCGTGACCCCAATTCGGAAATCTCTTTTCAGCGCGCACGTCATAACCACCCAGCTACGCCCGGTGCACATCTTTTCGAGCTCTAAATCCGCTGATTTCAATTTCGAATATCTATTTTTAGTTAATTTTTGCTATTTATGGTAATTTCCTTTTTGTCGATTAGGAAATAATTTTGAACCCGATTTGGGCCAGATTTTTGGCAATCGTTTGATTTCCTTCCTTATTTCGTTTTGGTAAGATTTTTAGGGTTTTGCTATTTTTGGAAAATTTCCATTAATGGTCTAATTTCAGCTATTTTAACCCGGCTTGTGGGTTATTTTGATTCATTCCTGATTATTACGAATTTTATTGAATCCAGAGTATTTTCTGAATTCTTGGGTCGAAATTTTCTCTTTCCTTCTTGTAAAGTGTCTATTGTTTTAGCCTACAGAATAATCTCTATTCTGTCCGGCGTCAGGTTCAAGTGGCAGTCAATGCCAAACTGTTTTTTCTTCCTGTCTCTCTCTTAGCTAATGCAGTTGTTAATGACTAATGAGAACATAATTAAAAGTGGAGGACTCTTTGGTTGACATGCCTACGCATAATACACAAGCATAACATGTGATAGCTTCTGGCAAAGCATTAACGTGGCAATACCACCTAGTGTTAAGCCGAACACCATCAAGGAGGATGTTGTTGTATGGACTTATAATCTCAATGATAGGTTTTCAATTAGGAGTGTTGTAGAGTTAACTAGAAGAAGAAGTGATAAAGTTCATTGGTATCATTTGGCATGGGGTAGAGGAGTTATCCCTCGTCATGGTTTCATCCTTTCGCTGGCCATTAAAGGTAGACTTTCTACCCAGCAACGGTTAAGGGAGATTGGCTTGTTGCAGGAAATTGGATGTCAATTTTGTGGAGCAAACATTGAGGATTTGAGCCACCTATTTTTCAATTGTCCCCCAATTCAGCGAATTTGGTTTATGTTATCTGATAAATGCCGCATGCCTAGGATCTCAATTGATTGGAGTAATCTTGTAGAGTGGGCTATGCAAAATCTTTCAGAAAAATCCCTTGCAAAGACCCTTGGCAGATGTATGCTTGCTGCTGGTGTATATTATGTATGGCAAGGATAAACGGAAAATAATCTTTGTATTTAAGGAGGTTGATTTGCATTGCAGTCTACAATGAATTCCCTTAGTGGCTTCCGGAGGTCTCCACGGGAAGAAGAACTTGCTGGTCATTGGGGTTTGATGGATTCTATTTGGAAATGAACATCTTGTTGCTCCGATAGTGCTTTCTGCTCAGAACAGCTTGCTGATATGAAATTCATTGCTACTCTATAATTGCTTGCTGGTCATATGGCCTGAATTGCTTGCTGCTCTGATATTTTGTTTATCTTTTGTAGGATTGGCGATGTTTGACCCCTCTTATTGTACGTTGTGTTAGCCAAACTTTTCGGTTATGTTTAATACTATCTTTGTCACACCCCAAACCTCATAGGCTAGAGGGTGACTTACTTGCAATAAACAATTAGATTTTTGTTTTAAAACATATCTACTAATAAAATGCGGAATAAAATTTGTATAAAAACTTCAATAAATCTCTCTTAATAAAATTTAAAAATACTCTTTCAGTACAAAAAAACAAATCTAGACATGTTTAGACTCATATTAGAGTTAACCATTTATTCTAATAATCACTCAGCTACCTGCCCACATGCCATCTAATCTTGACTATCGACACGCTCCTGATCAACATCTGAAAATAAGGAAAACAATAGGGGGTGAGTTCGACAACTCAGTAAGCAAAATCATTATGCTAATGTATATCTCATGAGCCACACTGTAAAACATCTTGAAAGTAAGAGATAGAAATATTTAAAATCTTTCTAAACTGTTGAAAGTTATTTTTGACAATTTCAATAAAACATCTTTATCAATAAAACAGTTTTATCTATATAACATAATACTATAGAAAACCAATTTTATCTATGTAAGAAAATCTCTTTGGCAATAACTATGGGTCACGTTTACCCTCGTGACAGGGTTATGCAGTTGCTACCTAATTTGGGGATCAGCCAACCTAAGCCAATACTATGGGTAGAATCTTCCTTACTAAGGCTTGATCATGTCCAAGTGTGCATTCGGTAAGAATCTACAAAAGAAGCCACTCCGTTTCCAGAATGTTCTCTTTTTTTTTTCATGAAATACATGCATAAATCTTGAATAACAATAAATACCAAAATCTTTGATTTCAATCAATGAAAACATCATATAAAATCATTGGACATATAAATAGGCTCATGTTTACACATTTCATGCTATAATCTTTAGCAATTTTATCAGAAACATAATGCATATAAAACGCCGAGGGTTTTTAATAAATCATGCAATTTCTCAAATATCACCTCGGTATTTTAGAAAAATCTAGTATAATAACCCCACTTACATGGATCTTCAAGCAAATAAGCCTCTGACTTAGCACCTATCAATACAAAATTTAACGTATTATAATACGCTCAAACGGAAACACAAATGAAACTCTAAATTTTCCCAACAGGATTAGATCCGAAATTCACTAGTCAGATTCTAAAATATATCTTACCCATCTCGAATTTCCCTAAAATCCCCTAATTAAACTATGTTCTTCCCTAGGATGTTAACTATACATGTGTAAAAGTTCATATCCAAATCCATTGTACAACTCAGTCAATAAAATCAACATTTACCTCTGTTCATGGAATCAAACTATACCCTGAATAATTCGGTACTCATCACTTCCAAAATTCATAAAGATCTATTACGATATCCAAAAATCCCGAAATCTATACCAAAGATTTAAGTATGGGTTATACAAATACTCATAAATTTTCATTCCGAAATTCAACTCCTATCTATGTCATTCGGTCCAAAATTCCAATCTGTATCAATGAATCTTTCTCAGCAAATTCCGATCTAAGCTTAACTTCAGGATTTTCAAAACTATACAAATATATCTCCAAAAATTCCGAAACTTTAAATATTTCCTTATGTAGATGTCTAGTACGCAATATCTAAAAAGCATAATTTTTCGATGTCTACAGTCGGATATAAAAATATAATTTAATCTACTACTCAGATCAAGAACCCGGATTTTCCTTAAACAAATCTTTAACCCAAATTTCAATTACTCCAAGAAACCCATTAAAACTATTTCAAAAATCTTGAAATAATTAGGGATAGATCTAGACACCCTATGGTATGATCTCTCATAAAAAGAATATAAATATAATATCAAGAAATTCGAAATACCTCAAGTTGCTTCAAGAATTTTCGGCTAGATTGTTGAAAGCAAGAAAACCCTTTTTTTTCCTCTTGTTGGTGTAAAATCAATGTGTGTTAAAATTAAAACCAATGTGTAAATCTATATATAAACTCACATTAGTAATAGACTCCCTTTTGAACTCTAAAACTTTAATTTTAAATAATCATAAAATCTTTCAAATTTTAAAAAAGGTTTGACTAGGTCAAAGATAAAAATTCAACTATTTTAAATGAATTAAATTCAAATTTCAAATTTAAAGAAAATATTTCAAATATCAAATAACAAATTCAAATAAATTTTAAAATAGAAATCTTGGGTGTTACAATCTTAGTTACCCAAAAAAAGAAACCAAAGACCGCACAACTAATTTGGTACACTAAAATTTTTATATGTAATAATTTTATTTTCAGTATTTTGTGTTTTGTATCATTTATTCTTATGCTTAGAAACACCTGCTGCTAAAAATTTAGAAAATATTTTCAAAATTTTAAAAATATTTTGGATATTGAAGTTTATTGGAGTTTGTGAAAAATTATGAAAATTTTGGAGTGTGTAAAAATTAAAATTTTTTTAGTGTGTTTGGTTTGTTTGAAGTTTTGATACTCCAAAATATCAAGAAAATAAACGCCAGTGTATTTGAAAACACTTTTTTTAAGTTTTTCTGTTGTACCTTTTTTTTTTTTGAAGTTTTTCTGTTACTAAAAATAGTTAAAATTTCTATTTAAGGCATTTCATTTTACAAGAGAATAGTGGTAGCCTAAAATAAAATAAAAAATAAAAATAATAAGGAAAAAAACGGGAGCCTTAAATTAATCGCAGTTGTTGGCAATGCACAGCGTAAAGTCTCTGGCCTACTGTATAGCCTACCGTCAAGGGCCCGGCAAACGGAAGCACAGGCGGAGGGAGGGGGGCGAACCGGGGCCATTGCCCCGGTTGGCTCCCCCCAAAAAAAATTTTTACATGGCCTTTTTTTATTTTTTTATTAGGTCTGCCCCCCTTGGCCAACTAAAAATTAAATTCGCCCCCTTGCCTGCCTAGATGAATCAGCCCGCCTCCCTTAATTAAGGCCTAAGCAGCCTAGTACCTCAAAATCAAACTAAAAGAATAAGCAAAGAGATATTTATTTGTGTCAAAACTTGAAATCCTACCTTAACTTGTTGACGTTGTCGTGAATTTTGCGACGAATATTTCCTATACTTCTCCTGAGTTCTGATAATCGTTGTGTGTTGTAATCATTGAAATAAATGTTTTCGCTATTCTAGTGCTGCTTTTCTTTTTGTTCTTTTGCCTTTTATGTTGGACTTGGTTGAGAATTTGGATATCACAAATACTGAGAAAATGGGTGGTGTGCTCTTGTTGGATAAGTGATAATTCAATTATTCAAGTGTGTTGCGTGTCTATATTTACCTACTAGAGAATCATTGTTTATATCATTTTATTGTCACTATCATCATCTAATTTTACATGTCTGACTTCTCCACATTTTATGAAAATCCAAAGTTGAGGTAAGACTCATTTTCATCTCTCTTTTATTTGTTTAGGTCTGATTTTTCATAGCTCATGAGATTAACTTGTTTTTAATTGTCTTTCACTAAAGGTGGAACTTCTTTTCCATTGTAATTTGTGACGTTTGGATCAAGTTATAGATATATTTCTTCAAAATTTTAGCCATTAATTTAGCCAGGTAATGAGCATTTTGAACTACAATTTTTTTTTTCTCATTTTGTAAGGGGAGTAGAATAGTTATTTGGATGTTAAAATTGAACTTTTTGTCCAAATTTTTTTCTATTATCATTTACCAAGTATGTATTCCACCTTGCAATTTCGGGTTATTTTATTGTTGATAGAGATTCCACTACTGAGAAGCTCGTGTTCAATAGTACTGTCACACTAAAAAACAGTTATAGCAAGGGTGAAAAGTATCTTTATGCCCTTGGAACTTGGATTCTTTTTTAACTTTGATCATTTGGCTTCTTTTTCCAATATACTTCGTTTTGCTATTGTTTCTTTCAAGAATAATAGAAACACAGTAATCGTTTATTTTTCTCATTTATGTGTTATGTTTTCTTTTTACAGATCCCAACAAATTCAGCAGGACTTTTTGAGCATAGGGCACATCATTTCTGGCAACAAAAGTAAGTACTTCATTTATGGAAGTAAAGAGTTATATTGCTGAAAATACTTTGTTTCATTTATGTGTTTTGTTTTACAAAGAATATATATATAAATATTTTGTTTGTGTGATTAGTTGGTGCTCTATTGGTATCTTGAACAACAAGAATTTAATCTTTAATGTCACTTTTGAGTATCAGCAAATAGTACGGTACGTGTATTTCAATTTTTTTTAGTCCTTAATTTTTTATATTTATAGTGTTAAGACATTTTTTTGCCTTACGTAGAATTTTTTTTTGTCATTTTTCCTTGAGAGTTTGCCCCTCATTGATTGGGTTTCTGGCTCCGCCATTGAACGGAAGTCAGATCTGCTCAAGGCACCACCAGCCCTTGGCACAACAGTCATCTCTGCGTCCCTGCGAGTCAGCACCTCCGAAAGAAACAGAGGACTTCATCCAGTGACTCCGCGATCGCCCTTTGAACGATTAGAATAAGGTAAAGCTTGAAGATAAGTTTTATACTCTATTAATTTCTCAGTCCCTCTAGTTGGGTGGGCGTCGGCCGGTCTTTCGACCAGATCCCCCTAAAACCGTACATGCGAGTCTCCCCGCATGTTTCAATACACTATGAGAGTAGGGAAGATAACATCCCACAATTCCATAGAAGGAATTAAGCAAGGGCTGACAGTATTTATTCGAGTGCTATTCAGGGGAGCTGTAGAAAGAACATATCCCGACATGAAGCCCGCACATACTTCTAATGCCAGGAGAGCGTCTAATCAGTCCCCGTTAACTCTTCCTGTAACAACCCATTCTGTAACAAATTATGAAAAATAAAAGATAAAATAATGTTAATAAGGGATTTCTTTTAAGTTTAATCTGATTATTTTTAATTGTGGGTTGGTGGAGATCGTCATGGTTGAGTTAAAACGAGGTTTTGAAAACTTGGACGTCAAAAACCGAACCAGTGACATAGACAGGAACAGTGAGTTTGTGAGTGTTGTCGTCCTCGCCAGAAGCTGAGTCTGGGAACCTAAAAGAGGTGCATGCAACCAGTGGCGGAGCTAGAAACCCAATCAATGGGGGGCAAACTCTTAAGGAAAAATGACAAAAAAAAAATTACGACGTAAGGCAAAAAAATGTCTTAACACTATAAATATAAAAAAATTAAGGACTAAAAATACTAAAAAATTTGAAATACACGTACCGTACTATTTGCTGATATTGAGAGGTGACAATAAAGATTAAATTCTTGTTGTTCAAGATACCAATAGAGCACCAAATAATCACACAAACAAAGTATTTTTATATATATTCTTTGTAAAACAAAACATATAAATGAAACAAAGTATTTTCAGCAATATAACTCTTTACTTCCATAAATGAAGTACTTACTTTTGTTGCCAGAAATGATGTGCCCTATGCTCAAAAAGTCCTTCTGAATTTGTTGGGATCTGTAAAAAGAAAACATAACACATAAATGACAAAAATAAACGATTATTGTGTTTCTATTATTCTTGAAAGAAACAATAGGAAAACGAAGCATATTGGAAAAAGAAGCCAAATGATCTAAAGTTAAAAAAGAATCCAAGTTCCAAGGGCATAAAAATACTTCTCACCCTTGCTATAGCAGTTTTTTAGTATGACAGTACTATTGAACACGAGCTTCTCAGGAGTGAAATCTCTATCAACAATAAAATAACCCGAAATTACAAGGTGGAATACATACTTGGTAAATGATAATAGAAAAAAAATTTGGACAAAAAATTCAATTTTAACATTCAAATAATTATTCTACTCCCCTTACAAAATGAGAGAACAAAAAAATCGTAATTCAAAATGCTTATTACCTGGCTAAATTAATAGCTAAAATTTTGAAGAAATATATCTATAACTTGAACTAAACGTCACAAATTACAATGGAAAATAAGTTTCACCTTTAGATAAAGACAATTATAAACAAGTTAATCTCATGAGCTATGAAAAATCAGACATAAACAAACAAAAGAGAGATGAAAATGAGTCTTACCTCAACTTTGAATTTTCATAAAATGTGGAGAAGTCAGACATGTAAAATTAAATGATGATAGTGACAATAAAATGATATAATCAATGATTCTCTAGTAGGTAAAGATAGACACGCAACACACTTGAATAATTGAATTATCACTTATCCAACAAGAGCACACCATCCCATTTCTCAGCATTTGTGATATCCAAATTTTCAACCAAGTCCAACATAAAAGGCAAAAGAACAAAAAGAAAAGCAGCACTAGAATAGCGAAAACATCTATTTCAAATATTACAACACACAACGATTACCAGGACTCAGGAGAAGTATATGAAATATTCGTAGTAAATTTCACGACAACGTCAACAAGTTAAGGTAGGATTTCAAGTTTTGACACAAATAAATATCTCCTTGCTTATTCTTTTAGTTTGATTTTGAGGTACTAGGCTGTTTGGGCCTTAATTAAGGAGGGCGGGCGGGCTGATTCATCTAGGCAGGTAAGGGGGCGAGTTTAATTTTTAGTTGGCCTAGAGGGCAGACCTAATAAAAATAAAAAATAAAAAATAAATGACATGTAAAAAAAAATTTTGGGGGAGCCAATGGCCCCGGTTGGCCCCCCCTCCCTCCGCCTGTGCATGCAACTCGCCGGCACTGCGCATCTACTTCCTCTTTATTTTGCTTTTTTTTTAGTAATGTTTCTAAACTATAAGAAAGTCGATGACTTTGATCGCAGCTAATCATAATTGAATCTCAGCCTTCAGGATCAAATTTTGACGACAACTGTAGGGAGAGAGATAGAAAGAGACAGAGAGCAATGGCTGTGTAAGTTCCTCCCGAAGCTTTTCAATGTTGGTTTTTCTTGAATTGGGCCAGATAGGATGTATGTGTCTCTGTGAGATACGATTTGGCTTAGTTTAGTTAGCTTTTCGGTTTTTCAGGAACCAATATAGGAAAAGAGATCTTTAGGATTCTTTTTGTGTGCTTGTGTTTTTAGAGCTAACAAATGGAGTGCAAGTCTTTTATTTGTCGAATCTCGATTGTAATGTCCATAAGAGAGGAAGATGTATGTATTCTGATTTGGGAAAATTTTGATGCTTGCACAGTGTTTCCTCAGCTCCTGGGAAGGTCTTGTTGACTGGGGGTTACCTTATTCTGGAGAGGCCAAATGCAGGGCTTGTACTCAGTACAAATGCACGGTTTTTTGCCATTGTGAAACCGCTTTACGAGGATGTCAAGCCCGACAGCTGGGCTTGGGTGAGTATTTCTTCTGTCTTCGTCCTTTGTTGACTCAGTTTGATGTCTTAGTGTTCATTTTCTTGTTTATTCTTGCTTCCAATTTTCTTGTTCGTAATTGATGGAGGTGACATTTCTTGTTCTCGTTCAAAATTTGCGATATTCTTTTTAATGCGCGAATATTTTGTGCTATGTTGAGGGAGTAAAGTTGGAAATGAGAGCAAGTAGTGTGGTAGACAAGCTCTCTGCTTGAACAGCTAACCATGGAGAGTGTTTCTGAGAGTGCGTAAGTTCATTCCAAAATCAATAATTGAGTTCGCTGGAGTTCTTAGATGGGCAAGCATGCTACCTTAATAGAGAGTTGTTGACCTAGTCAGACTTTCTTGAGCTTTGTCTCTTGTGGTGAAAAATCTTTCTGCTGAAGTTCTTTCTTTTGTTATCTTTCAATACTCTGACACGCTAACTGAGGTGGTGTTGACATCTCTTATGGATGGTGAAATAGGGCTGTATCTAAGGTGGGAGGTTCTGTGAGAGAGTAGAAAAATTTGAATTGAGACATGGTCAAAGCAGTTTACTAGTGGGCAACTATGAAAGCCAACTATTGTCTGACTGCCTGACTTAGTGGGGATGCAACTTGATATGCAAGTTTACGGTAACATGTATTTGTTTCTCGAGAGTTATAACCATGACTGACCTTGGTTAATTAACTTCTATGTTGTGATAAAAGCTACCAATGTGAGGTAAGTTGCAGATATACCGAATTGGGTCAGATGCAGGTCATATGCTGGGTATATGAAATATAGTGATTCTCTGTCTAAGAGCGTCATTGTTTTCACATCTGCCGCTATCTCCATGTGTTTTTAATTGGATTTATTTTGTGCTTTGTGTTGACCAACAGTATTGTTGAGTCATTATGATTTGTATGTCATTTTCAGGCATGGACAGATGTGAAATTAACATCTCCTCAGCTTTCCAGAGAGAGCTTGTATAAATTGGGACTGAAAAACTTCACCATTGAGTGTGATTCTTCAAGGCAAGTTTATGTTATTATGTCACTTGTGTGTGTTTAGCAGTAAATCTTCTTCAATTATTTGAATAGGCTTTAAGCTTTCTTCAATTTCATTTACATCCCTTAATTTTGGCAATTGAACTGTATATCTTTATCTCGACTTCTCTCTCTCTCTCTCTCTCTCTCGCTTCTTTGGGGTATCATTTTCTATACTCTCTATTGCTTGTTCCCTATATTTGCTTTCAGCGACATTATCAATTTTTCTATACAACAAAATTGCTTTCATTTGGAAAACATTATAGAGAAAGCTAGCTTGCTCCAAGGATGCTTACTTTAAGTGTTCTTGTTTTTCATGCTTCCTGAATCATGGTCAAAGATAAGAAGAGGCATATGGTCAAGTTAATTGTTGAAGTGATGCTTACTGTCTTGGCTTAAAACTGCAGTGAGTCAAGGAACCCTTTTGTGGAACATGCAGTGCAATACGCTGTGACTGCTGCGCATGCAACATTTGACAAGAATAAGAAAGAGTGGTTACACAAGCTACTTTTACAAGGTAATGTTTGATGCTTCAAATGTTTCTTAATCAATTTAAAGTTTAAGCCTAATATTTTTACTGATTAATCATGCAGGTCTTGATATCACAATTTTAGGTGCCAATGAATTCTATTCATATCGGAATCAGGTCTTTTACCAATCTTTTGTTTTTTGTTTTTTTACTTTTCAATGTCTATCATTTTTTAGTGGCAACCTTTTTTCTTTTAATAAAATTTTTCATTCTAGTTACCCAAAAAAATTAAAGTTACCTATAAACAAACTTTTTCATTCTTGTTCTTTGTAAAAATTTCAATTAAAGGTTCATCTTCTTCATGCATTGCTCTAGAAATTCCATACCATTCTTGTTTTGGTGAAGTGCAGTAATGTTCTAATTAAGCTTGTCCTTCAAGTAGGAGTTGCTCCAACTTTAAGTGCTTTGATTTATTCTCTATGCCAAAGTTTTAGTTCGAGATGTTTGTGGCTTGTATCTTCTTTCATAGATTGAAGCGCGTGGACTTCCTTTGACACCAGAGGCTTTAGCTGCCCTTCCACCTTTTACATCGATTACCTTCAACATAGGGGATTCAAATGCAGAGAATTGCAAGCCTGAAGTTGCAAAAACTGGATTGGGTTCGTCAGCGGCAATGACAACTGCTGTTGTTGCTGCTTTACTTCATTACCTGGGAGTTGTTAATCTTTCCTCAATTGAAGATCAGCAACAAGAAATGAAAGGCCCTACAGATCTTGATGTGGTACATATGATAGCTCAAACTGCTCACTGTATTGCACAAGGGAAAGTTGGTAGTGGATTTGATGTCAGTTCTGCTGTTTATGGCAGTCAACGTTATGTCCGGTTTTCACCAGAAGTGATTTCTTCTGCTCAGGTCTCTCTGTCTCTCTATCTCTCTATATTTGTTCGTGGTTGTGTACGTCTCATGGACAGTCATGCTTTTGAAGGAGAAACTACATGGCTTTCGTCCAGATTCCACATTTGAGGAGAATTGTCGAGCCTATATGTAATTTAGGCTGCCTTTTACCTGTTTTACACTAACACTTAGAATAAGCATACGCTGCCCTATCGTTTACCATTCCAAACTGAATTTGTTTGACCACTTACAATGAAAATGTGCTGTGTATAGGAGTCTAAGTGGCCATGTGCTAAACTGTGAATAATCCTCTCAAGGAGCAGTTAAGCTTTCCTATCCTTTTTTAATGTTTGTACACCTATGCCATTAGGATTTCTTCTAATACAGAGGTCAATTGAATGTTGATGGTTTCGTTAACATTCATGAGGCTATGACCATCAAGACTGACTCAAAAGGTCATATTAGTTTGGTAATGCCTTAGTCTCTGCCAGTCCTACATATTTTATTGGCCAATCAATGAACATTTATTCATTCATATTCTGCGAAACATTGTGGTGAATACCTGAAGGCAGGGTTTAAAAAATGTTGTATCCATGATATCGCATTTGCAACTCAAATTGAAAATTTTGATAGAAGAGCATATCATCTTCACAGTGACTCCATGTTTCCATTAGAATGGAGGATTGAATCATATAAAATATCAGCTCTAGTGAGTTCTTGTCTTCACTTATCTGAAAGGGTTGGTAGTCAATTTTTTGCTATTCCTTCGGTACCGTAAAGTAGTCCCATGCCCCCCACCCTCTCCCCTCCTCTCTCTGTCCCCAAAAAGGATGAAAAAGAGAGAAATAGAAAACAAAGAAAGAAAGAAATAATAGAAGTAATGTCCAGATGAGCTTGCTTAGGTCACTGCAGCTGAGTGTTTGATGAAATCCTCTCACCATTGAACTTATTTGTTTCAAAATATATGGTTCTCTATTCTTCTACACAACTTTACTTCTAGATTTCGAGAAATGTATTCAAATTTTTGAAAACTATCATAACCTGTTTCTATGGAACATTGCAGATTACAGCAAAAGGATTGTCTTTACAAGAAGTCATTGTAGACGTTTTGAAAGGGGAATGGGACCATGAGAGGAAAAAGTTTTCCTTGCCACCATTGATGACCCTTGTAAGAATTCTAAAATTTACAATATGTTGGAACTTGTGTATTTGCAAAGTTATGCCATGCTTCTGGATATTATGAGGACTAATAAATTAACTACCAAAATGTCATTTTCCCCCCTGGCTTAATACGCAACTTAACATGAATTTTGTCTGTTGTGTCAATTTTCACCTTTTATTCTTCCCGACTGAACTTGGCCTTTATCCAGGGGTTATCATTTCTTAGGATTTTTCTGACTGTATCTTATGAGATCCAAATTCTAGCTTCTATTAGTCTCTTCCTACATTAGGGTTGTTGATCTTTTGAATTGTTTATTGAATTTCCATGTTTGATAAAGCACGGTACTGGATAAGAATTTACAAACTTTTTTTTATTACATGAAGATCTTAGGAAGGAAAGGTAGCTACCTGTAGAGGCTTTTTTATTGGAAAGATGGAACAATATCATCGATAATTATTCTTTGTCAGCAAAGAAAATATAGATACCTGTTTACAGAGTTTATAGTTCAATTGGAGATTTTTCAGGTGCAGTGGGTTTTGATTTTGTGATGTTTAGAGTGTGTGCAGGGTGTTGATTTGTCAAAGAAGCTTTTTTTCCATGTGAAGTACAAGTTAAGAGCAAATATGTTTGAAGAATAACATCATAGATGGTCAACTAAGAGAGTAACGAAGAACTGGTCCACGAACCAGTACTGTTTTCAATCATTTCTTGTTTATGTTTTCATGTTTTGTTTACCTTAAACATTGGTATATTCTCAGCAATACTCATGTGTATCTGTAAAGACATCAAAGCACTTCACTCGAGAAAAGACATCACAGCAGTCTGCTCTTATTGATTAGTGTGCTTCCCGCAGCTTCTAGGAGAACCAGGAGCTGGAGGATCATCCACACCATCAATGGTAGGTGCTGTGAAAAAGTGGCAGAAGTCTGACCCTCAGAAATCCCTAGATACATGGACAAAGTTGTCCATGGCGAATTCTTCACTTGAAGTACAACTCAATATGCTAAGCAAACTTGCAGAAGAACACTGGGATGCATATCAATGCATCATAAACAACTGCAGCAGGCTCAGGTCGGACAAGGTAATTTTTTAGCTCACTTTTCATGCATCTGCCACATTTCATGGTGATTCTGTTACAATGAGAATATCTTATTGAAGTTTTTGTTTCCCTTGGGAGTTTGGTATAAATAGGTAGACAGTGTTTCTTGGGTCTCCACGTCAAGTAAAAATCGTTTCTATTATTTGATGATGCATGGTTTATTTAGAGGTTCATTTCCTTGTGGACTGCCTGAACTTTGGCTGGTGTTCATTGGCAAAGGAAACACGAATATCCAAGGTCTGAAATGTGCGCTTATATTTTGTACCTGACTTGCCTCTACATTTTGTCCTTCAAGTATTTCCATGTTAAGAGATCTACATAAAAGAAAAAGAAAAGGTCATTTTCAAATATTTGTCTGCCAAAAAGCAGTGTTCTAGGTGGGATCCTAGGAATATATCCTTAAGCTCCTTTATTGAACGTTTGAACTATTTGCCAGATTCAGCAAAAAAAAAAGAACTATTTGCCATATTTGCATGTCTACTGTAAGCAATATAAAGTTGATATTTGCATACTGTTGGTATATATACTGGAAAGTTTGGAGAAATAGAAAGATGAAGGTTCTTTAATTGAACTACCAATACAGTTATGTATACTTCTTTTCTCTGAATATCAAACATAATGTTGGAAAAAGGTTTGTTTGTTTTCCTGCATTATTGCAATTAGCGGTCATGTCCTGTTGTACTCACTATTGGATTTTTGTTTTTTGTTTTCAACCCTAGAATGTTCTCGGTCAACACCTGTAAAAGAAAACCACAAAAAGGACATAGTTTTGAACTATTATCATCGGATTTACATTTACCTTATGGAAAAACAAAGTACTGTATTTGGAATCAGATACAAATACACACTATGCAAGTCGGGGCTCATGATTGTTCGTGAAACAAGTATAGCTTGACCGTCCTTTCACATTAATATATCTGTAAAACTAGGTACAGGGTCTGTTTTTGGTGAGTCATGTTCGACTTGTTTAGATCCCTCTCTATTTAAGCTGTAAATTTGCTTGTTTTAGCTTTCTACTTTTCTTTTGGTTTTAATTGTTTTTTAAATTTTGCTTATAAAAAAAATGTTTTTAAAAATTTTATTTGACTTAAAATATTTCTTAAGCAGTGGCTGGAGCAAGCTTCTGAACCAAATCAAAAAGCAGTTGTTAAAGCGTTGTTAGGAGCAAGAGATGCTATGCTGCTGGGGATCAGATACCACATGCGCCTAATGGGTGAGGCTGCGGGTGTTCCGGTAGATTTTTCCTCTTTGATTTGATGCTTGCTTCTTATTCTTCTTGTCATTTTTACTTTATTGCTCCATATAGAATGTGTGTTAAGGTGGGGAGTTCAAATAACAAGCATGAAATACCATCTAATCCTTTTTCTTTTTTGTGAATATAAGTGATGTTGATATTCAAGGCTATTGAAAGGGCTGTGGTCACTGCTATAATGAACTAATCTTCCTAGCTGATGGATAGTAAATGTATTCATCTTCTTTTGGGGACTTTCCAATCGACGCATGCACCTTAGTATCTGTTCCACCTAGACTCTGTTTCATTCATTGGGTTGAGAAAAGATGGATTCTGTCAGTGATACTGTGGCTTGTTCATATCAAATTTCTTGAGACATTCCATCCATGCTTTGTTTATCCTTGAGATTTTTTCCTTTAATCTTTTGGTAGCTAAACATTCGATTGTGTTTGGATTAGGGGTGAGAAAACTGAGCTTGAAGCTTTCATAAAATGGCGACTTAATAGCTTAGCTGAGTTGACAGTATTTTTAACTTGAATGGGCTCAATGTGAATTGTCACCATCACTAGGTGAACTTTAATTGCAATTTGCTTACAAGGAAACAATCAATTACCTGAGAAATGGAATGATGTTTGCAAATTAGGTATTGGGTTAATGAGAAAGAGAAAAAAACGAGTTTGGGTAGTGGAAAGAGCAACACATGCAAATGTGAATGTCTCCAGCAGCTTAAAGTAATCTCAATCCAAGGTTGTGTTCCTCTGGTGCTTTGTGGGGAAGCCATTGAGGCTGCTGCTACAATTAGAGGTTGTTTTTGGAAAAGATGACCATACTTGCCAAAAAGATGATGGAGTCTCCTGCATTGAAGTGGCTCATTTTTTGCTTGGGCTGCAGACATGGAAGAGTCTTTTGCACATGTTTGCTGCGGCTCATTCGTTGTAATGTTAGCATTTACAGGATAGGTATCCTATAACAGGAGCCATGTTAGCTATTTCTCATTGGGCAACTGATTATTAGGCAAGTCAGGGTTCTGAAACCTTTCAAAATATTAGCGACTGAATTAATTCAACTGATAGTTTAGGGACAATAATTCATAGATAAAGCATTTCATAGGAGCCTTGCTTTCTTCTTTGGTTGGTGCGGCAATCAAGCTTGCCTTCAGATAGTGTAGAAGTGAAAAAGTCTAGGATCTCTTCTCAGGTGAGTGGCTACGTTTTAGGATAGTCTGGCTGCTTGATTATGCAATTGGCCTCAGCATGGAAGGAAAGGTATTCGATAGTTTTTGGGGCCAAGGCCTTGTTCTGGTTAGTAGAATGTGCATCTTTAGTTTCAGGCTTAAGTGAGAGAGTACCGCTGTTGTTGTTTGAGCATAATCCCGGGATCTGCTTATAATCATTTTGTTGGCTCCTGTTGGTACAGAGCCTCTATGCTGTTGGCTTTATCCTGCCTCGTAGAGGGTCCTTCAGCTAATCTTTGTTCTAACCGAGGCCAAACTCCTGGAGTGCAACCAATGTATGATTGCAACAATATGCCCTAGACCCCCAACTAGTAGTTTGACTAGGAACACAGAGCACTCAAGGTTAGTGAGCCATAACTCAAGGTGATGAGAAGGTTGTAGGACTTTGAAGAGAGATGCTGAGCTTCTACCATTTCCATCCAACCTATATGAGGTGCCAATCTTGATCTCACTTGGTGTTTCACTTCCCGATGGTTATTGACTCAACAGTGTTTCATGCTTTAGTTGGTGGTCCCTCCCTTGAACTATTTAATCAAGTAATTTGATATTGGAAGAGCCTTTGCTTTATTTTACTAGGTTGGCTCTTTTCACTTGTCCCATTCTCATGTCCATTGATTGATCACAAGAACACATCCAGCAAGGGTATGGTTGGGATGTATTAAAAGGAGATCTGGTCTCCCGTTGAATGAAATTGCTAAATAAGGAGAGAGATACAAGTAGTGAAGCTGGATGCTAGAAGCCATTTCAGACATTGTGAGATAGCTCAGGAGTAAAATGTTGCCACAATCTCAGTGGTCTTTGCTACCAACGACTCACAAGACAAGTGCATGATCAACTTTGCTTGTTCTTTCATTCAACACTTTTCCTATGGGCTTGCTAGGCAAGCTACGTTGATCTGTCTTTAGCTTTGATTAGTTATGCTTGGAAGCTCCGACAAGCCCTACAGTCTCTTGTTGCCTCAATTCCACCAAGAATTTAGAGGCTACAGAGAACTGAATTAGGGCCCAAAATTATTGTGACAAACATCAGGCAGAAATTACTGTCGCGTAGAATGATCTGAATCGGGTAAGAACAGGTACTGTTATCTTTTTTTTTTTGATAAGTGGAACAGGTACTGTTATCTTAATATCTGTCCAGGGTATATATGCTAAATTCAATGTTCAACTGCATAACTGCAGACAAACCAACAAGTCAAGCTGAGTGCTAGGTTGTTCAGGATTGGTTGTCATCAGAGTTTGTAGTGCCTTCACTGTATGTGCAATGGTTAACTAGGTTTCCATATTTGCAGATTGAACCTGAATCACAAACTCAGCTTTTGAACGCTACAATGAACATGGAAGGAGTTTTGTTGGCTGGAGTCCCTGGAGCTGGTGGCTTCGATGCAATCTTCGCAGTTACCTTGGGGGATTCTGGCAGCAATGTCACCAAAATGTGGAGCTCAGTCAATGTTTTGGCCTTGCTAGTTAGAGAAGATCCTCGTGGTGTTTCTTTAGAAAAAGAAGATCCACGAACCACTGGAATTACAGCAGCTGTTTATTCAGTCCATATTGAATAAGCTCAAATTTGTAAACCAGCATAAAAAAAGAAGGCACGTCTCTTTGTTTTTGCTTTTTCCTTTTATGCTAAGGCAGAAGTAAAGGGACCTTAAAAGGGAAAGAAAAGTAGGTGTATCCTGTTGTAATTTCCGTGAACAATGTGCAATAAAGTTTCTTCTGAGCTTGTGCAATAAATTTCTTTTTCTCAAAATCTCGCTCTTAGGACTCCCATCCAGACAGGTGATTTTCTTGATCTTGGTATACATGACATCTCCTGTCTATTTATTATACTCTGCTATCATTGAATTCAATTATTGTGGAGAACATTCAAGATGTTGAGAGAGAAAGAAATTTCCCCGTGAATCATTAGACTGGGACTGGAAAAACTGATCCATTTCACCAGTAATCGCTACAAGAGCAAGTTCCATTCACGAAATGGTGGAACCGGTACCGGTCTCTTACAATAATCGCTCGTTCATAAATCATGGAAATATATTTGGTGTATGTGTGGCAGTCACTACACATCCTGAGGTTTCTAGCTATCCTTATGGGAGACCCCTGAGAAGTATTGATGATTGCAAAAGCAATAGCTAATTTTTGGCTATGACCTCTCAACCTCTGCCTCTTCTCTTCTTCATCTACATCTAGCAATACTTGTGATGTGTCTGGGGAATAGCCTTCAAACTTCAGCTGCCATTCCATCTGATGGATCATCTCGTGAATGCCATCAGATTGAGGGTGAAACATATCTTGTGAAACAAACTGATGGACTTTTCTCTTCACCTCGACTAGGCTGCACCCCGGCGTTTGCATGAGGCCCTTATTAAATATTTCTGTCCGAATCCTGGCCACATCCTTCCACCTTTGCGCTCGTGCATACATATTCGACAGCACCACGTAGTCACCAGGATTATGCGAGTCTAATTCAAATAGATTCTTAGCTGCAATCTCCCCTAGTTCCAAGTTCTCATGAACTTTACAGGCGCTAAGAAGGCTCTGCCACACAACATCATTCGGCTCAATTGGCATGTTCTTGATAAGCTCAAAGGCTTCATTGAGCCTGCCGGCTTGCCCCATGAGATCTACAAGACAACCGTAATGTTGAACTGTTGGTTCAATCCCATGCTCAAATTTCATCCTATTGAAATACTGAAGTCCCTCGTTGACAAGACCAGCATGACTACAAGCACTCAATACTCCCACATAGACAACATTATCTGGTTCAATACCTTTATCGAGCATTTCCGAGAAAACTCTTAAAGCTTCTCTACCATCTCCATGCATAGCAAGCCCCGTGATCATCACAGTGTAGGTGAATTTGTTCTTCTTTGCCATGTTTCGAAAGAGACGCAACCCTTTCTCTAGGCTCCCACATTTTACATACATGTCTATTAACGAAGTTTCTACTATAACATTGAGTCGGGTAATGTTCCTCAAAAGCGATCCATGAGTGCACCTTCCCAAATCAAGAGCACCCAAATGAGTGCAAGCGGAAATCACACTAACCAGTGTGCTTTCTTCAGGCCTCCAATGTCCCTCAAGACTCATGTCCCCAAAAAGTACCAAGCACTCACGCCACAACCCCGAACTAGCATGAGCTCCAATAATAGCACTCCAAGAGGCAACACTCTTTTGATCCATTTGCTTAAAAACAGCACAAGCAAGTTCTATCTCCGCGCACTTGCCATACATGCTGATCAAGCTGTTCTGCACAAAGAAATCAGCTTTAAGTCCAAGCTTGAAGGTATGTCCATGAAGTTGCATTCCTTCCTTAAGTGATGGTAACCGGGCACACGCCTTGAGGAGAGCCGGGTACGTGAAATTGTCAGGTTCAATTCCTCTCTCAAACATCTCATAATGAAGTACTAAAGCTTCCTCAAAGCTAGCATCCTTAACGTGCCCCCTGATCATGGTGTTGAATGCAAAAGTATCCGGGTTCTCTAGTTGCCGGAAAATCGAGCACGCATAGTCCATGCTGCCCCATTCCGACAGAGCACAAGAGGCCACAAGATTGCTCGCGCAGAAGGAATCCCAAAAGAGGCCCAACTTCAGGATTTGGACATGGACTTGTTTGAACTCTTCCATGCTCATGCATCTCTTCAACAGGGACAAACATTCTTTCTCCTTCAACCTCAAGCTGAATTCTGTGTTTTTTGGTGAATCTTTTGGTGGTAACAAGAGAAGGGTTTGGTTAAGGACAGATGTCCTAGTCATCCTGTCCTCCACGAGTCCACACCATGGTATCTCCAATCTGGATTGCTACACTCGGTGAAGCTCTGTTAAGACAGGGCAATATGTGGAATCAGCAATTAATTCAGTGGCCATCGACCAGCGGTTGAAAATATAGGGAGAAAGTGATAGAAAATGAGCATACACCGGTAGATTGAAACTAAGGTTTCTGATCTTTGAAGGATAATCGGAGATGGGTAAAGAATTCCAGCCAGAAAAACCGTGTCAGATTATGGGACAAGTAGATTCTGGATAAGATAATGCCGGGGTCATTTGGAAAGGGATTGGCTGATTCCTTTTCCGAGTTTGAAAATCTCCGCGCCAGTAGACACTGGTTAACATACTACAATGTTACCTGTATCACATAAATTAGATATGTTTCATCGGTAAAAAAAATTGACACAAATACACCTCTAATTATAAGGGTGTTGACACTTTACATCTTCAACTATTATTTTTGTCACTATGCACCCACCAACTATTGATTTAGATACGTTTCATCTTTTGTTAAAATTTTCAGTCAATTTTGACGAAGGTTGATTTATGTGACATAAAAATACAACTTTTTAGCCAGCGAATTGATAATTTTATCGACATAATTTTCTAAATAGTAACCATTTCTTTAGGGTGAAATCATAATTTTATATGTTAAAAATTTAATTTTCCTTAAAATTGACCGAAAATTTTAACTGAAGGTGCAAAGTGTTTAAAATTAATAGTTGGTGGGTGTATTATAAAGTGACAAAAATAATAGTTAAATGTGTAAAGTATCAAGACCCTCATAGTTATAGGTTGCAGAGTGCATGAAAAATTTCTTCCATTAATTTTAATGAAAAAAGTTTTGAGCCATTTTTCACCGCGTTTATGAAAGTAGATAGCTAGAATAAAAAATTGTTTAGGTAGAATTTTTAACATTGATTTTCCATCAATTAGATATGTTTCAACAGTAAAAAAGAGTTGACATTAATACACTTCTAATTATAAGGGTCTTGGAACTTTATTACTCAAACTATTATTTTTATCACTTTGCACCTACTAACTATTGATTTAAACACGTCATTTGTTGAAATTTTCAGTCAAATTTGACGAAAATTGATTTACTTGACATAAAATTACAATTTTTTTAGCCAGCAAATTGACAATTTTATCGACATAATTTTCTAAATAGTGACCATTTTTAGGGTGAAATCATAATTTTATATGTTAAAATTTTAATTTTCCTTAAAATTGATCGAAAATTGTAACGAAATGTGCAAAATATTTAAAATTAATAGTTGGTGTGTATCCTAAAATGACAAAAGTAATAATTTAAGATGCAAAGTATCAATACTCTCATAGTTGGAGGGTGCGAAGTATATAAAAAAATTTACATTGATTTTAAGGGAAAAAAAAAATTGAGTCATTTTTTGCGGGTTTATAAAAGTAGATAGCTAGAATAAAGAAAATTGTTTAGGTAGAATTTTTAAACATTGATTCTAGAGTTTTGAGGTATTTTTATAAGGTTTGTAAAACTTTAGTGATAAGATTGCTTTTTGATACGCACTAATGATTAAATTGAAAATAAATATACATAATCAACGAATCATAATTAATATTTAGATTTAAAAAGAAAAATGAATAAAAACTATAGGGGTGGAGGGCTGGTTCCCTTCGATCTAGCTAAATTCGGTGGCCAAACTAGATCCATCCGAGCTCGGTGCATATAAGCGAGGTACAACAATTTTTCCTCGTTACCAGATTCCATAATTTTTTTTAGATGACATAATGTTAATGTTTGTGGAACCATATTTTTGAAAAAAGAATAAAAAATGAACACTAGTGTTTTCCTGCTTTTAGCAACGGTTTTTTAGCAACGTTTTTAAAAACGCTGGTGTTTCCCACTTTTAGCAGCGTTTTTTAAAAATGCTGGTGTTTCCCTTTTTTAGCAGCGGTTTTTTAGCGGCGTTTTTATAAATGCTCGTGTTTCCCTATTTTATCCACGGTTTTTTAGCAGCGTTTTTAAAAACGCTTGCGTTTCTCGCTTTTAGCAGCGGTTTTTTAGCAGCGGTTTTCAAAACGCTGGTGTTTCCCTACCTTTTAGCAGCGGTTTTTTAGTGACGTTTTTAAAAACGCTGGCGTTTTCCCGCTTTTAACAACGGTTTTTTAGCAGTGTTTTTAAAAACGCTGGTGTTTCTCCTGATTTCCTGTCACGCCCCAAAAATCAACATTTGAAATTTTCATTAAAACAACTTTGAGACATCATTTCCTTTATTCTAAATAAAAACATCATCAAAACTTCAATGCTTTAAAACATAAACTTGTACAATTTTCAAAACAATACTACTCCCGCCCGCATGCCATCTAAGTATCATCCTTGTCACGTTCTTCAAAAATCTCTGAAAGTGGGGAAAATAATAACGGAGTGAGTTCGACAACTCAGTAAGCAGAGAATAAAAAAAATATTTTTTTTTCTTTGCAAATAATACTCAATTCAGTGACCAGAAATACAGAAAATAAAATAGCTTTTCAGAAAATCCCCTTGACATCAACAGTAAGCCACATTGACCCCTGTGGCAGGGTTGTGCAACGACTTAACCGGCGGCCAAACCGAATTAAGCCAACAGAAAGTGGAGTTTGCCCTACTAAGACTTAGCCACGTATGCTAAGTGTGCACTAGGGAGAAACCCACACAGAAACCAATCCGAAGAATGGGCGCACCAGTAATCAGTAATGAGTTGGTACCAACAGCAGCAGTAATCAGTAATCAGTAACAGAACATCGCCTCGGGGTTTGAAAATAGTATAATATATAATAACAGAATTCAGATTTCAAAATCAGAAATGATGTTCAGCAGAATGCATAATCTTTGATAAATAATTCAGAACAGTCATATAAACAATCTCAGTATGTCTTTTAAAATTCCACATTTGTTTTCAGAATAACATAAACTTGCAATAAAATATTTTCCACAAAATCTTTTATGAAAACGTGTTCATAATTTTTAAAGAAAACAATATAGTAGCTCCGCTTACCCAATTTCCTTCGATAATCGAATCGCCCTAGAAAACACGTACTGCAACGATCCTCAAGAACCGAAGAAAAACGTAAATACCCAACAATGGTTGAATATAGAGAGAGAGAGAGAGAGAGAGAGAGATCTCGAAAATGACTGATGTCGAAATTGAGAGGTGTTAATAATCTCTGAGCAGAAGATCCCCTTTTATAGGCCGAATCAAAGTGTAACAACCCAAAATCGTTGCCCTTTCGAAATCCTCCATTAACCACCATAAATCGCTTGATTTATTGAGAAAACGTTAAGATCCTAACAATGGAGTTGAAAGGCCACGAAAATCAGTCGAAAAGGTGCTAAAACGGATGTGACATTGAAGAGAGAGAGAAAGGAAATTGATGAGAGAGAAACTGAAGGGTTGAAAACGGTGGCTAGGGCATAAGAATCGAGATTCCAAAGTTTGGGGAAGAAGAAGATCAAAACACACCGTTTTACTTAAAAATTCAATTCGGGCAAAACGTGTTTAAATAAAATAAAACCTCAGCAATGCCAACCAAACGCGTGAGGCGCCCCAGTGGTTGAACTACTAATCTCTCTCCTTTAATGCGCAGGTTCGAATCCTCGCATTCCATTTTTTCCGCACAACAATTACTATACATATAAATAAACTACACCGCACCATAACCAACAAACAGGCGCCTAGCCCAGTGGTCTTCCTCTGTTAAAACCCCAGGTTTGGAGTTCGACTCCTGCCTTTGCCAAAACCTTTTTTTTCTTTTTTCTTTTTTTTTAGCTGGGTTCTCACATTTCGAACAACGGTTTTTTAGCAACGTTTTTAAAAAAAATCGCTACTATAAGCGGAGAAACGCCAGTGTTTTTAAAAACGTTGCTAAAAAACCGTTGTTAAAAGCGGGGAAACGCCAGCGTTTTTAAAAACGCTGCTAAAAAATCGCTGCTAAAGCTCTTTTGACTTTTAACAGCGGTCTTTTTAACGGCGGTCATCAAAAGCGCCTCTATAGGTGCCTTTTAGCGGCGCTTTTGGTGACCGCTGTTAAAAACTTTGTTGTCTTTTAACAGCGATCCTTTTAACGATGGTCATCAAAAGCGCCGCTAAAAGGAACCTATAGCGGCGTTAAAAAGACCGCTGTTAAAAGTCAAAAGAGCTTTAGCAGCGGTTTTTTAGTGGCGGTTTTAGAAAGCGCCGCTATAGGTTCCTTTTAGCGGCGTTTTTCACGACCGCCGTTAAAAGGACCGCTGTTAAAAGACGGTTTTTTTTGTAGTGAATTTCGAATTTTTAGGGGTTCCCGACCTCCATCTCCTTGGCTTCGCCCTGCATTGCATCTCAAAACTACAATTAGGTGTACATTTTGCACCTCATGTTAAGATTTTACCGTTAAAATCAATAAAAATTATACACGGGACATGCATAATCTTAACCGTCAATTGTAACATGTGATGCAAACGGTAAAATTATTAATAATTTAGGGTGTAATGTGTCAATTATAGTAGCTTGGGTAATTTGTTTAAATTGCAATAATAAATTGTACTTAAAATGTGAAAATGTAATTTTTCTGAAAAAGAAAGTATTATTTGCAAATTGCATAGATATTTTTTCTAATTAAACTGCATATTTTAAAAATACCTTTTTGGTCCCTGAAATTTTCGCCTTGTTTTTAAATAGTCATTGAATTTTCATAATGGTATTCAAAAGATCCATTTGTTTTAGCAAATCAAATCAGTCAAGTTTTTTATCTATTAGATAATAAGCATGGATTTACTTGGCAAGTCGTGCATAAGTTGTCTTGTAGAAATTCATATGGTATTTCTCACTCAAAATCGAGCTGTGAAGTTGATGTAAATGAAGAATCGGGAGCAATCACAACGAATAAAGCATATCAGGATGACGATGTCATTGACATATTTATAGACTTCCGACAGTTTAACCTTAATCCATTACAGAGGGATGATGTTGCGCTGAACGTTATCAAAGCTTCAGATGCAATTGATCAACGTAAGAAAAGGTTTATAGAAAATAATGACGCTTCGGGGGGGACGAAGTAAAAATAGAAGAGAATAGCAAAGAAAGCAACAACGAATTATGTTTGAAAGTTATAGCTAGTCGACTGAGGATGAGGCGTCGAGCAATAACGTGCAAGAATTGGCTTCTAATTAATAATTTCTTTCAAGCATACCTATATAGTTCCTCTACTAATTCTAATGTGCTTTTACTATTAATGTCCCTTTTATCATAAAAGATCTGTTTTGCGGTTAAAGTATTTTAACATGGTTTTTTTTATTATGTGACAACTATCACGATGAAATGAAATGTGGACGGGAATTTTCTTCTATTACTTCTACACAACTGTATGGCTCCAAGACTCAGCCGGCTCTGAGTCCGAGGTCGAGTCCCAGTCCGCGTCCGAGTCTGAGAGCACCATTTCCAAGTCTGCATGCCTCCATGAGTCAAGGCATACAAGCTTATCAAAGTAGTTGTGCATATAAGAAATTTTTCTTACTTCTGTTTTCTTACTTTAAGTTAAACGACATACTAACTTTGCTAATTTTGTTTTATGTAGAGACCTCTACTTCTAAGCACGGGCGAGGTAAGACACGCGAGGTTTGTCTAGAGAGGAATCTCGAGTCTGAAAATTATCGGTGCATATCCCTGATGGAAATAGCAGAGGACAGCCTGCCACTGCTGCCTCCCTATCCAATAAGATTGGAATGCTAGTCTGGTCACTGATTCCACTCACCATTAACAAGTGGGTTGATATTCCAGCAAAAGCGAAAAAGTATATTATGGATCGGGTGTTGATATGATTAAACGCTCGTAAACATAGCATTTTGTTTGTCATTTTAATATTATATTTTTTGGTACTTATACAGGACCACTTCGACCTTAATTACAGTCGTCAGGAGGACATGAGGTCGGTGGTGGAGACTATGATGACGACACGTCAAACGCACCGCAACCGGATGCATGCGTATTTCAAGAAGTTCTCGAATAAAAATGTGGCATTGCTGAAGCTCCACCTTGATACTACTAAAGAACAATGGACAGAGCTTTGCTATCTCCTCACCAGTGAATCATTTTCGGTATGTGAATAACACAAAAACTCATTGATTAAATATTGCATTCTTTGTATAGATAATTTTGAAAAAAAAAATATTGCATAAAAAAGAAGCTAGTAAAATAAGATAAATAGATTAAAGTTAACTATGAACCATGATTCTGATTCATGCTCGTTTCAATGCACACGGGCGAGTTTGAAATTTTTTGTTACTAACTTTGTGATATTTTCATGTAGAAAAATTCAGACAGTGGTGAAATCAATATAGCAAAGCTGTAAAAGAATAATTATACAAACAAATATGGTGTTTGAAGTGAGAGAAATTTATGTATGTGTATTGCGCTTTCTTTAATCCAGTTAAATGTGATTTGATTACAATTTATCTACCTTGTTTTTTTTATAATTATTAAATTCTTGTAGGAACGAATGGATGTCTAGCTCTGTGAATCAAAGGGGAAGGCTTACCAAAATTGATGTATATTCTAAGATATTAGTTAAGAAGTCGAGATATGTGCGTGATTAGGATGCACAATTAAACCTGCACCTTCTTCAAATTAACTACGTAGTCTTCTAATCTACAGCCCCAGCTAGCGAAGGCAATGGATGAAATAGAAGCGATGAGAGCTGCCAGAAAGAAAGACTTGCGAGATTTTAAATAAAAGCAAGCTGAGATGGAGGCAACGCTACAAGACCACCGTGAGGAGCAGCGGGTGGATCAAGAACACATTCAGGTAAAGCAAGAGCACATGCAGTTGGAGCATGAGGAGCGCATGAGGCTGGAGCAAAAGTCCTTACGGGCAGAAATATGAAAGGAGCTGGAGCAGCGCATGGCAACCGTAATGGAGAAGAAAATGAACAATATGAAAAAGCGACTATTGGGCCAGTTTTGGACCTAACATAGGTAGATGTGAGACGTATTTTTATTTTATGATTGTTACATTAATAGTAGGATATTATTTTCGGTTTAATTACAGGTGATTATGTACTATTATTGATGTTTATGAATGTGAATATTAATGTATTGTTACTTTAAAGATGGTGTTATATAATGTTTTGCGTTTATCATCATATAAAAAAATGTATTCTGTAAATATCATCCAATCGACCAAGCAAGCAATTGAACGGTAGTGGTAAGAAATGTCTGATTGCGAAATCCACCATCCGATCGGAAATAAATGAAATGCGTAAAACAGCATTCGATCGACCGATTAACCGTTCTATTAGCAATGCAAGCGATCGAACCATAAGTAAGAAATGTGTCCGATCCCAAACTAAATTGTCTGATCAGTAACAAATCAAGCGTTCGATCATCCAAGTAAATCGTTCGATCCGATTGGAGAGCACGTCTGGTCATAAATTTGACACGATCGATCGTACATTTAACACGTCCAATCGTTAACCGTTCGATCATCCAAATAGTCTTGATCGATCGTAAATGTTTATCATTCAATCATCCAAAAAGCTTCGACCGATAGGTAATGAATCTCATTTGTTCGATCAACCAAATAGTAGTCTGATCGCCATTTGGAGCATCCGATCACAGTAAGGGACGATTGATCGATTTTGTTTCCAAGTCAATCTATCGTCTATGTTTTGATTCATCAGATATGTGGCAATCAAATGCCACTTTTCGTGACGAAATTTAGTCACAATATTTCATGAGACGGATTTTTTTCGTCACTAATATTGTAGTGAGGAAAAATTGACTTGTAGTGACAAAAAAGTTCGTCACTATTTTTTTTTGTAGTGCAATCGTTTTTCAAAACACGTCTGTATTGCCAATTAATTAAAAATTGTGCCACATCAGCCTGATACTGTTGGAAGTCCCACATTACTAGAGAAATTAGTCAATGTGCTCTTTATAAGGTTGTGGCATCCCTCACTCCGCAAGACGTCTTTTGGAGTTGAGTTAGGTCCACCTTTCACATATTGCGTAAATTCTAATATGGTATCAGAGCAATATTCCTAGTTTGTGATCCCATAGTCACCCATTTCCACGTGTTGGCTTGGATGTCCTCCCGTCACACGTGAGGGGGCGTTTTGAAAGTCTCACATTGCTAGAGAAACTAGTCAATGTGCTCCTTATAAGGTTGTGACATCCCTCACTCATGAAAAATTATAATGTCAGTATTTTTTAAAAAAGAAAAATTATCCGTGGTAACGGAGAAGAAGAGCGTTCATGCTGTCACTTTTGTCTGTTTGCGTTGTATTCGTGCAGTGGTCTGTTTGCGTTGTATTCGAGCACTTCTTTTCGAATACCATTCGCTGGATTGCAACTCATCCAATCACTACTTCGGAAACACAATTTATTTATTTTATTTTTGGGTAAAATGCTTTTTCCAGTCACTGTTAACCAAATCCATTTGAGATTGTCAAATGTCAACCACGAAAGTTTTGGCTTGAAGGTCATCTTTGATGATTAACAACCATAGCCACCGCTTAGGCGAAAAAAAACATGATAGCCACCAGATGTACTACCCACTTTCCTATTCAAAGCGCGTGACCCACTCTCCAAACTCATACCTTAACACTTCTAATCACAAGAGTAATATGGCATCTCCTGAAAGAATAATTAATGAAACCAAATCGACAGTGAAATCAGGCTCGAGCAGCTTGTATTGTATTAAGTACAGTGGTTAGTGGTTAAGACATTCAAGCTGTTTCCATTGCAGCAACCTCGGCCAAAAGACGAGTGGGACTGTGCTGCAGCTCCAGAAAATGCAGCACAAATAGGATGTAAAAGCGTTCCCAACACCAATGAATCAAAATGTTCCACACGCTGAAAGGAGGCAAACAATTCTTGCCCATCACGTGGCTGAGTTCTCGTGCAATAGTACATATTCTCGGCTGCAAAAAAGCAGTACACAGAATGAATTGAAATTATGCAAATGGAACAGCAGCACACAAGAAATTCTGACAATTCAATATATGCTTCCTGAAACGGGAAAACAAGCGAATTTTCATAAGGGAAGTAATGTAAAATGAGAACATTCCAACGCGAAAAGTATTACATACAGCAAGATTACTTTTCCTTTGTAGACGCAGAAACTGATCCTTCTAGTTACTTTTTTAGGTCACATACTTGAGTTTCTGAACGAATAATTGGACTGGAACTGTCCTAACATAGTAAAAAATGCACAAGCCAAAAAATCGTTCCAGAAAAGCAGGAAGAGGTGAGAGGATAGGAGAGATGGAGCGGAAAAAGAAAAAAAAGAAAAAAAAAAACCAGCGCTTAGATAAAAATTCCTTAGGCAGAACTTTTTTTTTTTGACAAGTCTTAGGCAGAACTTTCTTTCTTTAAGTAACACAGCAAATCTACAATGGGTCCTATGGCTGCGAGAAATTTAACGTTGCCTAATCAACAAAATCCTAAATATACTCGACCTCCAAATATCCTCATGTCTCCGGTTCCACACAATCCGACAAAACTCATCCTCCAAAATTACAAAAACCCTGAGACAGCTCTTATACGAGCAGTACCAATAATTTCTCTAAGCCATTGCAGAACACTGATGCATCTCAATATCACACACCAAGGAATTTTCCATCTGTTAGCTTCTAGTTCTTTCACAATCCAAACTAACACAGAAAACATGAATAGATGACTTGACATGGTTTGAGAGCCTTGAAAGTGATGACCATACAAGATCCTAGACAAGCCATTTTGGGTGACACCTTTTCCATCTTTTTATATTGAGCAGAAAATAATCATGTTTCCAGTATTAAATTGTTTCAAGTAGTGGGAAAGAAATGCTAGTAATTATGAGTTTAACATGTCAAGTATTATAATTGGAGGTGAGAGCAAAACTGTAAATCATGAGTTAATACAATATATCATAAATCATAAACTACTACTTACATAATAACATAGTTTCCCAATCAATCTCAACTTTCAGCATAAACATGGAATAAAATGATTTATAAGGCGATCTAAAAGGCATTCGTCAGATATTAATTAGATTCCTACCTACTATTACCAAATCTGATAGTGTCCTGTTCGAAAAGTTCATAATAACGTTGAGGTTCGACGGCATTATCCTGCAAATGCCAGAGAACATGTTACAGAAAGTTGCTACAGAAGAAAAGTAAACCTCAATGTTACCATGTTATCAAAAACGAACAAATTATTACGAATATTAAACGAGATATAGAAATGAGAAACTTACATTAATATATGTTTTATTTGTGCTTCCAAGGTCCATTACGTAAGGCCTAACATGGTTCATACAAAGAACTTAGCTACAAGATGAATAGATACTCTCCACTTCTATTTTGAGGTAGTTCCAACTTAATTTAGCCATACCTAACTTTCTTTGATAATGTACCATCAGGCTCTTCCTTTTCTACTTGGCTGACAGGCATGAGAAAAAAATTAATGAATGTTCAAGACCATCAATGACCAAATGAAACTGCCACCTCATATATATACCGGAATTGAATGACAGCATGCTGCTTGCTGCAGGATGGGTGGTCCGTTGGAATGTCTGCCACCCTTCTTTCCCTTCCGAAAAGATAACAACTTTGACGGTGTATATAAAGGGGCTCTGTGGATTATAGGAACCACTTAGAACACATTCATAGCACAAGGAACAAATAAGCTTTCTTTGAAAATAAGGAATAGTCTCTCACAAGTTCAAATCAATAATACAAGGGGAACAAAGAGGGGCAGCTAACATTACTTAATATCGGAATCAGTACACTGCACAAGAAAAGATCGGAATGAAAATGCATGCATACAAGATATCCATTCAAAATCAGCAGACAAAAAGTTTCCGAAAACAAAATCGAAGGGGTTAAAGCGCACAGAGCTAAATTTACCAGTTAATCAAACTGACTTATTGAGGAAAAAAATTACCATCCAACCATAAAAGAAACAAAATCATCAAGGTTTGAAGATTCTCTCAGTATATTGTAAAATGCTCATTCTGTGGACGACACTGTTGGGTCCGAGGAAGGAGGGGAAAGCAAGGAGTGGCAGGAGAAACAAATTCATCAAGGTTTGAAGACTCTTTCCACTGGGGCCCACAAATTTTCAACTATGTTTTTCACCTGATGTGCGGGGAATGGAGAGGACAGAAGTACGTATCTGTTGAAATTACTTTCACAGCCTTTGTAAGGACGTACTTCATTGTTATTCCATGGGGATATAAGTCAACGCATATTATGTTGCTACTTTTTGGTTCTCCCCCATGCTCAACTAAACAAGAGAATACAAATCTGCCTTCTGCATAACTCTATTCCCTTCATACAAAGTATGTCAAAGGAAGAGCCAAGCTTTCCCTTCCACTTTATTCCCATTTCCATTACAATTTCCCTTTCCCTTCCCCTGCACCTCATATGCAACAATAGTGTAAGTGAGCAAACTGAGAAACAAGCTGGCCAACAAGGGAGACGTATATTTATTAGTGACATACATAGCACTAGACATGCATGGTGCAAGAAGGGAAGCAAGAAAAAGTAGATATAGCTTGCATATCTGATCTCTATAAGACATTAAGACTCACCATTTAGCACTTCACCAGCCTTGAAAACATACAGCCGCCATCTTACACTAGGTTTTCGAGCATCTGGGGGTTCAGTGAACAGCAGTGTCACACCTGAAAAAGTAACAGCAATTTAGCAAAGGAATGAAAAATTTAAGGTAAAAACCATTTTCCATCCAATCGAACAATTAAAGAGTGAATGTTTCACCACCAAGAAAACCAAGGAATAAGGCACAGGGTATCAAAATGTAGGAAAGGAAAATATCACCTCTGACTCGATTGGTTTCTGCAGCAAGCTTTCCTGATAGCTCAAATGAAGGTTTTTGCTGTAACAGAGGACGCATACTATTTACCGATATAAAGACCAAGTTTGCACCACGATAATAAAACCCAGCATAAAAAGGACAAACAATAAAAATTTCCTTCCACACATCCAGCAAAGATGGGCACAGACAAACCAAGAAACAAACCATTGGGAATTATGCCAAACACTAACAAGCAAGCTAAACGTTACCGTATCCTTTGCTTGCAGAGCCTCCTCGGCAGCTTTCATCTTAGCTACAGAATCACTCTCATTATTCCTGTCCAAGCAACAGGCAGCCCCAATCAAAAGCTACATCAATATTGGTGTCAATAATATCACTGCATTCTCGCCCTTATAAGAGAAAGGGGGAAAAAAGAAATGTAAAAAAAAATCAAGCACATTAATGACAAATATATTAAACAAAATACTTACCATAGAAGGTGAAAATTCAAAAAGCACTTATACTAGGAGAGCAGCCAGATCCATGGACTCCAGAGCTGAAATCCCCAACATTTACTTTCTTTTCACCACCCCAACCTCCCAGTTAAGTCATCCTTAGGATATTATACGAAGTTTATTTTATCTTTCAAGCAAAATCTCCTAAATTCTCGCGAAATTTTTTTTATGTTTTATTTTGTCGTTCACCAATTGCTTGGGATGTGTGAGAGGCTTGTCCCTTGTTGGCTGTGCTGATATTTAGCACCAAGGGTGAAATACATAATTACAGGTCACATCACATAAATTTTCTGTTTCTTTTGTATCCAAAATATCGATGCGTTACAAATCCACGGAGAAGAAGCCATCTCTCAAATGAACATTTCCACACTTCGATCACAACACAAAAAAAAATGATCAAAGCATAGTGAAATGGTGACAGTTAGATGGGGCTGCTGCTTTCCAGGATTGAGAAACTCAGCAGCTTCTAAGAGCTATCATTTGTCTACTTCTTCAAAGCTGCCAAAAGAATAGCCCACGCCACTTCTGAAAAGCAACAATGTCCACTGCCAGATTGGCAACATTGCAGCTTCAGAAGGATTCTCGGAAAGCTGCAATCTATCAAGCAAGGCCTTGGCAATACATTTCCAATGAATTCCACTTGAAATCCACCTTAAATGATAGAATGTGGTTACAAGTTGCAAGGCTATTTATATATCATGACTGACTCTTTTTCTCTTTCATTTCTTTCCTTGTGTTATTGGCACATCCAATGAACAAGTAGATTTGCTAGCAAGAGGTATATGTTAAAAATTCGTAATTGAAGCTTAAGTGAAGAGTTTGAAGTTCATCAGCAGCTTACCAGTCTTCATCTCCGCTAAAGTGCTTCACCTGAAAAAGTTCGAATTGAGCTCAAGTCAGATACTTTAGACAATGCCAGGTAAACAAAAATTGGCAATATGCATCACTACTCTTATGTTTAGAAAACAAGAACCTAATTCAAGAGTGGTTTGCTAAATTTGTTTTTGAGTTATGAACACAGGAAGGGCAACAAAGCCAAAAATGAACTCTGAACTAAGATCAAGCTGAAAAGAAATCGTATGCCAATTTCTACCATACAACAGATTACAAAAGCACTTCTGCGCTCAACTAAACAAAGCCTTCAATCACGCCTATTTTTATGTTAAACTTATCATTCTCAGCTTTCTTCTCCAGCGTTCAGGCATTCTGATGATGTTCACTTAGTTACTAATGACCTCAAGGGAAACTGATTAGGATCGGCAATAGGCAATATATTCTAACATCCACTATTTAAGTTGTTATGTTTTTTACCTTATTGCTTTTATTTCATTTTCTTTCACATGAAAACACCTATTTTGCACTAAACATAGCATTCTCAACTTTGATCTTCAGTACTCAGACATATCACCCACATTCAGTCACTTTTTCACACAAAAAAACCACCATCAGTTTCTTGACATATATATAGGCAATAAGACATTATCATCAATTTGGTGGCTGCTGGAGCTAGTCCTACAGCTGCACACTCTAATCTAATTTTTCAATTCCAACTAATTGATCCCATCCTCATTTGCATAGAAATTCATCAACAAATTATGTTCTCTGCTTTCGAAAAAAAATAAAAATTAAAGGCACCATAACGCATTCAATATTGCAGGCATGCTAACGCTTTAATCCTAGTTTGTCTAGAACGTCTCCCAATTATCTACCTTCTAGCAAGTAGTTAGAATGGAGCACCAGTACCACTACTTTTACTTCATTTTTTTTATCCTATAATCAGGCATGGTTATCAAACCAACTAGAAGGTCAGCTATCGTCTGATCAGTTACCCATTATGTTGCTCCTTACTATAAGTTACAAGAGCATGAATTTACATTCAACTATAAATTATGGACAAGTAGGTCCCTAATAATATTCACCTACAAATATCTGTATCCCAAGTTCCCTAACAAATATTGAAAATGCGGCAAGGCATTTGAAGGAGTGGACATCACCAGACACCTCGTCACAAGCTCTTGTATCAGCGGCTGGAAGAGGCGATGGAGATCTAAGCTTGCTCCTGTGATGATGACCTGATGGAGATGTAGACCGCTCATGCCTTGATCTTGAAGACTTGCTATCATCATCATCTCTACCCGACCTTCGTCCTTTTCTATCTCCCCCAATTTCCCTATCAGAACCCCTCTCCCTATGTGCCCCCCTACCACCCCAACTGCCATGATTTCGGTCATGATCTCTCTGAGTTTCTCTCTCAGCCTCATTATAATCCCTCCCTGACCTTCTTTCTTTTCTCTCGTTCCCAGTTTCCCTCTCAAAACCCCTTTCCCTATATGCCCCCTTATCATTCCCCTTACCATGATTTTTGTCATGCTCTCTCTCAGTTTCTCTTTCAATCACATTATCATGCCTCCCCAGCCTTCTCTCTTTCTGCTCTCCCCCAGCTTCCCTCTCTGAACCCCTTTCCCTATTCCTTCCCCTATCACTCCCCTTGCCATGATTTGTTTCATGCTCTCTCTCAGTTTCTTTCTCAACTTCTCGTTCAGCTTGAGCTCTCCTCAGCCGTTTTGTCCGGGAAGAAGGTGAGCGAGCAGCAGGAGAACCCGACCTCGCATGCTTTGGAGAATTAGCATGGCCAGAATGCTTTTCCCTCGAAGGAGAACTAACCCTTTGGGAGCCGCTTTGTCGGGTGGGTGATCTCTCTCTCCGAGATGGGCTCCTCCTAGATGGACTCCTCCTTTGAGGAGTAGAACCCCGAACCCTAACAGGTGATGCTGAATGATTGGATACATTACGCCCCATCAGCGGTTCACAAGATACACTGTGGACCTTTTATGGCTAAAGAGAATCGAAGGTTCACATATCAGAAGACAACCATTATAAAGATGCATGTAAATGTCGATTGAGGTAAATCAGAAATCTTTCAAGCATATTTGTATAGGAGGTAATCTGAAACTTCACACAAAAGAAAATGTCAAACAAGAAGTCAATAACATACATTTCGAATAATTTGAACTGACTATTTCCAATTACCCGTTTATTTTCAGCCATAAAAGCTGAGAATAGGGGTGTAAGTCAGCCATCCAGTCCACTAACTAGCAGATGCCCAAAATGGAATCCGCTTCTGTTGTCAGACTTAGCGGAAGCGGATGTCAGAATTCCGGTTACAAATCACCATGACCGTAATATAATACTCTAATATATCAAGCACTTAAGAATATCAGAATTCAGACATCAAACACTTATGATGTATTGCATGCAAAAAATGAAGAAAGAGCAATACCGGTACATCCAGCTTCATCAGTACTGAAAGAAAAATTATATTGCTTATGAGCGGAAGCAAAGACTTTTGAGAAGAATATCAGAATTCAGACAGATCAGTAATAATGATAAAAAAGAGAAAATTGTCAAGGGCATAGTGAGAACAAGTTTATACTGAAGATTTGTTAGAGCGGCTGGAAGACACTAAAGCTTCAAGCACTTAGAAATTAAGCTTCAAAGTACGTACTTACAATACAATAAAAAAAATGATCAGCTTCAGAACGGCCTGATGAGCAGTCGAAGGAAATTGGGGTTTTGATGTTCAAGCTTTCTCGGAGAGCTCAGAGAGAAAGAACGTCAGCGCGGCAGTTGAGACACCAGAGAGGGAGAGAACGGCGGCTAGATTGAGAGAGTTTGAGAATTGAGAGAGAGAGTCGAGCGAGGGAGAGGAGAGGGAGGCCGGAGTGAGTGTACTGTGCGAGTTAGGGTTTTATTTTTTATTTTTGTAATAAAAGTATTAACCGTATTCAACGAGTTTGTTTCTATTTTGGTGATGTTTGATACCCAAAATACGGGTTATCAAAATTTATAATAAATTAAGCACGTTCTAAAATTTTTAACATTTAGACATATTCTAAAATTTTAATAAATTTTAATATTTTAAAAATTCTCAAAATTTTAAGAATATTCTCTGAAATAATGGCAAACAAACATCCCTAAAATATCAACCACCTATTTAGTCTTTAGGTTTTGAACTCTTTTAAAATATTTATAATTTTTGTCAAATAAGTCATTTTATAAAAATTTCATTCTCAAAATTAACAATTTATAGTTAAATTCTTATCATAAATTGATACATGTCACCCAAAATTTAAATCATGTGATTTATATTTTTAAAAAATCTTATTTTTTTGTTTTTTAAATAATTTATTTTAAAAAAAATATATATATAAGTGACATGATTTTAATTTTAGGTGGACATGTCAATTTATGATTGGAATTGACGTGTAAATCGATAATTTTATATATAAAAATTTAACGAAATGACTTATTATGATAAAGATTACAAATCGAAAGACTTTTATGATCAATTTTGAAACACAAAGACTATTTATTAAAATAGGTCAAAACACATAGACCAAATAGGTATATAACATATTTCAAATGGAACGCTTTTGTTTAGATATTTAGGAAATAAAAATAAGCTGAATCGATTTTTCCATTAAACCGGCGAAATTGTTCGCTTCCGACTTCAATTCTGGGAAGTGTCCAAATTGAGGCCTGAATCTGGTTCCTAGTAACCACGGACCTTACCTTGTCGGAGTCAGAGGCCCATAAGTAGTCGAACCAAATGAAGAGGCCTAGCTGAGAAAGTTTCGGACCATGAACATTACATTTACCTAGTTATTTTGCCTTTAAAAGATAAAAATTGAAAGAATAGCTTAACTAAACTTATGTCAAAGAGCTGATTAGGTCCTAGTTGAATCACAAACATATGAAATCCCTCCAAAAACAATTCTACAAAGCACATATATTTGTGCATTTTAAATGAAACCTTGAGGTATGTTTGTTTCGAAGTAAGCTCCCTCAGATGAAATACCAATCGAAACGTTGGGGGAAAAGAGGTCCAAGAATTTACACGCTTGGTGAGCGAGGATGATCGAACTGAGTCAGAGTGGACTGGGTGCTGGTAGGGTTTGTACTATCGCTAGTTTTTGGGGATGTTTAAGTGTGAAAATTTTGGATATTGGGGTTTAGAAAATATTATAAAGTAAAAATATGTTATGAGAGTTGGTGAAAATATGAAGAAAGAGAATATTTTTAATAAATATTATAATAATAAAAAATTATATGATGAATTTTTTATTATTAAACCCAAATAATTGATGCTCAAACGAGTCCTTTATGTGCTTGTGGCTTAACCGAAGGAGGGTTTTGGGAATTTCGGAGGTGTTGTCGCGAGTTCTAGTAGATTGGTCTCGTTATCCAAGGGGAACTTGCCAAGCTGGAATAAAAAAACTGACCGGGACTTGGCCTGATAGATCCAGACCATCTACGAGGAGGGTCCATAATCTACAAACGGCAACGATCAAATCGTGCATTCACCAGGATGTCGTGTTGACAGTAGTCGTCTTAACAAAGTCCTTCAAAGCGTCGAAACTAAGCATAATCTTTTAACAGGAGCGTCTACAAGAAGAAATGCTCCGTTCAACAGGGCCAAAACCCTCGCCACGATAGATCTCAAGGGAATCCTGAGTCACCAAAACTTGCATCTGCATGTCGGTTTGTAGAAAAAACTTACCCAGAAGAAAAATATAATTAATTAGTGTCTTTAAAATATTTACTTTGATGTACTTCAGGAATTACGTTAATTAATTAGAGCGAATTAGATGTATGAAATAAACAAATTGCAAATTAAACAACAATAATTTTGCACCACCGTACGTATGCTTCAATGCGTTTGTTTCATCGTCAAATCAAGAATATAAGAAAATATTTGAAGGAAAACTAAACAAGTTTTGGTTTTTGATTAACTCCTTGAAAATGAGCATATAATATTTATTGTACTTGAAAATTCAAAGAATATTTTGTAATTGTTTCAATTTGTCATGTCAATAAAGATATTAAAAACAAGGGTTCCACTTGTAAATGTATATCACATACATGTGTTATGCCATTTTGGAATTGACACATGCTTTAAATTTTTTTTATTTTAAGACATGTTGTTCCTCCGTTTATGAATATAGGGTTCCACCTGTTTTGTCATTATATATAAACGGAAAATTCATATGTGACACATTTTCAGACACATCAATTGCATATGCGATTTTTAAAAAAAAAAAGTTAGGTCATTTACACGTAGATAAATAAAAATAATAATATCAGATAAAATTAAAAATTAAACTAAAATATAAATATAAATTTCATTTTAAAAAAATCCAAAGGGATAGATTTTCCCCCCTTGTGCGCGGTAGAGGTGATTGTCAATTGGTCTGAATACCCCTTCACCATATGGTGCTTCTCTATTTATAGATACATGTGTACAATGATTGTTTGGTAAGGAAATAATATACGTAAGCTATATAAGGAAATAATCTACCATAATCCATATGTACAGCTAACCTATAAGGAATGAATCAATTCTGAATAAAATCTCTAAAAATAGATCTCCTAAAATTTCTCAAAATTTCTCTTTAACATCCCCCCTCAAATTGATGCTAGAGGATCAAGAAGCAACAATTTGTAAACCAATAAATAATGTTGATGCCGAGAAAGAGCTTTTGTGAACACGTCAGCAGTTTGAAATTCAGTGGAAATATGAGGAAGAGTAATCACATGCTTTTCAAAAACTTCATGAATTGAGTGACAATTGACTTCAATGTATTCTATACGCTCATGAAAACGAGATTAGCAGCGATCTGTATAGCCCTGGTATTGTCAACATGAAGAGGAGTTAGATGAAGCTGAGGGAAGCTAACTTCACCTAATAATCCACAAAGCCATTTGATCTCAGAGCAAGCGAAGACATAGTGTGATAGACTTAGAGGAGGATTTGGAAACACGATCTTGTTTCTTACTGTTCTAAGAAATGAGAGCATTGCCTAAGAACATGCATCATCCAATAACATAATGACGAGTATCAGCACAACCAGCCCAATCAACATCATTATATCCCACTAAATGTAAAGAGGACTCGCTAGGAAAGAACAACCCGCGAGTATAAGTGCCCTTAAGATAATGGATGATGTGACGAACAACAGCTAAATGAAGATGACGTGGAGCCTGCATAAATTGACTGACTTGCTGGACAACAAAAGAAATGTCAAGGCGGCTAATCGTCAAATAATTCAAACTGCCAACAAGTTGCCAATACAGAGACGAATCCGAGAGAAGCTCGCCCTCCTCTGGCAAAGCTTAAGATTCACCTCCATGGGAGTGATAACTAAGTTTCTCGATTGGAGACCAGCAAAAGAGATCAGTTTCTACGTGTATTTGTGCTGATGTAACAAAAGACCTTCGGAATTAACCTGCACCTCAAGGCTAAGAAAGTATTGAAGG
Organism: Myrica gale; assembly: GCA_963930655.1. Lineage (NCBI taxonomy): Eukaryota > Viridiplantae > Streptophyta > Magnoliopsida > Fagales > Myricaceae > Myrica > Myrica gale. Next base: position 9,893,419 of record OZ005620.1, read on the forward strand.
GAGCCAAGATCCTTCATGTGAAAAGAAGCATTGAGATGATGCTCTAATTGCTAAATTAAGGACGCATCAGAACCAATAGTAACAATTTCATCAACATACACTAGAAGTAACACAATCCACGTCGAAGTCCTGCGAAGAACAAAGAGGAATCAAATTGACTTTGATAAAAGTGAAAAGCAAGTAGAGTAGAGCAAAATTTGTCAAACTAGGCACGCAGGGCTTGTTTCAATCCATACAATGAATGTTTCAATCGACAAACCTCAGAAGAAGGCATAGTAAATATGTCTAGAGGCGAAGTCATAAACATTTCTTCCTTGAGATCCCCATGTAGAAAAATATTATTCCCATCCATTTGTCGTAGAGACCAATCGTGGGAGGCAGCAAGAGCCAAGACAGTCCGCACAGTAGTCCTCTTAGCGACTGGGGCAAAATTCTTGTCATAATCAATATCATACTCTTGACGATTGCCAAGTGCCACAAGATCGGCCTTATATCTGTCCAGAGACCCATCGGACTGAAACTTAACTGAGTACACCAATTTGCAGCCTATTGTTTGACATCGGAGGGACATACCACAATATCTCAGGTGTGATTTTCTTGAAGAGCTTAAAGCTCTTCTCGCATGGTCTGCTGCCAACATGCTTGAGTAATGGTCTAAGTATAAGAATGAGGAACAAACAAAGTCAAGAGTCGCAGTAAGCGAGGTATGAGAAAAACCATACCTATCCGGAGCAGTGTCATGAAAGAGCGTTGACGGTGGAAGACATCAGTGATAGACAATCTCTAGCTTAAAACACTCAACAAACAAAGACAGATCATCGAAAGCAAGTAAAAGAGTAAGAGGAGTAACATGAGACTGAAAGAAATATTGATTTTCAAAGAAAATCATATTCTTAGATACCCGAAACTTGTTGAAATTAGCATCATAACAAACGAAACATTTTTTAGTAGTACTATAACCCATAAAAGCACACTTGACAGACTGAGCAGCAAGCTTGTGATGATCAATAGGAGGAAGCTGGACAAAGTAAACACACCCAAAAGTATGAAGAGAATGATACTCAAGAGAAACCAAATAACAAAAAATAAGGAGAGTCAAAGGAGAGAGTTGCTACAGACAGATGGTTGATCAAATAGACAGTAGTAGATAAAGATTCAACACAAAAACTAAGGAGGCATAGAAGAGTCAAGAAACAAAGTACGAACTACATCTAATAAGTGACGATTTTTATGCTCAACATCCCCATTTTGTTGTGGGGTGTAAGGACGAGAACATTGGGAAATAATGCCCTTCTACTAGATATAAATGAGTGAGACATGTACTCCTTCGGCAGAGTCGGAGCATAATGCATTTATACAATAATTTAATTGGGTCTCAACAAACGCAACAAACATTTGGAAAACAAAAAAACATGTCAGTTTTAGAACGGATAAAATATACTCAGGTGAATCGACTATAGTCATCGATAAAAGTCATAAAATAACGATACTCACCATGAGAAATAATAGGACTGACACCCTAGATATCTGTCTGAACAAGATCAAAACACGTAGAAGCACTACCATGAGTAGGAAAAGGTAAAAGCTTACTTTTTCTAAGACGACAAGTGGCACAATCAAAAGAAACAACAGAAGAAGAAAATAAATCTTTATTTCCCAAAGAACCATGTTTCAAAAGATGTTTCAAGACAACACAATTGGGATGATCCAATTTCTTATGCCAAACCTCACCATTATTGGTCATAGCCATACAAGCAAGAGAAACAACATTAGAAATAGAAAATTGTAAATGAAATAAACGTCCCACTTTAGGCTCCTTCGCGATCACTGTCAATTGATCTAAATACCTCGTCACCGTAGGGTGCTTTTCTATTTATAGATACTTGTGTACAAGGATTGCTTGGTAAGGAAATAATCTACGTAAGCATACAAGGAAATAATCTATCATATTCCATATGTACAACAATGAATCAATCATGAATAAAATCTCTAAAAATAGATCTCCTAAAATCTCTCAAAACATCTCTGTAACAGTGATTAGACTTTGAGTTAGCCGAGATTGGAGATGGGGAGGACTGATAAAGAGTTGAACAGTTTCGAACGGTAAGTCATTTTAGCCTTGCTGGGTAAAATTTTTCATTAACTAATTTGATATTTTCCTTTGACCTCTATATTTCACCCCTGCACAAGAGAAGCTGAAAATATTTTCAAGAAAGACATTTTCAAGCGAAACAAACACAATCACGCCAAAGAATATGGAGGTCCTACTCCCAAGTCATGAGCTAAGCCTAGGGTGAAAATGGTGTAAGAATAATGCCTTAAAAATCATTAATCTGAATATTTATTTATTTAGATGTCACATGTTTATATTTATATATTTTGTATTATGATGTAAGATAAAATGTTACCCAGGTTTTGTTAAGTGACATTGTAGAAAAATCATGTCAATGATTAATTAATCAAAGGCGAAGAGTATGATTTTTCAGTTCCTTGTTCATTTGATGTTTGTTTTAAACCAAGGTACATAATTATGTATATTAGCTCTACACTTGTTGTGAATATTAGCTCTACACTCTGTCACGCCCCGAACGCTAGCCCGAAGGGGGTTAATGACAGCCGCGAACATCCACTCAATGAATGTTCCAGCGTTTCTCTTAATCATGCAGCGGATTTTTTTTTTTTATACAAATACATAAAACACCTACAACTGAGAGAGATGGGCCAAAGAGATTTACATAAACTTCAACTTACACAATTGACTACAACGGCAATAGTGAAAGCATCCAAATTACATGTCATGTCTGCATGACTGAAGTACAAGTCCTAAGGGATTCCAACAAAACCTTTATATGGACCTACTCATAACATATAAGTAATACATCTTGAATCCTTATACACATAACATAGACATTCACAGGATGCCTGATAGTACTTCCTATGAACTCTTCAACTTCTGATTCTGATAACCACGACTAAGATACTAGACATCAAAAACCTTGAACTCTAATAGTCCGAATAACCCATGACCACCACACGACGGAGGCTCATGATGACTCTTCAAAATTACATCTAACCTTTAATGAACAACAAAGAGGGATGAGGACGTTCCCATCGGTCCCTCTTCTAGATTTTCCCACCTGAATTGTTATCTGGAATGATACAATTTAAAACATCTGTGAGTCGAAAGACTCAGTAAGGAATTATAATTAAAACATGAACTTGAAATCATGGTTTGGAAATATGAACTTGAAATCGTACACTTGCTTTTAAACTTGAAATCGTACACTTGCTTTTAAACTTGAAATCGTACACTTGCTTTTAAACTTGAAATCGTACACTTGCTTTTAAACTTGAAATCGTACACTTGCTTTTAAACTTGAAATCGTCATGAACTCGATATCATAATGAACTTAAAAATCATAAGCATGCACTTGACTTAAAATCATAAGCATGCGCTTAAACTTGAAATAATTACAAACTTGAACATAATGTAATTCAAGTACAACTTGAAATATCACGAGCTTTAACTTGAAATAATCATAACTTGAACTTATCATGTATACATATGTAATTCATGCATGATCATGAATCGTGATGCACGTGTATGCCTCATGATTGCATATGCACATGCACTTGCTCTTGAAAACATCTCTTATACTTATAAAGCTCTTTCTTTTGGAAAATCTTTTCCATTCTTATCCTATGGGCTACTTGAGCTCCATTTACCCCTGGCATCAGGGTTGTGCGTTCCCGTTGGAACTGTCCCCTATTTCCCTTGGGGACCTTACATATGGTCGAACTAGCACACCTTCTCAATGTCCTTCAGTGGCTAGACACGACTCTTGGAGGTTCACACCTTCTTGCAAGCATCCTTCAGTGTGATTGCACATACCTCCCGGACTACCCATCCTTCTTGCAAGCATCCTTCGGTATGGGTGTCCTAGGTGACATCCATCCTTCACGTAAACGTCCTTCGGTATGGATGCACCTTCTTGACTTGGTACGGTACCGACCGACTTGGGTTCGTTCGTTAATTAACTTGTCATAAAACTTGTCATAAGTAGCATAAAAATGGTACTTTCATTTGCATAAAATTTCTCCTTCTTTCTTATGAGACAAATAAATGCAAATGCAATTGCTCATGACGTGCTCATGTCATGCTTGGTAATCAACTTATCATAAAATGCTTCTAATGCTCTTGACAGTTCGTGCTTAATGACAAATATCTCATAAACCTTTCATGTTTTCCTTTGCACAAAAACTTCTTTCATGCTTTCATACAAATACGTATACGATGTCATGCTTGTTGAGAAATAACTTGTCATGCGTGGTTATAAGCATGTTATGCTTATTCATAAAAACATGCTGTGTATCATTCCAGTTTTGTAAAGCGTAAGTTGCTACTTACTATTTTCACTTACAAACGTAAGCTCCTCTTACCTTCGCTTGCTTGAATGTTGAACGTCACGTTACCTACAATTGGATCATACCTTTGTTATTCATAAGTTACTAGACGTATAGAGTAATCAATCAATTACTCACGCTTCATCATACAAAATCGTCCTTATTCCTCATTCAATATCTCATACTTCGTCATACACATACTTCGTCGTACAAAATCATCCAACACCCACGAAATTTTGCCCCAAGTGCCCTCCTCATATAACCTCATATACAAGACGTAAACTTTACACAAACAACTCAAAACTTCCAACCAAAAACAATGATTTCATCACTAGAACAAAGGTTATTGCATCTATTTCACTCCCTTTGGTCTTTTATCAAACACCTAGTATGCAAGTTGGTTTCTCTTGGGTTTATAAATTCCCAGATCTAACCACATTCTCCATGGCTTTGTGCACAATCCATACAACTTTCTAAAACTCACTAGATCTACATTTTCTTCAAAGAAAACACATGAATCTCAAGGAGAAATCTAACAACACACAACCATCACAACAACCAAGGAGAAATCTAACAACACACAACCATCACAACAACCATTCAAAGGAAAAAGAGAACATAGGTGAAAATGGGTATGGCTTGGCCGGCCATAACCACTCACCTCCTTCTCTCTCTCTTTCTTTCTCTTCTTCCTTTCTTCTTCTTCTTTTCTCCTTCTTCTTCTTCTTTCTTTCTTCTCTTCTCTTCTCTTCTCTTCTTCGGTGGGAGCTAGGGCAAAATGACTTTTCGATTTGGGGGTGGGCTGCTTATACATAAAGGGGCTTGGGGAAAAGACAAGGCTGCCCTCCCTTATTTCCCCCTTTTTCACATGAATTTCACCTCACGTATTTTCAATCCGTAAAATTTCGGAATGTAGTTATATGTGTCGACACTATCACTCAAGGTGTCGACACTTACAACACATTTAGTAAGATGTGTCGACACCATCACTCACGGTGTCGACACTTCCAACACTTAGCCAAAGTGGGAAAAATGTAAACTCTCGGGTTTCAGTTAGATGTGTCGACACCATCACTCAAGGTGTCGACACTTCCATCACTTGGTCAAAATTCACGGGAGTTCTGGAAAAATACACACTTTCGGGTTTTAGTTGGATGTGTCGACACCATCACTCAAGGTGTCGACACTTCCAACACTTAGTCAAAAATCACTCTAGTTCCGGAAAAATATAAACATTCGGGTATCGGTCTAATGTGTCGACACTATGACCCAAGGTGTCGACACTTACAACACTTAGTCAAAATTCACTTTGGGCTCCAGAAAAAGGTAAGCTTTCGGGTGTTACTCTAATGTGTCGACACTATGCTCCAATGTGTCGACACTTACCTCAAAAATCACAAATTTAATCATACATACACTTGCAATAATACGTACTTAAGAGGTCATAAGCAATAACTTGACAGACCTAAAATCGGGGTCTCACATCCTCCCCTCCTTACAGAAATTCCGTCCTCGGAATTCGATTCTTCGTCCTTAACTCTTGCTCATTTGTCTAAACCTTATCTGTTTTTCTACATATATATGGTTCTCTTAATGTGCAAGGGCTCATACTCTAAGAAATAGGTAGGGCCACTGGTACGTCATGGTACCTATTCGGTCTAAAATCCCAAAAGATTTTATTCGCACTCAAACGTCTATTCAAACTTGACATTTTTCTTAATCAACGATGTCAATAGTATAACTATCTTTGTAAACCCCTCGATGAACCTTCGGTAGTATCCTGTTAACCCCAGGAAACTCCTTATTTCCTTCACATTTATTGGCCTTGGCCATTAGGATACATCATCGACCTTACCGTGTTCCACGACAATCCCCTTGCCTGAAACTACATGCCCCGAAAATCAGACTTGCTCCAACCAAAATTTACACTTAGAGAATTGACCTCCTTCTTTCACCTTCGACTGATGATACCTCGATCTCCAGTCAATCTTTGAGGATACTTATGTCTGTTATAACTTAATCGAACAGGTCATCAATATAAAGGTAACGTGTATCTATTCTTTATAGCCACCTTACACTTGGCCGTATAAACCCTTCCTCCAGAAGTTCTTCTATTTGAACCTTTAGCTCCTTCAGCTCTACTGGAGCCATTCGATACGATACTTTAGAAGGTAATTCTAACTCAGTACCAATTCCACTTCTCTATCTGGGGTAACCTAGGTATTTCTTTAGGAAAACATCGGGAAATTCGTTCACTATTGGGGTCTGCTCCACTGTAGCAGCCTCCCTCTCGGTATCATTTGCCAGGATTAAAAGTCCTTCATGACCTCTTTACAACCTAGTTGGTCGACATACTCGCTGGCCTTCGCCCCATTTTTTCTCATACATGGGAAACAACAACCCGGTCTCCCCTCCTTTTCCTCATCATAACGATTCATACGAGCACCATGCGCTGTCAACCAATTCATGCCTAATATGATGTCAAACCACCATCTCCATTACCATCAAATTAGCTAATACTATATGCCCCTCACTTTCAATTAGGCATTCTTTATAATTTGATCACCACCATTAGACTACATTATAGTGGATTTACTCATGCATTCGGGTAATCCTCCACATTTAGAAAAATTGGTAGTCAAGTTTCCTCAACTTAATTTATGCAATTCAATCGACAAACATTCTTTATAACCCTCTTAACTCTTCAAATGAACCACTGTATCATCATGAAAATCACTAATCAATCTAAATGGCCCCGAAGCACCCTAATCATCATTTCAATGTCTCTTATGCCATGGTCAATTCTAATGGCATCAATAAGCGCTTATAACAACAATCGTTAGCGCAAAATATTTTCTCAGATATATCTCTTTCCTAATCCAAGATCATACTCTGTTCATAAATGAGCATTAGTGCATACTTAAGCTCTTTACAATTGATCAACAAATCCCTTATCTGGGCGGTATAAAACTCCAATAGTTCCTCGATTCCCTGTTCGTATAATCTCAAATGCAGACCAAGTCTAATGTCAAAATTCATTATCCTCAAAACAACTCATTGTCTTGAATTCCTAAGCCTTAATAAATCAAAGAGCAACAACTATTCCTCAGCCAAATTTGACCCTCTGACTAAAATCAGGTGTTCAGGCAAACTCCATTCGGAAGTCTACCAAAATCAAAACTTACTTCAATTAAAATTTCTTCCAGGGTCTGCGTAATCATATCCTTAGGTAACCTTAATCATTTGTTCCTTGTTGCACCTGTTCAGTGACAAGCCGAGCCATGTGTCCTAAAACATCATCAGTAGTGACATTCGGTTCTCTGAGTCCCCAATTCTCTTTTGGCCCTCTAGGTGCCATTCTGCACTTCAAAGTCTTTATTCACTATGATTTCTCATAATGAGTCTATGTCACCAGTCTAGTGTACTTGATGCCTAACACATAGCTAACTCTTAGGGTTCTAATCTATACCTTATGTCTCCTGGCCCAAAGCTCTATTGCCTCTGATACCATTTTCTGTCACGCCCCGAACGCTAGCCCGAAGGGGGTTAATGACAGCCGCGAACATCCACTCAATGAATGTTCCAGCGTTTCTCTTAATCTTGCAGCGGATTTTTTTTTTTATACAAATACATAAAACACCTACAACTGAGAGAGATGGGCCAAAGAGATTTACATAAACTTCAACTTACACAATTGACTACAACGACAATAGTGAAAGCATCCAAATTACATGTCATGTCTGCATGACTGAAGTACAAGTCCTAAGGGATTCCAACAAAACCTTTATATGGACCTACTCATAACATATAAGTAATACATCTTGAATCCTTATACACATAACATAGACATTCACAGGATGCCTGATAGTACTTCCTATGAACTCTTCAACTTCTGATTCTGATAACCACGACTAAGATACTAGACATCAAAAACCTTGAACTCTAATAGTCCGAATAACCCATGACCACCACACGACGGAGGCTCATGATGACTCTTCAAAATTACATCTAACCTTTAATGAACAACAAAGAGGGATGAGGACGTTCCCATCGGTCCCTCTTCTAGATTTTCCCACCTGAATTGTTATCTGGAATGATACAATTTAAAACATCTGTGAGTCGAAAGACTCAGTAAGGAATTATAATTAAAACATGAACTTGAAATCATGGTTTGGAAATATGAACTTGAAATCGTACACTTGCTTTTAAACTTGAAATCGTACACTTGCTTTTAAACTTGAAATCGTACACTTGCTTTTAAACTTGAAATCGTACACTTGCTTTTAAACTTGAAATCGTACACTTGCTTTTAAACTTGAAATCGTCATGAACTCGATATCATAATGAACTTAAAAATCATAAGCATGCACTTGACTTAAAATCATAAGCATGCGCTTAAACTTGAAATAATTACAAACTTGAACATAATGTAATTCAAGTACAACTTGAAATATCACGAGCTTTAACTTGAAATAATCATAACTTGAACTTATCATGTATACATATGTAATTCATGCATGATCATGAATCGTGATGCACGTGTATGCCTCATGATTGCATATGCACATGCACTTGCTCTTGAAAACATCTCTTATACTTATAAAGCTCTTTCTTTTGGAAAATCTTTTCCATTCTTATCCTATGGGCTACTTGAGCTCCATTTACCCCTGGCATCAGGGTTGTGCGTTCCCGTTGGAACTGTCCCCTATTTCCCTTGGGGACCTTACATATGGTCGAACTAGCACACCTTCTCAATGTCCTTCAGTGGCTAGACACGACTCTTGGAGGTTCACACCTTCTTGCAAGCATCCTTCAGTGTGATTGCACATACCTCCCGGACTACCCATCCTTCTTGCAAGCATCCTTCGGTATGGGTGTCCTAGGTGACATCCATCCTTCACGTAAACGTCCTTCGGTATGGATGCACCTTCTTGACTTGGTACGGTACCGACCGACTTGGGTTCGTTCGTTAATTAACTTGTCATAAAACTTGTCATAAGTAGCATAAAAATGGTACTTTCATTTGCATAAAATTTCTCCTTCTTTCTTATGAGACAAATAAATGCAAATGCAATTGCTCATGACGTGCTCATGTCATGCTTGGTAATCAACTTATCATAAAATGCTTCTAATGCTCTTGACAGTTCGTGCTTAATGACAAATATCTCATAAACCTTTCATGTTTTCCTTTGCACAAAAACTTCTTTCATGCTTTCATACAAATACGTATACGATGTCATGCTTGTTGAGAAATAACTTGTCATGCGTGGTTATAAGCATGTTATGCTTATTCATAAAAACATGCTGTGTATCATTCCAGTTTTGTAAAGCGTAAGTTGCTACTTACTATTTTCACTTACAAACGTAAGCTCCTCTTACCTTCGCTTGCTTGAATGTTGAACGTCACGTTACCTACAATTGGATCATACCTTTGTTATTCATAAGTTACTAGACGTATAGAGTAATCAATCAATTACTCACGCTTCATCATACAAAATCGTCCTTATTCCTCATTCAATATCTCATACTTCGTCATACACATACTTCGTCGTACAAAATCATCCAACACCCACGAAATTTTGCCCCAAGTGCCCTCCTCATATAACCTCATATACAAGACGTAAACTTTACACATACAACTCAAAACTTCCAACCAAAAACAATGATTTCATCACTAGAACAAAGGTTATTGCATCTATTTCACTCCCTTTGGTCTTTTATCAAACACCTAGTATGCAAGTTGGTTTCTCTTGGGTTTATAAATTCCCAGATCTAACCACATTCTCCATGGCTTTGTGCACAATCCATACAACTTTCTAAAACTCACTAGATCTACATTTTCTTCAAAGAAAACACATGAATCTCAAGGAGAAATCTAACAACACACAACCATCACAACAACCAAGGAGAAATCTAACAACACACAACCATCACAACAACCATTCAAAGGAAAAAGAGAACATAGGTGAAAATGGGTATGGCTTGGCCGGCCATAACCACTCACCTCCTTCTCTCTCTCTTTCTTTCTCTTCTTCCTTTCTTCTTCTTCTTTTCTCCTTCTTCTTCTTCTTTCTTTCTTCTCTTCTCTTCTCTTCTCTTCTTCGGTGGGAGCTAGGGCAAAATGACTTTTCGATTTGGGGGTGGGCTGCTTATACATAAAGGGGCTTGGGGAAAAGACAAGGCTGCCCTCCCTTATTTCCCCCTTTTTCACATGAATTTCACCTCATGTATTTTCAATCCGTAAAATTTCGGAATGTAGTTATATGTGTCGACACTATCACTCAAGGTGTCGACACTTACAACACATTTAGTAAGATGTGTCGACACCATCACTCACGGTGTCGACACTTCCAACACTTAGCCAAAGTGGGAAAAATGTAAACTCTCGGGTTTCAGTTAGATGTGTCGACACCATCACTCAAGGTGTCGACACTTCCATCACTTGGTCAAAATTCACGGGAGTTCTGGAAAAATACACACTTTCGGGTTTTAGTTGGATGTGTCGACACCATCACTCAAGGTGTCGACACTTCCAACACTTAGTCAAAAATCACTCTAGTTCCGGAAAAATATAAACATTCGGGTATCGGTCTAATGTGTCGACACTATGACCCAAGGTGTCGACACTTACAACACTTAGTCAAAATTCACTTTGGGCTCCAGAAAAAGGTAAGCTTTCGGGTGTTACTCTAATGTGTCGACACTATGCTCCAATGTGTCGACACTTACCTCAAAAATCACAAATTTAATCATACATACACTTGCAATAATACGTACTTAAGAGGTCATAAGCAATAACTTGACAGACCTAAAATCGGGGTCTCACACACTCGTTGTGAATATTAGCTCTACACTCGTTGTGACTCTATTTAAAAGGATAATGTATTTCGCCATCATTGAGGTGGTGACTTTAAGCAAATGAATGAATGCATTATAAGAGTACATGCACTGAATGAGATCAAATATAAATACGTTCTGGAAATGATCACTGATGTTGAGAAGATATTCAACATAATTAGTTTATTTTATCCTTATTCAGCATATTCACTGATGGTTATATAACGGCGGTCAAAACCGTTGCTAAATCTATAACAATGATTTTTTGACCTTTAGCTGTGGTTACTGACCGCTGCTAAAGGTCTGTTTTTTTGTAGTGGTAGCGTCTACATATATGGTTTCCTTGGTAACAAAGGTCAAAAGACAAGATTCGCTAGCAGAAATATTAAATCATTCACATGGTGAAAATACAAGATTCATAGCGTAAAATAAAATAAAATAAAAAAACTCAGGAGATTTATTCCCCTTTAATTACCCAAAAAAATTTCATGATTTAAAAGAGGCAATACGCAGCTAGCAATCAAATAGTGTATTTTTAACGGGTCAAATATAACATTGCGCACATATTTTGTCCAGGGCATAATCCAACTCTTTTCTAAAAAAAATCAAACAGTGTGAACGTTATTGTAGTTATTCCAATTGAGGTTGGAAAATTTTGATATCAACCATTTGTTATTTGTTTTATTACAAGTTGTTCACTCTAACCTGTAATTGAGGTTGGAAAATTACAAGTTGTTCACTTTAATTTTGATAGCTTGCAAAAAGAACCATCCTTAATATCTGGTGAAAAATTTTGCGAAGAGATAAAATCGTAGCTTGCGAAAAGAACCATCCCTAACATCTGGGCAAAATTCAGCAAAACACTGCAACAAAGAAGGTTCTGGAAGAGATATTGTACTTCTTGTGGTTTATTGAAGAAGGCATGGACAGTTGGAACAAAGGTACTTTTCTTTTTTGTATTTGTTTCCTTCCAGCAACGAAAGAATATGTTATGGGCTGTTAAAGTTAAAGTGTATGGTGATGCTTAATTAAAGTTAAAATGTGTAGTGATGAGGCTTTTAAAGTGCATTGTGATAATGTCCAAATGAGGTTTTCGGGGGACGATTATGTCATTCTCTAAAGTTTCCGAAGCAAGTGGTACTCTTGGCTGGGTGTTTTGTTTATTAAAGTTGTCCCCTCTTTTTCTGGATTCGGTTTCTATTATTGGACATTTATGATTTTTTTGTTGGTTTGTTGATGTAATTGTCCCTGTGGTTTTGTAATCAGTGTTTTGACTCATACTTCAGTCCCTGTGGTTTTGTAAGAAGTTGACTTGATTTATTGTGAATGTGTGCGCCCTATTTGATTGAGCAAAAGAGAAAAAGTTGATTAATTTTGATTAATTTCATACTACTTTCAGCCTCTCAGTTTTAGGTTGCCATTTGAAAATAAGCCCACAGAGGGAATATCAATGGATATCAATGAAGAAGCACATATCACCAATGTAGAACCTTTCTAGATATTGATAATTGACCTTGTAGAAGAATTTCATTCCTGTCAGGGGAATGACAATCTTATATGTAATTATTACCTCATAAAAGAACTTGAAATATCTTTTCCCATATTGGCATGCTTTAAGAATTTAGGATGTACCTTTATTGTCGGGATCCATTTTAATTCAGTTTATGCTTGCTTCTGAGAACACCAAATCATTACTATTTGGGTGTTTACAAACAATGAGTGCTTAAATTGTATATGTTTGAGTACGTTCCTTCCACTTCTTTGCTGAGCATAAGGTATCTCATGATGAACGTTTTGAAAAGTACAGTTTAGTTCCCACAGTATGAAAATAAGTGTTATTTTTGGGTTAAACAAACAATTGTCTGTGTTTGTGTGTATTTGCTGAACAAAATGGTTAGGAGGGTTTGATCAGAAATTGATATTATATACTTAGGTGTGAACATCGTAGCATCTTAACCTGCAGGGCAGCCATGGCCTAGATGGATGGGCCTGTAACGCAAGGAATTTGTAACGCAATTGATGGGCCTAGATGTGCCTATAGCGCAATTGATATTATAACCTCCAGGGCACCCATTATCTTCATTTGTGTTTTCTAGAGAAAAACATGTAATCTAGGTTAACAATGCCCAGGGCAGTTATGTTATAACTCAATTGTTTATTTTTTTTTTGTAGATGGTGAAAAAAAAAATTTTACACCATGGAGGCAAGTTGAGTTGGGTCTCTGGAAACTATGTTGGGGTGAAGTTGTACACTCAGGAGACTTTGACCCAGACTACCTATCTGTCACAGATCTATGGACATTTTATAAAGAATGATTTGAAGTATCATGAGCCCGTGGACCGATGGTGCTACTTTGATGCGGAACCCTTTGAGAAAGAGATCAATTCATTTCAAAACGATGTTGATTTCTGCAAGCTGATTGCACGTATTACTTAAGAGGGGCATGATGCATTAAGGATTTTTGTGGAGCACAAGCCAAGTGTTCCAGATGTTGTTCCTTTAGAACCCATGCAACTCACTTCTGGGGGAGGGTGAAGCATCTGTTGCTGAGGGGGATCCAGATCGGGAGGGGGAGGGGAGGGTGAAGGGGTACATGTTAGTGAGGGGGAGGGTGGGGGTACCCATTGGTGAGGGAATTGATGCTGATGATGAAGCTGATATTGAAGGGTTGGATCATGATAGAGTGGCAAGAGAGATTAGTGATTTCGAAGAGAGTGATGACGAGATACCATAATTGTTTGGTGACCTTCCAATTTTTCATGCTGAGGAGGTGCAGGTTGCAGTAGAGAAGGGTAGAGAAAAAATGAAGAGTGGCATGGAATGGTTTGGTACGGGCTCGACATGTGGAGCTGATGTTGAGCATCCACATTCAGATGACGCTGCTGACACTGAGACTTCTTAAAGCATGAGTGAGGGTGATGGGGCTGACAGTGATGCAAGCAAGAAGAAGAAATATAAGGAGTTTCGAACATAAGAGTTGAAAGGGAGGGTCCACTTGGAGAGAGGACTTAGGTTTACGAATGTTTTATTTAAGGACGCCTTAAAGCTGTATGGGATTCAGAGACACTTTGACTATACGTTCATAAAAAAATGACAAGTTACGATGCTGAGCAGTTTGTAAAAGGGGTTGTGGTTGGAAGATACATGCATCTCATACGTATTTTAAGGAGGCTGTCCAGAGATTTCCACGTTTCTGTTTCAAAAAATCATATGTACTGAGCAAAAAAGCTGGCATTGGACATGGTATATAGGAGACATGCTGAGTAATACAAGTATTTCTACGACTATTGTGAAGCACTAAGTCAATGGAATCCAAGCAAATGCTTGAAAGTCAGTCGAGATGGTGAACGTTTTTAGCGAATTTATGTGCATCTTGATGCCTGCAAACGAGGGTTCTTGGGAGGCTGTAGACCTCTTATTGTATTAGACGGGTGTCACTTGAAGGGTCCTTTTGGTGGACAGTTGCTATGCACTGTAGGGAAAGATGTCAACGATGATATGTGCCCCATTGTCTTTGCTATTTGCGAGGTTGAACAAAGATATTCTTGGCCTTGGTTCCTCTAGTTATTGCTTGAGGATATTGGGACTCACGATAGGTGTGCTTGGACATGGATGCCAGACCGACATAAGGTAATGCATTAAACCACTGTCCTTCTGCTTTGGTTAAATTTGACTGATTAATTGACATCATATTTGGTCGGTATGCTTCAATTTGTGCAGGGTCTGCGGGAGTCACTAGAGGCATTGATGCCAAGTGATGAGCAACGACACTATGTTAAACACCTTCATCCTAATCTAAAAATCGAGGGATATCATGGGAAACAGTTGAAGGACGCTTTATGGAAGGTTGCCCTTTCTTGTACCGAATCAAGTTTTAAGAAGAATATAGAGGTGTTGAAAGGGATTAATCCAGCTGCATATACATATTTGGAGAAGGTTGACCTGAAAGGATTGTCCAGACATGCTTTCAGGACAAATAGTTAGTGTGATGTCCCGCTTAACAAAATTGCGAAGACATTTAACTCTTAGATCAAAGAGTCTTGCGATAAGCCAATCTTGACTATGCTATAGACTATTCGAAGACAGCTTATGAACAGATTTTTTCATAAGCGTGAAGCGATTTCAAAGGCCGCATGAGACATATGTCCATATATTCGTAGGAAGCTTGAACGAAACAAGGTCGTTGCTATGCATTGTTTGTTGTTAGCCCAAGGTTGTTTTTTACAAACAATCCATTTTGATTTTGATAATAACAAAAGTTTTTAAATTTTAAAGATTTTAGATTTTATCTTGTCAATCCAATTTCCAAGTTATATTTCAAAGGATTGAGGTTATCTCACTAAAATATTTATAAGTGCACTTCAACACCATTACACAAGTTGATAAGATCAATTTTTCATATTGTAGGTGTTTAAAGAACTTTGGAATGGATTGGACACTTTAAAGCTGTTGTTTTTCTCTCCAGCACTTATAAGTGTCGACAAATTGCACTTACACCCGAGAGCCCAACTCCAGAATGCAAAATTTCATTGTCGACAGCATTTTCAGACTAAGTGTTAAATGTGTCGACACATTGAAGACAAGTGTCGACACATTGCACTGTCTCCCGAGAGCAAAATTTCAGACCAAGTTTTAATGTGTCAGCACATACCACCCATGTGTCGACACATACCACGAATTTGCAAAAATTCTGGAACGACGCCAGATCGTTCAAAAGTCATTTAAACCCCTCCAACGGTACAATAAAGCAGCTTGATGACCGTTGAAGACCTAGGGGCTATAAGAAGAATGAGATGGAGAGAGGAGCAGCTCGATCATCATCGCAACATCTAGAGAGAGAAAAAGCCAAGATCCAAAGAAATCCATTTGTTGATTCCTTCAAGTCCGGAGATCTCATTGTCAAATCTTCTCCTCTTGCTTATCATTGACGACTTTGCCTTCAAAGAGAGCGAAATTTCTTGAAGAAAAATGATTTGCATCATCATTCAAAATCTATCCTTCCAAAGAGAGAGAAAGCTAGATCCAAAGAAATCACTTGCTGATTCGTTCAAGACCAAAGTTTTATTGTCAAATCTCATTCTCTTGCTCATCATTGACAACCCCAGCCTCCAAAGAGAGAGGAATTTCTTGAAGAAGAGACAACACACTTACAATCACTATTTGCCCTAAATCTAGAGAGAGAAAGTGCTTTGAAGAAGAGGGAAAACCGCATCAACCAAAAGGTTTGTGCTCGCATCAACCAAAACTCTAGATTTCCTTTGATAATCTTGTCTTCTTGTACTGTATTGAGCTTTTCACTTGCTTATTTGGCTTAGAGAGTCATTTCATACTTTTGTGCCTCATTTGCTCATTCGGCTTAGAGAGCCTTCATTGTACCCATTATTTGTAAAACATTTGAGTGTTGGGAAAACATTTGATCCTACTTGTGAGAGTAGAAGAAATCCCTTGGGTTGTGGGATTTGTGAAGAAAGTTGAAGCGTGAACTTGAAAAACGCTTTGTAAAGGTTCTCTAGCACCCCGGAAGCTAAGGTGTATTTGCTATTGGAGAATAATGAAGGAAGCCCAAGGAAGTCAATAGCCTTGGGGTGGACGTAGGTAAGTGTTAGTCGGACCCCCTAAAATTACGGTGTCGTCTCTCTAACTCTATCTCTCTCATTAATCGTTGTTTATTCATATTTGTGGTGTTTTATGCTTTGTCATTTTATGCTTATATTTTGCTTAGCTTAAACAAATTCAGATATGCATTTTTGTCGAAAAAGTGATAAGTTTTTGTTAAACTCAATTCACCCCCTCTTGGGTTGTCATTTAGACTCACATTTGTCTTTATGGAATGTCAGGACCACATTCGAAGTTGACACCATAGACGGAGAGCGGAATTTGGTCAATATTGAAGGAAGAACATGCTCATATGGGTGGTGTCAACTCTCCTGTTGTACACGCGATGCCAGGAGTGGAAGATTGGCCACAATCAGAATCTTGTTAACTTCTACCGCCAGAAATAAGGACAATGCCAGGGAGGCCAAGGAAAGTGAGAGTTAGGGCATATGATGAGCTAACAGACCCATGCCACGTGATAAGGAAGGGTATTCCTATTCGTTGTGGAAAACGCTTGGATGTGGGTCACAATGCAAGATCCTGCAAAAAACCTGACAATCCCAACCGACGAATATATCCAAAGAAATTATCGAAGAAGAAAAGTGCACCTCAAGTTTGTATTTCAATAGATTAGTGAATTTATAATATAATTTTGAAAGTTAAATTTTGATTTGTGCTTTCCATTTTTCAGGATAATGATGGTCAATATAAGAATTCATAATAGAATTTTGCAAGTTTAATTGTAATTAGTGTAATTCCATTTTTTAGAATGCCGAGGCTCAATCTGGACCATCTACCACAGCTCCTAGGCAAAGAAAAAGAAAAACAACAAGTGCATCTCATGTTTGTGTTTCAGTATAAGCATTTATATTAACAGTTTGAAAGTTAAATTCTGATTTGGATTATTTTAGATTTTTCAGAATGCTAATGGTCCGCCTGGACCATGTACCACATCCCCTGACCAATACAAAAGAAAGACGAAGAGTGCATCTCAGGTTTGTGTTTGAGTATAAACATTTATAATATAATTTTGAAAGTTTATTTCTAATTTGTCTACGTGGAAACTTTTTTCAGAATGTTGGGACGCAATGTACTGCGAAGATCACCTCGGAAGCGAACGGTGACAGAGATAACAACTTAGTTGTTATTGTGTTCACTGGTTTAGTAAATTGCAAATTGAATGGTTTATATATATTTTTTCAATGTAGGGTGGATCACAACCCACTTTGATACAGACATCGCAGTCCCAACCATCCCAAACGAGGAGATCACACTCATTACAACCAACTTTGGATGTTGGAGAACCGAGGAGATCTCCACGGAAGAAGGGCCCAATTGGTAGTGGCAGTTAGATCAAATTTGGGAGTTTGGTAGATGATGGGTGGTGTTTTTTAGATGATGGGGTTTGTTTTAAGATGTTGGGTGCTAGTTTAGAATGCAAGTTTTTTTTATTTGGACATGGATGTATTGGAAGCATAATGCTAGTAATGTGTTTTGATACATGGTTGTGTAGATTATGTATGTTTTGGACCTGTAAGATTGCATTCTATGTATGTGCATATTATGATACATCCTGCTTATGGGTGCTGTTTTGACAGCAAGATGATATATGTATGTGCAGTTTATGAAATATGTTGTCCAGATTATTATATATGTCATCCAGATTATGGTCATTTGTATGTGCAGATCAAGTGTTTGATTAAAAGGGGTGTTGTTTTGGCAGCAAGAAAATATGCAATTGTTATAATTTAAAACCAATCTTGACATTTAACAACAACTAAGCCCTGACTCGTATCCAAATGACATTCTTGAACTAGTTAGCCATGAGTCATACATATGGTTCAACATTACATCAATTAATTAAACTTCAAGGACTAAATAGACATTTAACTACTAGCATCTATGCATGGTTTAATTACAAGCCAACCAAATACAACCAACAAACATCCAAGATCCAAAAAAAAATTGAGCTGCTTTTGCTTTGCATTTGAGATATGAATCTCCTCCTCTATGATCTTCATCTCCTCCTCCATGACCTTAATATTCTCCTCCATGATCTTCATCTTTCTCATCATACTAGCAATATCATCTTCTCCATGTGCAGAATAAGGGGGGTCAATCCATTAAAAGAAGTTACAGGCCAAATGCCTTTGCACAAGCAACAAAAAATAGGTCACAAAAGAGCTTAGATAATATTCAATTTCTGTATGAAACACACAATATGTATAGCTTGTTAGCCCAAGGTTGTTTTGCAAACAATCCATAATTGATTTTGATGATAACAAAAATTCTAAGTACTTTGAAGACTTTTAGATTTTACATTGTCAATCCACAATTTCCAACTTGTATTTCAAAAGGATTGAGGTTTCACTCACTAAAATATTTCTAAGTGGACTTGAACACCATTACACAAGCTGATAAGATCAATTTTTCATAATGTAGGTGTTAAAAGAAGTTTGAAATGAATTGGACACTTTAAAGTTGCTGAAAAACTCTTCAGCACTTATAAGTGTCGACACATTGCACTAACACCCGAGAGTATTCATTTCAGGACATTCAACTTGATTTTTTGTCTAAGTGTTGGAAGTGTCGACACATTGGACCATAGTGTCGACACATTGAACTAACACCCGAGAGCTCAACTCCAAAATGCAAAAATTCATTGTCGACAGCATTTTTCAGACTAAGTGTTCAATGTGTCGACACATTGAAGGCATGTGTCGACACATTGAAGGCATGTGTCGACACATTGCACTGTCTCCCGAGAAATGAAAACATGGTGTCGACACATAGAAGATCATGTGTCGACACATAGTGCGAATTTGCAGATTCTCTGGAAACGACGCCAGCTCCTTTAAAATGGATCAAATGTCTTCTAAACCCCTCCAACGGCTCTCTAAGTTTACAAGAAGAACCTTAATGACCGTTGAATGTCTAAGGGCTATAAGAAGAACAATATGGAGAGAGAAAAGAGAGCTCGACCAATATTGCAACATCTAGAAAGAGAAAGTCCAAGATCCAAAGTTCTTCATTTGCTGATTCTTCCAAGATCAAAGCTCTCATTGTTCAATCTTCCTCCATTGCTCATTATTGACGACCTAGCCTCCAAAGAGAGAGAGATTTCTTGAAGAAGGGACAACACACATGCAATCACTCCTTGCCCTAGCTTCTAGAGAGAGAAAGCTAGTTGAAGAAGAAGGAAAACAACTCCTAGCAAGGAAGTTTGTGTTCACACCGGCCAAACGATAGATTTCCTTTAAGAATCTTATCTTCTTACACTTTATTGAGCTTTCCATTTGTAAATTTGGCTTAGAGAGCCATTCCACATGTTGTGAGATTTACAATTGCATATTTGGCTTAGAAAGTCATTCCATATTTGTGTGCCTCATTTGCTCATTCGGCTTAGAGAGCCTTCATTGTAGCCATTATTTGTAACACATTTGAGTGTTGGGAAAACACTTGGTCCTACTTGTGAGAGTAGAAGAAATCCTCTAGGTTGTGAGGATTTGTGAGAGTGAGTTAAAGTGTAAGCTCAGAAAACACTTTGTAAAGGTTCCTTAGCACCCGGGAAGCTAAGGTGTATTCGCTATTTGGAGAATAGTAGAGGAAGCCAAGGAAGTCAATAGCCTTGGGGGTGGACGTAGGCAAGTGTTGGCCGAATCACCTAAAAATATGTGTTATCTCTCTAACTCTATCTCGCTTATTATTCGTTTCATATCTGTATTTGTGATGCTTTATGATTCATGATTCATTGCTTATATTTAGCTTATCATTTAGTATATTCAAATCTGTATTTTTATTCTTAGAGAAATAGCATTTTCCAGATCTGTGTTTTAATCGAAAAAGGGGCAAGTTTTTTTGGTAAAACTCAATTCACCCCACTCTTGGGTTGTTGTTTAGACTCACATAGCTTAGTCAGGATCATAACAATTTGTTCTCAATTACCCAGAAAAAAGATAACAACTTGTCGTAAAACCAGAAATGCAAAATTATTTTAATTCAAACAAGAAATAAGCATCTCCAGACAATGTTTCAAATCAGAATCACTTTAATATGAAATATAGACAAATATCTTGTAAAGAATGAGTTTATGAAACAATTATTGAAAGAAGGAATGAAATTGATCAAAGACATTAGCATCTAAAACCAACTACATTACCATCACAAGTTGAATGAAATTTCAAAGCATGTTTCATTTCATTGGACTCAATATACAACAATCTTGTGTTATTACCATTATTTGGGTAACAATGGACAAGTGGTTAGCAAGGAAAATATTTCGAACTCCAAGAAACCAACCATGATATTTTCTTTACACTTGCAGAAAAAATTATAATAGAAGTTACAGTTAAGTTTCCATTGGATATACAAAGTCGAAAACCTGATACATAAACATAACGAATAGATTCTGTTATGGTGATAAATAATCGGGGGGAACCTGTAGATAATCTTGGTCGAGAATTTTCAACATTTAAGGACATTAACAGAAAAGAAGCTATATTGTTGTAGTTTGGATGGGTTTGGATTTGAAGAACTTACCGAACTATTATTTGAATATCGAGGGCAGCCGAAGAATCTTCTGTCTGGGTTCCCCTCCGTCTTGCTTGTCTTGGTATGTGCTTTCTGCCCGCAAAAGCACATACGTGACTCGACGTCCACCTCTAGCTTCGCCGAAGCCACTCCACCATGGCTTTCGTCACTCGCAGTGGAAGAGGATTCTGCTCTCCTAGACATCGTGAGAGAATGTGGGAAAAGGACTTAGGGTTCTTGCTGCGGGGAATCAATTCGAAGCGATTTAGGGAAGAAGACTTAGAGTTCCTGATACAGGGAAGAAAACTACTTAGGGTTCTTGAGGCTCAGAAGGCTTTCGAATTTGAGGATTTCTCCCTTTTCAGCTGTAGTGTTTATTTTGGACGTCGGAGGGGTCGAACCAATTGACAACTGACGTGAGTTGTTTAATCTAACGTGGAATGACATACTGGCTGTGGGACCCACCATTTTTAGCAACATTCTAAACTTATGTGACATATTTTAACAGGTGTCAAGACATTATTGAATCTGACGTGGTTGTCATTAGTCACGTGTGCAAATTTCGTTTGTTATCTGGCGGTAGGACCAAGTTGGGAAAAGTTACAAACCCTAAAGGTACAGATAGGACAAAAAATATCTTAGAGACTAATTAGGTAAAATATCAAACTCCAAGAATTGGAGGAGTATTTAGCAAAAAAAAAGTATGATTTGTAAACGAAATAATTATTTTTTTCCAAATTAAATTGGATAGCTATTGTTTTAAGGATTAAAATATGTTTTTCATGCCTTAATTTTACACCTGGTAGTCATCCAATTTTCAGAATGCTGAGCGACAATTTGTTTTGTCAGTTATGTCAAATCACTCTTTCTCGTCAACTGAAGGTATTACACGTGCCCACCAATCACTAACGACGAGTGCAAATTTTATAGTTTGACTGGTTGGGTCAAACTATAAAGTCAATTAATTAAAAATATGCACGTCAGCCTGATAACAGCCATGTCAGCATTTAAAAAAAAAAATTATCCGTGGCAACGGAGGAGAAGTGTTCATGCTGTCACTTTTGTCTGTTTGCGTGGTATTGGTGTAGTGGTCGCTCTAAAAGCATCCAATTCAAATATCGCTTGTTTTCAAATACCATTCACTGGATTGCAACTCATCCTATCACTGCTTCGGAAACACAAATGTATTTATTTTTTTAAAATGATTTTTTCCAGTGTCACTATTAACCAAATCCATTTGAGATGGTCAACCACAGAAGTTTTGGTTTGAAGGTATTCTTTGATGATTAACCATTATAGCCACAGCTCAGGAAAAAAAAAAAAAAAACATGATAGCCACCAGATGTACTACCCACTTTCCTTTCAAAGCGCGTGATCCACTTTACAAGCTCATACTTTTTTTTTCTTTTTTTTAAGTCAACTTTACGTACCAAATCATCTTTTTCGATGAGATCCTTTTTCCATAGCTATAGGACCTCCATAGTTAGGGTTGAACAAAATCGGACCAGACCTTAAAATTGGATTGAATTTGCGGTCCAGTCTTATTTATATAAATTCGGACCTCAAAATTAGACTGAACAAAATCGAATCACAGACCGGACTATATTTATTAATATAAATAAAAAATATGTTTTTATATTTTTTAATACAAATTACAAACTTAAAAAGTTTAGTTTCAACCTGAACTAAAACTCTACATTTTTATATGTCCTTCCTCCTTCGAAAGTAACCTTAATTTTTTAAAAAAACATTTAAAAACATTTAAAAAATGAAAAAAAAATTGAAACCGATACGGACCACTTAAGTAGTCTGGATCAGACGACATTTGACTGGACCGGACCACTTATAAGTGGTCCGATCCGGTCCTCCATATAAGCACAACTGAAAATCCGATTCGAAAACCAGACCGGATTTCCAATTGTGCGCCTTAACCTTATCGTCCACCGCAGTGCGTTTGAGTGCCAAATTCTAAAATATAGTCTCATTACTAGAAAGGCTTAACATACTTACCACTCCTTAAGGTTTGGACTTTTTTCAAAATAGTTTCTAGACTTTAATCCATACCACACACGTCTCTGGACTTTCCTTTTATTTTCTTTAAGTCATCTCGTCAAGTCAGGCCTAGCTCCGTGACGAAAAATTTCAATGTGGTTGTCGAATCCAGATCACCATCCCATAATATTGCGACGCACGTCCCGTTTACATATCGGCACGCCACATGACAACAGTTATGTGCCACGTCCGCGACATGCCATCTATCATTCCACCCCCCCAAAAAAAAATTAACTCTGCATAACAAACAAACCTAACCTACACTTCACCCAAATTTTAACCCACGAGTCATTTTGCTGCCCATAAACCCTAACTTCCACAGAATCCTCATTTCTCCATCAATTCGGACGATTTGTCGCGGACGTGGCACATAACCGTTGTCATGTGGGGTGCTGATGTGGAACCGGGACGCGTGTCGCAATATTATGTGATGGTGATCTGGATTCAGCAGCCACGTTGGTATTCTTCGTCACAGAGCTAGGCTTGACTTAACAGAATGACTTAAAGAAAATGAAAGGAAAGCCCAGGGACGTGTGTGGTATGAATTAAAGCCTAGGGACCATTTAAAGAAAAGTCCAAACCCCAGGGACTGACAGATATATTAAGCATAACAAAAAATTACAAAATAATTGCTCTCTCCCCATCAAATTATTATTTTTACTATAATATTCATTCAAATTTTAGCTCTCTTCAATTGTTTACTAACTTTCATATCCCAAAATTTTAGCATTCAAACACTAAGTTCAATGTGCTTGTATGTAGATTTGAAAATCACCTTAAGTCGGGCAAGTGTAGGCTTATTTCACACTAGAAAAGATTATGCACAAAAAATAAATTGTGCAAAATCATAAAAAGTGACCGATATAATTTAAAGAAACAAATTCAACACCCTAATTGTGACCACGTCATTTAATGAGCCAACCCAAGATTGGTCACGCTATTTTGTCTCCTCACCTCATTAATTGACATGACCAGCCTTTAAACGTTGGATTTGTTTTTTAAAATCACAATTGTCATTTTGCATGACTTTGCACCATTTATCTTTACGTAATTCTCCATTGCACACAGGCTATAGGGCCGGTTCAATATTCAATTACCCAAGGGGATGCTACCTTGCCGGAAGGTCTAGGCCAGTAGAAAACCTCCCATCGGGTTTAGGCTTTTTTTTAGATCCTTTTTCAATTAATTAATTAGTTTAAGTATTGTCAAAATTAATCCCTTTTAATTATGTTTGGCATGCTAAAAGTTTTTCCAACTGCAAATATTTTTGGAGAAAATTTTTGGAGTTTGACTTTTACAAGGACTTATAAAAAGTTAGTTGAAAATTAGAAGATTGTTTAGTAGGATATTGAGTTTTATTGGATTTTTTTTTTGTGAAAAAGTGTTGATGAATGAATTGATGGGAGTTTTGAAAATTTTGTTAAACAAAATTCTCAAATTTTATTGTTTGGCTGAGAAAATTTTAAAAATTCTATAGAGATTTTTTTTGCCAAACATTGAGAATCCTACAAGTTCTCATATTTTTATAACTACAACGTCTATATAAGGACTCTAGCAATAGACAGTAATATGACTACTCTCTCACAAGACTGATTTTTTTTCCTATATAGTGGAAGAAACGTAATGGAGCATTTTAGGACTATATTTTTATATATAAAAAATGCTAAAAGGAACCGATTAACAAATTCATATCCATGTACGAGGCCTACAATTGAGACTCCCTCCTCAGTCCCACGAGGATATCTACGTACTTCTCTAGTCCGGGACAATTGAGATCTTTCAGTTTGCGTGTGTGAGCAGTTCAAACAAAGAAGAGTCTGGTCTGGTCTGAATTCAGGCCCAGCCTGGCCCGCCCGTCTGCTGGTAAGTTCGGAAATGAAGTGAGGGCATCGCTATGCCCCACTGCTCTGCTGCAGCCGGCCCCTGGACTATGCGAAAGAATCGAGGCCAAGGGGGTCTCGCCCATAGTGCTTCCCGCCTTTGGTGATTGACCAAACAAATAGGCCCCCCTTAATGAATCGAATGGTCCTTTAGCCTTCATTTGATTTCGACGGTCGACATAGATCTCATGAGACCCGCTCACTATTACTACGAAAAAAACCCTGCCCTTTTCCTTCGCTACTAGGAGATTTATTAATTATTATACAAATTTATTTAAGGTGATGCTTGCATTTCAAGATTTTTAAGAAATTTTAGTTGTGTTGTGAAAATTGAGGTAGCTTGAAGTTTTATTAAATTTTGTAAAAAAATAGAGAAAAATTTTAAGTATATTTGAGAGATGGTGAAGTTTTTTAGTGTTTTATGAGGGTTAGTGGAAAAGTGAAGAAAGTGATTATTTGGTTGATTTTTTTGTTTTGCTTTGTTTTTATGTTTATTATAATGGAAAAAGATGATTTGATAAAGGAAAGAACAATGATTTTAAAATTTATTATTATTATTATTTTTTAAAAAATTTAAAATTAAAATAAAAAGAGAAGAAAAATAATTATAGGTGTAAAAACCAAAAAAAATAAAAAATTTCTTGACAAAATTGTTATATGCATAATTTTTCAATAGAGAGAATTTTTTAAATTCTTGAATGCTAAACACAAAATATCCAATGAATTATAATTTTTTGGGTTAATTACAATTTCCCCCCACAAACTTACACCGTATTCTCAATATCCCCCCTAAACTATAAATCGTGACAACCCGCCCCCATTATTTACGTTTTCTGTTTCAACCCCGTTTGGGACCCCGATTCGGCGTTAAGTCTCACGTTATCCGTCACACGTGACCATCATGTGACCCCCATATGTTGCGAAAAGATTTTAATGCTCCAATGAATAGTCCCGTTAGATTTTTGTTTAATTTTCCCCCGCAACTCCAAAACGACATCGCATAGGAGAAAGGCTCGAGCTTTTTCCCCCAAAACACTAACCTATTCCAGTACGTTACGTTTTCCCCCAATCTTTCCCCAAATCACGAACCCATTCCAGTGCCTTAAACGTTTATAGCGTTGTTTGATTGCATTTCGGCATAGTGAAGATCATCATTTTAGTTTTTACGTCGAAGGTAAGCTTTTTGGTCTTCAAATGCCACTGTTTCTATTTGTACGTCGTTTTTCGTTTTGTTCCCTAAATCTGATTTATGGGTTGTTGTTGATTGGGTTGGCTGCTAATGGG